>MU008175.1:0-661304 GCA_010909165.1 Anthoceros angustus
TTAAGTTTTGGTAATTAATTTTGATTACATTAAATTCTGCTTAAATGTAACTTAAGCCAGTTTTAATTGTTTTCTTAGTTAGTGGATAGCTTTCAAGTTAGTGAGAGCTAACTAGCCTTTTAGTCTCATTTTGAAGCGATTCTTCACACCTAGTTCATAGTGAGTGGGAGTGATGAAATATGACCTATTTAGGGCACTCTTCACTAGGGCACCTAAGGCTATTAATTAATTTAGTTCTTAGGGCTTTAGGTAGTTTAATGAGTAGTTAGTTGTTACAACCACTTAGAGGTTAGAACTACTTATGGTTACAACCACCTTATGGTTATAACCACCTAGCCTATATAAAGGCTTTGTACTTTCTATTATAATCAATGCATACAACTTTTTGTGCAAAGCTTTCTACTATCGCTATGTTTTGCTACCTAGGCGGCTATGATTCTCATCACATACATACAGATGGAATTGCTGACCGTTGACGTCGACAATCAAGCCCCTCAGGAGAACACAAAGCATATGACTCGGACACACAAGAACTACCAAGCTAGAATGCTTTGGTAGGGTCAAACAGAGCTTGAAGCTCCGCGATGAGCAAGGGGACTCCGTCCGTCCATTCTTGAATGCCCTTCCAGTTAATGGCCGCTATTTGTAAGTGAGTCCTTTTCTAAAGTTGGCCCTACTTTAAACTCGGGATGCCTCGATCCTATGCACCGTTGGCTCAAGAGGCGTTGTTCAGAGGTCCCTTGCTATCGAGAATAGAAGCTTCATTCACACCACACAAAACATCCCCTTGTTATTTCGTTCTTATCCTTGCACATTGGCTCCCAGGTGCCTGGGCTCCCACACGATAAGAAGGGCAAGGATGATTCTGCACACACGACTCCATGATCCACACTTCCACACACACACACACCACCGTGTTATTCACCCATTAAGAGCCAGGAAAGGTCTTCCATCTTCATGCACGATGGTTGGTCATTAAGGCTGCTTTATCCACAGCATTACCTTTCAACTTTGATATAAATCGCATCAATCACATGGCTGGTCTATCAAGTCTTTCGACTCCTCTTCAATCGACTCGATTATAGGCTCCAAGGCATGCGAGTGTTGGTCGACAAAATCTATCACTTTCGGATAAGTCGGCTCGGCGTGGGATTCGGGCAGCCTTAAGGCGTCCCAGGAAGCATCATGGATGACCATTCCCAAAAGCTAAGTCTTTCTTCAAGATCCGGGCCAAAGGATATACCAAGTAATACCAATCATTGAACTCGTGACCTTCCGTGACACGCAAATCGACTAACCAAGCTTGAAGTTCCCCATGGTTGGATGGTTTTTCCGTGAAACATTGCCCACTGCAAGCTTCTACCCCAAAGACACACCGATGCGCAAGTGCATCCAAGATCCTCCCAACATTCATGACACCTCCGGGTCCATATACGCATTGGACCTACCCATCGACTCAAGTCAAGGCGCCTCATCAAAACCTTCTATCGGGCACCACTCATGGTGCCCGCCACAAGATGACGTAAACAGGATGACTTCCTTCCTACTACGAGGCCTGCAGGCCGAGGGTCATAAGTAGGCCAAGGAGTCCATTCCTCGCCATGGCAATGCACACCTCCCATCAACTCGCTTTAAGTAGTTCTCTTGGCCACCATTGGCCACTTGTTCGGCTACCAACAATCACATTCTCATTCACCCATCATACCCTATCCAAGTCTAATCCCCACCTAAAAATAGTCTGCTGGCTTAGGTTAGATGCCTTCAATCATGGTATGTGGCATCCTAATGGGACCGCAGCTACTCATAGTGTTATCGAATAGAATTTCTTGAGGTGAGACCCACTCTCCTCAGCCTTCCAGATCGTTTCACCACATCTACCCGACCCATTCTCATGTATCTTTTGACAAGCCATGGGCCTTCCTAACGCGGCTCGCCGCCACTCCCTTTTGAGATACTGCGGACGTTTAGCCCGAGGACCCATTCTCCCACAGAAACCGAACTCCTTCTGCCTCATCATACTTTTCTTTTCTCGCTTGAGTTTCTCTTCTTGATGGTGAGGTAGGCTGCTCTTGACCTCATCCAATTCATGCAACTGCATAATCCTTGCATCTTCTTCCATAGACATAGCCTCCGGGATGCCGAATCCTCTTGGTCAGTAGTGACCGAGAGGGTACCCTAGCGTGTACTGTAGACTAACTCGAAGGGAAACTCCCACCCGTTTTAACACGGGTTCGCATGGCGAGGGCACCATACAGTGTTGATCGTGGCTCATCCCGGCAAAGTTTAGACAACACTTTGATGGCTATCTTGTTTGAGCTTTCATTGACCATTAGCCATAGGATGATAGGCCGTTGTTAACCTATGCTTGACAAAGAACATGGACATGACTTTCTCAACCACCTCGTTGACAAACTCTCGACCTCGATCGACACTATCTCTCTCGGACATCCAAACCTTGTGATCACATGATGTGCAGTTCCCTACCATTTCTCCACGATAGTGCGGCACGGCTTCAACCCACTTGGTAGCATAGTCGATTCACGTTATGTAGCGATTGCCATGAAATGACCTTTGATCGGACCTATACAATCAATACCCCACTTGACAAAGGGACCGCTAGGAAACCTGGACACAACAAACCCTGCTTGACACTTGAGCAAATTTTGGCGAGACTGCAGCAATACTCACGAACATCCTTGAACAAGGTGGGCGGTAAAACCAGCCCTCGAGAATCTTTTGACCGATTGCGATTGCATCAAAATGACCACCACACACGAGTCATGCATCTCAAAAGGATCCGAGGTATCTTCACATACAGCGTAGGACCCTATCGGGACCGATTCTAAACAACTTCCCTTCTATCATGGTGTATGCTTTCGACCAAGATTGTAACTTCCTCTTCATGCTTGGATCAGCACCCTCCGGCATTTTCCTTTCCCTAAGATAATCTGCAATTTGTTCATACAAGGCTGCAGGGTTTTCAATTTTTACAGCCATCGCTCGGAATGTCGTACCTGTGTTCGTCCTTGCATTCCTGCGAGACTGCATCACCAACTTATGTGCCTTAATATTCGAGCTTCGTGTGTAGAAAACCCACTCCATCCATTGTCGCCACAACTCTTGCGATTTGTATCAAGGCGGGGTTGCCCTGTACTAGCACTGCTTGTATTCGGACCTCAAGCAACATTCACGAGTCATGGCTCTTGATCATTACCGCTTTGCTCCACACACTTCCACTAACCTGCCGGGATCGCCATTGCCGGCCCTCCTTGTGGTTACGCGGCCCACGGTCCTAGATATCGAGCAGATCCGCACTCACAGATCTCACTATTGCGCCAATCCTGCGTTGCCAAATAACACCGCAGCTCGTTCACACTCGGATGTCCGTCCAGCTTCTTCCTCATACTCATCCGGGCCTTGCAAGACAGCTCGACATACCGCGCAATTCTTAGAGACATGGCTTGTGAACACCTCGGGCGATGGTTCCTCCTTCAAAGCTAATTTGGCGGTCATTGACAAGCTCGTTCCTTTGTCGTGGCACATGTGTCAAGGACACTTTGCTTCAAACTTCTGCATTAGCTCCGAGCTGGTGAAGAGCTCTCAAATTCCTACGCACTTCATATGTTCCATGCAAGCTGCTTGACAAGTAGTTGGCTATCCGAAAGCATTGATCGCACTCTATCATGCTAGCTTTAAACCATGTAGGAAAGCTTGGTACTCCGCCTCGTTGTTAGTAGCTAAAGGAATCGCAAAGCTTTCCTTCACGTTTCCTTGCATCGGGGCCATCAGCACCACACCTACTCCAGCACGGCCATGCGCTACAGCTCCATCGGTCCACAATTTCCATGTGTCAGCATCACTCAATGCAGATGGGTCAGCCCAAAGTGCAGCCAAGGTTGGGTTACCTTTTGCTTCCTCTTCAGCAGCTTCTTTCTTTCTCCTACGACTTGGCACAGTGAGAGTCAAGGCTTCCTCCATTTTGCTCGACGACCTTGAAGATCGATGCCCTTGCATGCATATCCACACAGGCGCCTCCAAGCTCTAAATTTTAGTGACTTGATCGGACTTCAAAGTCATATCCGAGTATACATACCCATTTTGCAAATCGTCCAGGTGGGATTGGGTATCATCATCGGTGTCGTGCGCATGTAGGCTAACCGGAAAAAATTTGCACGATGCCGGTAATGGTGGAACTTCTTCGTTCGCAACCATTCCTGCCGTCACTTGCTCAAACGCATTGCATGTCTCACATCCGGTCATAAGCCTACCGCAAAGTATATTGGCGGTAGCAATCTCATCATCCTGGAATAAGTTGTATTCGAGATGCTCTTGTTACTTCCACACTCACATAGAATGTCCTTGACCAATCGGTGGTTTCATGACTGGGTGACACCATTAAATTTTGTAACCGCTCGTAGGATTCCATCATTGGTTCATCCCATACCAGCTCACGATTCTTCGCGTGGATTTATGCGGAGGTCTTTGCTACCTCTGTGAAATTGGGTATTAACCTCCTGTAGTAACTTGCTTTGTACAAATGATCTTACTTCCTCATGCTGCGGCGGGCCTTGGCCGAAACTTCTTGATCTTCCCGGGCTCGCATGTACACCTTTGGAATCAATCATGAACCCCAAAAGTTCCCCTTGATGTGACAAATATGCACTTCAAGGATTTAACCCGATATTTGCTAGGGTCGACAGAGAACACTTCCTCCAAGTTTCTGGATGATCGACTCTTCTCCCATACACGGCAAAGTCATCTAAGAAAACGTAGGAACTTCCCTCTTTGTGGTGCCCAGAGCCTCCATCATGACTTCACAAAACAGATGGCGCGTGCAAAGGCGAAAGGCATTACCTTGTACATGAACACACCCCATGGTGTCACAAAAAGCGATCTTGGGTGATCTTCTTCACGGAATAGCGACACGATGAAATCACAGAATAACCGCCATAAAGAGTATGTCGTGACCGGAAACCTCATCGATATCTCATCCACATGAGAGAAGGGAAACCTGTGACATAATATTTGGGCGGTGAATATACATCAAGCGGCTTTTAGCGTGAATATCAGCGAGCAGGGTTTTTGATGGGCATTGAAATGCCATATTTAAGCATACCACTAGAGGCACACAATTAGGGTGTCGTAGAAGTTTATATCTTTTTGAGTGGTAGACAAAGGTTTCCTTCTATGGGGCGACCATTGTTTTCGATGGAAATGATGCCCATGTTGTTAATCCATGCGATTCGTTAAACAACAAAGAAATGAACATGGACGATCATCTCTCGTAGTAGCATCAAGGAATGCATACGGCTATTTCTATATTCACTATACATCCCATCCAGATACGACGTCTTTGTGCACAATGAGGGTATGAAGACCCTAAACATACCATAGTGACACACTTGGCGCCGCATGCCGGCGCCCAAGTCATGCCCACGGTTACGTGCCTTGGCGCCGGCATGCCGCCCAAGATTCATGGTCTTGGCAATGAATGCCTGACGATGACACCCTCCTTCTTCTAAGAAACTACTTGAACCGTAATGGCTTCTCCAGACTGCTCAACGTCGGACAGACACCTAAGCAAGTGGCTAAGAAACCACCTGAAGCGTGATGGCTTCTCCGGATAGGCTATAAAAAACAAGGAGCATGGAGGAGCATAGGGCATGAAGAAGAAGAAGAAGGAAGATGAGGGTAGGAGGGCGCCGGCATGCCGGCGTCTTCATTTAACATATACCTTATGTTTTGGGATATTCAACATGGAAAAGTTAATGAAGCGGTAAGACTAGGGGATTGTAATGGAGAGGTCTTGGGTTCAAGTTTGTTTTAGGGCATGAAGCCCCTTTAAAATAAATTTTCCTAAATGGAGAGGTCTTGTTCGTTTTTAGGGCCGCTTATGCTTTAAAGATAAATTTTCCTAGTGTGTAGGGAATATGGATTGAAATGAGAGAGATTATAATATGACGTTACTAGTTCAAGTCATGCTTTTTATTTTGGCCAGCATAGTTTGCTTGTCTATTTTGGCCAGATAGTTTGTGTTGTAAAAGTGATAGATAATTGCTCGGTTTCAAATCTCCTTATTCTAGTAATTCCTAATCTTGACTCAAAATCATGGAAATTATTTTCAAATTTCAACGGTTTAAGCACGCTGCTTGAAATTACCCATGCCCTAATATTCATGATTGCAAATTGCACGAATCGAACGGTGAAGAGAGACATGACACGCCAAGTTTCTTCCCTCTTCTCGAGCTCACCGCAGCCATGACTATCTTTCTACGGAGGTCATAGCAATTGAACACGATTTTGTGTGTTAGACACCATCTTTGTGAGCGACCAAGGCCGCATCGCCATCGGAAGTGTCAAAGGTAGTGTGTTCTTTCTCATTCTCTTGCCGAGCAAGCGACACATGGCCTAATGAATGTAAGTCATAATGTGCATGGGTGCACGATGACATGTGTAAGCCCTAGTGTTAATGCGGATGCACATCGGCCACGAAAACTTATCTAAGGACGCCGCATGCCGCCCCTATGGAGGAGCATAAGAGCATAGGGTGCTAGCATATTGGTGCCTTCATTAGTATAACCCTAACCCTAGGGTTAGAGTTTAGGTCTCGACTTGTTTTGTTTCATGTTAGGCACTGGGGTCGAGGTTACATATTATGTTGAAGTTTGTGTTAGTAGCAGCCGATGCCGGCCTCCGGTTTCCTCGAATCCTTTCATGAGTAAATTGTGGCCGATTTTGATCCGCTCCATGACACCCTATTGTAAACATGTTGAGGGGCTCAAGATGGGCACCGGTAAGTAAGCGGCCAACCACCATACCTAGATGTGTATTTCTCTTACAAATGGATTGAAATTGTAATCGAAGGAATACCACCTACCCAAATAATCAAAAATGCTTAAATATGTAATATAGTTATCACAGATTTGCGTAAGAGGGTTTTGATTTCGAAGCGGGTTCAGTATATTGATGGCTTCTGCAAATATTATGGTGTTCTCGTCCTTCCTCGTAGCTTTGTTTAACTCGAAAGTCGACACACATCCTAATTTTCCCATTCTTCTTCATCGAAATTACTATCGGGGATACCCACTGGATATTGCACCGCTTCTATGCATCCAGACTTTCAACCTCATTACTTCTTCCGTACCTCCGTGCATAAGGCCGGTGACAACCGTCTGGGTTCGCACCCTTGGTTTTGTGCCCAGGATATCGATTTTGAACTTGCGAGGTTCGTAGTTGGCATTTCTTCGGCCCGTGATGAACAAATGTTCATATCTCGGAGAAAAGATTCTGTAACGCTCAAGTTCCTCTCCTTCTATGTCCGTACCAACTTTGGCAACCTTCTCGACCGCTATTCCAAAAACTTCAATTCCTTCAAGTCGGGATGTGGATGTCGATGTTTGAGCTTATCTTGGGCCAATCGAATGGATAGGATGTGGAGTGTCTCTGGTTCACTGTTGAATGCTTCGCTGGTGAAATCCACCTCCTGGTCTGAACCACTATCACCATACACAGAGGCTTCAGATCCTGTTTCAGAGGTGCTACTTGTCATGTTGAACTCTACAGGCTGCCATGCCTTGATCTGAACCCGGTGCGCTGGCGGGCCAATTTCTGTGATTCCAGATCCCGGTGATCGGCTTTCACTAACTCTAACCATGGTTGGCCTAGGATGACACCATATGCCCGGGAAGTTCCACAGGTGAAACCTATCCATACTCTTACTCGTGAACAACAACCTTGATGTTTTCCGGGACCCCACCACAGGGAGCTTTGTATTGGACGCATCTCAAGACTTGCTTACATGCTAGTCCATGGGTGGTACCTAGACCAAGATCTTGAGCCAAGCGGCATTGATCAAGTTCGTAGATGACCCTCCATCCACGGCTTCGGGACCTCGACCTCATTGATCCAAGCCGTCACGGTGAGTCATTTTATGAGCCATCCAATTGGTCGGTTTGATGAGTCGGATTGCCGCTATCGCCAATGTTGTGGCAACTTCCCTTTTAGCTTAGCCTTCCTTTCTTGTGCTTCAACTCCAGTACTTAAGGCGGTGGTGATCTCGTCGTCAGCAGGGAGGATTCCAATTACCTGAATGTCATTTTTACTTCCTATCCGCAAGATCTTCCACAAGTGAGTATGGCGGTGCACACCGGCAATTGGAGGAACAACGCCTCCTTACGTCTTCGCCTCAGGCTTCAAGAGCGCCGATGTCTTCCATCTCTATTTCGCCCAGCCACACTTCCTTCTTTCCTTTGTTGTTTCGCCTCTTTTGTATAGTCATCTTGCCGGATGAGAGCGCTTCGCCACCGCAGCTAGCACGGAACCGCACGATGGTTGCCTTTGTTGGCATGCAAGCTTGGTGAAGACTCCTCGACGACAATCTCCTCTTCCGGCGCGGGGTTTCGTGTCCGGCCTATAGGTTTGGCGGTACCTCGACCACGACTGGTGCACCTCCTCGACCTCCCGCTGCCGCTTGACGAGTTCTTAGGACATCTCCACTCTATGTGGCCATGCTCCCCGCAGCTAACACATGGTGTGTTCATGCAACAGTGTGTTCTGGAGATCCACACTTCTTGCATGGTTCAGGGCTTCATTGTTGTCGGCTCATGTGTCTTCCCGACCGCCATCCTCGTGATCATGGCCTCCAACTCGTTCACTCTCTTTGACATCATAGCCGTGGTCCTTGATTTCTTCATCTTGTGCGCTTTTCTTTTCGAGATGGCGCTCGAATGGGGCTCTCGGACGAAGGATCGAGTCCCGAATGGCTCTGCCACGATGGCGTTCTGTGCAGGCTTACGCTTGGCTGCGTGAGGAAACTTTGCTTTTTTCATGGCTAGCTCAATGACATCATCCAAGGTCCTCTCTTCATCTTCCATCCGTGGTGTAAAACTCATTTCTTAAGCCATGTATGAACTTCCGCTTCACCTTCTTGAGTTTTCCGCCTTCCTTTGTGTAGCCTAGCTTCTTCACTGGTCTCAGCTCCACATATGTTGCGATGGATTCGACTTTACTTTCCGACAGTAATCAAGCTGATCTTTGATTCCTTGTGGAAAGACTCACTTGAACTTAGTTAAGAAGGCAACACACAGCACTCCAACACGCTCATCCTCCAATGTCTCATACCATACCGGACTCCCTTGCGAGATGCTGGAAATACTTCAAGTACTTTTTCTGCTCCCATCAAGCGAGCTTTTAAAACCTTCTTGAACAACCAGATGTTCGTCAGATCTTCATTTGGGGACCCATAGATGCGTGGCAAGGTATTGGGGTCAAGACCGGGCTTCATGTGTCGATCCCAATACCCCATGTCCACAAGCTACTTTCGGACAGGTGGTTTCTAACAACTCACACTTTCGGCGGACTCTTTGACTATCCTTGCAAGAAAGAGGCCGATATGATAGAGGAGTTGGGGAAAACCAAAAGGAAGACGGTATCTTGGCAAAGCAATCATTTCTTTTATGGTCACCTTTACTACCTCGCTCTATTCCTATTTGTCGGTTTGAAGCATTCCTCATACTAGGACTAAGCAATGCCGGAAACGCTGGTTCAGACGTATGATACCCAAGGGATGTGGTAGTCGTGGTGTATGTACAAAAATCTACGCCTTTCACACACCGCTTGCTATCGTGGACACGTCATGCCAAATGTTAAATACTCTATTCCTTGAGGTAGCAGCCCATCCCAAGAGGGAGATCCCTACCCTTCTACTTGTAACAGCCCCGCACATTCTCGAGATGCTCCTATGGACTTTCCTATTGAACGCATCGGGTGACGAATGACCTCTCGTATGTCGACGGAATGGGCGTGTTAGTCTCGACTATGGGGACGTCGTGACTTGCCGCCAGGTCACCGTGGCCGGGGAAGAGCGCCCACAACTTGATGTGGCCTAGTCTTTGCGCTCACCGAGTCCCGCACATACATACATACATGATGGAATTGCGCACGATCACGCAAGAATCAAGTCCCTCGGAGAACAAAGCATATGACTCACACAAAGAACTACCAAGCTAGAATGCTGGTAGGGTCAAGGCACAAGAGCTTAGTATCTCCGCAGTGAGCAAGGGGACTCTGTCCCGTCCATTGCTGAATGCCCCTTCCAGATTACAATGGCCGCTATTTGAAGGAGTCCTTTTCTAAAGTTGGCCCTACTTTAAACTCAGGATGCCCTACTGAATCCTATGCACCTGGCTCCAAGAGGCGTTGTTGCAGAGGTCCCTACATTTAATAGAAAGCTTCATTCACACCACACAAAATATCCCCCTTGTTATTTCGTTCTTATCCTTGCACAGACCCAAACCCCTTTAATGGAGAATAACCCCTATCCAGAGAGATAATGTTAGTATCGAATGCGTGCATGGAAGAACTCACTTTCGAGCCGCATCGGCAGGGGCCTCCCGCCTGGGCAAAGGAGGTACAGCTTGGCATAAGTAAAAAGGATTGCTTGAAAGCACAGGTTATTGCATTGAGTGCGAGAAAGTTGAAGACTACAAAGGGTGAACTATTGGATGAGGGACAATAGACCCTAGATACTGTATGGAAGTCGACGCCGTTAGAAGCACATCCCAAAAATGACACCAATAAAGATGAGCAGGCATTTGGGGAGGATGACAACTTTGACGAGCAAGAGGTGGAGCGCATCCGGAATGTGGTTGTTGTCTTGGACTCGGTATTGGCGCAAGGCATGGACGAGTCTCAAATAACCCCTCATGAATGACCATTGTAGATGTTGATGTGCAGTACCTGTCATAGGTGTTTGAGGTAGCAAGTTTAATCGTTTCCTGTAATGCCACTATGACCACTCCATATTGTACTGTGATGTTTTGACCCATGTAAAACATTCTCTTTTTTCATTTGGGAAACTTTGAGTTTAATAGTTGCCCACTTTGCAGTTTACAAGGCGCCGGTCGGCCGGTGTCCTTCACTGGTCCGTTTCAGTTGTTTTGCGATGAAATGCATCTGCGTCCCGCATGGTATGTACATTAACACATCTGGCCGGAATCGCCAATCTGAGGAGGGTGTAAACTTCGTGAAGGGGGTGCACTTTCAACAGTAGGGGGTTTGTATATACAAACCCCCTACCCCCTACTGTTATTTCAAGGGGGTGAATATTTATATTCACCCCCTTGAAAAATTATGATGTTGTACATGATGACATAGATATGACTGAAGCACGCCAAGATCAGACCCGTGAGATGCCCAACATGTTTGTTGCCTCATGGCTCAGGAAGATGACCAGTCTGAACATGTTATGTTGGGAAAATCCAACAAAGATATTTGGAAGCAAGAAAAGGCCATTCAGTTTCTGCAACATGGCAGAGTAGATGGTCAGATGCTGCTCTCTCGACTGTCCAGGTTGCAACGACGAGTTGCTAGGTACATTTGGCAGGATGACAAGCTCATGGTTCAGGATGGTGATGTGCAAAAGGAGGTGCCACCACCAGTAGACCGGAACCTAATTGTACTCAAGGTACACAAAACATTGGGGCATTTTGGTGTCAAAAAGACACATCATCTGTTGAAGACTACCTATTTCTGATCAGGTATGTACAAGGATGTTGACAACACAGTGGCCAAATGTGCAATATGTGATGCCGTAAAAGCTCGGTTCAACACACAAGATGTTGTGCTGCACTCGTTACCAATTCGTGGGCTTTTCTTTCGCAGGTCAGTCGACCTTATGCTCGAATTGCCACTAACCAAGTAGGATAATAGGCATTGTATGGTCATGATTGAGCATTTCTCCAGTGGGTGGAGATTGCTTTCTTGCTGGCAAGGACGTCGATTTATATACTGCGAGGGCATTCCTCCGGTGTGCTTTAAGTCGATATGAAAGCTGCGCAGAAGTCTTTACGGATCAAGGGAATGAGTTCAGGGGTGACTTCCAAGCTCTATTGGATCAGAGTCTGATCGACCATCGCAAAACCTCTCGTGACCATCTCCAGGCCGATGGGTTGGCTGAAAGGCTGGTACAGACATTCCAAGATGCCTTGAGGACATACTGCATCGAGGTGGATGCAAGTGGTTGGGATGAGTTGCTTCCCTACATAGTTACTTGGCTATCGCATCGGTATGCATGCTACCCTTGGAGACTTGACTCCTTATTATCTGATATTTGGAAGAAACGCAGCGCTGCCTAACACAGTCCAAGATAGATATTCAAGGCCAGTGGACCGGAGCAATGATCCAGATGCATGTTTGCTGGAGTTGCAAGCAAGAGGGAGGTTGTTGAAGTGGGTGTTGCCCATGGCAATGGATAACTTGGCCATGGCCCAGCACTAACTTCGCTATGCTTTCATTCGTGGAGGTTCATGGAAACCAATGGCAATGGATAACTTGGCCATGGCCCTTTGCCATGGCCCAACACAGGGACCATGGATAACTTGGCCATGGCCCAACATGGGGACCAACTTCGCTATGGTTTCACTCATGGAGGTTCATGGAAACCAAAGGCACGAAAGTTTCAAGCATTACACCTCTTGTGAAGCATTCGTTTTTCAAACATTGGACGACATAACCCTTTTTCTTTCTCAAAACTGCTGCTCTTCTACGAGTCCGTCTTGGTTGCACATCGTTCGCAGACAATATGGGTTATTGATTTTCTCACTATCGTTAAAATTCTTCCCTTCAACTCTTTGTCACGCCTCGTCCACAGACGGTGTTGATCCTACCACCTTTGTCATCGGTCCCGAGCATTGATGTGGCTGCGCACCAGGTCATCCCTTCCTTCATCCACCACACGGAAGATGTGGACACGAATCTCTCGCTTCTGCTTGTCCTGGACTTCAAACACGCACACATCGTGGATATCCAAACTGCGATCTAATGCAAAAGTACGCCAGCCTGTGCTCAGGCCTGGACAGTTGCCTCGGTTCTCCACAATGTATCTCACTGCCTGTCGTCTGTTGAGGCTGTCGATGAGGTGAACGTCCACGTTCACCCTCCCCAGGTGTGGGATGCAAAAGTTCCCGGGGAGACCCTGTGACACAAGCACACGCAGTCATGTGCTTCCATCTCACTGTACTGGATCAGATCCTGATTGATGAAAGCTTGGGAACGATTGCTTACCAGCCAGAACCCACGGTACACATGTGAGTCCTTCAACTCCACCAAGACAGACGGATTCTCGCATTTCAGCGCTTTGGCTGCCTCCTTAGCACGACGGCACTCCTTCTTTGTCACTTCTCTCCTGGTGGAAACAAAGAGCTCAGACCGAGCACGCGGACCATGAGGTGACTTGGGACTGTCTCTGCACTTTCCTGCTTCTCCTGGAGACAATCCTCTCCTCTCTGACTCGGCTCCTGCTTGTCTGCGGACCCTGCACCTTCCTCCGTACCATATTGTCGCTCTCGGATTCGTCGGTCAGGTCGATGACCTCTCGCTTCACCAGCACAGGACGATCAAGGACCCTCATCTCCGCTTTGTCGCCGTCCCCGCCTGTGTACCAGTGCCTGGGAGGCTTTGGCGCCAGATACTCCTCGTAATCCTCCCCACATCCTCGAGCCCAATGCTTCTCGCTTTGCAAATGCCGGGTGCCTGTGCTGCCAGGCCAGGGAAGCGTTGCACATCGCTTCTTGTTCTTCTTCTTCTGCTTCGCCATCTTCTTCTTCCTTTTCATCGGGCAAGCATTTTCGAGTCTCCTTCTCCAACCTTGCGCAGTCTCCGCAAGCGAGGCTCAGAGGCTGGCACCGCAATGCCACTATCCTTGTCCCGCTTCAGGCTGCCGTCAGAGTTGAAAATCAGGACGGTCAGCAGCGACCTGGCCACCAGCTGGAACACCAGCAAATCTCCTTCCTTCAGTGCCTGGGCCCGTGCGAAGGCCTGCCAGCCCTGGACAAGGGCGAATTTTGCCTGCATCTCTGTCATCACAAGCCATTGCTGGCCGTTGGGGATTTGCAGATGCACGTACTCGTCCAGAACGTCCCCGGCTTCGTCCGCGAATGCTGAGGGAAGGAGCTGCGCAAAATTCAACACACGCAAACATGGACGAGGAAGGCTGAGCAACCAGCCGGCATCTGACTCAAGGACGGGCTAAGCCTCACATGCATGACAAAAGTAGTAGAGCGCCCACCAGAAATTCTTGCTGGAGAGATTCTTCCTTCATCACGAGAGTGAAAGAGGAGGTGTGGATGAAATCTTCCTTGTGGATCATCTTGCAAATCTCCGTGCATTTGGGGCAAGCGCCGCCATCCTTATCCATGCTCTCAGCTTATGGAGCAGCGATTTCCCACGGTATCACCAGGGAAAGTGAATCTCCAGAGAGGTCTCAGCAGCTGGAAATGCTTCCCCGGGTAATGAATTTCCCTGACGGATCCGGGTCCTGGGCACCTCAACTTGCACCACGACAGGCGTGGGAGGAGAGAAATGGGGAGGGAAGAAAAGGAATCGCTTGCTGTTCCTCTGGCAACCTGCGGCAGAGACCACCAGAGTCCAGAACGGAATGGCCTGAGACCTCCGTTGAGCCTCGGCATAAGCCGCAGCCCAGCCCAGCCCAGCGCGTGCCCGTACATCTCCAACGGTCAAAACCCCATGCGGCTAAATCTTCTAGAGACCGAGCCGCGCTTATGGTCGAGCGACACATACATAAACCATGCTTTGGCATTGTCGCTGAAGTCATCTAATAATCAACATTAATATAAATATGTAAGGGAAATCTATATAGAATTTCTTGCCTTGCACACCTACCTGATGTAAAACTTGCAAAGGTTGAGCACCTTCCTGCGAAAAGATATCAATAAGTCCAGGGTGTTATTTTGACCGAGTACTATCTCAGTCCCCGGGACCAGCTAGCGTGGCTAGGCTCGGTCCCGACCGATAGGATCAGAACTTTTATGTACCCTTGGTCACTAAATATAATAATATTAAATAAATATTTTATAAATAATAATATAAAAATACAAATATCTAGTATATTCTATCGTCGGGGCTGGTCTTTCCAAGCTTTAAAAATACCATTCCAATCTATCTCCTTAACAGGCGGAGCATTGATATATATACTCATCAATGCATCAAGGGTAAAAATATTAAGATTAGTTCTCATGTTATTCATAACAAAGTTTTGTTTAGAAAATCCCCGCTCACATATAACAGTACTACAAGGTATGACCAAACATAATTCCCAAAGACGTAACATAGAGGGTGTCAGTACTACCCTCTCTCGAGTTATTGAGTACAAATTATTGTATACATTAATAACTACATTCAAAGCCAAATATTACATATCTACTTTTTATAGATATATCAAAATAAGCCAATAAAATCTCATAGAATAAAGGTTGTATTAATAAGCCATGAATGGTATTAGATAAATAAAGACATAGCCCATAGATCTATGGTAAGTGTCTTTATGTCCATACCAATTATAAGATGGGTCCATGTGTCCATAATAAATATAAATTCTTAGATATAAAATTCATTGATTTTAAACCGGACCTTTTATGAACACTCGGTCCCCGAAAAAAATAGGGGACCGAGGGTAGGGACCGGACTCCTGAAGAACCTCCAGTCCCATGTTTTTTTTAACACATGCCGGGACCGGGACCGAGGTTGGGATGGGGTCAAAATGACACCCTGTCAAGAACGTTTCAAAAATAAATCTTCATAATGGCTCAAGTCAGTTGCAAAACCAAATCTCCATAATGGACCAAGTCATCTTTGCATATAATTCACACAGACAATTTGTAGTTCCTTGTCTACACCCTCCTTTAGTGGAAGTGGATATTTTTTGAACTTCGTAGATGATTGTTCCCGCATCGTTTTAAAACACAAGAGTGAGGTTTATCAATTCTTCAAGGATCACCTGGCTTGGGCTGAGCGATTTACAGATAAGAAGCTCAAAACATTGCATTCCGATAATGGTGGCAAGTTTACATCCGAGGTGAAGGTATAGCTCAACAACTCACTCTTGTATACACTAAAATCTATGCCTCCAAAAGATTTCTGGCTATTTATTGAAACAAGGTCATCTACCAAAGCTCATTGGGCAGATGCCCTATTCACAGCCACATATCTTATGAATCAATTGCACACATCAGTAGTTCAAGGTATGACTCCTCATGCAGCAGAAGACTTCGATTGGTCATCTTTAAATATCTTTGTTATTGATAGGGGGGAGCCAATTCTTGGTGGCAGCATGTGGGGCTCATGTTCTTCGCCTTCTATTCTGTTACGTCATTCTTGGACGACATGCTTGGATTCTTAGAAGACATGCTTGAATTTGTGGATTTTTGGAGTTGAGCTCTCATTTCAGTGGAACGCGCAATGCTGCTCCTTGCTCTTCCTGTGGCAATTTCGCCACGTCCCTCTTGTGCAGTGGGAACATGGCATTGCATGACAAGTTGCGAATCCTATTTTTAAGAATGTCTCTTTGATATGGTTTGCAGTCTGTGTTTTTTTTGTCTATGGAGTGACTTGCAAACCCTAACCTGCATTTACTTCACCCTAAGCAGATGGCAATTGGATGGCTACGTTAGCACTATTTCCTTATGTAGTCATGGTTGCTATTCTCGGAAAACAGCAATGCTCGTAGTTTGCAAATTAACATGGCCTGCAAATTAACACATAAGACCATCATATGGCATGCCGTTTAGGACATGCAGAAGTTTCAACCCCTTTTTTTTGTGATGTCCCTCCTTGACACTCCAACTAGCTGTGTCCACCGACTTTAAAACTCCAACATGGATGCAACAGCAGACTGCACGGGTGACCGAGAGTTCGTGGATCTGGGTCATGAAGGCCCCATCGACACTCTTGACATCTTTCGACAATACCAAAACCTTCCTCAAGCTGAATCTACTCCGGAGTAGACAAAACAGGTTTGTTGTTGGCCAGCTTGCCCGTGTTCTCCTCTACGAAAGTATATAGGCCATATCTCCCTCATACGCCTGGAAGATCTTGCCATTAGGATGCTCAATGGAGAAGTCAAGCCCTTTGTTGAAATCGATATAACACTCTACCCGGAAGGAATCAGTGTAGGAAGGTTGCTGAGCAACCTCACGGTTGAAGGCGGTGTAGGAATGCTCCGAGTGCTGGTAGCCAAATTACTCAATGGTGGCCATGAAGGGCGAGTCCATATCATAGGGCCCGCATAAGAACCATGTGGAGGTTCCAAAGGATTCAAAGTACTGATGGTGGCCAGATCGATCTCAAGTCAAGACCCGCCCCAAACCGACATCGGGCTTCAGAGGTCGCCGTGCTTGCAACCGAACTGCATCACGCCAGCAGGTCGCTCGGCCTCCGCAGCCTCCTCCCTGTTGCCCCGCCGAAGGGCGCTGGGCCAAATTGGCCGCGCCACGCCACCGGAGTTTTAAGACGTGATACAACCATTGGAGTGTCCACGAGTGACATAAAAAAAAAAGGGTGAAACTTCCGAATGTCCCAAACGGCATGCCATAACACCTTCTTCCTCCTGTCGTCTGTCAAGGCTGTCGATGAGGCAAACATCTACGTTCACCTCCCCAAGGTGCGGGATGGAGAAGCTTTGGGGGAGAACCTGTGACACAAACACACACATGTGCATCCATCTGTTGGAAAGTCATGATGGGTTGTTTCAACGTTGGATCTGTACATAGCTGGCGCAAGCGTCAAGCGATCCGGAAAGTTAGGGCACGCTTCACAGATGCTCGGAAAATAATGTTTAAGCTTCAATTCCCGCCGCCAGGTGTTACTTCAGAGAGTATCAACCGCCAAGAGTTACACGTAACACACTTGTAAATACCTTGATCTATCAATGCAAATTCATTCGCCTAGTGGTTTCTTTATGGTATCGTGAGCCGAGCCCCCGCCGGCATCAAGCACGCCGCATTGGTCTTCCAAGATTTGTCGCTATGGCGCCGCATTGCAACAAAAGGCACTTACCAACGATCTTGAAATTGGCACATGGTTAGAAGTGCACACCGTCAAGTTACTCACCTCTTGGCCGGGCCCAAATTTCAAGGCAAGTCATCTCAGAGTGATTATACCATGGTAAATGACGTGAAGTGGTATTGGATTCAAACTCGATGTGCACCTACTCTAGCATACCGCACAAGCTACTCAAGCCCATCATCCTCGCCACTCGCAGCCTCACTGGAATGGGATTTTGCGCCCAAAGGCGCAAAGAGGCCACATTTACCACTCTAAGTCGTCATATAGTCCTAGGATTCTGATCCCAACCCGAATGGTTCTGTCAAGATGTTCTAACACCATGGGTCCTAGCTCTACCACAACCGGGATCCTTACTCTACTGTAACCAATACTATACTTCTAATCCACCACCGTAAGTAGTCTCACCATCATAGGGAGTTCAACACCGTAGTGAAAATTTATTCGACCATCGTGGCGGGCCCCACCTGGGCTTTATGTGCCCCTCGCGGTGGGTCTTTGGACACCGCATCCTCATGGGCATGGTCTCTCGAGGGTTGTGATCTCACGCGCCACACAGCCAATTTCAAGATCGCACCTACTCTGACCACTCACAAGGAGACCGCGCTGTAACACCTGTGGATTAGGCCCCATGACCATGAAGACCACGAGGCTTAGGCCTCACCCTGGCCGACCTCATCGATCTCATCTCTCACTTCCTTTCTAACATTCCCCGCTTCCTCAAATGTACCCGTGATACCCCTACGACGGCACACTTTCTCCTTTCCCTTTATTTTCCAAAAACCTCCCACCTACCATACATGAATACTCCTCTCGCCTCCTCTCTCAGCCACACATGCACTCACCACGGGCCACGCCATGCATTCTCACCACTTATAGAATTGAACACGCTTTGATGAAAGCAGCCGCTTGGGAAGGAGGGACAAAAGTTAGCGCGGCCAAGATGGCCAAGACGGCAATTTGGTCGCTATACCTCACCTCAACCTTCCAAGTAGTTCCTTGTTCTTTCCAAAGACGCTACCAAGCGCCCTTCACTGCTCAATCGCCTGCACGTGGAGCTTGGTCACCTGGGCCTCGACCGGTCTGTGGATCTTCCCGGCCTCTCAGGACGAGAAGACAGCA
Source organism: Anthoceros angustus (assembly GCA_010909165.1). Lineage (NCBI taxonomy): Eukaryota > Viridiplantae > Streptophyta > Anthocerotopsida > Anthocerotales > Anthocerotaceae > Anthoceros > Anthoceros angustus. The sequence goes on from MU008175.1 coordinate 18,979, forward strand.
GAACGACTCAGCTTGATGTCGAATTTCGACGCTCCAATCAACCTCACGCCGGGTCCGGCTACACGGAAGTTCATAATCGAAATTGTCTCAAGAGAGACACACAAGGGTCTCTTTATACATCTAGGCCGCGGCTAGTCATAGCCTCACTTCCTCTAGTGTCTAAAAATTGCAGCCTCTACCACGAGCTCTACCCATCCAAGTTCATACCCACAAGCTCAAAACATCATCCCTTTAACCCAAAAGGAAACCCCGACGTGATATCTGGCCCTTAAAATCACTGCCCGGCTGGTCGCCTAGCCCCACGCCCATAGTCCCCGCCTCCCGGCCACGCCCGATCCGAGCGATTCTCTCCAAACCTCCACCTTCGCCTCGCCGCTTACTGGCTTCACGCCTCCTGTACGGCGCCTATGGTCCTCTATGCTTGTGAGGACGAATGGGGAAGAGGATTTCCCTTTCGGAAATCCCACAGGAGGTCCTCGACATGATGGACGGAGGAGTGAAGCCCACGCCAAGAATGGCTGGAAGACGGACAGCATCAAGGAGCTGAAATGACGGCTCTTTGCTAAGATTGTCCTGGGGTTGGTGAATTACCAACGGACCTCTTACTTCAACACCAACTTCCTCCAGTTCTTGTGGAAGATTTCGCGAGGAGCCAAGCCGGATTGGGGCACCATAATGTATGAGGCCTATATACATCACAGGGAGAAGCTCCTTATGCCGAATTCCGTGGATGAAGAGGGGCCAAGGCCATGTTACCTCAGCACCTGTGGAACGCAAAAGTTTGGGCAACAAGCTTCAATGAGTTTGATTTGAAACAGGCCCACGCTCTTTTGCTAGAAATGGTTTGGTGAAGACATGCAAGGAAATTTTTTGCTCCTTTTTGAGCGGGAGTTGTAGGACCAAGGGAAGGCAAAGAGGATATGCAGGAAAGAAACGGGTCAAAACCTCCGGGTGAGAGAAAAGGTAACCTACATGAGTGGTAGGAGGTGTCCTACCACCGAGGAGAAACTCCTACCATGGTAGATTTAGGTAGGAGAGAGAGATCCTACCACCGTAGGAGAATGACCTCGCTAGTGTTTTGATCACCTACCTAGGAATTAGCTCCTACCATGGTAGGAGAGGGTAGGAAGGTATCCCACACAGGAGTGACTCCTACCGTGGTAGGAGAAAGGGAAAACGCCTACCATGGTAGAGGGTGTCCTACCAGGTAGGAGATAGGTTGCTAAGGAAGGTAGCTTATGTTTTAGGCAGGATAGGCTTGCTATATAGAGTCTTTAGTGGACTAGATAAATAGGCCAAAATAGGTAATTAAGAAATTAGAGGCTAATTTTCAATTAGAAATTAGAAAATAGGGAAAATGGTATTTTAGTATAAGGAAATTAGGAAACTAACATCAATGGTGGGAGAGGGGCCACGTGGCACACATCCAAGGGCAGGATAGAATGGTTACTTTTTCTAACCCTTGGGTGACTTATAAAAGTGGTGCCCCGCAGGAGGCCACAACTCGAAACTCAAGAGACTACCACCAGAAGGCGCCGCCACACCCTCAAGCTTCCCAAGGCCCCCATACAGCAACGCACTGCACACGCCGCCTGCGGCCGAGGAGGAGGAGAAGAAGGCGCAAGCTCAAGAAGGAGGCGAACCCAGCCCAAGAGAAGAAGGAGGAAAAGAGGAAGAAGAGAAGGAGAAGAAGGTTGGGGCGCAACCCAACACTTGCCAAGCTCGTGAGGGTGCCTAGGAGGGTGGAGCGTGGCAAGATTGCTAGGAAACCGTGCAGAAGGGCTCCTAAATTGTTGTGGCAAGTGTAAGAGTCCGGGGAATTTTGGTGAGCTTTGCAGGAGAAATCGGGTTTTTGGGACGCCAAGGTGTAAGGGCTGCAGGAAGGAGAGCAAGGCAAGGACCTTTGAGTGTGGAGCAAATCGAGGAGGAGGAGAAACGCTTGCAAGGATAAGAAGTCGGGTGCAGGAATTGCAGGAGAGGCATCACTTTTCTTCAATTTCGCAAGTACTAACCAAGGAGGCCATGACCAAGCCTACCATGACCAAGGGCAAGGAGGTAGTTGTTAAGGAAGGAGCGTCCACCAAGGGAGGTGGCGCAAGAGGTAAGAAGTCTAAGCCGGGAGGACTGCATCTCGGAGGGTGGAAATTGACATGCCGCAGCTCACATGTGTGGACTACGGACTCTTGGGGGTTAAGAAATAACTAGGGTTTTGTTTTTCAGAAGGAGGATAAAATGAGGCGAAAAGGAGAGGAATAAGCACCTGATAGCACTGACTGCACTGGAGTATACTCCGGACCGCTGGAGGCAACGCACCGACCTACTATGGCGGTGCACCGACACGCCGGTAACGGATAAGTCCGACCCACCTGTGTCCAAGGTGATAAGTACGCCTGTGAAAGTAACTTAGAAGTTGAGCCGAGGACGACCAGCGACGCCACGGGACGACTCGAGTGGAGAACGGCATGCACCAGACAGAACCTTGCCGTAGGCCGTTATAGTATTCACGGGACACAAGGCCGGACAGAGTACCGTAGTAAGAGGCGCTGAGGCGCAAGGTCGAATAAGCCATGCATCGCGTTACTTGACAGGAAGAGGCGCCTCCCGCCCCGTTACTCCCAAGGCGCGGCCGGGGGTCATTACCGCAGCCGAGACACCTCGATCTCTCGCCCGCCCGGCTCTCGCGGTATCTCGACTCAGACGCTGCCGGCTCACCGCTGAGGTTGGAGCAGAACGCGCAAGAAGGCGAACGCGGGTCTCCCACAAGCTGCCAAAGAACCAAGGAGGAGAAGGCGATGGCACCCAAAAGCTCATGGAAGTTTGGGAGCCATGGAACCTGTGGAGCGCAACATTGTGACCCGCGCTATCCGGACTTTGGGCCTGCCCGTGAAGGTGAGAATTGCAGGAGTGGCATTTGGATGTGTTCCATGGTCCGACGCTCGATAGTGTCACCGTCCGGAGTTCGCCGGGCGGCAACAAGGAGGTGCGGTCCAAGAACCTCCGGAGGACCCAAGGCGATGGACCTTGAGGTCCCGAGGCGGCCTACAACCGCCCAAAGGAGGAAGAGGGGAGGGTGCCGAGCCCCTCAAGGCGGGGAAGATAGGCCGCCAGCCGATGGCGCCGAGGCTCGACGCAACGACCACCAACGGTATCGATATCCGACCCGCTGGATGAGTAAGGGCGGTAGCCCCGATCATTGTCCATCGAACTCGCCACCAAGGTGGATCACCTTGGTGATAATCTATTATTGCTGCCGGGGAAGAGGGCGGACGGGAAGGATTATTCTTTAGCCTGAGGCTCGCAAGCTGTGGACCGAGAAGCCTCGCCATCTGGGCCGCCCCATACCCGATCCATGTATGGGGCATTTCGAGCTCCTCAAGGAAGGAGAGCTTGAGCGAAAGGACCGAGGCCCCGCCGAAGTGGAGCGGCAAGGGCGCCGAGGAGGAGGCCGACCGTCAAAGCCAAACGGACTGGAGGAGGACGATCGAGGATTCTGACTCCATACGTCTGAACGGACCCCTCACCACCTGTGGAAGTATGGAAGAAATTCCCCCTCCTCCTCGTGCCCCAACCAGCCACCCACAGAAGCTACCCCAGAGCCCCGCCACCACCATCACTCCCCGAGGAGCCCCGCTGACCAGTGAGGGAGCCAAGAGACCCACGGCTACCAACGCTGCACCTCACGGTGCCAAGACTTCCCCCGCCTACCTGAGTGGCAAGAAGCGGAGGAAGCAGAAGGAGGGAAAGGACGCGCCTGTGGAGCAGGAGGACACTGCAGCACCGACCGAGCCGGGTCCTGCCGCCGAAGGCAAAAGGCTTGCTCCTGACTCTCACCTCCTCCGAGCCCTGTGGAGAAAAGGGCGAGAAGGAGCTCGCCAAAAGGGCCAAGGAGGGGAAGCTGAGCCAAGACTCGACCTAAGGGTCCCGATTAGGTCCGGAACCCACCGACTTACTCCCCTGGTGGAGGTCCTGACGGAGATGCCGGCCCCGCCACGGACTTTGTGGGAGCCTCACTGCAGCCGTGGAAGAAACACGGTCCTGCCACTGCCATGGACGGTATGCCTGGGGGTCTCAAGGGATGGCCGAGAAGACCTGTGAGGTAGAAGCCACCCGAGGCGCATGGTACCTCCGTGAGCAGCTTGGAGGAGCCCAGAGGCGAGAAGGAAGGCCAAGCTCGGCCGGATTGAGGAGGGAAACGCCGGAGGCCGAGAGGGAGGTCCGTCCATCCGCAAGGAGGACAAATTCCTTCACCGGAGGAGCAAGGTGCCAAGGAGGCCCAAGCGCGGGCGAGGACCTCCGCAGTGAGGGGCGAGCGCAGAGCGGAGGAGGCCCGGCGCAAGCGTAACGGGCGGATCCGCGGAGGCCTGACCGACCAAGCCGAGAGGCTGTGAAGGTGGCCAAGGAGGCGAGGCCACGGCGGCCGATCGCGATCACTATCGGCGTGATCGAACCGTGGAGGGAGGCCGAGAGCCACGGCCAATCAAGGCCGAGTGTGGCATGGAGCAAGCACGACGAGCTGCAGAACACTGAGGCCAAGACCCGGGAAATTGGGACCCTGTGGCGCATGCAGGAGGTAGAAGGGAGGCGCAGGAGTTGGAGGACAAGAAGGACACCTTGGAGTTACAACCCAAGACGCGGAGCAAGGGTTCTCAATGAGAGAATCCGTGACAGGAGGAGAGCGCCCAGCCCCTCAAGATGGAGGGGAGGGCGGAGCAAGGACCGCCCAGCAAGAAGTTCGCGACAAGGAGATGGAGGATCCTGACTCACCCCGGAGGTGGAGCAAGGAAGATGGAGGACCGCAAGGAGACTTTGAGGCAGCCCAAACTATCATTGAGAGGAATGGTAGTCTAGGACATGGTCGCGAACGCGAGGAAATAGAGCGGCCCGGCTGCACATGGACGGAGCCGACGGCGATGGAACAGGAGCGTGACGCCGCCGAGATGGAGAAGGCCTGGCGAAGCCCGCACCGCAGGTTGCCCGACCGCCCTGAGCGGGAGATGGCGAGTTAATGAATGGACAAGAGGCAGGGCGCTGGAAGGTAGCAAGAAGCCGTCCACCGAGGAAGTCGGAAGGGGAACGCTGCTATGGCGGGCAGGCGAACCAAGGAGGAGTTGGAGCAGTGGAGCAACAATGACGGCCATGGAGGTGACCGAGGCACTCGAGAAGCAGGCCCATTATCAAACTCGGGAGGTGGAGCAACAAGGCAACAGCCTCCCGAGCATGGCGGCGGGAGTACGGTGCTCCGCACACGTGGAAGAGGCAATCCAAAGAAGTGGATTCGGACTTTGCCTATTACCACGCCGAGCTCCGGCATGAGGCCCCCTCACGAAATAGACGGACGGAAGGCCCTGAGGGGAAGAAGGGCACGGGAGACAGGACCCTAGGGGCCCTGCTTGAGACGACGGCAGGAGAGAGGAGCCCCAAGAGGAGCGGACGCATGACAAGGTAAGTTCACCACCACCATCCGAGAAGGGGGTGAGGGCCCAAGGTGCAGGAGGAGCCAACCCACCAAGACAAGGCCGGGGGTAAGGAGGAGGACCTAGCAAGACGAGGTCCACAGAAGGGGTCCGAGAGACCGGACCAATAAGTTCGACCGAGGTCCGAACTCGAGACAGGGGACCCACCCCGAGGGAAATAAGCCGGACCTGAGTTCAGTTCGGAGTCGAGACCGACCTCGAGGTCCGACTCGCAAGAAGGAGGAGCCCTCGACTTACGCTGGGGAGAGATAGCGGGCCCCACCGGAGGGGACCCAGGAGGCTGTGGAGGATGACGTGGTAACGGGCTGCCGACCGCCGAGCCCAACCCGTGATTCCGGGAGAGGAGGTCCTACCGGATCATCCGATTGGGTGCACGCCAGACGGGAGATTGGACCACCAATCCCAAGGCGGAATGACCTTCCCACACCGCGAAGGAGATAGGGGAGGGAATAGGATGGTAGCGGCCGATTAGTATACCGAGCCGGCCGCCCGTAATAGGGTGTAATAAAGACGCCGACCGGGCGTAGTATAAGAGGGCGGGCCGCCTCAATAAATCATCTTCTCTTGGTGTTGATGCTGCTCTGCACTTTGTGTGTCTTCTTGCTAACGTGAGTCCCGAGTCACCGAAAGGTGCACGGCGCCCCGGGGGATTGATCGGTCCCGTGACGGACCTAACGGTTGTGGTGTGTGCAGGAAGGGTGATCTGGGACCCGTGCTCGCCGGCCGCACGAACGGACCGAACGTGAGCCGAGGACTCGAGGAGGACGGAGAGGCCAGAACGGAGGAGGAGGTCCGGATCGGTAACCTTTTTCCTTAAGACCGATAAGTGTAGTGTGAGTGGAGAGGAACGAGAGGTGTGAGAGAAACGTGAACGAAACGGACGCAACGGGTCTCAAACGCTTGGCCATACCGGGCGGTGTTTGTCGCGAGTAGTTAGACGAAGAGTGTGTGGGACCGAACGGACGCAAAGTAAGACGAGAATCGCCAAACGCAAACGGAGCTCATTCCTTTGGGAACGGACTCTTCCTACAACGACACGGATTGTGCTACCGGCCGTCCGAAAGTCGCGCCACATTTTGGCGCCGCTGCGGGAATGAAATCGCTCAGAAAGCGTGGATGCGTGGAGGACGGAGGTAGTTAAGGACGAATCGAGAGAGTCGGACGCCAGATCGCCGAGCGCCCGAGCGCAGCACGTGAGAGACGACGAGCTCGAGGCGAGGACACCACCCAATGTAAGCGTGGTGGAGTTGTCGGATCGAGGAGGACGCAGACCAAGTCGCGGTGGGGCGGTTCCTCATCCCTTACCGATCGCGCGATGGCAACAACGCCGAGCAAGCGATTCTCTTTGGAGGTAAGAAGGAGAGATCAAACCTTCGTGGAGGATTTCGTGTCTCGCAAACTTCAACGGAGAAGGTTCGGATGCGAGCCTCATTCAAATGCTCCAAGGGTCCCGGGTACAGCCTGGGTATCGGAGGAAATACCGACCGCCGTAACGCACCGCAACCTTCAAGATTGAAGGATGCCTTCTAGAAAGATTCCGCAATCGATCAAGAAGGCGCCTTGTCCAAACTCGAAGCGAGGAAAGACGGAGAAGTTGGGATCACATCGAACGGTTCTCTACCGGGACCGCACCCCACTCACACTACCATGCAAAGCGTGGTTCGTGGCTTATCCAAGCCAATGGCTACACGCTGGAGAAAGATGTGAGCAAGGCGGTGAGAACTATGAAGAATCGATGCACCAACGGCCGAGGACTCCTCCGTGAGGAAAGAAGAAAAGAAGAACGGGGTCGGACTCAAGATGAAGAACCCTGACGAGGAGGATGATGAGACCGAGGCATTGAGGAAGAGGAAGAGGACTCAAGAAGAATCCGAGGTCATGGAAGAAGAAGAACCTAAAAAATAAAGAAGAAGAAGCCCGAGTGAGGGTGGAAAAGAAGGAGGTCATGATGCCCGACGAGAGGTCACCGACCCCTTTGAAGGAAGTAGCGAGGGAAGATCTAGAACGGGTAATGAAGAGGGTGGAGGAGTTGACGATCAACCGTGAAGGATAAAGAACGCGAAGGCGCCACCACGGTCCGTGACTGTGCGGTGTGTGTCACCAACATGGGCATTCAAGCCCTCCGCACTCGTGGAACTGTGTGGAGTATGACTACGGGAAGAGTCCGAGGAAATGGGAGGATGCATACCAAGTGCAAGAAGCACAACCGGACCACGATCCTGTGACGATGTACCCCAAGTGGTCCGTCTGCATCGACTCCGATGCAAAGACCGCATGGGAGCCCTCCGTGAATTCTCGTGGCGGCGGTCTCTTGGAACTGTGGGAACCCCGCACTACTCCAACGTGCCCATACCCCACGGCAAGGCAACGACTTTGAACGCCTGTGGAGATTGAAGGTGGGGCACATGGGCAAGACTGTCCGAACCTCGCTCGGACGGCGGCCACGCCACCCGCAGGAGCGCGACCACGCCCTCCCTAAGGCGCTACAATTGAAGACGACAATTGGCGGAGGAGGAGGCACCGAGGAGCTGAACGAGGTGGTACGGGCAAGTTCGCTAAGGAGAAGAAGGCGGACTGAGGTACCGGAAGTGTCAACCCGAGTCGAAAGGAGCGAAGGAAGGAGATGCAAGAGGAAGAAAATGGGATAGTCCCACGGATACGGAGGACGGAACACTGAAGGAGCCGAACCCGCCAAAGAGGAGTTAAACCGGCAGCCGCCAAGAAGAAAACCAAAAGCCCAATGCGGAGAAGCGGACTCACCACGGCAACACGCAGCTTAATGTGGTCCGAGAAGTGACCGAGATGCTTCAAGAAGAACTCCGACAGACCTGAGTGGTCCGACCACCAAAGCAAAAACGCGGAGGGTCAAGGCGACGGACGCGCAGAGAACCACCCGCCTTTCAAGGTGGCCGACTTGATGATGGACCAACAACACTTGGTGTCCCTTAGGCGCTTGTTAAAAGACAACCCGTATCGGCTGTGAAGTCCGGAAGGCCATCAGGAAACGCAACCACGGAACTCCTTGGCCCAAGGGCAAGAACGTGGAGGTAAGTAGTATCTCATACGACCGGGCGCCAGCAGTGTGGAAATTGCGGGTGTGTAATGCTCGACACGGGTCGAGGAACCTCATCACCGAGGCCACCGCAAGACGGCCGGGGTTCACCACCTTCGAGCCATCCACCAAAACCCTCGTGATGGCGACATGTCGCGAGCGCCAGGGGGAGTTGTCCGAGTCCAAGCCACCATAGGAGCCCCTATACATTAGATTGCCGCCATCGACTGACCTCGGGGTACGAGGTCCAAGCGGCCTGGGCCTCGCGACAAAACTACACTTCGGACGGAAGGAAATACACTTCAAGCCGGACTGGGATCCAAGGTGAGGGAAGGACGGTAGCGACACTGAGTAAGGACACATACGGTGAAACCACAAGACAGTAGGGTACACCTCCGCCAAGACAAGTGGGGACGATGAGCGAGGATACGAATGAGGACTACCCTTTCCCAAAATCTCGTGGTCCAAGAAGAAATGGACTATCGAGGGACACCTTGGAGTGAGGTGATCACCGCTTCCAAGTGGAAGTCTGGAGGACCAAAGGCGGAACCCTCCCGAGGAGGAGGACCTCAAGAAGTAACTGCTTCACTCATTTAACTCTTCCGAGAATGGGGAATGTGAAGATGAACCGCTAGAGGATGATGGCTTTGAAGCGAGGAAAAGAGGGAAAGAGAGGCAACCCGACGCGGAGGAAATTCCTAAAATTCGCAAGGGTATGCCATTGAAAACAAGACCTCACACATTGTTGGGGAATTCAGGTGTTTGCAAGGTCACATGAAGGGCATTCAAACAAAGGCGTAACACCGATAGATTCGAAGCCGAGCGGTGCCTGCTCGATTAGGCAAGATAAATCAATCCCAAGCACTCGCCAAGGTCAAGGAAGTCCCGGATAAGTATCCGAAGCGGACATCATCTTCCCAATCGAAGGAGTGGGTGGCGCCATTGTCGCGTGTCAAGAAGCGCAGATTCGTCTCGTCAGATCGGAGAAAGCTTAACGCCGCCACGTAAAAGGACCATTTCCCATGCCCTTTGTGGACGACATAATCGACAAGGTGGCGACGAGTACCTACTCCTTCTTGACTACCATCGGCCACAACCGCACCTAAGGGAGTCTGATCGATAAGACAACATTCACCACGGAGTGGGGGGACGCTTGCCTACAAACGGAGTGCCTTCGGATGAGCACCCGGATCATTTATGCGGATGGTGACCAACGTCTTCCGGGAATTTCTGAGGGACTTCATGGAGGTGTTCTTGGACGACTTCTGTGTGCACGGAGAGGAGGACAAACACGTTGGACATTTGCGGAAGTGTTTGGAACGATGTAGGGAGACTCAACTGTGCCTGCATCCGGAGAAATGCTACTTCGGTATGACAGAGGGAATCCTGTTGGGGCACCGCGTGTCGGCAAGAGGGATAGAGGTGGATCAAGACAAGGTGAAAGTCATCCACCGCAGCCCGCACCAACGAACTTGAAGGAGTTACGGGATTCCCGGGCATGGTGGTTACTATAGGCGCTTCATCCAAGATTTTGCAAAGCGGGCCTCCAAGCCAGTGAGCTACTCAGAAGGAGGAGGAATGGACCGGACGCCGAAAGGGAGGCGGCATTCGTGAGACCTCTGCACACCACGGCCCCAAGACAAAAGGACCTGACGGGAAGCGATTCCATGTGTATGTGATGTCACGCCATCGAGTAGTGCTCACCAAAAGATGATAAACGAGGGATCACCCAATCTACTACTGGAAGACACCACGACGGAACGGAGGTACACTACTACGGAGCGAGAGGCATTGGGAATGGTATACGCTAAGAAATTACACCTTCCGCCCAACGATGAGTTTTTATGTTGATCACTTCAAGGCCAAGCACTTGGTGAACAAGGACTTTGTCCGGACGAATTGCGAGGTGGATTCTGCTACAGGAGTTCACATTTGAGGTGGAGACTAGGCAAGGAAGGCAACACCAAAACGTGACTTCTTGTCCAGTTAAAGACGGAGCCCGCCCCAGGGATCAAGAGGACGCCTTCCGGATGAGGAATTGGTGGCGATAGAGGAGGAGGTAGAGGAGCAACCGACAAACCCTAAGCGGGGACATGGACCCACGGCAAGCGAGAAGGGAGCGGACGGGCGGCCTCTTATGGAGTTGGAACGGTACCTATGGGAGATGGAGCTACCAAACGAATCGAACCGGGTCCGGCAGGTGCCTTTGTGCACCACGCCTTTCTTGTATAACATCTTTAAGGTGGATGGGAACGAAGGTACCCAACAAAGCGGAAACGGAGGTGGTAATAAAGGGATGCACGAAGGACTAGGTGGTGGACATTATGCGCATAGTCACCACCAAGAAAATCTTGAGGTCGGGTAATCGTGGCCCACCATGTATGGGGAAACACACCAATTCGTGAAGAAGTGTGATGCTTGTCACCGGATCGGGAAGCCGACCGCCACAACTCCAATGGCTGCTAGTGCCCATACTACTAGCACCTTGTGGCGCCGACTTTTGCCGACAACAATGCGCGCATAATCCCGCAGGTCGCTGTAGGAAGGAGTTCGCTCCCAAGGGAATGATGACTGCTTGCGCTGCTTCAGCGATTTTCGCCTTACTTTACGCCTCACCCTAACGCACACACTTAGTTCACGCTCTAACTACTCGCGACAACACCGCACAGCCGGTATGGCCAAACGCTTAAGGACCTGCTCGTCTGCTCCGCTCCCTCTCGCCTCACACCTCTCTCACACACTACACTTATCGCCTTAAGGGAAGACGCTGGCACATGCGGCCCGACCTCCTCCGCTGCTCCACTGGCCTCCGTCCGGGCGCCAGACGCCTCAAGTCCTCCGGCCACACGCCCGGCCGCGCCGGGTCGCGCTCGACGAGCACGGGTCCCCGCCACCACTCCCCACACACCACAACACGTTAGGTCCGCTACTGTGGACCTCGACGATCCTCCGGTGCCGCGGCTCGCCATGACTCAGACTCACGTTATCGTGAAGACACAGGGTCTGCAAGAACGCTGCATCAACACCAAGGAAAAAGATGATTTATCTGTGGCAGCCCCAAATTTCTTATACTACGCCCAGGTCGGCGCTTTATTACACCCCTATTCGAGCCGACGGCCAGCTCAAGATGCCCTAATCGCCGCCTACCATCCTATTTCCTCCTCCTATCTCCTTCGGCTGGGCTGGAAGGTCCCGGTTCCGCCTTGGGATTGGTGGTCCAATCTCCCGCCTCGACAATGCGGCGCACCTAATCGGATGATCCGCGAGGCGGACCCTCCTTCTCCCGAATCGCCGTTACACGGCGTCCGACGACCGCTACACAACGTCATCCTCCCTCGGCCTTCCTGGGTCCCTCCTGGGGCCACCGCCGCCTAGCGTAAGTCGGGACCTCCTCATCGCCGGAGTCCGACCTCGAGGTCCGGCTCGACCCGAGCCCCGAACCCAAGGGTCCGTTTATTTCCCGAGTCCGACCGGCCGGGTCCGCTCGGGGTTCGGACCTCGTGGTCCAGAGATTACCGGGTCCGATCTCCAACTCCGACCCCTTCCCGTGGACCTCAGATCGCTAGGTCCTCCTCCTTACCCCGACCCTTGTCTTGCTGGCCTTGCTGCCCCCTCGCAGCCCTCACCCCCGCTACGGATCGGGTGGTGGTGAACTTACCTTGGGGTCCGCCGGCCCCGCCTCCTGGGCTCCTCCTTCGCTGTCGCCTCCAAACAGGCCCCTAGGGTCCTCGTGCTGCCCCTGCCCTTCTTCCCTCCGAGCCTTCCAGGCCCGCTCCTATTGCTGGCGAGAGGCCTCTACCGCCTTCGTGAGCTCAGGTAATAGGCAAAGTCCGAATCCACTTGCCGGATTGCCTTCCACGTGTGCCCGAGCACCGATACTCCCTTCGCCATAGATGCTCGGAGCCGAGCTGCCCCGCTTGTTGCTCCACCTCCCCGCCAGTTTGATAGCCGAGCCGGCCGCTCGCGAGGCTGTGGCCGCCGGCCACCTCCCGCCTGCTGCTCCACTTGCTCCAACTCCTCCGCTTCCGCTCACGCCTTGCCCGCCATAACGCAGCTCCTTCCGACTTCCTCACCGACCAGCTTGTCTGCCTCGCCGCCTTGTCCATTCCCGTTAACTCCGCCATCTCCCGCCCAGACGGCCGCAACACGGCTGATCGGGCTTCACCTGTGCCCTTTCCATCTCGGCGACGCCCCGCCTGCTCCATCGCCCATCGACTGGCCCGCCAACAGAGCCGGAGCCGCTTATTTCTCTGCCCGCGACCATGTCCGCACTACCATTCCTCTCATCGATAGTTTGAGCCGCAGCCCAAAGTCTCCTTGCGGTCCTCCATCTCCCCGCTGCCCCACCTCCCGAGCCGAGTCCGAGATCCTCCACCTCCTGTGCGAGCTTCTGGGGTTGGTCCGCTGCGCCACCTCGCCCATCTTCGTGCAGGCCGAGGCGCCTATCTCCGCTCAAGTCCGGATTCTCCCATTGAGAATTCCTTGCCCGACGCTGCCTTGGAGTTGTAACCCAAGGTGTCCTCACTGCCTCCAACTCCCGCCTCCCTTCTCTCTTGCAGTACGCCTCGAGGTCCCCGATTTCGGCCTCCAGCCGCCGGCTTTGTCCGTGCTTGCTCTGCCACCGCCGGCCTTCGATTGGGCTCTCTCGGCCTCCACCGGCCCGATCACGCCGATAGTGATCGCGATCGGCCTCGCCGGGCCTCCGCCTTGGCCACCTTCACCGAGCCTCTCCTTGGCTCGTCCGCCGCCTCCGCTGATCCCGCGCCTGCTCTGCGCCCGCCCGCTCACGCCTGCAGAGGTCCTCCGCCCGCTGGGCCTTGGTCCGCTCACTGCTCCTCCACTGAAGGAATTTGGTCCGTCCGCGGATGGACCAGACCTCCTCGCCTCCCGGCTTTCCTCCTCAATCCGCCGAGAGCTCTTCCTTCGCCTCCCGGCTCTCCAACCGCCTCCGAGGAGTACCATGCGCCCGGTGGCTTCTACCTCCGGGTCTTCTGCCATCCCGCATGCATTCTGAGCATACCGTATGACGACCAGTGACCTCCGTGTTTCTTCCACGGCCGGTGAGGCTCCCACAAAGTCCGTAGCGGAGCGCAGATCTCACGGTCCGCCAAGGACCTCCATACCGTCCGAGTAAGTCCGACTGGGTTCTCCGACCTAATCAGACCCTTAGGTCCCGATGAGCCCGAGCTTCCTCCTTGGCCCTTTTGGCCGCGAGCTCCTTCTCCGCCTTTTCCTCCCTGGGCCTTGAGGAGGTGAGGGAGTCCGGAGCAAGTTTTTGCCCTTCCGGGCGACATGACTGCTCGTGGCTGCTGCTGTCCTCCCGCCTCGGGCCGGCCCTTTCGCCTCCCATCGCTTCGCCTACCCGCAAGGGAAGGGTACTGCACCGACCGAGGTGCCGCTGGTAGCCGTGGGTCTTGCGCCTCTTCGGCCCCTCCTGTCCGGGGGCCTCACCGAGTGGTGGCCGTGGCGGGCCGCCTCGCTGGATCTGCCTGTTGGGGCACCAGAGGAGGGAGGCGGAATTTCTTCCCATACTTCGGGTGGTGAGGGGGTCCGCTCCTGCACGATGGAGTCCGGAATCTCCCGCCGCCTCCTCCCGAGTCCGCTTGGCCGACGATCGGCCTCCTCCGCGCCGCCTCCTCCACTTCCCAGGCCTCCGGCCCTTTCCGAGCGCAAGCTCCTTCCTTGAGGAGTCAAATGCCCCATACATGGATCGTGCATGGGGACATGATGGCGAAGGCTTCCCCCGAGCTATGAGCCTCCGCTAAACCGGGCGAAATAATCCTTCCCACCCGCCTTCTTCCGGCCGCAGGCATGTGAATACTATCAGATTATCACCAAGGTGATCCACCTTGGTGAGTAGGTTCCAGGACAATGATCCGGCCACCGCCTTACTCGACCGTCCAACAGTCGGATATCACCAACCACAGGGTCCAGGCCCTGTGCCTCAGATCGCCGCTGTGGTCGGGCCCTATCTTCCCTTGAGGGGCCCGCACCACTCCCCTCTTCCTCCTTGGGCGGTAGGCGCCTCAGACCTCCAAGGTCCATCGCTGTCCTCCCGAGGTTCTTGACCGCACTCCTTATTGACCGCCAAGATCTTCCGGCGAACTCCGACCAGAGTGACATCACAAATGTCCGCACTATCCGAACACATCCAAATGCCACTCGCACTACCTCCGCCTCGGAGCTGTGGCCCAAAGTCCGGATAGCGCCATCACAATGTTGCGCCCACAAGGTTCCATGGCTCCCAAACTTCCGCTGGCTTTTGGGTGCCATCGCCTTCTCCTCCCTTGCGAGCCGCTGTTTGAGACCGCCGCACGCGCTGTCACGCCTCCGACCTCAACGTGAGCCGCCAAGACGCTCCGAGTGTCCCACGAGATACCGCCAGAGCCGGATCATGAGCGCAAGAGATCGCGAGAATTGTCTCGAGGTCGCAGCGAAATGACCTTCCTTCGCCGCGCCGGAGTAACTGGCGGGAGGGCGCCTCGTCTGTAATCGCGAGGTCTCGCATGGCTTATTCTCGACCTTACGCCTTACTCGCCTTACGCCGCTGCACTCGCCTTACGCCACCAGCGCGTGAATACCGCTATAACGGCCTGCAAGGTTACGGTCCTGCCACCGATGCCCGCTCTCCACTGTAGTTGCCCACGTGGCGCGCCCGTCCGCTCCCACGGCCAACTCCGAGTTACTGGGCGATTTATCCCGCCTCGTCCTGGAGTGGGTCCGACTTATCCTGCTACTGCGCCACCATAGTAGGTCCTGATGCCTCACTCCGAGTCCGAGTATACCCAGTGTCCCGAGTGCTATACCATGCTTATTTTCCCTTTCGCCTCATTTTATCCTTTTACTCCTACAAAAACAAAACCCTACCTATTTCTAACCCCTGTGGAAGTCCGTAGTCCACACCCTTTGAGAAGTGGGTATTGTGGGTGACCACATGGGTACTCGACCCCTTGAAAAGAGTGTTTTTGTTTTGTGTTTAAGTTGTGAGAATCGTGGGGTTGGAATGTGAAGTAGGTTAGGAAATAAGAAAAGTCTACTAGAGCCTAGTAGGAGGAAGAGAGTCTAGTCCCGATCCCGGATGTAACCTTGGAGGGTTGGTGCTCGACGGTTAACGCGTTGCTAGGGCTGATAAGGACTGTTGCTATGACAACAACCGACGGGAGCTGTTGCTATGGTAGCAACCAAGTCGGAGTTATTTTCCGATAAATTCGGAAAACCTATTTGGGCGAAATCACGTGGAAATAATGGAAGTAACAGGGGAACATGGAGGTACTTGATCCATGCCTTGACCACCGGATCCTACCTATGGGTTGGACTCTTATGGAGGAGACTTTCAGACCCATCCGGATTCAAGAGCTCACCGAGGAGGAGTACTGCATCATGAGCACAAGAGAGGGAGGAGTCCAGCCGAGGAGGTGGAGATTTTGTGGAGAGATTGCCCAACCAGCCAAGAGGAGAGAGCAAGAGGAGAGCATGGGCTAGGAGGCCTAGGAGGCCTAGAGAGATAATAGGGTAAGTGACTAAAATACAGAGGCCCATGTGTTATAGATCAGAATCTTATCCTCTCTTAGTGGATGATTAAGAGATAGGCCTCTAGGATTGGTAGGCTAAGACCGATTGGTATTTTGGCAAGCGCCAAGCTACTTTGTGGGTGATCTTGGGTATAAGAGGCACCCTCTTGATGAAATGTAAGCAATGTTGGTTTAAGGTCTTGGTGTTTGGGGCGAGCACGGGTTTGGGGGTACCGGATCCAAAGGTCGTAAGTCTAGACACGCTTTGTCACGGAGAAGCCAAGAAGACCACTGTTGCCTAGATCCGGTGGCCGATCCGCAAGGGTGGTGGAAAGCAAGGGAGGGAGCCTTGAGGTCTCCTTGGAGGGAGTTTCAAGGTCAAGAGGAAGGGGTTGTGAAGCCGGGAGGCTGTCCAGACTCTTCCTCATTCCTCTTAGTCTAGTACTCACCTTGTGTTTTGAGTTTCGTGTGTGTTGAGGTCGGGTGTTTCGGGAGAAGAGAGGGGAGCTGTGTGAGGAGAAGACAAGGGAGCCTGTGTGTGGAGGAGAAGTCAAGGAAAGTCAAGTGAGTTGGAGGCCCGTGGGCTTGTGTGTTTGGAAAATGAGAGGGAAAGTGAACTGAGAGAAGTGGAGAATGGACATGGAGAGTTGCTGATTGGCTGTTTGAGAGGAGTAAGAAGGACTGAGAAGTCTGTAAGTGATGTTTGTGTTGTCAAGAAGAGAGTGTGAGTGGAGGTTGAAGATCCGTGAGTGGATGAGACGGAATGATTGCGGAGGTAGAAACAAGTATTTTGAGAGTTGGTGAAGGGCTGTAAGGGCCTGGATGAGAACCTTGTAAGGACTGGAGAGGCTGTGAGTCAGGAAGTGGAGATTGAATGGGGCGGTGAGGTGTGAGAACAAGGAGAGTTGAAGAGAGTTCCGGGAGACTTGGAGAGTGTGGGAGGATCTGAGAGGCACCTCAAGGGGCTGTGAGAGCTGGAGAGGTCTGTATGGAGCTTGGAAGGTGAGCTGAAAGGCGGAGGAGAGACAAGGAAGTCAAGAAGTGCAAGAGAAGGGGTAGTTTGTGTGAGGCAACCCTTTATGGGAGTTGTCCTAGGTTTAGGTTTAGAGATTAGGGTTAGCCGGCTGCTTAGTTGTCCATAAATAGTGTGTGGAAAAGGTGACACGTGGCTAACTCGATTGGTGGATCTAACTGTGGATAGATAAGAGAGAGGGTGTCCAACCTTATCCACTTGGATCCCCAAGTGGGTCCCACCTTCTATTAATAGCCGACTGATCCCAAGGTGGACCCCACCGCTGTAAAATAGAGGGTGGTTGCTAAGATAGCACCGTCTGCGCTGCTAAGGGTAGCGCGTGGCTAAGATAGCCATGTGTCCGAGTTAGGATAGTAGCTGGTCTCAGAATCGCTAGATGTTTGGTGTCCGTGTTTGGTTGATTGGCTATGTTTTGGTTGTCTTGACACGAAATCACTCCTTGGGTACGAATCTCAAGTCTACAACGATAAAGAGGGTAAATGTGGCCTCTTTGTGACCACTTGGTTTAGAAAATCACTCCACATTTTGGCGCCGCTGCCGGGAGTGTCATTGTTGTCAAGACCTTAGAGTAGACTAACCTTGTCTAGTAGTGTATTAGGAGTCTTGAGTGTGATACATGGATGCTACCCATTGAGTGAAAGTTCCGACTCACCGTGAAGAGAAGACTCAAAGAAGAAGACAACGCGTGGAGCGAGGAAGGGCCGCGCATCGAGTCGAGGAGAGCACAAGAAGCAACGCACGCTGGAGGAGCCAAGAAGCAAGCGCCTAGGATCGATGTACCATCCTCTTCTCGACCTCCGTTGAACTTGTGTACTGAACTCAAAGAACTTTTGGACAGGCTAACAGAGATCCATTGCTAGACCAACAATCGCGTTGCTGGGATAGTGACGATCGCCATGGCGACTCCTTTTGCAATAACTACGCAACCATACCACCGTATGGAGAGAAGAAGGGTATGAAGATCCGAGAGTTTGTTGAACGCTTTGAGCAACTAACCATTGCAAATCAGAACTGGGGATCTCAGATTCAACTCTTCTACCGGTGCCAAGAGGGAGTACCTCAAGGCATCAAGACTCAAAGAACCTTCAACGAATCAAGAAAGCCTTTTGTGAGAGGTTGGGGAATAGATGTAGAAGGCTACGTGTTGTCAAAGTTGGAGTTTTGAGGAGAAGAAGGAAGGAGACCTTGCAAGCTTATGTTGAGAGGTTTCTTAACTTGCGTGATCGTAGTGGTCCTCACTCGATTATGTGCCATTCGGTGGTTGCTAAGGGGTTAGATCCGAGATGGGCCGACATGTGAGGTGCAAGCGGAGAAGGACGAGACAAGGCCATCAAGGCGGCACTCAACTACGAAGAATCCAACTCCTTGGACAAGAAGAAGCACAAGAAGGAAAAGAGCAAGAAGAAGAAGTCCAAGCGAGGGAAGAAGGACAAGGGATCTTCGTGGAGGAAGAATCTTGAGGAGAGTGACTCTCTCAAGACTCAGACTGGAGGACTCTTCCTGAGGATGGCAGACGGAGGAAGAATCCTCAAGACGAGAGACGCAGAAGAAGAAGAAGGTTGACATCGCTAAGAAGAAACCAGAGGCTCGAGGATCAAGGGAGCTGGCTGAGGCTAAACAAGAGGTTGCTAGTGCCAAGAAGGAAGTGGAACAAGTCAAGAAGGAGGCTGAAGTCGCAGTCAAGAAGGTGCAACAGAAGAAATGAAGATGGAGGAAATGATGAGCAGAAGTTTCACCTCAACGCCGTGAAGGAGCATGAGAAGAGGAGAGCGCATCCAAAGGCTGGCTAACTGCTTTGTTCCACTTGTGGCCAGCCAGCCACACCAAGTCCAACTGCATGTGGCCAAGGTGCACATGCTCGCCACGAGGAGGAGGAAGAGGATCGCCTGGAGGATACCTACCGATCCGTGGAGGTTTCCAAGGACAACAAGACCCAAGAGCCCATCCGCCGATCAAAATTCCATGGGGCCGGCATTCGTAACAAACCAAGTGCCTGTGGTTGCTAACCAAGCAACGGTGTGGTTCAACAACCGTAGGGGGCTTTGGTCATTATGCAATAGTCCATCGCCAACAGTGCCAATGGTGACTACGAACTACTGCCAAGACGCAAACAACAGGTCATGTAGCGGGAGTGTCACTTGCCCAAACCAAGGAAGATCTCAATTGCTCAACCACCGTGGGGAGTTCAAGCGCATCAAGGAGCCGTGGCAGCCATGCACGTGGAGGATGCCCTTATGGTCGCTTTGGGAGGATGCGGAAGCCATGGTGTTGGGAGCTAGATGGACTGGGGTGCAGGAGACTACTACGGAGAGCAGCCATGGTCAGGCGCACTAGGAGTGAAAAGCTAGGAGGAAGTCATGGAAGAAGAAAGAGACGGAGGTGGAATCACCACAAAGTCAAGAGAGCACTCCAAGCCCGGAGGGAACGGATCCGAGGAGACACTTGAGAAGGAGAACCCCGAAGGAAGAATCAAGGAGTGAATCGCCTCATGGCCGGAGAAAAAGAAGTTCCAAAGAAAAGGGAGAGGAAACCCGAGTTTCCACCGGACGGCGCCGGAAGTCATGGAGATGATAGAGGAGGAATTGACCAAGACAAAAACCGCCGAGCTCGTGATCCTCGAGATCGCAGAAGTCCTCCGCTTAGCAACCGCCGCCAGCAGCAAGCAACCGACGCTAAGGGAGCAACCGCGATGGGAAGAAGGAGGGACCGATCGAGGACCATTTAACCTTGCCAAGCCATCATGGATCAGCAATTTGCCATCACGCTTTGGTCAACTATTGAAGGACAACCAAGTACATGCAACAAGTTCGGAGGGCCTTGCAAGAAGCGCAACCCCAAGAGGAAGAGGCGATTGCCCAAGCCGGACCAAGGGTGCTGACCCCTACCAACCTAGTGTCCATGATAGACCAAGGCCGGAGTGCAAGTGGAGATCGGCCGTGTCATCAAGCGGTTCCCTTGGAATCGGATCCGGGTGAACATCATGACGGAAGGGATAGCGAGGAAGCTTGGGTTGGACATTGAGCATACCACCAAGGTCAGATTACGACATGTCAAAAATGCACTGTGGGAGAATCAAGGGGAGTAACCACCATCATAGGGACCATTCCCTATCTCATGGACTATGTGGTTATCCAAAGACAAGGCGCCGGTACGACATCCTATTGGGAAGGACCCGTCAGATGGCTCAAGATGCAAGATGACTTGGGGAGGAAGGAAGTGGCTTTTAAGCCAATGGATTGGGACCCCAAGACAAGGAGGGCCGAATGTTTGAGTTGGAGCAGGATACCACCGTGGGGAGACTCCTACAGAACGGAAGGATACACATCACCGGAGAAACATCCGACTGGAGGAAGAAGGAGAGAAATTGGACAAGTTTCCTTTTGCACATATCGCATGGTCGATGAGGAGGAGGAGTATAGGAGGGACATCCCTTACTCCTGTGGACCGCTTTGGTTTCATGGAGGACCGCACCATGAGGAGAGGAGGCTGCTAACGAGGCTTGCTGAAGCTTGCTAGGTTGCTAAGGAAGCAACAGATTCAAAAGGCGGTTGCTAAGGAAGGATCGAGGTGAGCAGTGAAAGGGAAGCCTTGGGATGGTGTATTCAACGGAGAAGGTGGAGTGTGATCAAGAAGATCATTTTCCGGATGAAGCTTTCCGGAGGAGGATGAGGAGAGTGCTAGGCCCAATGCCAAGTTGACGAAACGGAGTACAAATGAGAAGGAGGAGAAGTTTTGCACCTATGAGGAGGTCTTTCATTTTTAGCAAGTCGAATAATGACTGTCACTGAATGAGGGTTGTTCCTATACTTCGCACTGCTGTTAAGCGCGGAGACAAGCCGCATGGTAGGGGCAGATGGAGTTGAGAGGTTGTGGGTCAAGGATGGTCAAAGGACCGGGTTCTCGCCGCCTTGCATGAGGAGGAGGCCGGAGGTCACTATGCGCCGCCAACGTGACTGTAAGAAGATCTTGGAGGCGGTGGTATTGGTGGCCAACCTTGCACGCCGATGCTAGGGAGTTCATCCGCCAGGATGCATGTCAAAGGGTTGGGAAGCCAACTAGGACCACACTGGCCATTGGTCCCTATCCTAGCCTTGGCGCCGAGAAGTGGGGATTGACTTGCAATGATTCACCCAAGACCAAGGGGAGCCGAATCAATATATTCGGTAGCAACGGACTCGCACTGCATGTTGGAAGCTCAAGCCTTGCCCGTGGACAAAGAAATGTGGTGGCGTTCTGTTGAGCACATCATCACAGACGGTGCCCGTTGAACGGTTAGCAGGAGTACCCATTTCATCAACGGTGATCTCACACATGGTGGAGTACTTCAACGCCACAGAAGACCACCCCTACAACCCCAAGGCGAATGGACTCAGGAGAAAGCTAATGGTTGCTTTGCAGATCCTCAACAAGTTGATCATCACCTACACCTACGATTGGGACCGGAAGCTTCACTCAGGGACAGATAGCGGAGAAGGTGACCACACAATGACCCCTACTACCTCACCTATGGGCACTCACCATCATGCCCATTGAGTTTGAAGTGCCAACGTTGAGAGTCCATATAAGAGGATGACGGTGGAGGAGAGCCGCTTGGAGAGGCTCATAGGCTTTGTTCAGCACATGGAGAAGGAACAAGCCTTGGCGCCCTGAGTAACGGAAGAGGAAGGAATGGCATGACCGGTTGCAAAAACAAGAGTACGTTGTTCGGGACTTGCTATTGTATGACAGTACATGCACTGGAAGCTGCATCTTAGATGGATGGGTCCCTGTGTGCAGGCAATGGATCCATACCAAAAGAACTGATGGACTGCTACAACGGGTCAATGGTTGGCGTGAAGAAGTATTACTAAGTTGGGACGCCAACAAATGAGGGGGGAGTGTGGTGACCACATGGGTACTCGACCCCCTGAAAAGGAGTGTTTTTTTGTTTTGTGTTTAAGTTGTGAGAATCGTGTGGAGTTGGAATGTGAAGTAGGTTAGGAAATAAGAAAAGTCTACTAGAGCCTAGTAGGAGGAAGAGAGTCTAGTCCCGATCCCGGATGAACCTTGGAGGGTTGGTCGCTCAGGCTAACGCGGTGCTAGGCCGTTGATACCGTGACTGTTATGACAACAACAACTGGGAGCTCGCTCTATGGTAGCAACTAAGTCGGAGTTATTTTCCGATAAATTCGGAAAACCTATTTGGGCGAAATCACGTGGAAATACCCGAAGGAAGTGTGGGGAACATGGAGGTACTTGATCCATGCCTTGACGCAGGATCCTACCTATGGGTTGGACTCTTATGGAGGAGACCCACCGACCCATCCAGGATTCAAGAGCTCACCGAGGAGGAGTACTGTGCTGCGAGCACAAGAGAGAGAGGAGGAGTCCATGAGGAGGTGGAGATTTTGTGGGAGAGTTGCCCAACCACCAAGAGGGAGGAGAGCAAGAGCAAGGGAGGCCTAGGAGGCCTAGAGAGATAATAGGGTAAGTGACCAAATAGAGGCCCATGTGCTATAGATAGATCAAATCTTATCTTCTTAGTGGATGTAATTAAGAGATAGGCCTCTAGGATGGTAGGCTAAGACCGATTGGTATTTTTGGCAAGCCCAAGCTACTTTGTGGGTGATCTTGGGTATAAGAGGCCTCTTGATGAAATGTAAGCAATGTTGGTTTAAGGTCTTGGTGTTTGGGGTGAGCACGGGTTTGGGGGTACCGGATCCGGCCGTAAGTCTAGACATGCTTTGTCCAGAGAAGCCAAGAAGACCACTGTTGCCTAGATCCGTGGCCGATCCGCAAGGGTGGTGGAAAGCAAGGGAGGGAGCCTTGAGGTCTCCTTGGAGGGAGTTTCCAAGGTCAAGAGGAAGGGGTTGTGAAGCCGGGAGGCTGTCCAGACTCTTCCTCATTCCCTTCAGCTAGTCTAGTACTCACCTTGTGTTTTGAGTTTCGTGTGTGTTGGAGGTCGGGTGTGGGAGAAGAGAGGCGGGAGCCCGTGTGTGAGGAGAAGACAAGGCGGGAGCCTGTGTGTGTGGAGGAGAAGTCAAGGAAAGTCAAGTGAGTTGGAGGCCTGGGCTTGTGTGTTTGGAAAATGAGAGGAAAGTGAACCGTGAGAGAAGTGGAGAATGGACATGGAGAGTTGCTGATTGGCTGTTTGAGAGGAGTAAGAAGGACTGGAGAAGTCTGTAAGTGATGTTTGTGTTGCTGAAGAAGAGAGCTGTGAGTGGAGGTTGAAGATCCCGTGAGTGGATGAGACGGAATGATTGCGGGAGGTAGCTGAACAAGTATTTTGAGAGTTGGTGAAGTGCTGTAAGGGCCTGGATGAGAACCTTGTAAGGACTGGAGAGGTGCTGTGAGCTGTGAAAGTGGAGATTGAATGGGGCAGTGAGGTGTGAGAACAAGGAGAGTTGAAGAGAGTTGCTGGGGAGACTTGGAGAGTGTGGGGAGGACTGAGAGGCACCTCAAGGGGCTGTGAGAGCCGGAGAGGTCTATGGAGCTTGGAAGGTGAGCTGAAAGGCGGAGGAGAGACAAGGAAGTCTAAGAAGTGCCGCAAGAGAAAGGGGTAGTTTGTGAGCTGCAACCCTTTATCGTGAGTTGTCCTAGGTTTAGGTTTAGAGATTAGGGTTAGGGCCGCTTAGGTTGTCCATAAATAGTGTGTGGAAAAGGTGACACGTGGCTAACTCGATTGGTGGATCTAACTTTGTGGATAGATAAGAGAGGGTGTCCAACCTTATCCACTTGGATCCCCAAGTGGGTCCCACCTTCTATTAATAGCCGACCTGATCCCAAGGTGGACCCCACTGCTAAAATAGAGGGTGGTTGCTAAGATAGCAACCGGGTCCGTCCTGCTAAGGTAGCAATAGCAGGTCGCGTAAGATAGCCACAGTGTCCGTGTGTTAGGATAGTAGCCTCGGTCTCAGAATCGCTAGATGTTTGGTGTCTGGTTTGGTTGATTGGCTATGTTTTGGTTGTCTTGACACTAAATCACCCCTTGGGTACGAATCTCAAGTCTACAACGAGCAAGAGGGTAAATGGCCCTTTGTGACCACTCGAAAATCAATGTATCTAATTTCGTGGACCTATATGTACCAACGACGAGGCACACACAAACCGGTACATTTTGGTGGCAACGACTATTGCACCGTGGGTGGAAGCAACGCATTAGAACGGATCATGAGCACGGGCCAAATTCTCTACGAAAAACATCATCACAAGGTACGGTGTCCGCTGTACCGGTAAGCGATCGGGAACCCATTTCCTCAATGATGTGATAACCGCAATGACGGACTATTTCGCATCACACATCGTAAAACGGCCCCTACAACCCAAGGCCAACGACCGACGGAGAAGACCCGGACTTATCCGCCGATCCTCAATAAGCTTACGCTAACTATGCACGATCGATACAAAGCTACCATCGGCGGGCTCGTAACGAGAAGGTAACCAAACTCAGATTACTCTCGTATGGGCACTCACCCGCGCCGTAGAGTTTGAGGTGCCAACCGGTCATGATGGAGGCGCTTAACGGATGAAGAGAGCCAACGAGCGCTGGGTTGCTAGAAAAGATACGAGGGAAGAGGCAACAATAATGCAATGCATGTAATCAACGAAACTATGGCATGATAGCGCCTAGAATCGTGGAGTATGTGAAGGAGGAGATCCGCCTCCTTACGATACCGACATATGCACTTTCCGTAAACCCACCTATGGATGGGACCTTACCAAGTGGTCAGTATACGCCAATGGGTCCGCTCACCGGGCTTGGATGGTGAATTGCCGCCCACTCGGTGAACGGGTGGCGGTGAAAAAGTAATACGCTTAGTGTTGGCGAGACGCCAACAGTGAGAAGGGGAGTATGTGGACTACGGACTTCCCTTGGGGTTAACAGGTAGGTTTGTTTTTTTTTGTAGGAGCGAAGGATAAAATGAGGCGGGGAAATAAGCATGGAGCAGCACTGGACGCAAGACTGAGTATACTCCGACCCCGAGTGAGGAACGCATCCGACCTACTATGGCGCGCCAGTAACGGATAAGTCCGACCCACCTGTGACCAGCAGATAAGTACGCCAAAGTAACTTAGAGTTGAGCCGAGGACGGACCAGCGCCACGACCCCCGAGTGGAGGACGGCATGCACCGCCAGACTGAATTGCCAGGCCGTTATAGCAGTATTCACGCCGGGATCGCGCGCGCGTAAAGGCCGAGTACGCGCGCGCGAAGGCCGCAGTAGCGGAGGCGAAGGTCGCATGCACCTGCACTGCGCTACGACAGTGGAAGAGGCGCCTCCGCCCGCTTCCCGGGCGCGCCAAGGGGAAGGTCCGCGCACCGAGACACCGCGATCTCGGGCCCGCCCCGCTCGCGTATCTCGTGACGCCAGACGCTCGCGCGCTCACCGCTGAGGTTGGAGCACAACGCGCGAAGAAGGCGCAACGCGCCGCCTCTCCGGCAAGCCTACAAAGAACCAAGGGAGGAGAAGGCGATGGCACCCAAAAGCCCGCGGAAGTTTGGGAGCCATGGAACCTGTGGAGCGCAACATTGTGACCCGCGCTATCCGGACTTTTGGGCCCCGGCCCGGAAGGTGAGAATTGGTGCAGGAGTGGCATTTGGATGTGTTCCATGGTCCGACGCTCGACAGTCACCGTCCGGAGTTCGCCCGAAAATGCCGGGCGGCGGCGGTCAAGGAGGTGCGGTCCAAGAACCTCCGGAGGACCCAAGGCGATGGACCTTGAGGTCCCGAGGGCGCCTACAACCGCCCAAAGGAGGAAGAAGGGGAGTGCCGAGCCCCTCAAGGCGAAGGGGAAGATAGGGCCGCCACGCCGGGCGATGCCGAGGCTCGACGCACCACCAACGGTATCGATATCCGACCGCTGATACCGGCGTAGCCCGATCATTGTCCATCGAACGCCACCAAGGTGGATCACCTTGGTGATAACTGCTGGTATTCCCCGCATGCGCTGCAGCTGGGAAGAGGGCGACTGGGAAGGATTATTTTCGCCTGCTTAGCCGAGGCTCGCAAGCTCGTGGACCGAGAAGCCTCGCCATCTGGGCCGCCCCATACCGATCCATGGGGGGCATTTCGAGCTCCTCAAGGAAGGAGAGCTTGAGCGAGCGCCCGAAAGGACCGAGGCCCCGCCGGAAGTGGAGCGCAAGGGCGCCGAGGAGGAGGCCGATCGTCAAAAGCCAAACGGACCCGGAGGAGGACGATCGAGGATTCCGACCCATACGCTGAACGGACCCCTCACCACCTGTGGAAGTATGGAAGAAATTCCCGCCCTCCTCCCGTGCCCCAACCAGCAGCCCCACAGAAGCGGCCCGACCCCAGCCCCCGCCACCCACAACCCCTACCGAGGAGCCCGACCTGTGAGGGAGCCAAGAGACGCAAGACCACGGCTATTAACGCGCACCGACGGTGCAAGACTTACCCCGCCCACCTGAGTGGCAAGAAGCGAGGAAGCAAGGAGGGCGTAAAGGGACGCCTGTGGAGCAGGAGGACACGCAGCACTGCACGAGCCGGGTCCTGCCGCCGATGAAGGGGCAAAAGGCTTGCTCCCGGACTCTCACCTCCTCCGAGCCCTGTGAGAAAAGGGCGAGAAGGAGCTCGCGCCAAAAGGGCCAAGGAGGGTGAAGCTGAGCCAAGACTCGTGACCTAAGGGTCCCGACAGGAGAACCCACCGACTTACTCGGACAATGGTATGGAGGTCCTCGACTGCGGAAATGCCGGCCCCGCCACGGACTTTGTGGGAGCCTCACAGAGCGCCGTGGAAGAAACACGGTCCTGCTACCGCCATGGATGTATGCTGGGGTCTCGCGGGATGGCCGAGAAGACCTGTGGAGGTAGAAGCCACCGAGGCGCATGGTACTCCTCCAGTGAGCTTGAGGGAGCCCAGGAGGCAGAAGGAAGGCAAGCTCGGCCGGAGGAGGGAAACGGGAGGCCGAGAGGGAGGTCCGTCCATCCGCAAGGACCGACAAATTCCTTCACCGAGGAGCACCAAGCAGCTAAGGAGGCCCAAGCGGCCGAGGACCTCCGCAGTGAGGGGCGAGCGCAGCAGAAGCGGAGGGCGCCCGGGCGAAGCGTAACGGGCGCGGACCGCGAGGCAGCTGACCGACCAGCCAAGCCGAGAGGCCTGTGAAGGTGGCCAAGGAGGCGAGGCCACGGCTGGCCGATCGCGATCACTATCGGCGTGATCGAACCGGAGGGAGGCCGAGAGCCACGCCAACAAGGCCGAGCAGGGAGCAAGCACGACGAGCCGTGCAAACACGGAGGCCAAGACCCGGAAATCGGGACCCTGTGCACTGCAGGAGGTAGAAGGGAGGCGGCAGGAGTTGAGGACAAGAAGGACACCTTGGAGTTACAACCAAGACGCTGCTTGAGCAAGGAATTCTCAATGAGAGAATCCAGACTTCGAGTGAGATAGAGCGCCCGCCTCGCCTCAAGATGGAGCAGGAGGTGGCGGAGCAAGCGCGACGCCCAGCCAAGAAGTTCGCAAGGAGAGATGGAGGATCCTGACTCGCCCGGAGGTGGAGCAAAGAAGGCAGGAGATGGAGGACCGCAAAGGAGACTTTGAGTCAGCCCAAACTATCATTGAGAGGAATGGTACAGGACATGGTCGCGACCGAAATAGAGCGGCCTCCTGATGAGCGACGCGATGGAACAGGAGCAGTGACGCCGCCGAGATGGAGAAGGGCTCGGCGAAGCCCGCAGCCCGCCGACGTCTGAGCGGAGATGGCGGAGTTAATGCAATGGACAAAGAGGCGAGGGCCGAAGGGTGCAAGAAGCCCGGGTCCAAATTGAGGAAGGGGAACGCCGCTATGGCCGGCAATGGAACCAAGCGAGGGGAGTTGGAGCAGTGAGCAACAATACGCGGAGGTGACCGAGGCCTGGCCTGCGAGTGCACCCCCCATCAAACTCAAGTGGGGAGGTGGAGCAACAAGCGGGCAAGCTCCTCCCGAGCACCCATGGCGAAGGGAGTATCGGTGCTCCACACGTGGAAGAGGCAATCCAGCAAGTGGATTCGGACTTTGCCTATTACCACGCCGAGCTCAGGCTGAGGCCTCGCCTCCGCAAATAGACGGACCGGAAGGCCTTGAGGGGAAGAAGGGCAGGGAAAGACAGGACCCTAGTGCTTGGAGACGACGCAAGGAGAAGAGCCCCAAGAGGAGGGACGCTGACCCTGGTAAGTTCACCACCACCCGATCCCGAGAAGGGGTGAGGCCCAAGGGGTGCAGAGGAGCCAACCCAACCAAGACAAGGGCCTGGGTAAGGAGGAGGACCTAGCAAGACGAGGTCCAGTGAAAGGGGTCCGAGTTTGGGGACCGGACTAATAAGTTCGACCGAGGTCCGAACCCTGAGACGAGGCCGACCCGCCGACTGGGGAAATAAGCCGACTCGGAGTTCGAGTCGAGACCGACCTCGAGGTCGACTCGGCAAGAAGGAGGAGCCCCTCGACTTACGCGGGAGAGGATAGCCGTGGCCCCACCGAGGGGGACCCATGGGAGGCTGGGGAGGATGACGAGGTGGAACGGGCGGCCGCCGACCGCCACGAGCCCAACCCGGCTGTGATTCCGGGAGAGGAGGGGTCCGCCGCCGGATCATCCGATTGCGCGCCGCAATGCCGACGGAGATTGGACCACCAATCCCAAGGGAACTGGACCTTCCCCCACCACCGCGGGAGATAGGGGAGGGAATAGGATGGTAGGCGGCCGACAGGCATACCGATGGCCGCCACCGTAATAGGTGTAATAAAGACGCCGACCGGCGTAGTATAAGAGGCGGGCCGCTCAATAAATCATCTTCTTGGTGTTGATGCTGCTCGCACCTTGTGTGTCTTCTTGCTAACGTGAGTCCCGAGTCACCGAAAGCATGGCACCCGGAGGGATTGATCGTGGTCCCGTGACCTAACCCAACGGTTGTGGTGTGTGCAGGAAGGGTGACTGGGACCTGCTCGCCCCAGCCGCCCAACGAACTCCGAACGTGGAGCCGGAGGGACTGGAGGCAGAGCCGGACGGAGAGGCCCAGAACGGAGGAGGTCCTGACTGTAACCCGCGGCCTTCCCTTAAGACCGATAAGTAGTGAGAGGAGAGAGGAACGGAGAGAGGTGAGATTAACGTGAACGAAACGGACGCGAACGGGTCCTTAAACGCTTGGCCATACCGGCCGCGTTTGTCGCGAGTAGTTAGACGTGAAAGAGTGTGTGCGCTGGGACCGAACGACGCAGTAAGACGAGAATCGAAACGCGAACGGAGCTATTCCTTTGGGAACGAACTCTTCCTACAACGACACGGATTGTGCGCGCCTACCGTCATTGCAAAAGTCGCCACATTTTGGCGCCGGGAATGAAATCGCTCCAGCAAGCGGATGCGTGAGGACGAGGTTAAGGACGACATCACCGAGAGAGCCCGCCAGATCGCCTGCCCGAGCGCAGCACGTGAGAGACGACGAGCTCGAGGCGAGGTCACCAACCCAATGTAAGCGTGGTGGAGTTGTCTGATCGAGGAGGACGCACCAAGTCAGCGGCAAGGGGTTCCTCATCCTCACCGATCGCGCGATGGCAACAACGCCGACTAAGCAAGCGATTCTCTTTGGAGGTAAGAAGGAGAGGACGAAAACCTTCGTGGAGGATTTCGTGTCGCGCAAACTTCAACGGAGAAGGTTCGGATGCGCAGCTCATTCACTGCTCCAAGGTCCCGCGGGCAGCTGCTGGTATCGGAGGAAATACCACCGCCTCGTAACGCACTCGCAACCTTCAAGATTGAAGGATGCCTTTCAGAAAGATTCCGCGAATCGATCAAGAAGGCTACGCCTTGTCCAAACTCGAGAACCTCAAGCGAGGAAAGACGGAAGTTGGGATCGACATCGACGGGTTCTACGCTGTCAAGGACCGCAAGACTGCGTTCTCGCCACCTGAGTGGCAAGAAGTGGAAGAGGCCGTGAGAAGGGCGGAAAGAGACGCCGCCTGCAGTGAGGCCATCTGCAACCCCACCCGGAGCCGGTCAGTGTCGCCGACGGGAGGCAAGGGGTTAGCCTGAACCCCCTCACCCTCCGAGCCCTGTGACCTAAGAGGGCGAAAGGAATCATGCCAGGGCCAAGGAGGAGGCTCCCGGACCCCTGCACTCAGGACCCAAGGGACCCGATTAGGTCCGGAGCCCAGCCCTGACTCGATCCCGATCATGGTATGGAGGTCCTCATGACCGAGATGCCCGCCTCCCACAACGGACTTTTGGGGGCCTCACCAATGGCACTGAAGAGACACGGCGGTTCGCTACCGCTGGCGGATCAGGTATGCTCGGGGTCTCGGGGGACGGCCGAGAAGACCCAGGAGGTGGAAGCCACGAGGAGGCGCATGGTGCTCCTCCGAGCTTGAGGCGGCCCAGAGGCGAGGGAGGAAGGCAAGCCCCGCCGATCGAGGGGGCGCCGAGGCCGAAGAGAAGTCTCGTCCATTCGACAGATCGGACAGTTTCTTCAGGCGAGCACCGGGCAGGCTGTGAGGCCCAAGCGCGGGCCGAGGATCTCGCCAACGAAGAGGGAGGCGCAGAAGAGGCGAGAGGGCTCGCGACTTGGTCGGCCCGGGTGCGGCTCCGCAACAAGGTACCGAGGCTCACAAGACGGAAGTGAGGCTAAAGATCCACCGCGATCACTATGTGATCGAACCCAAGGGAGGAGGCGGCTGGCCGCTGCCAACCCAAGGCAGCAAAGCAGGAGCAAGCACGGGTCAAGCTGCGGAGGAGGCACTGAGGTCAAGACCCGGAAATTGGGACTGTGGTGCAGCAGAGGTAGAGGGCGCGAGGAGATGGAGGACAATAAGGACACTTTGAGTTGCAACTCCAAGACGATCGGAGCAGCAGGGTTCTCAACGAGAATCTAAGACTTCGAGCGGAGATAGAACGCTTCTCCACCGATCAAGACGGAGGAGAATAGGCTGCAAGGAGTTCGACACAAGGCCGCAGCAGGAGATGGCGGAAGTCGTGAGTCGAACGGATACCGGCCCCGCCCGGGAGTAGCGGTGACCCCGGAAAGAGTAGACTTGAGGGAGGAAAGAATGGAGGAGAAGCAACGGCCGCCGTCTCGGCCAGGAAGTAGGGGGAGCTCACCCATGGCTCAAACGGAGCTCGAGCAACGACACGGGAGGTGGAGAACGTCGAGCACCGCCGCAGGAGGTAACGGAGTATCTCACGCCTCAACTGGCTGTTACACCCCGGTAAGCTTGGCACGAGACGCCAAGCTTACCACCGAGGCTTGTGTGTCTTCATGCTAACGTGAGTCCCGAGTCATCAGGTGCACGACACCGGAGACCGATCAAGGTCCCGTGACTGACCCTAACGTGGTGGTGTGTGCGTGGAAGAGCGATCGGGGACCCTTGTTCTCTGTAGCAGCCGCCCGGGCCACGAGCGGACCGGAACGTGCCGGGAGGGACTCCGGAAGGCAAGGCAGAGCCTGGACGAGAGGCCCTTGCTGGAGCAACGAGGAGGTCCTGGACTGCAGCCACTCATGCTCTTTCCCAAAGTTGATGAGTGTAGCGAGAGTGGTGAGGGGAACGACTAGAGGAACGAGGGATCGCATAGTGAACAATAATGGACGCAAACGGTCCTTAAATGTTTGGCCACACGGCCTTGCCTGCTGAACGTTAGGAGTAGTTAGGCGAGTTAGCCAGTGTGGCGTCGAGCCATTACAAAGTAAGGTGAGAATCGATCGAAAAGCGCAAACGGCTTATCATTCTCTTGGGAACTGGACTCCTTTACTTCAACGACACGTGGATTGTGCGCCGCCTACCGATCATTAGCAAAAGTCCCACAAGATTCTCATCACATTTTCCAACCTTATATGTACAAAGATCTAGTCAACATCAAGGTACCCCAAGACTTCTTCTCAAAATTTGTGGCACTCAAAGTCGCACCCCCATTCAAAGATCCCTCACCTACTGAGCCTCGACGCCTTCAAGTCGCTCACTCGACATTTTATGACTCCATGAGCACCTCCAGCTTGGGAGGCCACTCCTACTTGACTTTTTGACGAATGGAGTAGGTAATCGCCATATTTTCTTCCTCAAGCACAAGGATGACGCACTTACATGCTTCCAAGAATTTGTCCCCGCGAAAGGCAAAAAGCTTCCATGTCTATACTCGTGACCGACAACGCTGGGAGTACATGCCATGCCTTCAGACTCAGATCCAAAGGGATTCTTCGCCAACTCAGCATTCCCTCACACACCCTCCGAATCCTTTTGCAGCCTCAATCGCTTCTTGCTCGAGATCTCCGCATCTATTCTCAAGCGGGCTCACTCGAGGTTACCGGGCCAAGGCCGTGGCAACCTCCAACTACTTGAAGAACCGCCAACATCACTGCTTGAATGATGGACCGCACAAGCCCCTGATTTCATCTAAGAATATTTGGCACTCAAGATTTGCCCATATCCTCGATGTGAACCTGAAGAAGTGGGACGACAAGGGTAGAAAACTCCTCTTTATCTGCATCGTACTCAATCCAAGGCCTATCGCCTTTGACCTGCCACCCGTGAGGTAATTCTTTCCCGTAGCGCCATTTCCATGAATCTTGCTACTTAACCTCCTACCTAGCTTCCTCTGCTCCCTCTTCCGCCCCTAGCATGTCGCTCTTCACTCCTGATTCCTCGACCTTGAGGGGAAACACTCTACGACAAGACGAGCTCCAAGCTCAAGAGGAATCCACCACAAGAACCAAGACCTAGCCACCCAGCCTCCTCCTAAGTAGCCATCTGCACTACCTCATGCGTGTACCAGTACCTCCTCTGCAACCAATTGCACCTCTCAATCCGTAACTGAGCTGCACTGCTCCAACCCGAACCTCTAAGGCGTTCTACACAATAATCGACCACCAAGTCACCTATGGAGGAATCCACCTTTGTTTCCTAGAGAGTCATTTTCCGCCATATATAGCCCATTCCACCAAGATGTGCCAAGACTAGACAAGCCCTCGATAATGATCCAGCTCATTTTGCCCTTTATCACGCCTAATAGAGATGCAAGATGTCCCCGCCAACATCCAAGAGGCACTCAAGACACTGAATGGACAGCAATCAAGTCAGTACGACTTTAATTGCCAATAAAACCCGGAAGCTCACAGACTTACCCGGGTAGAAAGCCTATATCCCGCAAGTGGACTTTTCGCAGGAAGCTCAATCCAGATGGTACAAGATCTGTATAAGGCCAAACCGGTAGCCGTGGTTTCACTTAGGTGCTTTTGATTATGAAGAGAATAGACTCTTCATCTGTGTTAAAGCAACCTCAATTGAATCCGCTAGCCTTTTGGTACATCATCACCGCACATACACCGTGTAGATGTTAAAACAACATTTCTATATGACTCTACATGAGGACATCTATATGCTGCCAAATCATAGGCTTCATCATGATCAAGAAAGTGTGCAAGCCCTCAAGTCCATATACGTTTGAAGAATCAAATGACAAGCTTGTACTTGAAATCAGACCGTCGACTTTATCTTGAAGAAATGGGGCTTCACTCACCGCCAAGGAGTACGTCGCCGGGGTTTGATGCCTTGAAAGAACAAGCTCTTCATACATCAAGAACACTATTACGAAGATTTAAATTGAAGGATCTCAACTCCCATCGTGATCCGGTGAGAAGATATCCATGGAGGATGCCCTTCAACCCGTGAGAGAGAGCCCAAGAGATGTCACAAGTGCCCTCATGTTGAAGTCAGCCTTCAGACCGGTAACTGGACCAGCCGATATCTCCCAAGCCAACATTGTATCAAGATATCTCCAACCCAAGAAGGGCCCATTGACCAGCATGAAGTGCATTCTCCGCCATCTGGGCCACAAGACACTGGATTGGTATACGGTGAGGTGACCCATCTTGCAAACTCACACTAACCTCCTACTCCGACGCAGACAAGGTGATCCAGACGCCTAAGTCCACCGCAGCCTATTGTATGCTCATCAATCACGGGCTTGTCTCCGGGCTGCAAGAAGATGCAAACCATGTGCTTGTCGTCCATGGAGGTAGCACGCCACATCCCTACCGCAAGGAAATCGTGGATTCGGCAGTTCCTAAGTGCCATCAACCAAGCAAGATCACCAAAGTTGCTCATGACAACCAATCAAGAATTGCGATGACACACAACCCCATCCCGCACGCGAGGATTAAACACGTGGAGATCCAAGATCATTTTATCCGTTAGGTAGTCGCAGAAGAAGGTTCTTTACAGATGTCAACACAAGCGAGAATACCTCAAACTCGCTACCAAGGACTCTCCAAGGCATTGCACGAAGCACGTAAGCGGCATTGGATTGCTCAAAGGGAGGAGTATCCGAATGGTGTCCGCAAGCACTCTCCGCTCCGCTTGAGGGAGCCACAAGCTCGCCAGAACTAGCTCTCCATCGCAAGGCCACTCCACCAGCTCTTTTTCACCATCTCGAGGCAGAGGTTAGGCGTCCACATTTCCTGAACTTTTCCATACTGATGCCCTACCATGTTTGCTGCGAAGCTACTCTCGAGATGCTCTCGTTCTCCTTTACACATCGGTTTCCAATTTCTCCATGTTTGAGTTTGGGGACTCTAGCACGCTTAAGACTTCCGAGTCTCCGGCATTGCGCCAGAGGTCATGTGACTCGGGCTAGATGCCAGCAGGCATTGGAAGGAAAGCGGAGGACCAGCTGGACATGAGGATGTGACGGAAGCCACCGCGAGGGAATGATGAGCTCGGGATCAGCGAGGGGAGTGTTGCGTCATAGCGCGATGCAGGCGCTGGCGGATCCGAGTTAGGCACGTTTCACATAGATGCCCGGAAAATAATGTTTAAGCTTCAGTTCCCACGATTAGGCAGGTTACTTTGTAGAGTATCAACAGCTCAGCAGTTACACGAACACACTTGTATAAATACCTTCATCATCTATCAATGCAAATTCATTCACTCTAGTGGTTTCTTTAGGATCCGATTCTGAGTCACAAGCTGGGGACGATTGCTTACCAGCCAGAACCCACGGCACATGTGATCGCCGCAACTCCACCACGACAGACGGATTCTCGCATTTCAGCGCTTTGGCTACTTCAATGGCACGACGACACTCCTCCGTTGTCACGTCTCTCTGCTGGAAACAAAGAGGTCAGACTGGACAAGCTGACCATGAGGTGCCTTGGAGAGTCTCCTCCACGTTTCTGCGTCTGCTGGATACCATCCTCTGTTCTCTGACTCGGACCCTGCTTGCCTGCGAAGCCTTCACCTTCTTCGTTTCCCATTTTCGCCTCGCGTTTGTCGGTCAGGTCGGTGACCTCTAGCTCCACCGGCACAGGAGGATCAAGGACTCAGCTCCACTTCTTCATCGTCCCCGCCTGTGTCGCAGTCCCTGGGCGGCGTCCACTCCAGACACGTCTCGTAATCCTCCTCCACGTCCGACTGCCCAATGCTTCTCGCTTGCCGGATGCTGGTGCTCCGGGCCAGGGCATCCTCGCACACGCTTCTTCTCCTCCCTGCTTCCGCAGGCAGGCATTTGGAGTCTCCTTCTCCACCCTTGCGCAGCCTCCAACCGAGGCTCAGAGGCTGGCACCAGAATGCCACCGTCCTTGTCCCGCTTCAGGCTGCCGTCAGGGTTGAAAATCTTGACGGTCAGCAGCGACCTGGCCACCAGCTGGAACACCAGCATATCCCCTTCCTTCAGTGCCTGGTCTGGTGCGAAGGCCTGCCAGCCCTGGACAAATTGAAGGCGAACTCTGCCTGCATCTTTGTAACCACCACGCCATTGCTGGCCGTTGAGATTTGCAGATGCACGTATTTTGCCCAGAACGTCCCCTGCTTCTTCCGCGAGTGCTGAGGGGAAGGAGCTGCGCAAAATTCACCGGACGTAAATGAGAATGAGAATACTAGAGTGGCCACCAGTTCTGTTGAGAAACCCTCCTTCATCACGACAGCGAAAGAGGAGGTGTGGATTTTATCTTGCTTGTGATTCGTTTGGCAGATCGAGCAAGAACCCTTGTCCATGCCTCAGCTTCTGGTGCAGCGATTTCCACACAGACACCCGGGAAAGTGAATCAGACAGGTCTCAACAGTTGGAAATGTGGCCCTGGCTAAAGAATTTTCCTCACGGATCCGGGTCCTGGGCACCTGAACTTGCACCACAACATGAGAGGAAGGAAAAAGGAGAGGAAACCAAAGGAATCGCTTGCTTGAGTCTACAGACTCCAGATTGAATGGCCTGACACCTCCGTTGAGCTCTGACTCGAACGAATTGCAGAACCCGACGCGAAGCTCATGTTTTCTTTCTGTTGCATCATTCTTGAAGACAGGCTTGGATTCGTGAGCGGCAAGCTCAGTTCAGCTCGTTTCAGTGGAACGTAGCGTGCAACGCCACCTCCATGATCTCCTCTGCCAATTCAAGAAGTTCCTGGTCCGCGTTTGAAAGTGTTGGATGACACGTCGGGAATCCTGGTTTTAAGAACGTCTCCTCGACATAGTTTGCAGTCTGTGTTTTCTGACTATGGAAGGACTTGCAAACCCTAACAAGTGTCTACTTCACCCGAGTAGCTAGCAATTGAGGCCTACGTAAGTGCTATCTCCTTGATATAGCCTTGGTCCGTTTTCTTGGAGAAATGCTTCACCTCACGCCTCCCGACACCATTTTATGTCCTGCAAGAACAAGGCAAGCTTGTCATCATCACCCTGTATGTTGAAGACAACTTTATCTTTGGGAACAGCCTTGCTGCAATACAAGAAGTCAAAGACCTGCTATCAAAGGAATATGAAGTAGTCGACATGGGACCCCTTTGATTTGCTCTCGGAGTGCAGTTTGAACACAACCCTGCGAACAGCTCATTCTTCATACATCAAGAACACTATGTCGATCACCGCCGAAAGATTTAAATTGAAGGATGCAGCCTATCTCAACTCCCATCGTGATCCGGGTGAGAAGATATCCATGGAGGATCGCCTTCAACCTGAGAGGAGGCCCAAGAGATGTCACAAGTGCCTCATGCTGAAGCTGCAAGCAGCCTTCAGACCGCAACCGGACCAGCCGATATCTCCCAAGCCCAACATTGTATCAAGATATCTCTCCAACCCAAGAAGGGCCCATTGGACCAGCATGAAGTGCGTTCTCCGCTATCTAAAGGGCCACAAGACACTCGGATTGGTATACAGAGGTGACCCATCTTGCAAACTCACACTAACCTCCTACTCCGACGCAGATTGGGCAGGTGATCCAGACGCTCGGAAGTCCACTGCAGCCTATTGTATGCTCATCAATCACGGGCTTGTCTCCTGGGGCTGCAAGAAGGTGCAAACCGTGTGCTTGTCGTCCATGGAGGCAGAGTACGCAGCCACATCCCTAGCTGCGAAGGAAATCCTGTGGATTCGGCAGTTCCTAAGTGCCATCAACCAGAAGCAAGATCAGCCAACCAAGTTGCTCTGCGACAACCAATCAGCAATTGCGATGACGCACAACCCCATCCTGCACGCGAGGATTAAACACGTGGAGATCCAGCATCATTTTATCCGTTAGGTAGTCGCAGAGAAGAAGGTTCTTTTACAGTATGTCAACACAAGCGAGAATACCTCAAACCTGCTTACCAAGGGACTCTCCAAGGCATTGCACGAGAAGTAAGTCATTGGATTGCTCGAAGGAGGAGTATCGAATGGTGTTCGCACAAGCACTCTCCGTTCCGCTTGAGGGGGAGCCTACAAGCTCAGCAGCTAGCTCTCCATCGCAAGGCCACTCCACCAGCTCTTTTTCACCATCTGGAGGCAGAGGTTAGGCGTCCACATTTCCTGAACTTTTCCATACTGATGCCCTACCATGTTTGCTGCGAAGCTACTCTCGAGATGCTCTCGTTCTCCTTTACACATCGGTTTCCAATTTCTCCATGTTTGAGTTTGGGGACTCTAGCACGCTTAAGACTTCCGAGTCTCCGGCATTGCGCCGGAGGTCATGTGACTCGCGGGCTAGAGATGCCAGCAGGCATTGGAAGGAAAGCGGAGGACCAGCTGGACATGAGGATGTGTGACGGAAGCCACCGCGAGGGGAATGATGAGCTCGGGATCAGCAGCGAGGGGGAGTGTTGCGTCATAGCGCGATGCAGGCGCTGGCGGATCCGAGTTAGGGCACGTTTCACATAGATGCCCGGAAAATAATGTTTAAGCTTCAGTTCCCACGATTAGGCAGGTTACTTCGTAGAGTATCAACAGCTCAGCAGTTACACGAACACACTTGTATAAATACCTTCATCTATCAATGCAAATTCATTCACTCTAGTGGTTTCTTTAGGATCCGATTCTGAGTCACAAGCTTGGGGACGATTGCTTACCAGCCAGAACCCACGGCACACATGTGATCGCCGCAACTCCACCACGACAGACGGATTCTCGCATTTCAGCGCTTTGGCTACTTCAATGGCACGACGACACTCCTCCGTTGTCACGTCTCTCCTGCTGGAAACAAAGAGGTCAGACTGGACAAGCTGACCATGAGGTGCCTTGGAGAGTCTCCTCCACGTTTCTGCGTCTGCTGGATACCATCCTCTGTTCTCTGACTCGGACCCTGCTTGCCTGCGAAGCCTTCACCTTTCTTCGTTTCCCATTTTCGCTCTCGCGTTTGTCGGTCAGGTCGGTGACCTCTAGCTCCACCGGCACAGGAGGATCAAGGACTCTCAGCTCCACTTCTTCATCGTCCCCGCCTGTGTCGCAGTCCCTGGGCGGCGTCCACTCCAGACACGTCTCGTAATCCTCCTCCACGTCCGACTGCCCAATGCTTCTCGCTTCGCCGGATGCTGGTGCTCCGGGCCAGGGGCATCCTCGCACACCGCTTCTTCTTCCTCCTCTCCTGCTTCCGCAGGCAGGCATTTGGAGTCTCCTTCTCCACCCTTGCGCAGCCTCCGCAACCGAGGCTCAGAGGCTGGCACCAGAATGCCACCGTCCTTGTCCCGCTTCAGGCTGCCGTCAGGGTTGAAAATCTTGACGGTCAGCAGCGACCTGGCCACCAGCTGGAACACCAGCATATCCCCTTCCTTCAGTGCCTGGTCTGGTGCGAAGGCCTGCCAGCCCTGGACAAATTTGAAGGCGAACTCTGCCTGCATCTTTGTAACCACACGCCATTGCTGGCCGTTGGAGATTTGCAGATGCACGTACTTGCCCAGAACGTCCCCTGCTTCTTCCGCGAGTGCTGAGGGAAGGAGCTGCGCAAAATTCACCGGACGTAAATGAGAATGAGAATACTAGAGTGGCCACCAGTTCTTGCTGGAGAAACTCCTCCTTCATCACGACAGCGAAAGAGGAGGTGTGGATTTTATCTTGCTTGTGATTCGTTTGGCAGATCGAGCAAGAACCAGAACCCTTGTCCATGCTCTCAGCTTCTGGTGCAGCGATTTCCCACACAGACACCCGGGAAAGTGAATCAGACAGGTCTCAACAGTTGGAAATGTGGCCCCGGCTAAAGAATTTTCCTCACGGATCCGGGTCCTGGGCACCTGAACTTGCACCACAACATGAGAGGAAGGAAAAAAAAGGAGAGGAAACCAAAGGAATCGCTTGCTTGAGTCTACAGACTCCAGATTGGAATGGCCTGACACCTCCGTTGAGCTCCGACTCGAACGAATTGCAGAACCCGACGCGAAGCTCATGTTTTTCTTTCCCTTCTTTTCTGTTGCATCATTCTTGAAAGACAGGCTTGGATTCGTGAGCGGCAAGCTCAGTTCAGCTCTCGTTTCAGTGGAACGTAGCGTGCAACGCCACCTCCATGATCTCCCTCTGCCAATTTCGCGAAGTTCCTGGTCCGCGTTTGAAAGTGTTGGATGACACGTCGGGAATCCCGGTTTTAAGAACGTCTCCTCGACATAGTTTGCAGTCTGTGTTTTCTGACTATGGAAGGACTTGCAAACCCTAACAAGTGTCTACTTCACTCCGAGTAGCTAGCAATTCGAGGCCTACGTAAGTGCTATCTCCTTGATATAGCCTTGGTCCGTTTTCTTGGAGAAAATCGACGCTCGAGGTCTGCAAATCCACACAACCAGCGGATTGTCAAGTGATCAGTTTCTGGAATTGTGAAGTGCTAGGTTTCTGGAATTGTGAAGTGCTAGGTTTCTGGAATTGTGAAGTGCTAGGTTTCTGGAATTGTGGAGTGATAGGTTTCTGGACGCGAGCGTCAAGCAGGCTCTTGAAGGTGAAGCGATGCGGCTTGCTTACTTGAGTGGTGGGTAGTGTACTTCTAAGGATTCATCCACTCGGAATACAGGTGTGGTAACCACCGGAGGTGGCTTTGCTTCTCTCACCTTGTCCCAGTCGACACCTGAGAAGAAAGGGTGCTTTTTTAGGGCTGCATAACCCCGAGGTCCTGCACCTGGTCTTCTTTCCGGCACCAAGTCCTGCGAAACCCAAGGGCTTCAGGGTTTGTGGTGTCTCCATATCTGCTTCTGATTGTATGCTGTTGTTGCGGGAGAAAAAAACTCACCAGGAGACTGTCCACCAAATCCTTAGCCTCAGGGCTAAAGTGGGTAGGAATCCTAAACTGCCGTGATGTCACCTGCTGGTATAAGTGATCGTCATCCTCGGCCCGAAATGCCGGCTTCCCTTCCAGCATCTCGAAGATGATGCAGCCCAAGGCCCATAAATCCGCTCTGCCAAGATTAACAGCAAACAAAGTCAGGCTCACAGAAGCTCCCAGTATCGTCACTCTTCTCTCAAACGAAGGGTGGTGTCGATGTACGCACCCGTTGGTAACAGTGTAGCGATTCAGAACCTCGGGCGATATATACTCTGCTGTTCCTAGAAGCGCACCTTCGGGCCTTGTGTCTGGGGAGAAGGAAGGACGAAGGCATATGTTTGAGTGAGTTTGTCCTTCAACTCACTTGATTGTCAACTACGCCATGGACAAACCAGTTATACCATGTGAACTCACTGCATTATCTTGTCAGCTTGCAACAACAACCGACCTTCAATCTGTACAATGATGCCATCTGGCATAGGTCGGAGCATCTTAGCACTCCCAAAATCGATAATCTTGATGTGCCCGTCTGCCATGACAAGTATGTTCTCCGGCTGCACAACATTGTGAAATGCAGCATTCAGGGGAGAGAGAGAGAACAAAAAAAAAGTGGACACACGAGTATTCTTCAGCCTTACCCTGATATCCCTATGCACAATCCCTTGCCCATGAATGTACTCCAGAGCATCTACAAGCTCAGCAGAATAGAACCGAGCTTCACTCGAAGAGAAACGGCCCCTCTGAAAAATTCACAACAAACAACCTCCGTCAAATAAGCAAGCAGTAATACCATAGTGCATCAAGGGCTAGCACCTTGAGCACTTACAAAGCTCCGGAAACGATGAAGATGAATGTCCCCTACATGTGCACGGCCACGCTGCATTCTCTAATGCAAAGAGGTGTTGTACCAAGTTCATCTGGCCACGAAGCTCTCCCCCATCGCAGCACTCCATCCCCATGTCTGAACATGCATGCTCAGGAACCAACCCACAGCTTTTATCGAGTGGCAGGCGAGAGAAGTACTAGCCATGCGCTACTCTGCCTCCACACATGATAGAAACCCTAATCTGGAAGGATACACAAAGACTCATTATCTTGAAATGTGAAGAGCAGCCGCACAACGCCAGGGTGTTGCAGAAAGTCAAGAATCATGCGCTCCATTTTCACATACTTAGTTTTCTGCTCCTCGAATATCTGCACCTTGTTCATAATTTTCAGAGCGTACACGGCTCCCGTCTCCTTCAGTGTCGCCTTCATCACCTGAAATGCAGTCCAAAACTCAGAACAGGATAGAAACGCACAAACAACAGTCCTTTCCACTACACTGCATGCAGAAAATTCCAGCCACCTTAGAGTAGGTGCCCGATCCCAGAGTCTCTCCCCACTGGAATTGTCCATGATCATAATTCGCCTTTGGGGCCCGGAACCTGTACTTCTTGAGCATCACCGAGTTCCGAGACATGTCGTCCTTGCTATGCTCCTCGTCCTTGCTCCTGTGCTCCTTCCGCTGCTCCGCAGCAACCTGCAAATCCACGATTCTCACGGCGGGGTTTGCGGTGCGAGCCAAAGATTGCAGCCGCCTTTTTTCGAGCGCCCACTCCAGCAGCGTCCGCCTCCACTCAGATCTGGCTCCCAACAGCATGCCCACGAAGGCTGCTTCCATGGCTCCTCATCCACTCGGATTCTCAATGTCTTCCTCCATTTGCTCCCATCTGTAGAGACACATTCAACCACATGCATACGCCTCTTCTCCCACGGCCACAGATGCAGCCCACGTTTAAGTAATTTATTCTGGCGTAAACTTGTCGTTCGCATCAGTTGAATAAAGGATACGCGTGCGCAGTCCAAAAAAAGATACGCGTGAGAAATTCAATTCTGCTACGAGTAGACTATTATTTTTATGGATAGATAATTATTATACATATAGGTACCGTACCCCAAGGGGTGATTCGGTGTTAATTAATTAAAATTAGTAAAATTTGAAAATCCAGAAATTATTATACTTAAAATGTTGAATAGGTAAAAATTTATGAGTTTATGATGCCAAAAATAAGGAAACTAGGGTTTGTGTGAAAAATTAGGGCCTATTTAGGGAGATCTATACATATCCATTAGTTTTATATATACCTATATATTTTAATAAATGTTGAAATTTGATAAAATTATTTTTGTAAATGTTGAAATTTGAAAATATAAATATTTATGTTGAACCTTGTTTTTTTCAAAAAATAATTATTTCGGCATTATCCTGTTGAACCACCCTTCGAGGTACGGTATTTAAAATTTAATATAGAGAGAACGTGGAAACTTTATAAATATGCAGAGATAAGAAGTCCCATTTACAATGAGGCGATCCGGAATTTATATTAGTTCTTTAAGGTGTGTCCAAATGGCTTAGGCCAAATGGACACACCTTTATAAGAACGTCGTGATTAAGCATTCTGAGCTTAGATCGGTACTTAGATAGGGTGCATGAAGGGAGTGGATGCCCTTGGTGTAAGTAGCTTAGGCATACCATGGTACAAGTTGTTAAGTACCAACTCCCACGATGGAAATCTGTCCTTAGTGGACTTAAATAGAATTCTTCTTCTTCTTCTTATCAATCCCATGACATAAATTTATCTTTGGTGTTAATATCATATAACACAATACAAAACAATTCTACATAACATATATAATACTAACAACGATAATGTCCTAGCAATAGCAAGAGATCATATCCATGCCGCCAGCCTTGTAATACTCCTATGTACATATTTTAGAGGATTCTATTATGTAGTCAACACATGTAACATATTTCTTGCGTAGTGTGATTTGATTCTTTTAATTGAGAACTTTATACGAGATTCATGGTGGCACATTATTTGAAAAGATGTTTTATTATATTGTAGCCTTCAATATCAAAAGAAAAACTTTTTCAAAAAAAATATGTATTTTGATCTTTTAATTTTAGCCAATCTACTCATGTGCTAAACAATTCTTCTATAACATATTCAAGATAACAATCATCAAGATAATAGGATGCCTTCCAACAAGTTCCGTCTAAGAGAGTTTGAGTAATATGTTTGATGCAAGTCGAACATTGAAGGGGACTCATCATTGTGGGTTTCGTTTCTCCTTTATAATCTTTTCTGTAACAATCAATTGTCCCCACTATCTGTGCATCTCT
Organism: Anthoceros angustus; assembly: GCA_010909165.1. Lineage (NCBI taxonomy): Eukaryota > Viridiplantae > Streptophyta > Anthocerotopsida > Anthocerotales > Anthocerotaceae > Anthoceros > Anthoceros angustus. The sequence goes on from MU008175.1 coordinate 62,651, forward strand.
CCCTACTATTTGTACTGATTCAGTATAAGGAAGTTGAAAAAACTTTTCGGTCGCAGTTAGAAGCAAAACATTGCCCAAAACTCTTACCCAAGGAGGCACCGAGTTATCCACAACATTTTCTTCACATGTCACTTTCCTTACTGTTATACTTGGAGGCAATTCTGGGCCATTTATAAGAGACTCATTGGATGCACCCACGGAAGTAAGAAAAAGCAATATGATGATATAATATATATGTATATTTTGCTTCCAAAGCATCATTATAGATGATAAAATTAGATTCTTCATAAACAAGGTATGCACACTAAGCATACCACAAGAATGACTATAAGGATTTATTAAAAAAAAAAACCTTGCACCTAAACTTTTTGCATAGCTTCTTAAATATTCAGAGGCATTGAGGAGCTAATATTTTCTTCTATTTCTATAAATAAATATTTTTAATTTAAAATATCTTAGGAAGTTACGAAAATTAAATATGATTATATAAGATACTTCATTCAAAATATAGGCCTACAAGAGATATTAATGTGTGGTATTAATCAGCACCACGGAAGCATCTGCATCCTCGGATTTGGCACCCAAAAAACTTGCACCTAGTGTGACTAGGCTGCTTGTACGTACCATGTGTATCCCATGTAGACAACTCATTCCAATTCCAATTCAAGAGTAGGTGGCAACTTCCAAAATGGTGTGACCAGGCTACTTGCACCAGGATATCCCTTCTAGGCTTTTTACCACCCCATCCAAGTATAAGATATAAGATTAGGTTGCTTACGGGTGCCCCATCCAAGTACTACTTGGATAGGGTGTTCATTAAGCAACCTAAAGCACCAACTAAACTAAATCTATCAATCTAAAACTACCTACTATTAGATCGGTACCAACCACAATGGAGATGCAAGAGGCATGACTAACCATCCATGAAAGGCGTAATCATAACCATGGTTTTAAACGATTGGATTGCGAATCAGGATGCACAAAAAAAATGGACAAGTGAAATGGATATTCCAGAAAGAACTATTGGGCACAATACCAAGATACACTAGCACCAAAAGCAAGCAATCAATGAATAAGGGAAATTATGAAATCGAAGCCACAAAAATTCAAATGTATAGAAAAGTGTGTCCGACGTCCGGTGAAGATGCAAGAGAAGGACGGAGAGGAGGAGGAGAGAGAAAAGAGAGCTTTAGGAGGAGGAACCAGGAAAGAGAACGGGGAAGAAAAGGGGATGAGAGAAGAGAGAGAGGAGAGAAAACAGGGAGGCCCAGGGAATTTAGGTCATATTTGTGGTAGTATGTTTGTTATAGAGAGCTGCTTTGCCAGATGACGTGCGATTAGTGAACTGAAACGACATCATGTATTGCAAAGAATGTCAATCAGCTAGCCATGAAAACTGCTGGGGGTGCTTGAATCGTAATGCCCTACAGTGAAGTGAGTCAAGTAACAAGCCAATAAGAGATAGCCATCATAACATAAGGCATACACACATTAGCCAGCCACACTATTAGCTGGCTCTCAAAATATGTGAACCCTCAAAGGAAAGCAAGCTGAACCCAAGGGCTCCACCTCAATTCAAAGTATGGCTTCTTATTACAAATCCGGGCTAGACTCCATAATTTTGTTCTCTACAGCTACAACAACTTTCTAAGTACTCATTTAACATTTGTTGGCTACACATTCCCCCATGTTTCCAGCCTCAAACTAAGCTAGCTGGATCTAAACATATGGGCATGCCACATACTTTAGCCCATGCAAAATCTTTGAACTAATAAACTCCACAATGCAGCACCCACAAGGTGAATTACTCCTTTCATGGGGTGTATTCTAGTCCAAAACCAACTACTCGATTTAAAAGATCTCAGAAAAGAAAAGCTTCGAATAGTAATAGTTATTATTATTATCATTATCAAACAAAGTGATTTTATGTTAAAGACCTCACATTTAGGAGGTCGGCACACCTAGTAAACTTTTGGGATATTGTAAAAAATAGATCAGCATTCTCATTCTCAAACAAGTGATCTTGCGCTAAAAACCTCGAACATAATCATAAACATTTCAAAACAAACACTATAAAATTATCATAAAAATAAATACACTTCAAAATATGGCTAAAAATAAATTTCTTCATCTGAATAATAATAATGTTGCTCGGCATCTAAATCAATGTCGTCTTCACGCGAATATTTTGTATACATTGAATTTCTTATTTTTGTTGTTGTATACACTGGCCTCTTAGTATACACCGGTCTCTTATTGTACATTGAGAGACCAGATGCATTTGCTTCACATTTTGCTAACTTGCTTGATATTTGTTTATCAAAAATCATTCGGCGACGTCTATCTAATAGAATACTTTTAGCTTCTAAAATCAATTTGAAAGCATTCTCAGCTCCATCTACTTTGTTCTTATCTGGATGTAGGAGTAAAGCCAATTCCTTATATCTTCTTGTTATAGTATCTACATGTGCATCTGGCTTGACTTGAAGAAGACAGTACCAATTATATACAGGAGGAGAACCACATTGTGATAACTTGTTTTCCATTGCTGCAAATTCAACCTCCACGATTGCAAGTATATAAGTAATATCATTTGACCCTGGATAACGTTCTTGTGCTTCAAGCAACAAACTTCTTGCTCCTCGAGGATCATTTCTTCTTCGTTTGGTTTGAGCAAGTTCAACCAATCTATGAATTTCTTTTTCTATTTTGTCCATCCTCCCAACCAAATTGACTTTATCGGGATGAATGAGAGTGAATGAAAAGTGGACGCAGGAGTACGATGGTAAGAGGCTGGGTGTGGATGACTTATATACTAGAGCTTGCAGACCTTCCTACCATTCCCAATTAGGAAGCTAACTAGTAAATATTGGAAGGTACTATTAAAGTTTATTCTATTCCAATTTTGTCCAAGTTCCTCAATCACTAAGGACCCTTACGCACTATCAGTTTTTATCAGGGCATTCTTTAAATCACCCTAGGAAAAGCCCATTACAGACTGGGTTAGTCCCCGCCGCTAGGGGCGTGTCGGTTTCCCCATGTTTGAGACCATGAGACGCGAGACATTCCTTCGTTTCGTCGGACTGATGTCAATTCAATTTAGTGGTTCAGTTCATCGAATTGTGTGCCATCTGGATAGTTTAGTTTTGATGGACAATTCAGTTTTGATTCCAATGGTTGAGTTGGATTTTTAAATTGAACTACCTAATCAACTGTGACTAACAAACCGTGACTTCTGGGACTAAATTTACCGTGCATTGTCATCATGCTTGAGATCTCGTATGATAGCTTGGACATGCGCATAGAACTAAATTAGAAAGATTTACCTCGCACTCTCATTACACTTGCTGAATGTCATGATGTGCCAAGTGCAAATCATTGTGGAATTGACCCCACTTACGTGAAGTTAAAGAAGCTGTTTTACTGGTCAGGAATGTACCACGACACAAAAGACTATGTCAAGGCAAGTACTGTTTATAAGTAGGATAAGGTGAAACAAGCTAATCCAAGAGGATTACTGCAACCTCTACCTATTCCAAGTGGGCCATGGAAGAGCATCTCCATGGATTTTATCATGGCTTTGCCACCCAGTAATGGATATACATGACAGTGGTGGATAGATTCACCAAACAAGCACATTTCATACCTTCGAAGAAGCAATTTATAGCTTCTCAGGTAGATAGCTTGATTAAGAAATATGTATACAAGTAAACACCATAATTCTAGAAGGAGGTTAATATACGAAGAAGAAATGGCGTCATCTGGCCAACATCCTCTTTATGGATGCGTATTTTGAAACTCTTCTCTCATACCGCGGTTGCACCCATTTTCCAAAAACCTATGAACTTATTTTCATTCATTCATTCGTACTATACCATGTGCAATGTAGTTCTCGAAGAATATATGGGCATGTTCATGTACCTGCCAAAACGTGGAGGATAGCATTACTTTGAGGTTGCCGTGTAAATAGACGGCAATGTTGCCCGCGAATAAGGAGTTGGTCTACGAGGTAGGTCCCAAGATGCTAGTTGGCTGGCGCATTGTAATTGTGACTCAAATTGTTAAGAATGAGGGTCTCCTCAAGAGTTGAGGACCCGCAAAATCCAATGGTCATGATTGTTCTCAAAGTCTTGTGCGAAACCCAAAGGTGGAGGTCACTCTTACCATGCTTAGCCGTAGGTTGCTGTAGAATGCTCATAATTTAGCAACTTTACCCGCACTAATGGTCCAACTTTACCAGCATTAATGGTCCTCATACATGGGTGTTAACTGGACCCAAACTGAAGGACAGTCTATCATCCATACCCTTAGCCGGCATGATATGGACATGAATGTTGTGTTGAGCGTAGATGTCCACTTTGTTTCTAAGGCCTTTTTCGGACCAAGTGCTCGAAAACCTTGAATGCCCATATAGGCGTATAAAAGGCACAAAAGCCCATGGTGCATTTTGATTCCTTCCAGAACTATGGTGTTAGTACCATAGTTTGCCCATGGAGATTGTGAGTGATAGGGATCCAAGGTTCATAGAAAAATTTAGGCAATAACGATTCTGCTTCTGTTCTCGTGACCCTGATTCTGGAGTGTGAAAGGTTTCCAACAAACTGCCAGCATGAAGCTAATGCACACATTGTGTGTGCCAGCTTAGTTAACATGTATGCAAGCTATGGCAGCCTGGAAAATGCTGACAGATTGTGTTATCAAATGGCTGGGCCTTATGGCCAACATCACACTAGCACATGCTTGCAGCAGGCAGAAAGCCTTATGGCCAACATCACACTAGCACATGCTTGCAGCAGGCAGAAAGCCTTATGGCCAACATCACACTAGCACATGCTTGCAGCAGGCAGAAAACTGTGGCGGGCCGTGGTTGCCGAGGTCACACTAGCACATGCTTGCAGCACGCTGGAGAGGTGCTACAAGACCAACGTGTTTGGTGGATGTCAATGGCCACAGCCAGAAGTGGTGGAGTTAACATAGCATTGCAGCAAACAAAGGTGGAAGTAAAAATTGTACCTATTGACAGTCCATCTTCTTTTCTAGATGAGGAAAAATTCGGGCGTCACGCAAAGGCGATGGGGCAGACTGATGATGCACGCCGGCTGTTGTTCGGCTGTGCCCGTGTGCCCTTTGTATGTACGCCGGGTGGCCGGTTAGTGAGGCCGTTAAAACGCCCCATCGTCCATCTGACAAGCTGTTTATGGTTCTTGGCCGTTAGGCGCTGAAGCCACTTGTCGTTTCCCGCCTTTTGATGTCTGTTTGTGTATAGGTGCGCTCCTTTGATGTCTGTGTGTGTGTGTATGTGCGCTTGTGCGCTGTTTGAGAGTGTTGGCTCATGCGTGAATTTGCGGAAGGCGATTCCGGACCACGCTGCTTTGATTTCGCGGTGCAGACACTGTTCACCACCGTTTCTGTTTTTCTGAGTAGCAAAGGCGATCAAATGGCGGTGCATTTCATAGCTCACTCTCTAGCCTCTTCCAGGAGGCCGCAGGTGTAGACGGCAGCTTTTCTCCACTGCTCAGCTCCTTCCTGTTGTCGTTAGTCTTAGTTACCGATGGCTTCACCGACCACGTTGCTTGGGCCATCCGAGAGATTTTGTAAGGATACCACTCACGTTCTCCAGCAATTTGAGGATATGCCTCGCCTCGGTGACGCATGCTCATGGCATGGAGAGCTTGAGTCCGGTGGGCTCTCTACTCACCGCTTCAGCTCTCAATCTTGTCAACCATGCAGCGGAAACGGAGGCTTTAGTTGGAGTGAACTCAGAGAACGGGGCTGATGTCCAGGAGAACCATCCGAGTGCGGCAGAGCCCGGAAAACCGCCAGCCCGGTTCTCGAGTTTCACTGGATTCATGTTCGTCATGTTCCTTCTCCATATGCTGAGAGCTGAATTGCGACATGATTGGGTCGGAAGTACGTTGAATATGTTTGGTTTCTCTTAGCACTGAGGTCGAAGAGTCCTCTTAGCGTGCATGGATTGAAAATTCGAGGCCAATTTCTGATGGAGAACAGCAACTTTTGTCTGCAGTTTTATCTTTAATCTGGTGGTCGGTACAGGCGTGCTCGCAATGCCATCAGTTTTGCTGAAGGGAGGATGGGTACGCACCTCTAACCTCTGCTATTGCAGACAGCGGGTTCCTCCCTGAAAGTTGCCATGGCGGTTGCAGATTCTCGGATTATTGTTTCTCGTTCTTGTTTCGTTCTTCAGGTGAGACTGCATCACATGTTCCTTTTTCCACCGTTCTGTCGGGTTTGCTCTTTTTGGCGTGTCATTTTCTGAGGTTTTCCGTCTTCCGTTTTGAATTTCTAGTCTGCAATGATCGGCTGGATTTCTGCAGTTACGTCTGCTTAACGTTTGTGGTGGAGTCAATGGCCACAGCCAACGCAATACTTTGCACAAGAGCCGACAATGTACGTGCCGTATATCCTTTTGGAAAAGAATGAGAACGAACTTCAGTACATATGCATGTCATATCTCCTTTGTTTATTGCAGAATAGTTTTGAGGCCATAGAATCTGATTGTGAGATTTTCCAGCGATCGGACGACAAGATATTCGAAATTGTCAAGCAAACCGAGCTTGGGGAGATGGCAGTATGTTCCTCACGCTCTTGGCTGCCAAAACAAGACTGCTGGTTGTTTGCTGGTGCAGGGCAGCTTATGGATGTAAGGGTCTCCATGTTTTTGCAGGGGCTTTTCTATAATGGATGTGGCAACGTTTGCTTCTATGTTGCCTTTATAGTAACTTCGTCACACGGCACCTTGCATATTTGCAAGCCCTGGCTTCTTGTCTGGAGTTGAACGTTGCGGACAACTTCATGTTTTGCAGCTGTACTTGTTCGGTGACTCAGTGATATATAGCACATTGGTGGCAAGGTCCTTGATAACGCTCATTCCACAATTCCGGTTTGATGCGGTTTTAGTTGTGTTCATTTCACTGGAGCTGCTTCTGTGGTGCGAATCTCTCTGCTGCAGTTTGCTCCGTGAACTCTCGTCAATTTGTATGGCTGTTGTTAGGGACATAGCTTGGAGATAAGTACTACATCGAGAAGGAAGTAGGGTCCGTTGTTCCCACCATGCCTCCAAGACTCTAGGGGGCAGTAATTTCAGAAAGACCAGCAAGTGTGAACTGCCTTTCTCTGGAAGGTGATAAAGTTTGACACTCGGGTTTGCTCTGCAGCCTCCGCGGGATGGAAGACACCAAACACGTCCAGATATTCACCATGGTATTACACTCAAGACGTGAGAACATTTGTGACCAGGTTTGGTTGAGCTAGCAGTAATTTGTTTTGCCAGTTTAGGTCCCTGATTGTCTTCATGCCTTGAGTGCAGATCATCCGCGCCTTAGCTCTGGGCACGTAAGTCGCCAACCTGAACAAGTTTGTTTTCTTTCTGTAGCAACCGTTTCAGATTAGTGAGTTGGAGCCTTATGCACGATTGGGAAAGCTTGTGCAGGATGATTATCTTGGCTTTCGTGAAGCGTGCTAATGACTCTGGCCCTCAGAATACTGTACCACTACTCCATATTGCGTAAGATTCGTTCTGACAATCTGGTTCATTACTTTTTTGAAACAAAAGTAGCACCCAACTGACGTGGAAGCGTTGCCATACACAAACAGTGCATTGCCAAATCTTTTTGGAGGTGCAGTTTATTCCTTCATGTGTCACCACAGGTACCACGGCTATCTGAGAAAGCTTTCAAGTGACGTCATACCCATGATGATCGAAGTCAGTGGGCTTGATTGGCCTCATGACATTGAAGGCTTGTCATTTGCCGCAGTATTCCAGGCATTATTACACCCATACGCAACAAAAGCGCCGTGTGGAGGATTTCGGGCTATGCATTTCTGCTTGTGATGTCCCTATATCTGTTACTCCTGATCGCATGTGGACTCGCTTTTGGTACAGTACATACATACTTGTGTGATGACTTTTGGTTCTTGAAAGGGATGTATGATCCTTGATCAGACACCTGGACTTAAGGTGTCACACGGAACAATTATAGAATGCTGGTCGTGTTTGACATGCTGAAATGCTGTGCACCTTTCTCAGGCACCGATGTGCAAGATCCTGTCACATTCAACTTCAGCCCAGATGGTAAACAGTGCTCAAAACTTTGTCTGTATTCATGGTTAGAGGAGAAAAATATTTTAGTCACGCTTGCTGTCCTGGTTGAACACATGAAATAAACTGTACACTGTAATCGTGTATCCCTGCCGACTTTTCTGATATCCTCGTCCTGCAACAGTATATGGCTGGATTGGATACGCGCTGCTACTATTTCCAGGCATTTGAATCGAGACACCTGCAATTTACTTTAGTGCGTCTGTGTCCACCTCATGCTCATTGATGTGTCTGACTCTTATCCTTGTGCAGCCATCACGTTGGCTTCATCTTTTCCGATCATTTCTATTTCGCTGCGCAATAATCTGGACAGTCTATTTGTGCTGCTTACAATCAAAACAGGTGCTCACACTACGCCTCCGATGTGTGCTCAAACGTTGATTTGTTATCGTTGTGTAAGGCAAACCATTACACCCGGCACCTCATGAGCTCCCGAACCGGGTGCAGCTGAAGCCAGTTGGAATTTGGGGCTGACACTTTTGGCTGTCGTGCCGGCAAGTGCATGCGCATTACTTGGAGAGGTAAATGTGTCGACCTCGGGGTCTAGGAAATCTACAGTTTGCCAGTTGGGATAAGAAAGCACCTACCCTTTACACAAGGTCGAACCATGCAGAGACTCAACGTACGCGTGGACGACCTTGTCGGAGTGACTGGAGGTTTTGCGGGTTGTATTATAATGTTTATTATTCCTCCGTTCCTCGTCTACCTTTCTCGGCAGTAAGCAAACTTGAAACCCTAAGCAAACTTGAAACCCGCTTTCTATTCCCACGACAGTCTATTTTGCGGCTCACTCTATCCTAACGTTTTTGTGTTGCAGAAGTGTGAAACCGGAGTGGCCAGCCAAAAACCCGCATGCGTCTCCGTTTGCAAGCAACTGGTGGGTTTATACCGTGTGGGTGTGGGCGGCTGCTGCCTTGTCCCTCAGCTTCGGCTTTCAAGTTTGGGCTTACACACACGCAGACAAGGATTAAGAAGTGCGATTTGGGCTCCGGGCTCCGGGCTCCATAATGTAGCCAGCAATACGAAGTGGAGACCCGAGTGGCCTAGCTTCACAGCATTTGACTATCCAGTGCAATCTCTAAGAACACTCGCATTCGTGTTACCGAAATTCGGTTACGGGAATGTAGCACGGAATGCAATTTAGGGTTGTAAGAAGGGCGGAGTTTTGAAGTAACGGACTGGGTGGTGTCTGGGAAGTCCGGTTTGACGTTGCCTATTCCCACGGGCGTTGCGCTCTCCTCCCTGCTGTTGTTGGTCTTGGACTAGAGCAAGGAGCGCCGGCAGGCCATTCTTCCAAAACCCTGGATGCGCTCCAGATGCATTGATGCTCTCGGCGGACGCTGCGATTGGGAGTTTTTTGGAAGAACAGAGGGCAACGGCAACGGCAGTTGCAGCGGCGGCAGCAGTGGTGCAAAATGCATGCATCCGCGCTCCTCAAGGCAGTGCTGAAGCCGCGGCCCGTGCCTTCATCCGGCGGAAGCCAGGCCGCGAGTGCTGCTCCCAGGACGGTTGAAGGATCGCATCGCCCGGCAAGAAGGAGAGCCGCTAGGCCTGCTGCTCCCAAAGTGAGCACCTGTCTGTGCGCTCCCACAAACCACCCGGGGTCCTTTCGCTGCCGCCTGCACAGGACGAGTCACATAAGCTCAAGCTCAGTTACAGGCTGCAAGGGCCATGTGCCGGCTCAGAAACCCGCAATGCCCAGAGGCCGTCCGGATTTCCGACACACACATGCACAGGTGTTGCCTACAATGGCAAGGGCTGCTCGGGCCCCGGCCCCTGCCCCTGCCCCGGGCACGCAGGCGCCTCGGGCGACACCCCGCACCAGCCGCTTGAGCAGAGTGGCCCTCGCCTCCAACTCCGATAATGCTCATTTCCATGCTCCCTAGGTACAGCTAAAACACACCTGCACTATCATACCACGCTGCACACTGCTTGCTGCCCTGCCTGCCTGCCTGCCTGCCTGCCACTGCCCACTCCCTCAACCACATTTACATTGCAGGTGTGTGGACAAGTTGCAACACCGACCACCGCGGTTTGCCATGCCCTCTACATCACCTCCTACATTGCCCTTGCTTCATTCCTTCCTAATTTCCTAGCTACTTCACATATTCGCAGCCCAAGATATTGACCTAATTTCATGCTTTCTAATTCCTGATTTTCAAGCCTTCTTTATACTAATCAAGTGTATCATAATAAATACTTTATTTTTATTGTATGATATTATGGATGAACATGAAAAATTAATCCAAAGCGTTACTGCAACAAGACTTTGATCTTTCACTGCCTTTCTTTTCTTATTACCTAGTGTAAAGGAGACTTTATATCGGAAACAGAGATGTGAACTCCCATATACTCCAAAACAAACGCAACACCATTTGGTCTTCTCACCAACTCCATTCTTCTTGGTTTCCTGCTAAGTTTATAATAATTTTAGATGTAAAAATGCTATGTCTGATTTTTTTTTATCCCAGTCATCTAAATTAGTTTAGGGTAAAAGAAGGGGGTGACAACAAATAGTGGTTAAACCCTCACAACTAGACTCGCTGTCTGATGAGCCTTTCACATCAAAGACGACAAGCGAACTGCGAACTGCGAACGGCGAACGGCGCAATGCGCCTTTAATGCTTTGGCAGATTACCGAAAATAGCATAACTACGCGCATAGCTGGCCTCACAGCGTCGTGAGCACCGAACGGCACATGTGGCTTTCACATCGAAGAAGACAAGCTTCCTCTTCACTGCGCAGTGTACTTTAATGAACTGCATCGAAAACCTAGAATAGAAATACTACGCGGTTTTTAGGCTCACAGATTAGTAATGACAGTAGCGCGTGCTTGGGAATAAGCTTTCATAATAAGTGCCCGAAAATGCAGATCGATCGGTGTATCCAGTAGGGTTAAGTGAGTTAAATAATAAGTTTTATTTATAATGTTATTCTAAGAGAGCATGAGATCATAAGAGATAGGTCTAGCCCTAGACCTACATAAGAAGGGGTGTGTGGTATGTCTTCCACTCTTTTGCATTCTCATGTTAGGGTTTTCATTTCTTGGGTGTCCTGTCCCATTTCGTTTGTGGAGAAGAGTCTTGCTGGTTTTTTTCATGTGTTATGTTAGAGTTGTTTTTTTGTTATTTAGTTTTCTTGGTATAGACAATCCTCTACCAAGGTCTTGGTATCTTGAAGTTTTGAAGTGCATGGTTTCTTCATTAAAGTTTTATATGATATTTTATGCCCTGAAATGATGAAAAGGTTTGCAATCTTAGTTCTCCAAGTTCATCAATCTGTTCCTAATGCTCTTCTTCAAGAAGATAGTTTATTGCTTTATTCTATGATTATAGCTGTTTTAATCACAATTATTGTGGCAGCTAGCGGAAAGGAGATTGAACGAAAGCGATCTAGAATATGGTGGAAATTCCCTCGTCAAGAAACACTGTGGCGAGATGTTCGCATGAGAGCTTGGCAAACTAATGGAGAAGCGGTGAGAGATGCTCAATGGCGTTTTGCTTATAGGATGTCATACCCTAATTTCATGGCCTTGGTTGACCTTTTCAAGCCTTATATTGTGCGTGTTGGGTTAAGAGAACCAGTGGAGTTGCACCATGCTGTTGCCATGGTGTTGCATCGACTCGCTAGAGGGCTTCCACCACATATTGTTGCAGACATGCCATTGGGGATTCCCGCGAACTTGGGGTTGTTGTCACAAAGTGTTGCCATTGCAGCAAAGTGTGGCCAAGAGGAGTTTGTTTGGCCAGAGCTTGCTTTCATGTCCTTCTCCTTCCTGTAGTGCTTCTTCAAGTTTTGTAATTTTTGTTTGCATTTCCTAGCTGTGAGGTTGTCCATGTTGCAGGTGCTGCTGATTTCTTGGGCAATTCGTGTCCAGTGCTTCGTCCCCAAATTCCCGTGCTTGAGGTGCACAATCTGCATCTCCAAGTAAGCTTCAATGAGTGTTGTTGTGGCCCCTTCACTCCATGCGATGGATTCGGGTCGTTTGCCTGCAGCTTTGAGGAAATCTTTGGCACTTCCAAGCATAACATCGTTGTCTGACTCCCCCTTGTTCCCTATGCTGTGCCATAGCATTTCTTCTCCACCAGTACCCGTGTAGACACGAATGGTTTCCTCCATGATGCAGTATTCCAAGAGTGACGGACGCCTTGGACGCTTGCACGTTGGTGTTGCATAAATCCACACCCGGTGCACAATCACGGTTTAGGGTTTTAGGTAATAGAGTTTAAGATCCCGGGGATATGTAACGGAACCAGCGCCTGCACCCGCCTTATTGTGGAGGCTATTTACAGGTACACGACACTATGGAAGGCGCAGTGAGAAGTTGAGTTGCAAGGAGAAAGAAACCTTAAAATAAGGTATTAGCGTTTTCTAAGTCATCGCGCAGCCACCTTGTTTGCCGATGTGAAAGCCGCGCGGGCGCGCACCGCGCGGGCTTTATGACTCCGTGATAAGCGGGCCGGGTCGACATGATAAGTCGGCCGGGTCCCCGTGGCCTAACCTAATGACGATGATATATAATCTCGCTGGCTTAGCCATACGGCTATACAAGCATGTGGATAGGGTGTGGTCTAGCTTGTGGCCGTGTTCCTTGTGCAGGGTGTGCTCTAGCTTGTGGGCGTGTTCCTAGTGCAGATGGTCACTCGCCATGATGGAGTGTTCCTTGTGCAGGGTGTGCACAAGCTTGTGGGCGTGTTCCTAGTGCAGATGGTCACTCGCCATGATGGAGTGTGTTCTTTTTGAGTTGTGTTCTTTCATGACATAAGTCTCCTCATGATAGAGTGTGGGTTAATGTTCTTTTGGTGTTGAGTTTTAAGGATTATTTTTTCTTATTTTTAGCCTGATTTTTTATGAATATCATTATGAGTACATTTGCATAATTATGTCTTCAATTATTACTATAAGCTCATGATTCTATTCCTCCTACTCATGATGAGGATGACAATTTGATGTTATACTCCATGTTTATAGCTGTAATGGTCACATTGCTTGCGGCTAGAAGTGAAGAGGAGATCATTCGGAAGCGAAGAAGAGTATGGTGGAAATTTCCTCATCAAATCACACTATGGCGGGATGTACACATAAGGGCTTGGCAAATTGAAGGGGATGAGGTACGGGATGCTCAATGGCGTTTTGCTTACAAGATGTCGTACCCTAATTTCATGGCTTTAGTTGACCTTTTCAAGCCATACATTGTGCGTGCTGGGTTTAGAGAACCTCTGGAGTTGCACCACGCTATTGCCATGGTTTTGCATCGGCTTGCTAGAGGCCTTCCTCCTCATATTGTTGCTAACATGTATGGAGTTGGTGCATCTACCGTGATTCAATATACCTTGTTGGTTACGGAGGTTTTAAGCAATCCTGAGAAGTTGTTTTCCAATTTTATTTCTTGGCCTTCTGCAACTCGCCAACAGGATATCTCGGCAAGATTTATGGAACTCACAGGTTTACCCAATATGGTTGGAGCTGTTGATGGGTCACATATTAAACTAGCAGCACAACCAAATAAACAGGACAATCCTGTGGCTTATTGGTGTCGCCATGATATTCATTTTGTTGTTCTGCAAGAAATCTGTGATGCTGACAAGTTATTCCTAGATGTTTCTTGCACACATCCTGGTGGAGTACATGATGCAACTATTTTGAGGGAGAGAAGTATATGGCAAAGGATGGTTCAGGGTCAAATTTTAACAGAGCCATCCTTGGAGGTTTTTGGGACAAAAATCACTCCTTATATCGTGGGGGACAGTGCGTACCCTTTGATGCCTTTTTTGATTAAAGCATTTCATGCAATGGGAGGTAACAATGAGAAAGCCAAGTTCAACAAGAGCATGCGTCGGGGACGTGTGAAAATAGAGAACTCATTTGCTCTATTGAAGAACAAATGGCGCATACTGAAGAACTGAAATGTGAGGTTGAAATATGCAACTCAAGTTGTCATAGCTTGTTGTGCACTTCATAATTATTGCATTATGATTGGAGAGGCCCAACCTAGTGACGTTGATGACGACCCGTTTCCTTTACGTGGCCTCCGTAATAGGAATATGTTGGATGATATATCTGTTAGGCAGATGCATAGCGAGGCAAAAACAAGGAGGGAAGCCTTATTTCAAGGCTGGAAAAATTCCCGGCATGGGGAAGCCGCATAATTTTGAGGAGTACAGTGTGTAAAACAAATCCACACAAAAACATAGAATCGTTTAACTCTTCTCCACATTCGATGCACCTTTTCTTTTGGGCGCTTTCCTAAAACCACGGCTATGTAGTTGGTTCTCCAACTGCATCTGTTGTTTCTTCATATCATGCTCTAATAGAAGTGTTTGCATCTTCACAGAGTTTTCCATTTTGGCAGCCTCAATTGCTGATAGGCACTAAGCAAAAGCTGCTAACCCAGTAACGATGTCCTTGCCCAATCCAGCAGAAGACCTCCGGCGCTTCACTTTTCTACATCGTACACCCTCTTAAGCTTGCTGGTCACTATCGTTGTCCCAAGGTGAGGATGCAGGCTCCGGTATGGCCCTATGGCCATGTGCTCCTGCGCTGTTGAACGTAAGAAAAGAAGACCACACACAAGACTGCACGAGGTTAGCAATCTCCACTTACAACAAAGGCCTACCAAACCACACAAGAAGGACTCATCTCAGTTTGGCAGACACACACAAGATTATGATATCAAAGAGACCAGGTTAGCAGCGAGACAAGCACCTCAAGTTAGGCAGGCACTCAAAATTAGCAGGCACTCAAAATTGGCAGCCACCTCAAGTTAGGAAGACACTCAGAATTGGCAGGCACATAAGATTGTGGAGAGCACATGTGCTTGGAGGCGTGACAGCATGGCAAGCACCTTTGTCAGGCATAAAAGCTTTGCATCGTGGAGTTGCAGTGCAAAGCTACTTCTCATGAGCGTGAAGCGGTGGAGGTGGGCTGCACCACACCATCCACAGGTGTGCCATCTGAGGAGTGCCAAAACCGATGTCCGCACTCCTGGCGACGGGTTTTAGGCTTGTTTTGTTTTGGGTCGTTCTTGTGGGGATAGGAAGGAGTTAGCCAATAAGGCGTTTGGCGGTGCATAGAGTGCAATCCTAACCTGGGTCCGTTGGGCGCGAGCAGGTCCGGCCGAGGTCCGACGGAGTGGTCCGGTCGAGGTCCGACGGAGTGGTCCGGTCGAGGTCCGACGGAGTGGTCCGGTCGAGGTCCGACGGAGTGGTCCGGTCGGTCGGGAGTGGTCCGGCCGAGGTCCGACGTGGTGCGCACGTTGGCATAGTTTGGAGCGGATCTCTTGGAAAGGGCGTGGTGGTGGAAGAAGTCCGTTGCAATGATGAGCTACGTCTGGCGGTTACTCGACCGGGTTAGGGTACATACATAGGTGGGTTAGATTAGGATATGTGGGGTATATAGGAAGGCTGGCGTCCAAGACGGAGACTATCCGGTACCATCTTGGCGCTCCGTGTGCTCTTGCCTTCGTGCTCGAGGCGGAGTGAGTTCTGCGTCCGTGCGATTAATTGGTGGTAGAGGATGTGTTTAGGGCTCGGTGACGAGCTCCGCCAACACGCTTGATGGGTGCACGGGGCGGACTTGAGCTCGGGAGGTGCTCGCGGGTGAATTCTCGGGTGCGAGACTAACCTTGGAGGCTGGAGCGGAGGCTGTGGGGTTGCAGTGCAAAGCTACTTCTCATGAGCGTGAAGCGGTGGAGGGATTAGGGGCGCTTGGGGTGTCTCACGGGCGGAAGCCATCCTTGAGGCACGGAACGGAGGCTGTGGAGTTGCAGTGAAGCCACTTCTCTGAGCGTGAAGCGGTCGGAGGGATTAGGAGGCGCTTGGGGGTGACCTGCTGGGCGGAAGCCATCCTTGGAGGCTGCTGGAACGGAGGCTGTGGGGTTGCAGGCTGCAAAGCTACTTCTCCGCAGAACGTGAAGCAGCCGGAAGGGGCAAAGGCGGCTGGTGTGAATACATCGGCGTGTTGGTGTTGTGACTACCAGCTGGTGATGGACAAGAGAGGAGGGTCGCGTTGCGGCGTGTGTGTTGAGGTGGAGTTGTGGCCGGACAGAGTTGAGGAGCGGAGGCTGGAGCGGAGGCTGGAGCGGAGGCGCATCGCTAAACTGTTCGGTGGTCTTGAAACCGGCGGGGTTGTGGGAAGGTCCGGTGGCTGCGCGTCTGGTCCGACGAGTTGTGGAGGGCCACACACTTAGGGTTGTGGAGCCGCCGGACCCAACATGATGAAGTCCGTTCGAGGCGGTGGGACGTGAAACTCGAGCGAATAAGCACGAGACCATTCCCTTGGGGAACGGACTCCTTCCTACAACGACACGGGATTGTCTGGCGCGGTGGCTGAAAAAGTCGCGCCACATTTTGGCGCCGTTGCCGGGGAATGGTATTGTTGTGGACTGCTGCCTGAGTTAGTAGATATGAGTAGGACGACTGCCAGACTGCGGGTGTGGATGGGTGTAATGGTCGGGCAGTTTGTGGAGTATATAGAAGTAGGGAGGATGCACAGGACCGGACGCCGAGGGTGCGAATCTAGCGGGAGGCCTAGCATGCTCAAAGGGAGAAAGAAGATGGGCACGGGCGCTGGGGAGGACGGCACATCAACCTCGGAGGAGGCGACTCATCCTCAACGGAGGATGAATCTTGGTAAAAAAAAGAATCCCAATGTTGCCGGACTTGCTGACACCTGAGGAGGTAGTAAAAGCTGAGAAGGGGAGAGTCCGACGGGAGGAGCGGAGTATTGCCCGGGGTGTTGGCGGGGCCGCCAACAGATGAGAAGGGGAGTATGTGGAGTGCCAAAACCGATGTCCGCACTCCTGGCGACTGGTTTTAGGCTTGTTTTGTTTTTTTGGGTCGTTACTGTTAAGGGGATAGGAAGGGTTAGCCAATAAGGCCGTTTGGCGGTGCATAGAGTGCAATCCCTAACCCTGAGTCCGTTGGGCGAGCAGTGTGGTGGTCGGTCGAGGTCCGGCGGAGTGGTCGGTCGAGGTCCGGCGGAGTGGTGGTCGGTCGAGGTCCGACGGAGTGGTCGGTCGGTCCGGCGGTGGTCGGTCGAGGTCCGACGGAGTGGTCCGTCCGGCGGTCCGCATTGGGTGCAGCTGGCGGCGTAGTCTAGTTGGCATAGTTTGGAGCGGATCTCGCTTGGAAAGGGCGTGGGCGGTGGAAGAAGTCCGTTGCAATGATGAGCTACGTCTGGCGGTTACTACGACCGAGTTAGGGTACATACATAGGTGGGTTAGATTAGGATATGTGGGGTATATAGGAAGGCTGGCGTCCAAGGCGGAGACTATCCGGGTACCATCTTGGCGCTCCGTGTGCTCTTGCCTTCGTGCTCGAGGAGGCGGAGTGAGTTCTGCGTCACCGTGCGGGATTAATTGGTGGTAGAGGGATGTGTTTAGGGCTCGTGACGAGCTCCGCCAACACGCTTGATGGAGTGCGGGGCCAGGGGCGGACTTGAGCTCGGGAGGTGCTCATGGGTGAATTCGGGTCGAGACTAACCTTGGAGGCTGGAGCGGAGGCGTGGAGTTGCAGTGAAGTCACTTCTCTGCAGGCGTGAAGCGGTCGGAGGGATTAGGGGCGCTTGGGGTGTCTGCCGGGCGGAAGCCATCCTTGGAGGCTGGAGCGGAGGCGTGGAGTTGCAGTGAAGTCACTTCTCTGAGCGTGAAGCGGTCGGAGGGATTAGGGGCGCTTGGGGGAACTGCTGGGCGGAAGCCATCCTTGGAGGCTGGAGCGGAGGCTGTGGGGTTGCGGCGCAAAGCTACTTCTCCATGAGCGTGAAGCGGTAGGAAGGCAAAGCGGCTGGTGTGAATACATCAGGCGTGTTGGTGTTGTGACTACCGGTGGTGATGGACAAGAGAGGAGGGTCGGCGTTGGCGTGTGTGTTGGGGTGGAGTTGTGGCCGACGAGTTGAGGCCGGGCGCTAGTCGTGAGAGGCGGAGGAGCGTCGCTAAACTGTTCGGTGTCTTGGAGAAACCCGGCGGGGTTGTGGGAAGGTCCGGTGGGCTGCAGCGTCCGAGAGTTGTGGAGGGCCACACACTTAGGGTTGTGGAGCCGGACCCAACATGATGAAGTCCGTTCGAGGCGGTGGGGCGTAGAGCTCAGGCGGGAATAAGCGAGACCATTCCCTTGGGAACGGACTCCTTCCTACAACGACACGGGATTGTGCGCGCCCGGCTGGCCGTCAGCAAAAGTCGCGCCACACCATCCAGTGTCGTGTCTTCGTCATGCTCCATCTTGGGCTTGGTTTGTGAAGTCCAGTCGAAGGTGGCTTTACCTGTGCGTTTGGAATTCCAGCGAACTTGTGATTGCCCTCACAAAGGGCACCATCGCCTCGTAGTGCACCCAAGTAGAGTTCACTTGGCCTGAGCTTGTCTTGGACTCCTTCTCTTTCCTGTATTTTTTCTTCAAATTCTCCAGCTTCTGCTTACACTTTTTTGCCGTCAAGCCAACAATCTTGCAGGAGCTACTCACATCTTTAGAGATTTGTGTCCAATGTCTAGTTGTCAAGTTGCCGCGCTTGAGGTGGACCACTTGCATCTCGATATATGCCTCGATTAAAGTCGCAGTTGCTTCTTCGGTCCAAGTGAGGACCTCCGAACGTTTTTCTACGGCGTCTGCATATTCCCTAGCACTCCCTGGCAGCACATCATCATCCGAATCTTGCTTCATATTTTCTGTACCGGCCAGAAGCGACTCCTGAGTACTTGTATTGGTGAAGATATGCACGGCTTCCTCCATTGTTCAGAGAGGGTATGCAGCACCAAGGCAAGGCAACGTACGGCCTTGTCCGCATCACCCACAGCAATTCGGGCGGGCTAGGTAATGGCAGATTCACAGGACTTATGGATCTGGCGGTTGCAAAGGAACCGGTGCAACCCTACAAATAAAGGGCCTTTTTGGCTCATTGCGACTTGGAAGGCGCCGTAAGGGGACAGCTCTTCGCGGAAAAGAAGGCCAAAAATAAGGTATTCCCCTTCTTTTCGGAGTGAACTGCGAACAGCGCCGTTCACTTTGTCGTCTTTGATGTGAAAGGCCTATCACACACTTATTGGTAGAGACGATGTATCCACTTTTAGCACACATTTGGAAGGAATCTACATCAAGACGCTCAGAATGTTTCCAAGACTTGGAGCTACAACATTATACATTATGCTCTTATGGGTTTATGTTTTGTGATATCTTAACCTCCCACTCCCGAAACATACATATTAATCACTCACTCCTTGTATTATACTCCCTGTACAAAGAGTTACTTGGACTAGATTCTATGAACCATAGATACAGGCTTAAGACCTTAGGTATCAACATTAGGCCATGATACAGACACCAAGGACAATGCTTAATATCTTCCATAATTTTCCTTTGTACAACATGTGGCCTCATCTTGTAGTTTGTCCCCACCTTTGCTAATATACTACGATGGTGAATATGCTTTGTTGAAACTTGGGTAGCTTCAGGGATAGATGGGGTGCTCCGAAGACCATGGGCTTAGCTAGTGCACACACATGTATAGGACAGAGTTAAAGCGGACTCGATGTCCGGCAATAGCAGACTTCAAGCTGCCTGTTAGCAAGAGTGAATGACAATTTAGGTTAGCAGCAATTTTCTCAAGATAACAATCCTACAACAACATCTGATAAGCAATGAAGAATGGCCCGTGCAGGTGCTCAGCCATAAGTCAGCACCGACGGCAAGCGCACAACGCACAAGTAGTTAGGCCTCACAATAGTAGAATGTAATTAGAAGACAGTTTTTGTCACACACCCTCTTGTAAGACACAACAGTTTTGAGGAATGGATGGGGGCAGGCTCCTCAGGCCTGCCCGTTAGTAACAGAAGTCATCCAAAGTTCGCACAACAGAAAGAAAAAGGACTCATTAATCCATTGGCTGCTTCACAGAGCCCAATGTTCCAGCTTGCACACAAGGAATACATATTCTACTCCTACCTACCCAACCATGGGCCCGGCTTAGAGGTGGGGCCACACTTAAATGCATTTCCTCTGGAAACCTCCAACAGCTCTCAAGAAAAGCTTATCCTGAGACAAAGTAATCCTGACTCATCATTGAATTGGCCGCTTCTTATCGTCGCTCCTATTTCAATATGCATATCATGAAAATGACCAAACAATGAATAACCGTTAAATTCACTGTTTCTTATAGTCACGCCTATTTGAATATGCATACCATGAAGATGACCACACTTTGGAAAAAGTGTCATGAGACAAGGTTATTTTCTACTACTCTAGATGAACTCCTCCTCTAAACCAACTCCTCTTTTGCTGCTCTTTATTAGAGTGATCATAGGGTCTTAAATAGTCATGGGAAAAAAAATATACGGCATTTAGCCTGAACATGCTCCACACTTTATTACTTAGCTCCTCTAGACCAACTCCTCCTCTACTCCTCTTTACTATGGATTAAACAAAAGTACAAAATAGTGATCATAGGGTCTTCAGTAATGATGAGAAATTATACATGACAGTTGGCCTAAACATGCTCCACACTTTGTTGCTCATGACCAGTTCGCAAGGTAGCTTAAACTTTTGCAAACGTTTTTCCCATTATCCATTGAATACATGGACCCCTCAATGCTGCGTTCCTCATCCTCAAAAATTCTCTTCCAAGCTCACAATCTAGGCTCCCACAAACTCCAGGGTCCTCATACCTTCCCATCTAGAATGTGGAGGAACTAACTCTCTAAGGTTATCTTCGGGTCAAATATGGAGGTTCGTTCTTCCTTAATTGACCACTTTCTTCAGCCTTAAGCAAGCTAACTTTTTTAAGCCTTAAACAAACCTGAATTATGTACCCATAACCTCCAACAAGTTTGATTCAGAATAATTCAATTACCTATTAATTTTAAAATAATATCCTTATTCTAAAATAATATGTATATCTAGTATGGATACGTAGTTACGTATTTATGAACAAAATAGCCTTGAAAAAACATCTCTTCCAGCTTAGAGACCCTATTAATTTTATATACCCTTATTCTGAAAAAATATGTATATCTAGTATAGATACCTAGTTACATACTTATAAACGAAATAGCCGTGAAATAACATCTCTTCCCACATAGAAGAGACAATATGAGATGTCATATAATAATCTTTTACAAGAAACAACATTAGGGCTCCAAGTGACCCGTCATTCAGTAACTACTCGCATATCAACCCCAACTGCTGCTCTTTAATTGCACAAAGTACACACTAGAGTCTAACTATCAATGCCTTTCTATAGTCTAACTATCTACACCCTTCTATGGTTTGCCCTTCTATAGTCAAACTATCAACACCCTTCTTACTACTGCCCTTAATTCAAGACAAAACTCTTATCTAACTCTTCTCCAACTTACCTCTGCACAATGCTATCTTAACTATAGAAGTAATATCTCTTCTAAGATCTAAGAACTTATCTCGCAAGCTCGTCTAATATGGGGGGTTAATAATTCTAAAAAGAATCTCATGCAAGTACATTATACAGACTCCTTCCTACCAAAGAAACCATGCATACCAACTATTATTCCCAATATGTAACTAAAAGATTAGCTTTCATAAAGAAAATTTATTTTTATATCCTTTATATTTTCGATGTTTTACTATCTATGTACATACTTAACTCCTAAATGCGCAAGCCACTCAAACGGAGCCTTTTTGACCATGTTCTTTAATATTGTGTACAGTTTTTGTAAAAGACCTTTCCAACGCACCAAAAATCTAGACGATCGGTTTATAAGCCCTTTTTCGGAGAAGAGGCAAGCAAAGGGGGCAAAGTCTGGAATCGACGTCCATTATCATTTAGGGGTTAATAAAGGTCCAGCCCTGACTAGTAATGAAATGGCGTGATGAAACTCCCGCCCCCGTTAACATCGAACCCGCTGTTGTTAACTGGTTATTAGAAAGCTTGGGAGGCAAGGTTTAGGATTTGAGCTATGCGCTGCGGCAAGGGGAGGCGGGAGCATGGAGGGATCAAGATGTATGTTGCATGCCACCAGAAGATACCTCTAATCCCTGTAGGTGGGGGAGGGAGTGGGGCAGGGTTCAGCTTTCCCGGGCGCCTTGTTGTAGTGTAGTCCAAGTCGTGATGGGATCCCGAGCTCTGGACTGACAGGGAAGCGAGACAGTCCAGGCATGGCGTCTCCCTCGCAGCAGCAGCAGCAGCAGCAGCAGCAGCAGGGGAAGGTGGAGCAGATCGTGGGCGAGTTCTTCGCCAAGAGCCTGCACATCATCTTGGAGTCCCGCATCCCGGACATCCATGCCAGGAGCCAGCACCCCGCCGACTCCTCCTGGTCCGGGGCTTCCTCCAGGAGCGGCACCAACACATGGTTCAACATGATGCTGGACACGTGCGCCGTGGCCGCCGAGGCCGCGGAGCCCTGGCGCCAGAGCGGCTTCAGCCTGGGCCTCCCCATGGTGGTGGACGTGCATGTGCACCAGGGCAGGAACAGCAGCAGCAGCGGCAGCTTGGAAGGGGCCAGGGACAGGGACAGGGACACCTTGCTGGAGCGCTGGATGGTGAAGTATGAGAGAGCGGATTCCAGGAAGCGGGGGACGGAGCTGGGCGGGAAGGAGGAGGCGTGGGGTGGCAGCGGCAGGAGCGGCTCCTCGTCCGCGCATTCCCGCTCGGGGCGAGGGGCGGGGGCAGGGTTTGGGAACCCCATGGCGCCGGTGCCGCTGGTGTACAAGCGGGCTGTCAGCATGCTGCGCGCGCTCTACTGCACGGTGCGGAATCTGCCGGCGTATCGCCTCTTTCGGATTGCCAAGAATTCGTCTCTCAGCCGGAGCTTCACGCTGGCGTTCCGGGTGTCGGGGGCGGCCCCCGACCTCACGGATCTGGACGAGGCCGCCATGACGCCCCACAAGTTCAGCCCTATTGAGACTCCGGACGGCAGGCTCAGCCTGTCTGTGGTGTACAGGCCCACGTCGGCCAGCGAGGTGACGCCGTCCATCGTGCCAAGGATTATATCGGATTATGTGGGGAGCCCGCTGACGGAGTTGCGGCGGCTCTCCAGTTCGCCGCATGTTGGGTCTCTGCCCAGCGGGGGTGTGGGTAAGAGACGGGGGGTAGTGCCTGCCGTGTCTCTGCCCAGCTCGCCTTCTGGGCCTAACTTGGATCGCAGGCACAGCTGGAGCGGGGGGGTGAACAGGGCATCTGGGTCGTCACTGCCTTCTCCTACCGTGAGGAAGGGGAGTGCGTCTCCGTCTCCTGTGCATCCTTCTGACTTTTCTCCCTCTCCTCCACACCCGCAGTCTCCTCGGCCTGTTTCCTCACCTTTAGGGCATGGGACTCCCCCTCGGAGTTCCCCTTCTCATCCCATCCATGGGCGGTATCCTTCCCAACCTTCCTCCCTGCACCAGACTTCTCAACCTATTCCTGTCATACAGCGGCAGCGGTCTCCTAGGATTACTCCCTCGCCGTCTCCCTCTCCTCCCAACCCCTCTGTGCCACAGGATCATAGATACTGTAGCGCACCTGTGAGCATTCCGAGGCCTTCTGCACGTAGTCCTAGGGTGCTGCCACCTGCTTTAGAGGCGCATAGCAGGAACTCTCTGCCTCCCCAGTCTCCCAAAAGCAGGGAGCCGCTGACTCGGGCGCTGTCCTTGAATTCCAGGCCACATTCTGACCATGTGCCCAACTTGCATTCGCCGTCCGAGGGGAAGATTGCAGCTAGGCTCTTCATAACATCTCTGACAGGTCAGGATAGTCTCACCTTCACCAAGCCTGCTGTGAAGTCTGGAAGGCAGGGTGAGCTGGAGGATGACGATGAGGAGCTGTGCCCTTTCGCTGTTGACGATGATGATGCTGACGGATACGGCAGCAGGTTTGCAGTTTTCAATTTTATACCTGAGTGTTGCATCTTTCTCTCCTTGCTTCTGTCTCTTTCAGCTGTGCAGCCATTTGCTTGCAGCACAATGGCTTCTTGTTTCTGGAGTTCTCACCTACTGCTGGCTGGTGTCACAGGTTGAATAGTCCAGTGGCCAAGGAAAAAGCGGCCCCTGCTTTTGAACATAGTGTGGGCTCGTATCAGAGGTCTCAAGACGCTGCAGTGGGTGCTCTGGTGAAGATGTTAAAAGCTGCTCCACCTCTACGTCCGGCAACTTATACTCACGGTTTTCCGCCAGAGACACCTTACGTAAAATTTGGTGCAGGGGGTTTTGCAGAGGCGTCAGGAAGAGCAGACTTTTGGGGTGATTCTTTATCTGGTCCTGGTCTTGGATGGGGTGTTCAGTCAGGAGATTTCAGGATGGATGGTGCATCCGTACGCGGACCCATGGTTCCATCTAGCATCGTCGGGTCTCAGGAGCAGAGGGATCAGAGTGGTTCTCGTATCCTAAAAACAGCAGCTGATGCGTTGGAGGAGTTGAAGGGCTATAAAGAGATGAAGGAGCATCTCTTGAGGCAAAGTGGAGGCACCTTGGCTACAACCCTATCCGCACCACAGCTGTGAAAAGTGGAGGGAAAATTCGCTCCTTGTACAGATTGTATCCGTAAAGGCTCCCTCGTGGGTGTCGATGGGACATTCAGGGTTCCAGCAGTTTCTGCCGTTGCCATATGATTCATTCCAACCCTCTTGTCATCTAGGCGCTGACTGGGAGTTGCAAGTATGGAACATTCCTGTGTCTTGCCAGCACGGGTGGCACCATCGAAGGATTTGTCACCTATGCAGGCCATACGTGAAAACATGTAAAATGATTTTGGAGTATCAACGTACATGATGTACATAGTTAGTTAAGGTATATTGGCACAGGATTGAGGGCCTCAACTGGGCAGAATTGTAGCAGCGTAAGTGTATAGCTTCCAGGGTGGGTGGGGTTGGCTTGCGTGGCCCTGTTGGAAGGATTTGACTTTCATTCAATTGAAGCACCAGTGAACATTTTGGTGGAGGAGTTTGTGGGGCCTTTCACTGATTCTCTAAGCTTGAGTTCCATCGCGCAGAATAGAAGCGATTCCAAGCTTCTTAACTTCCTTCTAAAGCAGGGTCATGTGACACTCAGTCCTGGACTGACCCTCCAGGTTGGTCCCCCTGCCTATTTCTACAGCATCCGTTGACGACCAAGTGCTTTTCAGCAAGTAGATTATAGCACGTCGCAGTGCTTGAGACGACTTCACAAACTCGACTGCCAATTGTTAACTAATATTCGCCATCCTCCAAGAAGATGAACGTATTCGGCATTGGCACCGAAACGATACTTTACCGTGCATCGAATTTCATGCTCGCACAGTGCCAACAGAGTGAGTGTTCCAGGGAGGCCCCTTCTGCCAAGTCCTGACCTTCGAGTGTCTCCTCCTTGCAGTGTCGTCTGCCACCCGCTGCCATTCCAGGCCCTGGCTTGGAGGACGGCACCTTTTGTGATTGGGAAAATTCTCTGTTCCATTAAAACGCATTCATGGAGAGTACCCAAAGCAAATGTGCCAGAAAAGCCAAACACGATCTACATAGATGTTGCTAGGTTCCTCAATCACGCAGCCACTTCTAGCCAATTCAATATGTGAGTAGATAAACTTAGATAAAAGACTTACTAGGTTACTTGCAAGTTGCAACACTATTCAAGACTACCCTACCTAGAGGGGTGGTTCAACAGGGTAATGCCGAAATAATTATTTTTTGGAAATAATAAGGTTCAACATAAATATTTATAATTTTCAAAATTTCAACATTTATGAAAATAATTTTATCAAATTTCAACATTTATTAGAATACATAGGTATCTATATAGAACTAATAGATATGTAAAGATCTCCCCTAAACAGGCCCTAATTTTCCACACAAACTCTAGTTTCCTTGTTTTCAGCATCAACTCGTAAATTTTTACACATTCGGCATTTTAAGTATAATAATTTCTGGATTTTTAATTTTTACTAATTTTAATTAATTAACAACGAATCACCCTTCAGGACGGTACTCATCATGATCTATACATTACTAGTACACTTGAAGTAGGAAAACCACTAAAATAGAACCTTAGTTTTAGTATTATATATAGGTAATGCTGCCATATCTGCTACTTCATATTATCTTTTTACTTTTTCTGAGGGTAGTATATAACATCCTCTTAATAGTGAAACAGGAGATCTCTAGCTGTGGGACTTCAGCATGCCCACAATGTGGTACGACATAAATAAGAGTTCCAGCTTTGGATATATCCCATAGGGTGGCAGGGTGGAGGGTGGCAAGACATGAAGAAGAGTTCCATGAATAAGATTTCCATTCATGAATCCATCCCGCTAGGTGAGACGACATGATCAATCACCCCCATTATTAAACCAATTATCCCTTTAGGTAATATTACATTAAACTTGAGGGAACCCAATCTAGCAATGACCCACCTGATATAAACCAGTTGTCGCTTTAGGTAATATTACATTAAACATCCTCTTAGTAGTGATCCACCCCTGGGGCGCTTAATTACAAAGTTCAACTCCAATGTGTAGTGCACCCAAGCTCCATTGGTATCAAATATTTTGATATTAGAGACTCTAGTGTCCAATATTTAGGTCCATGAAATGAAATTTCCTTTCTTCCTAATCATTTATCTAAAATACATAATTATTAAAAATATTATATAAAATAATATTACATATATGATATTTATATAATATACAGATTATTTAATAAATTATAATCATAAAATAAAGTCCATATTTTATATATTTAATGATAAGAGAGAGGTAACAATCAACTAACTGAATATCTCGGCCGCCCTTTCCGCGTGATACCTAGGTAGTTATGCTGCGTGTTTATGTAGGTACAAGGTATCTTTTAATTAAAACACGTAAGCGGGTGATAAATGATGAATTTTGCAAAGTGGAGACCCGCCGCCGCCGACCGTGTGGAGGATTGGGTCCTAATTCGTATTTGGAGAGCATCTCTTAAGCACGCCAGCCAGCAAGATGCGCAGCCACGGCGAGCTCACACCGCGGACGCCAGTCCAAGGCCGGGGGGAGCTGGGGGTCGGCTCGGGGCGCATCTCTGGCTCCTGTGATTCCCAACAGCGCGCTTAAATTCCATCGCCCGCGACCTCGCCCAACGGTCGACAGGTCCAGCCGCGCGCGCCTTCTCCGCCCTCCACCTCCCGCCAGCCATGGCAGTGCACCAATGGCGGCTGCAGCTCCTCCCTTGTGTGCCTGCGGACAGGCCCAGGGCAGCCCGCGCGCACCCGGAGGCTGCCGCATTCCACCTCGGAATCCCTAGAATCAACCTGCCCGCGAGAGGCCTGCCGGTGGCGAGGATCGCGGCCGAGCTCACAGGTAGGTGGTTTGCCGCTTGCTGCTTCTGCGATGGGAGACAATGGCTGCAGATCTGACCTCGTGCCGGTGTTGTGCCTCGGCTTGTGCAGCTGACAACTCCGTGCCGAATCGGAGGAATTCGCCGCAGGGAAATGGCGCAGGTGAGGATGGAGCTTGCAATTGTGGTGATGAAAGATAGCTGCAGGCGGCTTGCTCCTAGCTGCCTTGTTTTGGTTTGCTCACGCAGCGTGACGTTTGTTTGTGGCCCGCTCAGGCGACAGCTCCGTGTCCAATCGGCTCAAGGCGCAGGCCTCGCCTCCAGGTGTGCGGCATTTTTGTGGCTGTGAGCCGCGTTTTTTTGTTACTTTCCATGGCCATGGCCCCGGTGCAGGAGCTTACTTGGATTGCGTGGTTGGCTTTGTAGCAGCTTCTTCGCCTTCACCTTTAGATCTGGTGGATGTGTCGTCGGACGCGGATTCCGCCGCTGCTTTAGGCGCGGATTGGCACGCTCCGGACCTATGGAAGGAAGCGCTTGCGAATCTGGCCTCGCTTCCGACTGCGCCGGAATTTATGTCGGAATCTATAGCCACAATTCGGGGGATGTTGAGGAACATGGGGAACGGGGCCATCTCTCTCAGCCCCTACGACACGGCTTGGGTGGGAATGGTGGCCGCTTTGGACGGGTCTTCTAGGCCGCAATTTCCGATGTGCATCGATTGGATTAAGGCGCACCAGTTGAGCGATGGCTCGTGGGGAGAGACGGATATCTTCTGCGCGTATGACCGTATTTTGAACACGCTTGCCTGTGTAGTGGCGCTTGAGACCTGGGGCATTGGAGAAGGCACCGTGAGAAGAGGTGGGATGTTCAAGCCTGGCCTCGGGTGGTGGAAATTTCTTAAAAATTCTTCCAATCTTCTCACCCTGTAGGAGCTTGATGTTGGCAGGATGTGAGTTCGTCCGCCAGAACATCCACAGGATTGCAGATGAGAATGAGCAGCATATGCTCATCGGGTTTGAGATTGTGTTCCCTGGAATGATGGAGGACGCCAGGAAGCTCGGGCTGGACCTTCCCTACGACTCTGACATCACCCAGAAGATCCTCATGGCAAGGGAGCGCAAGCTGCAAAAGTAGGCTGATTCAAAGAGTGATTGTATCGCAACTGCAAGCGAGGCTGTGCGCGCAGTGCAAGAGGACTGGGAATCCAGGTGATTCTGTTTTGAATCACGGGTCTCGAGATTTATGTCCATTTTTGGTGCCACTGTTGCAGGATTCCGATGGAAGTTCTGCACAGTTATCCAAGCACTTTGCTGCACTCGGTGGAGGGCCTTCGGGATGTTGTGGACTGGGAACGTCTCGTCAACCTCCAATCCAAGGACGGCTCCTTGCTCGCCTCCCCAGCCTCCACCGCCTGCGCATTTATGTACACTGGCGACTACAAGTGCTTCCAGTACCTTAACAGCCTGCTGGTACAATTCGACGGTGGAGGTGAGACTGATCAACCTCCAGATTTGTTTACAAGCTTGCATCGTTGCTGTTCAGATGGCTCTTTTTCTCTTCAGCTTCCTATCTTGATCACTGATAGCACAAGGGGTACGTTTATGTTCAGTGCCCAACGTCTACCCTGTCGATCTGTTCGAGCGCATGTGGATCGTGGACCGGCTTGAACGATTGGGCATCGCTCGCTATTTCAAGAAGGAGATAAAGATGTGCCTGGATTATGTGTACAAGGAATGGTCGGCAACTGGTCTGGCTTGGGGGAGAGGTTCCACGGTCACTGATCTGGATGACACTGCCATGGGCTTCCGGCTGCTCCGCAAGCACGGATACGACGTCTCTCCAGATGTCTTTCTGCCCTTCAAGAGGGACGACCAGTTTTTTTGCTTCGCCGGCCAGTCGGGGCAAGCAGTGACCGGGATATTCAACTTCTACAGAGCTTCGCAGACACTGTTTCCTGGAGAGACTTTGCTGGAGGAGTCTCGAACATTTTGCCGCAATTTTCTTGAGGCAAAATGGCACGCCAATGAAGTCTACGACAAGTGGATCATCACCAAGGACCTGCCCGGAGAGGTGGAATATGCCTTGACTTTTCCCTTCTACGCCAGTCTGCCTCGGATTGAGACCAGAGCTTACCTGGATCACTATGGGACCGATGACATCTGGATTGGCAAGACGCTTTACAAGTAAGTCGGATTCCAAGTTTCCAGTGAATGGCACAGCAGTGTCAGCATCCCATGGCTGACGCTGCTCCTTATCAGAATGCATTACCTTCACAACCCAACCCTCCTAGCATTTGCCAAGGCCGACTTCAACCTTTGCCAGAAACGATATCAGCAGGAGCTTGAGCATCTTGTCAGGTATGGGTGCATAAATAATGCGCAAAGCATCATGACTTTCAAGAGCTAAGAGCTTCGCATGGATGTAGAATTTTGTGTCGTCCGCAGTCAAGGTCGTGTCGCTGATGCCGTCATTGTGGACAATCGCAGATGGAATGAGGCAGCGGATTTTTCACGGCTATCTTTCGCGAGGCAAAAGGTGGTGGAGTGCTTCTTCGCAGCCGCTGCTACCATGTATGAGCCGGAGCTGAACAGCGCTCGGAGAGTTTGGGCTCAGATGGGAGTGCTAACCACCGTGCTGGACGATTATTTTGATACGGGCACTCCCATTGAGGATCTTCGGCGGTTCAAAGCCGCTGTAGATCGGTAAGGATACTCTCCAACCTTTCTCGATCTTTGTCTCGTGGCCTTGGGTGGCCTCTTGGAACCTTGTGATAAACAGGTGCCTGTTATGCTTGCAACGTAATCGCAGCTGGGATCCATCTCTCATTGACATCGAGAACGAGAGGCAGAGGATCACATTTATGGGTCTGTACAACACCATGAATGGCATAGCCGCTGAAGGATATCTGGGTCAGGGCCGAGACGTCAGCAGGCATCTTATCGGCTATGTAATATACCAAACCCTTGGAACTGAAAGAGTAGGCTAGGTGCATGTAGAGGTCTACATTCCTGATTTGTCCTTGGGCATCTATGTGGGTGCAGTACAAACGGTGGATCGGCTCCTGTTTGGTGGAGGCCGAGTGGGCAGAAAAGCAAGAGATTCCCCAGTGGGAGGAATACATGGTGAATGCGGAACCATCAATTGCCCTGGAGTGCGTGATGCTGCCGCCCATCTTTTTCGTGGGTGAGGAATTGAGCGACGAGGTGTTGGAGGGAGAGGAGTTCGTGAGGCTAACCAAGAAAGTGAACGTCATTGGCCGTCTGCTGAACGACATTCAAGGTTACAAGGTGGGTGATCAAGTTCCTCAACTCCAGATGCTTCATTTGGAGGCCCCGTCACACTTCCCGACTAGGTTTTTAACACCCAAGATATTTCTTGCTTTGCAGAGAGAAGCTGCAGAAGGAAAAGCCAACAGCGTGCTCATTCTAATGAGGGACCATCCTGGAGCCAGCGAGGAAGAGACGAGGGCTACTCTCTGCAAGATAATTGACACCACTATGCAGGAATTGACACTAGAGGTACTTCAGGCCTC
The DNA here is from genome assembly GCA_010909165.1 of Anthoceros angustus. Lineage (NCBI taxonomy): Eukaryota > Viridiplantae > Streptophyta > Anthocerotopsida > Anthocerotales > Anthocerotaceae > Anthoceros > Anthoceros angustus. The sequence goes on from MU008175.1 coordinate 93,512, forward strand.
GGAAGTTCCACAGGCTTGTAAGCAGGTGCTTTACCACATGGCCAGAGTCATGCATCTTTTTTACAAGGATACCGACGGCTTCAGCTCCCTCACAGCCATGAAGGAGCATGTCAAGAAACTGCTTTTCGAGCCCGTTCTCTAGAGAAGACGAAGAAGAAGTCTATTACAGCCCACCTGGACGGGTTTTCTGTCATGGGACTTGGTCCTTAACAACTTGTACCATGTTGTGACTAAACTACTTGTACAAAGGCATCCACTCCCTCTAGGCACCCCAAGGCACCCCATTTAAGTTCTAAGCGCAGGATGCTTAACATCTGTGCTTAGAGGCTCAAAATCAAAGCACAAATAACCTCTAAATTAGCCGAAACTGAACGTCCTTTGCACATTGGGACCAGGCAACTAACAGATTTATCTTACTAAAATCGGGAATCCCCGCTGTATTTTAATCTCAATTGACCAAGTTATTTTGGGCTTCGTCATATGTATTTTCTTGCAAATGAAGTCAGAAACTCATATATTTTCTTTTGTGATTACCCACGAAAATCACATCTATTACTTACTATGGTTACCCATAAATCATAGAATTCCGCTACCGGAAGACCTGTGCAACCTGCATATCTGTAATTGGTGTGTGGAAACATGGGAAACAAGAAATCATCCTTCGTGGCCCGGCCATAATGGTGCAAAAGGATGAGTGCCTCTCGATTTCTTGATCACAGAACCAGATGCAATTTGATGAGGAGGCTGCTCAAGCACAACCAACTTGGGTGCTTCTTTTTTTTGGCGAAATGTCTTGAGACTTTTATTTTAAAAAAAGCAATAAATACAGAAAGTCCCCAAGAGAGAAGCAGGAGCCTAGAAATGGGCTAGCAGCTACGGGCCACAACGGGACCACAAGAGCAGCTCAAACAAAAAGCACAAAACCCCGAAGGTTAGTCTAGGGGACACACGCATCCCAGAATCAGCTAGAAAGTTCTTTCAACTTCAGTGTGGGGCGCATAGGCGTTCTCCACAGAGTGCATTCCGTGCACGATAACTTCTTTGAGATAGTCCAACTCGAACGAACGAGCGGGACAACTCCCGTCCGCAACCTCCGCTGCATCATATGCACTTTCAGAGATTCTAACTGATCATGGTCCTTGGAAACCAGCCCTTCGAGAGCGCCCTGAAAGATGGTGTGGGAAAGCTTCCACTCGTGGCTCAGCTCCTTCCAGGTGAGCACAGGGTTAGCAGTCATGGCTCATAACTGCGAAACCACACATCATCAATGATTTCCCGCCAACGCGAAACCAACACCCTCTGCAAGGTACGAGATCTAGAACAAAACAAATTGGGCGCTTCCACTTCGAGGTTACCGGGTCCTGCTGGCCTATTTTTCCAATAATTCATGCTCACACCTCGTGCTCAATTCAACACCTTATGCAACGACGGCTTTCCAATGGTGTGCGCATTGCCTGTATCCTCTTCATGGACTTCCACAAAGGCATCTCGCAACGGGAGGCACGAGTATGTGGATTTTGTGGCATACTTTGCGTGGCATTGACATGCCATTCTAGTCATCGTAACTAGCAGAGCATCCTCACCAAAATTTAATACGAAAAACTCAACCTGGACCGAGTTCAGGCGTCCTGATCGGCAAATCCCTCGCAAAATTGGGTCGGTTGAAGGCAAAATTTTGTAACACACACCCCAAAACGCGTGGGCGGTCTACCCACACGGCGCCCTACCATTCGCGTGCTCGCTCCACCATGGCACGTCCTACCAGCACCTTCTCTCTGTTAGGTGCGGAACAGGAGGAAGCGGAAGAAGGCTCCCCGGCATCCTTGATTTACAAGGGCCGCGTATTTTCGTGCGAGCCCAAAAACACATCTTAAAGTCTCGATTCGAGACGGTCGTTCATCCTGGGTTAAGGAGGGCCGAGAGAAGAGGTTATGGGGGAAGGTCGTTTCTTTGGATCCATGGGGTCAATTCAACCATGGAAGTGGGCTTGGAAAAATATGAGGAGGACGCCCAAAGGCAAAGACAAGTTTGAATAGGGTTTAGAAATTACGAACATAGCATCTGATTAGAAATTGAGGCCAAGTACATGCAGGTTATGCAAAAGGGATGTTGAAACTGAGGAACACTTTGTTTTTCTCTAGCCATCTACAAAGATATCATGAACTTTGCCATCTAATTTTCAGCAGCTTGATTTGCACTTCGAGGCTTCTTCTAGGTTTCTGACCCTATTGTTGCAGGAGTATGCTTGAGGGAGTTCACAACAAAGTACATCCAGCTTTTCAACCTACCAGACCTATGACTATACTTCACACCACTACTATTTAGATCAAATTCAAAATGACAGTTTAACATCAATAATTTGAGATGTATCTCTATCTTTATTAATCCCATGATGGAAATTCCACATTAGGGGACTTCAATGTACGTCTTCTTCTTCTACCCATTCACTCTCAATTTGAGATCCTTGAATATTTTGGATTAAACCTTTCAGTTGAGATTTGAGATCCCCTGAATATTTTGGATTAAACCTTTTAGTGGAGTCTTTTGAGATCCCCTGAATATTTTGGATTAAACCTTTTAGTGGAGACTCCATGGGTTAAACCTTGTTGCAGAGGCACCATGACTTATAGCTTTAAGAGATCACAATCTTGTATATAAAAAAAATATAAGAAGGAGAAGGGTGCACCATAACTAGTACGTTTTGAAGAGGCATGCAACCCTTTACACTAGGTAGATAAGAATTATGTCCACTACCCAACAAAAAGAATTCGTCCGATAACTCCCATGTCAAAACACTAATGGAGGAGAAGAAACTAAACGTCCGACTAAAAGAAATGACTCATTTTGAGCCACTTGAGTCGGTCAAGTCGAGAATTAACGGAGTTGTGAGCTGGTGAAGCTCCTGTGAAGAAAATACACACGGCTTGCTTGCTGAGCACTTGTTTGATCGCTGTGGTCCTAAAGCCCCTCTTGTGGACACTTCTGATTTGAAAGGAAATGTTGGGATAAGACAGTGTCTGGTATGTGACTCTTTCAGGCAATTCGCGAGTAGGTGGTGGCGCGGATGGGACAATCTGACGACAGAGGATAGTGGCAGTAGGTGTCGTTCTTCATGCACAGGAAGAGGCGCTCGTAAGCGGCCCCCATTTTGGAGGCGGTGAACATGAGAGCCGCATAGTCCAAGCACATGCGGCCCTTCTTGCGCAGCGCTTCCCTGCCGTCGCGGATGACGGTGAGCAAAGCCGCGGTGAGCGCCTCCACATTGGGCGAGAAGGTGTAGCCGAAATCCTTGGACACCACCACGCTCCAGGTGATGCTGGAGAAGTGCGTGGCCAGCAGCGGCTTCCCGCACTGCATGGCCTCGAGCAGGGTGTGATCCAGGCCCTGCGCCCGCAGCGTAGGGTTCACGAACACGTCGAGGGCGTTGTAGAAGTCCGCCAGCTCCCAGGGCGTCATCGGGCCAAGCATCTTGGCGTTGGGAGCCAGCTCTCGGTATCTGTCCCCCCAGGGCCCGTTCCCCGCCACCAGCAGGTACACGTCCTTGTGCTCCTTCACGATGTGCGCGAAGGCGTCGAAGAGCAGCGGGTGGCCCTTGTCCCGCACCAGCCTCCCCGCGGCCCCGAGCACTAGGGTTGCGTTGCGCGGGACGCCGTGCTTGGCCAGGAACGCGGCTCCCTTGGCCGGGTCCGGGTGGAACTTCACCTGATCCACCCCGTTCAGGATGATGTGCACCCGCTCCAGCGGGATCTCGTAGATGGTGCGCAGGACGTCCCCGACGTAGTCAGAAGTGGCAACGTGATGGTTGTAGCTATGGAAGAAACGGACTTCATCCGCCACTTTCAACACGCGCTCCGCCAGGCTCTTCTGCAGATCGGGTGACCTCGGCTCGCCCGGCTTGCGGGTCAGGTCATGGACGATGTCGGAATGGATGGTCTCGTATGCGATGCCGTGCCAGGACGCGGCCAGGCGAGGGACTTCCCGGGCCCTCCAGTGCGGGAGAGCCACGCTCTCCGAGTGCACGCACTCGAAGGGCGCGCTCCCGTTGATGCTCACAAACCTCTCCCACGCCTCGGCGTGGTCGAAGCCTCCGCCAGGGTTCGGCTTCAGCATGTGGATCTCCAGGTTCTTCCCGTCCTGGAGCTCCCGCGGCAGGTTCTCCATCTCCGGGGACGTGGTGAAGACGTGCACGCTGTGCCCCCGCTCCGCCAGCACCCGGTGCAGCGTCATGGCGTGCCGCTCCAGCCCGCCCGGGGTGCCGCCTACCGGCCACTTCTTGACGAAGAGCGCCATCCTCAGGCTCTCCGGGGGCGGGCCGAAGCAGAGCCGGTTCCAGGCCGTGTCCAGCTTCCGCAGATCCCCCGACCACTGCGCGGCCTGCTGCTCCCGCTCCTGCTGCGCGGCCCACTGCGGTCCCCTCGCCTCATGCCGCCCGCGCTCCGCGCACGACGGCGCCCACCCGAAGATGGCCAGGGAGTACACCAGCAAGCACGCCGCCATGACGAAGCCCCAGCCGCAGTGCCAGGACGCCACCACGCGCCGAGCTGTGCCCCGCCATCGCTGCGACACTCCCCCGCCTTGCAGCTCTTTGCATCCCGCGCCCATGCCACACCGGCCACCGCGATCCAGATCTTGCCAGATTATGCATGCGTTATACCTCGCCTCGTCTCGCCCGAGATCGTGCCCTGCCATGCCCCATTTCAAGAAACACCACCCGCCGTGCGGTCTGTACGTGTGCAGCTGCTGCCGATGGATCAAGAAAGGTGCTCAAACGACTCCTGCGGACCAAGAAATCATCAGCATGCATACAGCGCAATCCATCTTTCGTCATCCATTTCCCATCCTGCCAATGTCTGTAGGTAGGTTGATGCTGTTCCCCCGTTCCCACGAGACCTCTTCACTTTGCGCCTCACGCCATTCATCAGACCCGCTGCACAAATGATACCTATCTAACGCATCTCGATGTATGGCAGCCTGCATCTTCGACTTCCGCAGCGCGGCAACGTCCGCGCTCCTACGTTGGGGAGAGTGATGCGGAAAATGCGGGCTTTTGATAGGAGGCCACAAAATTTTTCCATAAAATGAAATTGATTCTCAAGACTGCCTCAATTGTGAATCATGAGTCATTAATTAAGATGGTTGACAAATTATTTTTATTTACATGTTATATATAGTTATAAATAATATTTGTAGACCATGGCTACTCTCGCATCCAACACCAGAAGATGGCCCACGTCGTAAAGGAAAAAGCTTAGCTTAGGAGTCTTCAATCACATCTAAAAGTCTATTGTGCTCTGAAATAATAGACAATACTCCTTTGCCATATTTGGAGATGATGACTTATCACGTGTTTCTCAAAGACATTAAGCAATGCCAAACAGTCTGATTGGTAGTATCTCGAGAGTTATAACTTATTCTCGATCGTCATGTACTTATATTATATTGATAGAATACTAAGTCTATTCAATGCCTATTTCATACCTATTCCGTTCCTTTTTATTTTTTAAATATTTTTAGTAAAACAAAATCGAAAATCCCATTCAGGAGGTGAAACTAACATGAATGTATGTTTCAAAAGGTCCCAATTACCATTTAGGGAAAAGTCGCATGTTTTACAATGTAAACTAAAGGGAGTAGGGTCGGAGGTTCCATTTAGAGAGGAATCCCATTTATAGAGTTCCCAATTAGGGGGGGCCGACTGTAGTATCAAAAAATTAGAGTGGATTCCAATGAATCCTTGACGTAATGTGATTTCTCCTTTACTAGATGATGAGCGTATCATGCATGAGAAGGATGGCATTGAGCAACACATTAATTGTGGGGCATTGTTTTTCGGAAGGCCGGACAAAATACAAAGTTTATTGCAAAAGATTCACATATCAATTGTAAGTTATGCTACCACCAAGGCAGTAGCTGAGAAGGGAAAAGCTATAGAGCTACTCATGAGTGTTAAAGGCCCCCTAGGGGCTTGGGCCGTATGCAACAGTAATCAATAATAATTAGAACAAATAGATATTTAATTAGAATATCATGAAATATACATAATTATATCTATAACATGATAAATCTGATAGATATTAGAAAAACGGATCGAGCCCGTGACCGGGCGTCTACACGATAGGCCCCGTCACGATGTCTAGCTAATGAATTCGCAACTCGTGTTAAGAGGTAGGTAGGCAACGCGAGCTATTTTAAGTTCTTTTATATAAATAGCTAGTTCTTTTATATAAATAGCAATACTTTAATGCAAATCATAAGCTTGCTTTCGTTAAGCAAATCTCAGTTCATTCCACCATACCAAATAAAGCCTTCTTTCCCTTCTTGGCGAAATTCGCCGACTTCATCTCCATGGCGTAGTAGGCTTAGGCAAAAGTTGGCCCTAGGAGGAAAGTTGCAAGTGCTTTCACGCCCTCCTGTGTAGCTTTTGCCTCTACACGATTGCGTTCGAACTTCTCGAGTGTGAGGTAGCAATACATTATATACTTCACACTTTCACCATCTTCAGGGCAATTTGCTTTGAGGGATTTGACATGTCTGTTCAGGCCAGGCCATAAGCAGTTTGGGCAAAAAGGAAGAACTTCCTGCAAATGCTTTCAAAGACCTTTCACTATGAAAAAACAAATGGAGCAGTCGCAATTCGCAGTTTCTGACACGAGATGTCTCGTTATGGAAATAAAAAAACTGTTGAAACTGTTATGTTGCGGTGCTTTTCATAAAATATTGCGCCGTTTCTAACCCAAGCTACTATTTCATATCGAACAAAATGATCAGCATCTTTCACGGACCGGGTCCCAAGATGTCTAAGATTGACCTGGACATCAGTTTTTTTTTTTGAACCAAAACTATGGGAAAACAGTGTAGTAAGTCCATGAAAGATGGAGAAAACACACATGAGGTCTCACAGCCTAGGGCCTTGGACCCCTCACACCTGGAGCAATGTCAATCGCACAGGCCCCCCCCTCCCCCCTCCGGGGCTGCAACTTCCCTCGCACGACCTAGAGGGAGAAGTGGACGGCGTGCCACACTCAAAGGGGGAAACGAGTGCTCTACATGTCTCGCTACAAGCGCTCTCACAATCCCCTCGGACCCGCACCAGGGGAATTGGCATTGGAACCGCTAGTAGAGCCCGCAGGGGGACTCACATTTTCTCCCATCACTCTCTCCTACAGGCCAGAGTCGAATAACATCTAGAAGTTTCAAAAACAGGTCGCAAGCCTCCTCAAACGATCTACTGCTTTATGGAGATGCTTCCAAAACAATTCAGCAGACTTTACCACCATGGAACTCCTCGAGCTCAAAGTCTGCTCCCTTCTCAATGATCTTACAGTCTCATGCTTCGGAGCCGTCAAGCATTGGCCCCGCTCCTCGCTTCAAGGTAACCTCCCGGCTGGGCGCCGGCTCTGAACCCGCTCCCTTCAAACGAAATTCTTGATCCAAATCAATGAGAAATATTGGCAAGACAGTGGCAAGTTCCACAAATGGTTATCTAAACCGCCCACCGAGGCGGCCCCAGAACCCGAGGCAGACATGAACATACTAGCCGAGTATTGGGTGGCACAGTGCCAAGGATGATAACAGACCGAAGAGGACCTCGGCCCCTTTCCCTTGGGTTTTGCCCCCCATGGCGTTGAAGCTGGGACAATGCTCTAGGACTTGTGAAGCCGCAAAGGCTCCTTAGAGCCTCTTTTCTCGCCAACTCTCAAAGGTATCTCCACATGCATTCGGCGAGGAGACGAGAAACGGGGACCGGGATCCGACCAACTCTCTTATGAAGTCCTTAAGCTATGCCCCCCAAACTTTGGCTCATTGGTTGTGTCTGGTCTTTTCGTACTAAATAACCTCCCATAGCATCTTCCCAACGTACAAGGTTGGGTTCGTCCGCCTGGCCCTCAAGCCACGGCGATCCCTCATTCGACCTCAGAGCTGGCGACCTATCACGCCTCCCGGGCACGGTCTTTCCCTGACTGATAAAGGCAGAGACCTCGACTGCTTCAACCTCTGATCCACTATGTAAGTCGGAGTCACACCCGGAGTAGCGGGGTGTCTAGATGGCAATATTACCCTAGCCTTGGTGCTAGAACACGCCCGAAGAGCACACAGGGCGATCTTCGTTCTCTTCACAGACCTTAAGAATACTTTCGGGACTGTGACATAGGCCTCATTTCCAAGATCATCCGCTTAATCCCTCTCCACCCCTCGCTCAAGGCTATGTGGTCTGAAACTATTCGGGGCAGTAGGATGCGTCTCCTCAAGGGCCAAAGCTCCTCCGATGAGATCCTCAATTCCCGTGGTATCCCCCAAGGAAACACCATAAGTCCACTCACATTCGTCGTCGCACGAGACACCCTTTTCAAATGGGTGGAACGGAACTGCCATGAATTCAAGATGCACGGCGTCGCGATCCATGGGGTGGACTACATGAATGATGAGGCTCGAATCTCCAGTACTTAGAGTGACATCCAAACAATGGCCCTTCGGGAGTCCGCCTTCTACGGCTGGGTGGGAATAAAATTCGACATAGCCAAGTGTGGATGGTGGGGATTGAAGGCGGATGGATCCGAGTTCCAAGAAGACTTCTATCTACAAGGCCAACATGTCCCGCAGCTTCCCCACACGGCCGCTTTCCAACACCAAGGCATCCGCACACGGCTCACAAGTGAGGGCAGTGGAAGCACACGTCTTCAGGATGCTGACGGCCGTACTGTGGGAGCCAAGACTCCAGCACCGGACAAATTCACTAAACGGCTTGCAGTCATTAGGAATGACGCCCAACGCCTCAAGTTAGTTCATCCTAGTCCCGCCTCCGGATGATCCATGAATGGGGAAACCCAGTCATGTATTACCCCTTAGCGCACCTGAACATTCTGGATGAAACCCTCCACCAAGCCACATCATACATGTTGGTTTCAGCCCGCCGAGTGCTAGGCTTGGGGGACAAAGAAGGAATCTGAGGCCAACTCTGCGCGCCCATAGAGTTGGGAGGCCTCGGCCTGCGGGACTTCATCAAAATACGACAAGATACGCTCGTTCGTAGCCTCTTCCGCTGGCTACAACAACCATGTTTCTGGGCCCTTTTTATAGGCCATGCCTGAATCGTTGCCGAATTTGCCAAGTGCCGCCATGTACCCGAAGGCATTTTCTTTGACTGGGACCTCACCCTCCCTCTCCCGGACGCGGAGTTAGGCCAACCGAACTCCTCTTTTGCCAAATGGTTTGCTACCACCGGCAAGGGCCGCATTATTATGACCGACATGGGGCCAAACCCATCCCCATTTCCCAATATAACAAAGCTCACAACGAATTTAAAAGGTCAACGCAATCTGAGAACCATTCGGGAGATGGAATGCTATGATGGCTGGAAGTAATGGCACTTCCCCAACCCCTCAAGCCCCGGGTAGTCAGAGCTGGATCACCCACTCTAATGTCCCCACAGTCGAGTTCTCCACCATGTGTCGGTTCCTTCACAACTGCACGCCCAGCAACTCGCGTCGAGCTATTACACACGGAGGGGACCCTTTCTGCCACAACTGCACCCTCCGCAAGAGGAAAACAGGTGCTCACATCCTCTGTGCATGCCCCAAGCCGCGCCTCAAGATCCTGCGGGTCCTCCGACATGACAAGATTATCATGGAAGTGGCCACATGGTTCACTTTCCATTTCAACGACCGACCCCTCCCCATGGGCCAAATCTATATGGCACATAATGAGTTCGGTCTGTTCGGGGGTGCAGCCGAACTCCTTGCCTTCCCACACTTCCGGGAGGTCACCGGTCGGCTTTAGTTGGACTTAATAATCTACTATGATAGAAAAGGGCCACGTTCGGAGGAGTCGGATCACTCTTCCCGCAACTGGATCATCATCACTGATGGTGCAATGTCCCAGGATTGCTTTATTGCTAAGACCCAAGAAGAGAAAACCGCCAAATATGCCGACCTGGCGGCAACAATCTGACGAACCAACTCCTGTTCCACCATCAGATTCATCAAGGCACGATCCCACACTCGCTCCACAAGTTTCCCGGTGCCCTTGTCCCAAGCGCAAAGGTCTCCTGGCTATATGACGAGATCAATAAAGCGGTGGTGAACTTCAACCTCAAATTGTGGAGCACCCGAGACCTGCTACAGGCGGGAGGCGACGCAGACGCCTACACCACCGCCGGGCCCTTCTTCATGCGGCAAAGACCCCTCTTCACCCTGACCCCCGTATGACCCTGTGGAACACCAAAGTACTTGTACCCACAGCTGGCGACTTTTACGCCACTCAATAAAGCTTCCTGTTTCCAACATCACAGCTAAAAGATGCTTGTCGGAGTTTCTGGGCAAGCCATCCCCTCGGGTCGACGAAAGGGACACCCCGGAAGGTGGCGCTAGGCACCCCCTAGAAGCCTATTTCACTCAGTGGGGAAGCATCCCAAGGACAACATAAACCAACAGCAGGTCGCCGGGGTCGCGGAGGATGGAGCTAAACCCCGGGGTGTCGGGGCATGCACAGGCCCGCCAGGTCCTAGGCGGTATCATTTCGCATTTCTGCTACTGCTAGCTTGGCACCGGACAGAGTCAATGATGGGATCATGGCCGATCGAGGGAGCCTGCTGCTTGTGACGGATGAATAAGTCCAAGGTGTGCAGCTAAATAGGGAGCCCTTATCCCGCCTTAGCACAAGTCGGGTCGCGGCATTTGGCTGTCTCGAAGGGTCTGGCCTTGCACTCCTCCCCGCGACGATGGAGAGGAACGCTAACTAGCGGGACACAAATAGAGCGATGATACAGCACGTTAAAATGCCAAAAGCCATCCACTATTGCATAACGCCAGGACTGTTCACTCACCAATAGGGAACGTGAGCTGGGTTTAGACCGTCGTGAGACAGGTTAGGTTGGGGGCTCGTTGCTCTAGGTGCTCTTTGACGGTCACCCTCAATCCAACTTTGAGCTGAGAGTCTTCACTCCCGACAATGATATGTCCTTGGTGCAAACTCCACTACTCCCTGGCTGCTGGTTTCGCATGGGGACGAGTTAACTAACGCCGCGCACGGTTTACCCGCCCGGAGGAGAGAGGTGCACTCTCCCAAGCCTAGCCTGCTCATATAATCCAGATATGCAAAAGAAGAATATTTGTGGATTTTGTCGAGAGCCTCAAGTGGATTTTGTCGAGAGCCTCAAGTGGATTTTGTCGAGAGCCTCAAGTGGATTTTGTCGAGAGCCTCAAGTGGATTTTGTCGAGAGCCTCAAGTGGATTTTGTCGAGAGCCTCAAGTTCCCCGACTCCTTCCACCAAGGGGCTCATATGGGCTAGGTGGAAATCAGCTCTAGAGTCCCAAGGCGTATACGCACATTGATTCCAAGGATTTTTTTCCCATCTATTAACCAAAATCTTTGAAAACTCGTCTAGTACAAATATTTTCCGTGAGGAAACTTCCGTGACCACGCGGGCTACATAACCTTCGAGGTTTCTTCGTTTGGCACACCGGTCGCCAAAGGACCAGCCTGGGATGGACGAAACAACAATAGCTGTTCCAAGAGCTGGCTGGCTGTGGACTGGGAGTGTGGAATAGGAAGAAGGCCGGAAGCGTCTAGACGCCAGATTTTGATTCCATCCGACACTAGAGAGAGCCTCCATTGGGCCAGGTAAGGGGGAGGGCACTGGCGGTGGGTGGCACCTCGGAAACAGCCGAGTGGCGGGCCCCGCGGGACATGGTCGTCGTGTGGGGTACAGTCAAAAAAGGAGAGGCCGCTGCGTATGGAGGGATGACCTGCCTGACCGGCCCTGACTGGACCTGACCGGCCCTGACCGGCCCCGGCCCCGGCCCCAATAATGGTACCAACTCCATCGCAGCTGAGCCGTGAGCCGATACGATTCGCATTGCCCATCCCACGCGCTTCGCATCCGATTTTACTGCCGCCAGCGAGCCACACCCGCACCCACAGCCACCCACGTGGTAAATCACCCGCGCCTCACGCTCCAGGATTCTTCGCTTCCAGCCCTGCTCCTTGTCGGTCCACTTATTATTGCTTTTCACACTGCGCCGCCTGCTATTCCCGACAACGAACCGCAGATGTTGTACATGCTCCCGCCGTAGATGCTTCTCCAACACGCAATTATTTACCGCGTACACGCCCCGGCGCTGTAGGAAGACAGCCTACCGACTTACCAACCGGGGTTATGCTTGTCTTCTGCCAGCCCACGGCTCGGAGTGAACGCAGGTAGGCCATGTGCACGCCGTCCCAAGAAGGGCCCCACCATCCTCGGCACCCTCTTGGAACTCCCCGTCCAGGAGCCAAGTTGCCGTTGGGGAGCACAGACCGTCTTCACGCTCTACCTTTCATGCCCTCGTATGTACTGTCCATACTTTCCTCCAGCCAAAGTGCCTACATAGGTACAACTTATTTACCCTCGTCTAGCCACCGCTAATTGGAGCATTTAAATAATTACATAGAATAATTAATTATCGTGATATTAATTTTTTTGAAAGATTACAAAATGTAGAGTTATAATGATATCAGACTGAAGGTACAATATGTGATTGAATATTTCTGGTAGTTTTGGAGAATATATATATGTTTTGCTGACAAGCATATGTGATAAGATCGCACTCTTATTTCACGATAAAAAAAGATCTCTCTCTGATAAATTTAAAGTAATACTAGATAGTGATTATATAATTATTAAAAAAATTAAAATAAACATACTATATATGAAGGGTATGCCTTTTAAAGCCACTAAACTAAAGAGAAGAGTTTGTTGAGCGAGGAGAGATAGGCCATTGGTGGAGGTTTGCCTCTTATATTTGTGTCAAGTGTGTATCGTTATTCTAAAACTAACCTGAAAACAAATCGCATATTTTAACTATATAATAAAAATAAATCTCATCTAATATAAAATAACTCACCCTATGGAGTTACTCCAGATCGTATTCCTAGTGTGGGACTTTCGATGTATATTTTGACATATCTGTAAAGTAGTTGTAAATTTAGAGACATGTGAAACCCTGGCCAAGTTTGAGAAGACATATAAATCGGATTATTCACTTTAATAGAAAGGATGGAAAGGCTAGCCTATAACTTTGTGTGGAAACCTAATCCCTGCCAAGATAACCTAACAGTGAGCTAAGCTGGGATTGATTGATCGCGTGGTAACTTGTGAGAGTACTTTTAGCCTAGGTATACCCATAGCCTAATAATCGATCGTAATTGCGTGCTAGTACCAGGCCTTTGCTGTCTGGCTGTTTCGTACCCACCAGCGGGCTGAAAGATAAATAGGAATGTATGCCCTTTCTCTCTCACATGTTACGATCCCTACAGGTTGTTGGAGCAGCACCCACTACCAAGAGCACACAGAAGCAGAGTCTGAGAGGCAGGCAGCTAAGCTACACGAGTTGTACGCTCCCCGAGCAAATTTGCCAAGGTCGGTGTTTCTACCTTACAGATCTGGAACGAGGGTTTGGTGGCCGCCGCCAGCGGGGTTCACTCACATGCTGTGCTGCCTGCTGCCAGATCCGAGCTCTGCTTTGCCTTTGAAGGACGGCTCCACATTTCCACACAGTGGTGTGGGCTAAGGCTGGAGGCTGCGGCGAAAGCACGCAAGCGGCAGGGCGGTGTGTGCATTCCACCCATGAGTTTGGGTGTTTCAAGTTGCTGGTGGCAAGAAGAAAGTTGGGTGGGCAGGAGGAAGGCTCTGTGGAGACGAGCGACGGAGTGGGATAGACTGCTGAGACCCGGGGCAGAGCGGTAGGTAGGGGCGGGGTAGCGGCGCAGGTGGCCTCGCAGGCACAGGCCTGGCAGAGCAGAGCAGAGCAGAGCGGCCGAAGGAAGTGGCAGCGAAACCTTCTTTTTGTGACTAGGGTAGTGGTACATTCTTGCGAGCCATGGAAACCGCTGTGCTTTCAGCCAGGGACCATCTTGCGGAGTACCGGCATCATGCCAGGACCGTTCCTGGCCTAGCCTCTCCAGTGGGGGCTAATCCAAGATCGAGGAGGAAGTCCGGGAAGACAACCCCTCAAGTGGCAATTGCGTCCATGATGTCGGATGCGGCGTGGTATCTCAGTGGAGATATATCTGTTGGTGTTGTACGGGGTTTGGCCGCTTCCGGCAGCGGCTCTCCAGCCCGACTTGTTCACTCTGCTTCTTCTTCTTCTTCTCCTCCTCCTTCTTCCTTGTCTTCTGCCAAGTCGTCGTCAAATGGCTTGCATGTTACCCTCTTTGGGTCCTCACAATCGGCGCTGCAAGGAAGCCAGTTTAACGGAGCAGGAAGTGTGCGTTCCGGAGTTTTGCCCAAGCCCGCCGCCGTGCTGGAGCGGGTGCACGGCAAGAAGGTGACGGAGAGGAGAGGCTCCGAGGCCGCCGTTTTGGACAGGACCTCGGACAAGAAGCCCCAGGAGAGGGGCAGAGCCTCGCTTGAGAAGCGGCCAGCTAAAGGCAGTTCCGACAGCAGCGCCTCCGAGCGGAGGTCTGACGTTCTTGACAGGCGGCCAGACAGGAAGATATCTGAGAGAGAAAGATGCTCTCCCAATGCCGACATCTACAAGGGTAGACAGGACTCGGAGAGATCGACGTCCTCTTCCAAGCAGAGAAGCGCGGCATCGGCTGCTCCCGTCATCACCATCCTCAGGAGACCCCAAACCAAGGAGGCTGCGGCTGAGAATCTTGCTATCATCACCGGGGTGCCGCTGTCTGAGATATACAAGAATGGGGTTCCTGCACCCCCTCCCGCGGCTTTGGCTGAAGCTTCCGTGGCCAAGGATGTTCCCTCATCCAAGGGCCTGTTAACAGCAGATGAGACAGGGAGCAGTGTTGAATTTGCTGCTGAGCAAGGCGATGGGCAGTCCTCTGCGCATCGAGGGCCGACTGTGGCATTAGATGCGTCTATGGCGAAGAAAGTGAGCTTGTTGCAGCGGAGAAGCAAGGGTGAGGCCGTGGCCAAGGATGTTCCCTCATCCAAGGGCCTGATAGCAGGAGATGAGACAGGCAGCAGTGTTGAAGATGCTGCTGAGCAAGGCGATGGGCAGTCCTCCACGCATCGAGGGCCGACTGTGGCATTAGATGCGTCTACGGCGAAGAAAGTGAGCTTGTTGCAGCGGAAAAGCAAGGGTGAGGCCGTGGCCAAGGATGTTCCCTCAGCCAAGAGCCTACTTCTAACAGGAGGTGAGACGAGGAGCAGCGTTGCAGATGCTGTTGAGGAAGGTGATCGGCAGTCCTCCACGCATCAAGGGCCGACTGTGGCATCAGATGCGTCTACTGCGAAGAAAGTGAGCTTGTTGCATCCTGAAAGTCAGGTGGAGGCTGTGTCCAAGGATGTCTCCTCATCCAAGGGCCTTGTAACAGCGGATGAGACAAGGAGCAGCGTTGCAGATGCTGCTGAGGAAGGTGATGGGCAGTCCTCCACGCATGAAGGGCCGACTGGGCCATTAGATGCGTCTACTTCGAAGAAAGGGAGTTTAATGTATCGAAAAAGTAAGGGTGAGGCCCTGCTGAAGGGAGTCGCACCCTTTTCCAAGGATAGTGAAGTTGTTCAAGTGGAGGACGCATCTGGCGACAAGTTTGATGGTCAACGGAGTTTCCGGGCATCTCCCAGTTGCGAGAGGAGGTCTGACAATGCTCATCAAAGACCTGTGCGCGTCAAATCTGGCGAGGGCAAACAGGGGTGTGGGGACTCTGATCGGCAAGGAAGGACAGGAGATTCGCCGGTAAAAGAATCGGCACGAACTATTACCAAGGTCAGAGAGAAGAGTGGGAGTCCTCGAGGGAGGTCGGCTGTTGGGCACCCTGCAGTGGTGTCTCCAGGGAGTATCAGCTCGGTGACGGGCCACCCCTTGAAAAGCAGTAGTGGCAACTTTGGTTTTCTCGACTCATTATCGGATATCTTATTCCTCGGCCCAAGATCACCAGCCAATGAGAGATGGGCAGGGCCGGCTTATTCCAACTCCCCCCCTCCTAGCTCTCTTCCCATGCCTAAGTTTTCCCTTCCCAAACTCAGGGATTCGGCAGTCGGTGATTTGGATGTGCTTTCAAGTGAATCTGACTCTTCTTCTGAGTCCAGCGACGAACTGTCTGAAGAAGCTTCTGCTGGTGAAGGATGGATGCATGAATCCTCGTCTGTTCGAGGGTCTTCATCAGCACCGCCTTCGCCTTCTCGAACAGTGGCAGGTTCTAGTGAAGTTTTGCAGGTTGGGCCGGATGTGTCCTCTGTTGCCAGGGATTTGAGGCGGCTTTTGAATATGGATGTCTCTGGAAGTAGAGTGGTGGACGGACTGGAGAAGTTTAAAGAGACTCTTGCTACTGAGAGGCTCAAGAGGATTCTCCAGCTCGGGTAGTGCTATAAAGCACAGCTTGACAGGAGGGATGGGGGACGGTGGGGGAGACGGGGAAGTAGGTGGGTGCTGGGGTGGAGGTCGTGGGGTGTGGTGGCTGGGGACGAATGCCAAGGTGTTTGCGGAGGGGGGTTTCGGGAGAAAGCAGTTTTGTAACTTTGCAAGCAGCAGCCTTTGTGTTCTGCTTTTGCTGAGTGCATCACGCCATCATGAAGGTGAGACCTTGTATCAGTTACACTTGGAGTGGTTACTGGTGAATATTTGGGCTTTGGAGGAGTATCTTTTGTCTGCAGCTGAGGAGGAGGTTGCTGCAGCTGTACAGCGTCTGGATTAGGAGGTTTGTGGAGCTTGCTGAATTGTGCCTAGCAAGAGACGAGAAGCCTTTCAGCTTGTGGAAGGCTCCAAGCTATGGATGGCGGGGTTGGACAGTCCACACTTTTCGGCAACTCTTGCTGGTTAGCAAGGGAAGAGGCTTGCGGAGTCCTTTGTGATGTATGTAATTATACACTGTCGTTACTAGGAGTGCTCCCGGATCTGCTGTGAAGATATGGACTGGGTCAGGGGCAGAAGGTGGGTAGCAGATCATGTGAAGGAATTGGTTTTCTCTGTCTCTGCGATTCTTCGTAGTCTTCAGGTACATACATTCTAGCGGAGGATTTTTTGACTTCCATAGACAGCCTGAATGTGGGCCACTTTGTTGTACTATACTTCTGATGGTTAGAAGCAGGCGTACACGACAGTTTGGGGAGCAGGTTCGACGGCCTTCAGGGCAGAATCTCTTTTCACATATGACAGTTTGTAGTGTAGCCAACGTTTTCTAGTGCAGGTCAATAATCGTTGGAGGTTGGACTCTTTAGTGAGGGTTACTGTGCATCTGAGGATAACTGGTGGCAAGTGTGTGCTTGCCTTGTAAATGTCTGTACATGTATTGTTCAGTGTAGAAGCTGCAAGGTTCGATAGATGTGGGCAGGTGTCAGGCACGCCTCAGGGAGGCGAGTTTGATGAATGCCTGGAAGATGGGCAAGTCAAGAACTCTGGCTCTTCAGTTTCAACTGGGTGATGATAACCCAAGGGACTCAGGTGTCTGGTGTTAGCACACCTCCACCAGCAGAAGGATAGTGGTGTACTTCTCTTTTTTTTTTTTTTTAGTGTTAGGTAGGAAGCTTTAAAGAGCAGGTAAGGTGCAGGCAACGACTGGCACACTGCAGGCAAGGGGTGGTTGAGCATGGCCTCATCATGCAGTGACCAATTCAACTGAAAGTTCTGCAGTGGTGGAGATAAAAGTGGAGTTGACGGGTGATGTGTACTGTGTTCTTAAACTGGATCTGGGAACTTGCTGAGGTTGGAGGAGTCCCATGGTTAGAAGGCGTGCAGGAGTGGGGGATGTGCAGGAAGGTTGCCAGGGTGCTTTTTTTAATCCTGGCAATCTTTGGGATTCTTAGGATTCAGTGATGATGGAAACGTACAACAGAAGTAATTTGGGTGGCAGATATTTCCCGGAAGGACTTCAGTTAGACATGCTAGTTAGTGACATCGCAGGTTCAAGCAACTTTAGTGGGACTTGTGTGAGATTTCGCGGGAGGCTATAAGCAGATTAGTTGGTGGCATAGTGGCATCAGGTTACTCTTTGAGCCAGGTTATCTTCTAAGCGTGCGAAGGCAAGGATTGTCAGGGGAAGTACTGGCTGGCAAATCATCCGCTGACAGGAAAATGACTGGTTTTTCGGTAGCGGAAGCAACAGATGAATGCGGATCATTCGGTGAAATATTTTGTGTCCACCTGCACGCAGATGATGTGAAATGTCTGTGATGCAGACTTGAGTGGACTTTCCTGTGTGTGTGGAATTGAGTACTTCAGCACATTGAAGAAAGAAGGCAGAGTACACGGTCGGTTTCTGATGGCGGTTCTGGTTGCTTTAGGATGTATTTTGCAGCTGGAGATCGTACCCCATCAGTTTGTCCATGAACGGATGGCTGGTTTGCAGGTTATGTTCTTGGCTGCCTGTCCGTTTTTATGGTGAATGGCCATCAGTATGCAATTCGTTGTGACACTTTGATCTAAATTGTTCGATTTTTGTTGTCGTTTTGCAGTCATCTTAGCCCACATGGAGTGACCGGCATGGATGTAAGGTGGTAGGTTCTTCCGCCCCCTGCGCGTTCCCTCTTGTCTCTCCACACGCCAGGTCTTCCTGGAGTTGTGGGTTGGCATTACCCTGCTGTGCAGCGAAAGCTACCAAGCAGATTCGCTGTGAGGCAGGTGGTTGTGCAAAGGACCAGATCTCTCAATTGTTAAAATCAAGTTGTCCACACTTTCCTGGTCTGGAAACAGAGCTTTGAAGACTTGTGTGTAGGAAGGAGTTACAGTAGTAGCACTCGTGACCGTGACTATGGGAAGATAGTTGTAGTGTAGACGCGCTTTGGACGTTATATCTGGTCATGACTTGCTCAGGAAATAGATTTTTGCTTTTGTCTCAGCGGTAAATGCTAAATTCATACCGGCAAACAGCGTATTGCAAAGAGCGGACATCTTAAAACAATGTTAATCAATACGAAGAAAACGAGGCAATGGCCTTCGTGCCTCCTCGTCTTTCTGTGCCGTATCTTCTTAACTTTTAGACAAAGTCGATTAAATCCCCGTGACAGAACCTGAGTCTGAACATGAATGACTTTTTTTTAACCGTAGCAGTAATAAAAATAGATTAAAATAGTTTTTTTAATTCAGGTTAACATTTACTTTTATTTTGCACGAATTTTAACATCAATTCAATTTTCAAGCCAAAATCGGTAAAAAGTGAAGTTTTGGTTCGAGCCTGTGATTTGTCGGAATCGTAGTTTGCATATGCCACGTACGCAATTATAGTTTAGTACATGAACATGTGTCTCGGGCAAAATTGGTATGGTTCAATTTTAGTTGCGCCCAAAACTTGAGCCCAAGCACACCCCAACCATGAGTCCGTTCGTTCATTGTTTCACCTGAGTATGCACTACAATCTGCCGTGGATGATATTGCAGGGTTTCAAAGCCTCCCGAGTCACTTTGCACACAATGACAGGGTCTACATCATAGAGATCCTTAGCCAAGAGCCATCGGAACACACACTTAGAATGGTTGAGGAAATGTATTGGGATAGCATCCCACTCTATAACCTTATGTTTTTTATGGCACGACTTTGAGACATGGCGATGGAGGTGGCGTTGGAGTTTCTTAAACGCTAGGAAGCTGTGCATCCCTTTTGTGACATGTAAGATCTCAACATTTATTCCTATATGATTGCATTCTCCACATTATGTGGATACATACAAGAGATGTGTTGTTTGATGAGGCGGAGGCAACTAATTAGACATATGTTTAAATTCTTTTGGAAGCACAGGAGGGTCAATTTGTGTCACGCACACTTAGCCTATTTTGTGATAAGTTTAGTGGTATTGAGAAATGATTATACTTGAAACAACATGTGTGGTAAGCCAAAGAGCTTGTAGAGTAATCTTGCTGTCCAGCTATATTTTACGGCCTAGAATCTTGCTATCTATCTAATTTTTATAGGCTTTGATGGGATTTTTATGAACATAAAGCTTATGTTGGAAAGGTATATATGTTTTTTAAAAGCTTATATAGTAGAAGGTATGCTGATTCTAAATGTGTGGGAGTTGATGATATCGTTGCCGGGGATAATAGGCTGATGTCATGCCGTGTGATACTAATCTCTGCACTTGGGTTTAGTGTTTGATTAGCATTAATTAATCCAATTACTTATCTCTAAGTAAGTAATTAGTGTTAATTAATCTAAGGTTCTTATGTTAATTAAGCATTGATTAGTGTTAATTAATCTAATGTGCTTATGTTAATTAAGAATTGATTAGTGTTAATTAAACATGGTTAGCAATAGCTAAGTGGATAAGCTCAATATGCTTTGGCATATTCCTTGCATATTATAGTGTATTCTTAGGATACAATAGCTAAGTGGATAAGCTCAAGTAATATGCTTGGCATATTCCTTGCATATTATAGTGTATTCTTAGGATATTCCTGATAATGTCATGATAGGATATCTTAGGAATATGCGATGCAGTCTAGTATATATAGACCCTTCCATTGAGACAAGCTCGGATCATACTGTCCTCTGACAATAGGCGTGGCCAATGAGAGATGCGTGAGGAATTGCGTGTTGTTCTCGTGGGGAGAGTGTGTTTGTGCCACGATGCGAGCTACTCCTCCTGTTGTTATTGGTTGCACTTATATATCTGCGTATTAGATTTGTTTGCTTGGTTGTTGGTCGGGAAGTGCTTATATGAATTGCCGCCACAAATGCGATGACTTCTAAGAGCTCCTATCAACGGAGTTGTTTGGCACTTTGATGTCCACTCATCATATCCTGGGGTTGAAGAAGGTCCAAAGGGTTCGGTTGTTCGCTGATGAAAGTGGTACGTGAGTTGGGAACACCTGATAGCATAGTCAATCATTTACTTAGCCTGGAGGTGGACATTGGTACCTTTGCTCAGTGTGACAAGTGTGCCTCCTACAATGGATGCGGTGGGTCGGAAACAATGTCACAACTTATCATGTGATGAGAATATATAGACCCTTCCATTGAGACAAGCTCGGATCATAGCTTGTCCTCAGATATCTCTCTGAGGCGTTGTGAGGCCAAGGAAGCGTGTAATGTGAATTTGCGTGTTGTTCCCGTGGGGAGGTGTGTTTGTGCCACGTGCGAGCTACTCCTCCTGTTGTTATTGGTTGCACTTATATATCTGCGTATTAGATTTGTTTGCTTGGTTGTTGGTCGAGGAAGTGCTTATATGAATTCAAGTGCTTACCTCGTGCGACACTGATGACTTCTAAGAGCTCCTATCAACGGAGTTGTTTGGCACTTTGATGTCCACTCATCATATCCTGGGGTTGAAGAAGGTCCAAAGGGTTCGGTTGTTCGCCGATGAAAGTGGTACGTGAGTTGGGAACACCTGATAGCATAGTCAATCATTTACTTAGCCTGGAGGTGGACATTGGTACCTTTGCTCAGTGTGACAAGTGTGCCTCCTACAATGGATGCGGTGGGTCCAGAAACAATGTCACAACTCCTTGCACAGTGATGAGAAGGGGGTACTTGTAGACATAACATGACGGATGCATTCACTTTTCCAACTGAAAATAGGCTATTGGTGAGCTTAGGTTCATGGATGACATTGCAAGAAATTCAGGGGTTTTACTTTAAGGGTTTGAATACTTATAACACTTCTACAACCTTTCAAATTCCTCTTGTAAAATTTTTGGTTGTTTTACCATGGAAATAGGCGAGTAACTTTACGTAACACCTACGTAGATTTACTTGGTGGGGGGAATAGCTGACATGGCATTACTTGACATGGTAAATCGACAGCGATTTTGCAATTGACGTTGTAAAATAGGTTTGAGATCTTTAGGGAAGATGCTAGTTGTAAACTGGAGGTTTGAGACCTACAGAGAATATGCTAGTTTGAATTTAAACTCGACAGGCTGTGACTGGCTATCCATGTATTTGGATGAGATGTTGGGTGCCATCTCTAGGCTGACGTATTGGGTGGATGCATAGGGCTGAAGAAAGTCTTAACAACCAAAAACATTTAACTTACTAACATATCTATGAAAGTCACTTTTGCAAAAGAAAGTCCTAACAACCAAAACTATTTAATATATTAACATATATCATATATTTTTTTGTAAACCTAGGCCTCACGCCTCACAAGTTCCTTTGAAGTTTTTTTAGAGGTTTTTAACTTCATATGTGCTCTATTTTTGAATCTTCTTTTGGCTAAGTTGAGCCATAAACATTAGGAATACTTGTCTAAAAATAACATATACTTGAACATGAACAAGATCGAGTCTACAAAATCAAGCAAAAAAGGCAAGTACATATTGTTGAGGAAAATAATAACCATAAAGTCTATTATGTATATTGGTGATCAAGTTGAAAAGAGGTTGTTGGGAACCAACTAGGAAGTTTCAAGTGAATTGAAATATGTTCTATACTATACCAAGTGCAGAATATCACGTAGTACTTGCGATAATCGCCTTGCGTTGGGCAACTAAAGGACTTGGATGTTTTACCAGTGTTACATCAGACAGTTTTATTTGTAGGATTAACCTTGAATGAAGGGCAAATTCTACAAAGCATGACCTCATTGTGACTTTATGAATGTATGTTAGGGACAAACAAGCCTATGTAAGTTTTTAACCAAGTTGGGGTAAGGCTTTCAATTTCTTTTGTTATTTTATAAATATGGTACCTCACATGGAGATCTTCTACCTAATTTTGGGGATAAATTTTTTATCTTTGTACTTTTCCTTAAGAGGGTTCTAGAAACAATGTATGCTTAAATATGCTACCTTATTCTAAGAAGATTTATATTTACTTGTGCTCGAGTATTCTAAGAAGTTTTATACTGAATTATGCTTTATATAAGGACCTCTCATACAGTTTGCTCTCTTTGTAAAACAATTACTTACCACATATGTTTTATTTTTTATAAATACTTATATTAACTTGGAGATGTCCTAAAACTAAAATTTTTAGCCTAGGCTAAATAATAAATTAATAATAATTTTTTAAAAAACAGAATTATCATGGTTTGTTTTTTTTCCTTCTTTTTGAACTTTTAGATGTCCAATTATCATGTAAGACTTACTTCTATTGAACAATTTGTGGAAACAACGCGCATTGTTCTGTCCAAGAAAACGTTTTTTAGTTCATATATCTACAACACAAAATGTGCGGGAGTGAATGGCTTTACCTACTTTTAGAAAAATGGATAAATTTTTTGATGATGTATGTGGACTCGTCTTTCCAATATAGAGGAATGACACAAGTTGTTGTATCTCTCATAGCCAGTTTGGTTGAATATCTTTAAAATATGAATTATAACTTATAATTCATATACCAATAATAAAATATTATGCACGTGAGTGATGTATTTTGTTTCTAGTGAATTATGAGTAACGTATTTTTGGACGACATGTAGCTTTCTATAGATAATCTAAACTGATATCATAAAAATGTATTATCTATATTGCGTTCAAAATCATTATAATTGATGTATATTTTAAAGATCTTACTATCAAAGCAATAAGTTCTTAAGACAAAAATTAAAAATATGTAGATAGTAAAAGACAGAATTCTCATTGTTTGCCTGGTCAAATCAACAAAATGCATTGGAAGAAGGAGAAGGCTGACATTGTCCTTCCATCGAGATTTGTACGCCTGATGAGAAGTTTGTTTAGGGGCAAACTAGGAAGCCCGACCGCAGCTCGTCTCGCCTCACGGCGTTTGAAGGAAATGTGAAATTGTCTTTTTCTGTAAATGCAATTTCCAAAAAACAAGTTAACTGTCCGTTGCCACCCGACAAATCCGGGGCCTAGCCGGTATGCCACACCGCGGGGACATGAACGGCAGTTATGCGCCACCTTAAGTCTCCCCATGTCACAGGCAGAGCGGGGGTTTTTGCTGGGCGCCCACAGCCAGCCTCGCAGCCATTCCAGGGCTGGATTCGTCCGCAGAATCCCCGAAAGGACTGAAATTCATGTGCCCACAATCCCGATAATCCGACATCGTCCTCAGGCCTTGCAATCGTCGAGCAACAATTTCAATTCCTATCCTGAGATCCATCCAATTGATGCACGGCGTGCCGGTGCTGCCGGCGATGAGAATGGGCTCCATTACAGAAATTCTGCTCTTCTTCACCTTCGCCACGCTGTTGTTGCTAATCGGTCAGGTGGGTCTGGGCAGCTCGGCGGAAATCAGAAGCCCACAATGGAGGCCCGAGGGCGGCGAGTCCAGCTTCCACAAGGACCAGTCTTTCGAGGATGAATCGAAGTCCGTTGTTGCAGCCTTTTTGAGACGATCCCAACATGTACACGGCGTGCAGGAGCGGCATGGCGATCCTGCTCGTGAAACTGCGCCGGTGGCTGCCAACCTGATGACATCCAGCAAGGGATCGAGGAAGGCCAAGCCAAGAGAGGAGATGGTGGACAAGTTCGCATACTTCGGATACAACGGGCGGTGGAGGTCGCACAGCAACTTGACGTACGCGCTGTCGACGACGGCCGTGACGGCGCTGGTTCCACGCAAGGACATCGTGTTCGCCCTGGAGGGCGCGTTCCGGACGTGGGCGGCGGTGGTGCCGCTCACCTTCGCGCTCCTGGACGATATGTACTTCGAGTGGGCCGACATCAAGGTGAGCTTCCTCACGGGCGACCACGGCGACGGGCAGCCCTTCGACGGCGCCCTGGGCGTGCTCGCCCACTCCTTCGCCCCCGAGGACGGTCGCCTCCACCTCGACCTCGCCGAGCAGTGGAGCGTCGACGTCTTCTCCCCAGAATGCCTCCTGCTCCAAGACACCATGGACCTACAGTCCGTCCTCCTCCACGAAGCCGGCCACCTCATCGGCTTGGGCCATTCGGACGACCCCTCCGCCGCCATGTTCGCCGACATCTCCCCCCGCCAGGTACAAAACTCCAGACTCTGCTACATCCTTTCATCCTTCCATCGATCCAGTCCGGACTCGAGCTCTCAGCTCTGTTTTGCTTTGCAGGTGAAGCACGACCTCAGCACCGACGACATCCAGGGAGCGCAATCCCTGTACGGCCCTAACCGCGCCTTCCAGGTCCTGCAGGGCGTGATCGCGCCCAGCCCATCTTCCGCCCTCGGCGACGGCCGCCATCGCCGCCTCTCCCTGCTGCTGCTGCTCCCCGTCTTCCTCTTCGCCGCGCTCTTCTCATAACCTGACTTAAACCTGCGGTTTAATTATTCTAACCACTCTCCATATCAACTAACTACTGAAACAACGTCTCGCACAATGATCTCACCGAAAGGAAACCGTTATCACAACAATTCACGATTCAGAATTCACGAGTCAATATATTCACGACTCACGAGTTTACGGTGTCGACAGCACTAGCAGCAGAGCCTGGAGGCCGACTTCTATTTTCCAAGGGAAGTATGTTCGGGCACTTACTCTAAACCATCTCTTGGGCTGTTTTGATGTAGATGGAAGAAGCATCTCAGATGTTCATTCCGCGTGGGAACAAGGTGCGGACCTGAGGTCCCCGAGTCACCACGGCTGGATACAAATGGCCCTTTGGATACTTGCAAAGGGCCACAAATGGCCCGGGCAAGTAGCTTATCTAAGTGTTGTAGACTTGATGCCTCATTCAATAGTATGAACTTCGAATGTAGGACGAGCAGGTCTGCTCTCCTAAACTGGGAAAAGGCACCAGGATCCCTCATGTAGTCCTGGATCAAACGACCAAAACAGCGTGAGCAGCAGGTTCACCGGCTCTGTGGACAGTACGAAGCCGTCTAGCGAGAGGAATAGCTGCACACTTTTCTAACATTAGGCAGGAAAGACAGCAGCAGTATGCTCGCTGCTTACTTTTTCAGTTAAGACAAGCAAGACCTTTTCGTGGCAGCTCCGAGATCTTTGCCTCTAGCAAACTAAAGTCCTGTGCAGGCAGAAGAGAAAGCTTTGAGCAAAACCATTACCGTGGTGGCAGATATGTAGATACTACAAACAAAACAGGGTTAAACTAACCTTGGATGTGAAGTGATGGTGGTCACTGGACCTCATGTCCGCAACATGGAGAGCTCCCAACTGCCACCGCAATGCGAGACAAGCCATGAATACGAGAACAGAAAGACAAAAAGGAAAAGGGCAGCAAACCTCCAGGCCGATAGGGTAATCTAACCTGCTTCACCACCAGTTAGAGGGACTCGGGAAAACCCTAAACCCCAGAAACGCAAAGCACAACTTTGCCCTTCACCTTGCTCAAGGGCACAGTCAGGCTGCCCCCTACGTGAGGATCAGGCATTGTGCTCAAGTGTAGAGGAGCCATCCGTGAGTGCAAGCAGAGGGCATTGGCCTTCCCCATCGACCTCAACCTAACCAACCGGGAGGATGGCACCCGCACAACCATGGCCGAGTTGCTACATTTCTCTCACCCAAGCCTTAATCTCAAACATGTCCAACCTGCTTCAAAAGCTTCTCACCAAGTGTGCATGATGAATGACCACAACATCCGCCCTTCTCACCTCCTCCACAGGTTCTCCGAGGACCTCGGGGCAACAACTTGCCATTCCCCCACCCGGTTAGCGCATTCACCATCGTAACCTCAAGGTCCATACCAGCCCCCATTGCTGGACAAGAGACGAAACACCAGTCGAAGGAGCCCCAGCAGAACCCTAACGTGATTTACAGACAACACCTGATTCACCCAAACCTTACCTGCATACTGTCATCCAAAAATGACCATACCAATTCCGTCCTTCGCCTCACCAGGCTCCGATCTTCCCATCACGTTCTGTCATCCTGGTCCAGCCAACGATTGTGCGGGAAAGGGAGCATGCAATGCGTCTTCTTGGAGGTATGGGCTGCTTTTGGGAGAAGCCTGAAAGACAGGCACGGCACTTCCTTCGTCCGGGAGTCAATAGAAACTCGTCAGTCTGGTGGAGTTTTGCTTGTGCTAAGCTGCTTCGTAGATTGTTAGTTGTTTCGTAGATCGTTAGCTGTAGATGCTAGGCAGAGAATTTTAGAACACTCATTGTTGGGCTGTCAGGATTCTGACATGGCCTTGAAATTTGACTCCTTGGTCACGCATCGATCATGCAAGCATGAAATATACGTGGTGCCTGGTCGCAGGCAGGTACAGATATCGCACGTAACAACCTCAATTGCGCTCGTCTACCTACTTACGATGTTCAAACAACTGCTGCAATTGAGAGGCCCATGCTATGTGGTAGAAGAATTCAGTACAAGAATTGGGTCAAAGTCCGCGCCTACTGGTGATAGAAGGAATGGAGTCCACAAAACTCTGAAATGCAGCTCCGAAATCAGGTCGTCCACGTCAGGTTTCACCGTACAGATCAGTTGCCCGAGTGTCATATTGTTCACCGTGCCCTGGTTGGCTGTCAGATGGCCACGTTAGCTTCAGCCGAGCCTGGCGCTGGACATGACAGTCTCGGACAGTCAATGAGAGACCATGGCCTAACAAGTGGAAGCAAATGTAACGTGTTGCTACCTCCTGTTGCCGTGGCCGGATGCTAATGCCGGGGAGCTGTGCTGAGAGCATTGAACAAATCTGAAATCAGGTCGTCCACGTCTTCTATGCCCACCTGCCAAGTGACAAGGCCAGTGGCACCCATCAACGGCGTACTTGCTGGTCAGGACAGGTACGAAAGGGATAGCCGAGAGGCATTCGGTAGATGAGCTGTTAGATACAAGGGCCTACACAAGAGAGTGGTTGACGGCACGTACTGAAAGACGGATCAAGTCCTCGAACAAGCCTCTCGCTTTCCGAACCTCTGCTGGAATGCTAGCGTGAGACATAAAGCAAGGCAAGCTGATTAACGACTTCACGCTACCTGCATCAGGATGTGTACGTCAACGAGTACATCATTCACATGTGGACAGTGAAGTGGAATCTACATCAGCCCGGGGATGTGACGATCAGCTTACCAAAGCTTACAGTGATGCTGAAAAGCTTGGTCTGTTCTGCAATGTGCTTGGAGATCTCCAAGGACCCTGTAGTGAAGCTCAACACAGAGCCTGCACCTTTGCACTGTTGTCCAGAGCATATCAGCAACCTCATGATTTGGTGTAAGGTTTGTGGAACGGCTGGACAGAGTGGGGTGGGTCACCTGAGAAAAGTGGAGATCACGCCCAGGGTGGCCAGGCAGCCCCGCATAGTTCACTCGTTTGACGAGAGGGTGTCCTGCCAGGTATTCGGCGATCTTCTGTGCACTGGCCTGTTGAAATGACAACATCTCAGCAGGTGTGATAAGGGAGGGAGTGCAGAGCAAACAGATAAGTGGATATCTGCATCTGAGCACCTGCTGTTTCTCTACCCTCAGAGCCATTGTCTTGATGCCCCGGAGGCACAGCCAGCAATCAAACGGTGCTAGACCTGTCCCCTCTGCATTTTGGAGGAAGTAGATATCTTTCGCCAAGCTGCAACGAGGGCGAACTAAGAGAGAATCAGCCCTCAACATCTAAGTTACGATTCATGGTGAAGCAGCTACAAATACACACCTCTCTCCCTTCACAGCCAGGATCCCCGCCATCACATCACTGTGACCCGCAATGAATTTTGTGGCTGAGTGCATCACAATGTCTGCACAAGCACTGACATGAGAAGGTTGAAGCCAACCACTCCAAAACCACTCAGCAACACAGTAGTTATTAAAGCACCTGCTCCGAGGGACAGTGGTTTGGAAAGAACGGGAGACATGATGCTGTTGTCAACAATCACAATGGCTCCGTGTTCATGTGCCACTTTTGATATTGCCTGCCCACGGTCAGTTGCTAACCTGTTTTAGGGACGTTCCTACTGATGAATCACAAAAAAAAGATAATTAAGGCAGTGTGATAGGATGAGAAACCCGGATATCAGATATCTGCTGTCGTGGATTAGTTGGACTTTCTAGCCAGACGAGCTTTGTCTCAGGCCCAATAGAAGCTTTCACTTCTTCCAAATTGCTTGTGTCTACTCTCCTAAATATAATGCCAGCAGCAAATCAAAACAAAGATGATGCCAGACAAATCAGAATGCAGAATGTCAAACAGTGAAAAAAGACTCACGCACGGAAACTATGATTGCTTACTTCACGATGACACCGGACTTTGGCACAACTCTCGACAGTAGCCTATCAGATCCCCCATATATGTCATCACCAGCCACAATCTCCTGCCCTGCAGACAAACACAATCCATGATGAGAACGCTCAGATTTGTTCAGACGGGAGACTAAACAGGCATACATTAGCCCTGTCTCACCTGCCTGAACCAGATGTGTCACAGTAGCCAAAGCAGCCATCCCAGTGCTGAAGGAGAATGCTCGATCCGCACCCTCAAGCTGAGCAACCAATCTGCTTTGTCCACTGTCAACTTAATTGTAACGAAGCATGGAAGAGCAAATCTTCCCAGAAAACGACCATACTCACTTCTCCAGTGCATCACGTGTCGGGTTGCCACTCCTTGTATAGTCATACTGGCCATTCTCTGTGGCTGATGGCTGGCATCAACAGAAAGGAAATGCAAGAGATTCACAACTCAGCTTCTGGAAATCCAAGTGACCCCGCTCAAACAGAATGGAGCAAGAGGATACCTGCTTGAAGGTTGCTGTCTGGTACAGGGGAGTGCTAAGAGCTTCATAGGGATCAAACGTATTATCCAGTTGCAGCAGCTGTGTTGAGACGCTCAGCTTTCTTTCCTGTACAGCTGAGAGAGACCGAATTCTTATCATTCTGATGACCAGTCCAAGCCTCAGCAGCTTGGCACCACAGAGCGCCACCAACTTCAGGTAAGAGGATGCAAATGTCACAGAGGCAAACTACCAGCAACAGGCGCTTTCAACAACTCCTGAGCATCTCCCTTCTCCACCACAGTATCATCAACCACGGATTCCCCTGTGTGAGGTTCAGCACGACACCTCACCCCCACACATCTTGATTGCCATTTGGCATTCACCAACGCCCCATTGTGGCATAGCTGCAAATAGAAAGGAGAAAAAAATTATCTGACTCTCACATTCCAAAGCAAGAGCATTCCCCTGTCTCACCTTCAGACCGAGCCCTACAAATTGAGAGCCACATCTGCCCGGAAGGCGAGAGACACCCAACCACGAGCTCCAGCTTATGGGTAACCGTGGAAGCTCTTCCACCACGGTGAGTGCATGGAAGGACGAGGCAGCCCTCTCCATGGCGACCTCCATTGCGTTCTTCCACTCAGTGTGGAATCGATTCCCAGCTATGGGGAAGGCAGGATGCAGTCACATTCAAAACGGAGTCCGTTGCAATATTTACATATTCGGTTCACGGGTTAAGGATGCAGCCTGAACTGTTGCCCTTTCCCCGATTTACATATCATGTCAAAATTGGAGAGGAAGGAGCGACGGCGCTGAGACTGCGATGGCTGGCGGACAAGGGAAGGTAGCAGCAAAGGGAGGCCAGCAGAAAGGGAAGGCAGACTCTAAGCCTACCAAGCAGAACACTGTACAAGGCAAGGCCCCAGCAGCGGGAGGAAAGAGCCAGGAAAAGTCAGGCTCCGGGAGTAAGGGCAAGGCGAAGGAGGATGCGCCGAAGGCAAAGTTCTATGTCAAGGACGGCAAGAACTACAGCTACAAGGTACTCAGATCAAGCTTGCTGCAAACAGTCTTTTTCGATTTCGAGAGTTTGAATCACATGATCTGACGTTTTCTGCCAATGCAGGTGCCGGGATCTGTAGAGGTGGGAAGCGTGCAGGAAGCGGAGGCTCTGATGAAAGTGCAGGAGGAAACCATTTACGGTCTAGGGCCGGGTGGTAATGTTCCTCTGAATGTGGAAGAGTCCGAGGAAGAGTCCTCTGAGGAAGAGGAAATCGAAGCTATTCACAACACAATACGAGGAGAAGCAGGTCCTGGTCGGGGAAGAGGTAGTGGCGGTCCGGGCAGAGGGAGGGGACGTGCATATGACAAGCATCATCAGAAAGATCGTGCCTCCAAGAAACATTTCACCAGCCTAGGTGGTGGATATTAGTCGTGTGGCTACATTTGAGCGCTTTCCGGGGCGTCTGCATCGACGCATGGTTGTCGGAGGTGAGGTTCTTTTATTGTGCGAACAGATCTGGAATGGCTTTCTTTCAACATTGACAACTTTGACAGGCATCTTCATGCCTCACCATGACTGGTAGTGTCCGAGTCGTCAAGCTTGTTCTTTGAACCTGAGTGGTAGAGTTCTCGATGCTGGTCAGATGGTTTGCAGGAGTAGAGCTCTTGGAATACCTTTGTTTTAGCAATTTAACTTACGGTGTTCTGGATGATGCAGATGGACCGTCCCTCTTGCATTGTTATTGTTGTTGCTATTGTTGTAGCAAAACAGGAGTTGCCAAGCCATTGGTGTTCATGTCGCGATGCATGCACAGCTGCTGCTGCCCATCGCTTATGCTCTATCGATGCATCTGCAGCTACTTCCAATTGTTGTCGCTCTGATGCTACATGCGCAGCTGCTGCCCCTTGCTGTTGCTGTAGCAATGGATGCGTACTATTGCTGCCGAAATCTGTTTTGATACAGCAACTGCTGCCCATCGTTGTTGTTGTTGTTGTTGTTGTAGCAATGCAGCTGCTGCCGCCCAGATATTTCTCCAACCTAACAACTGGACAACGTCTTCTGAACTGGACAAATTTTGAATGCTCGGCTGGGTAGAAGTGGAACACACCAGAAAACAATCCTACTTTGTTGGTTCTTTTTCTTGTTATGTCTTCCCTTGCGGTACTTCAATGTTATGGCCTCCATTCAATGCTCCGCTGTGGAAGACGCGCATGTCACGTACAGTCCACCCCCCCTAATTGGGACTGGTTCGGAGTGCCTTTAGAGGTCCCATTAAGGGAAGTGTCCCGATTGTATTTTTCCTGTTTAAAAATAATAAAAATGTTATAAACTTTAAAAAAATTGAAAAATACTCAAAAAAAAAGAAAATTTAAATTTTGATTGATAGGTTTCACTAAAATTAATTTTACCAGTTCTTTATACAATTGTTTGAAAGCTAGCACTCTCTAAGCAGCATAAAAACCTCTACCTATCATAAAGGAAAAGCTTAGCTTAAGAGTCTTCAATCACACCTAAAAGTCTATTGTGCTCTCAAATAATGGATTCTTTTTCTTTCTTTTTAAATTTTTAGTAAAAATTAAAAATCCCATTTAGGAGGTGAAACTAACATGAATGTATGTTTCAAAAGGTCCCAATTACCATTTAGGAAAAGTCCCATTTATTACATTGTAAACTAAAGGGAGTAGGATGGCAGGTCCCATTTAGAGAGGAATCCCATTTATAGAATTCCCAATTAGGGGGGGCCGACTGTATGTGTCTCTGACGAGGAGCCTGTCCTCCTCCGGCAGCACCTGCATACATGTGTACTTAGAAGGCCCCTTGTCTGGGTACGTGGAAATTAGTACAGGTTAAATCACTGGCACACCAGAAGTAAAGTGTCAAGGTGTGGCCAAGAGTTCACATCATTGGTAAACTAGAAGCAAAGTGTGAGTTCTGAGGTGGCCTCTTTCTTTGGTGCCTCCGACTCCTTTGTGAGCCATCCCCTACGGCTCTGGCTAATTTGCATTTTCATTCTGAACAGAATTTGGGCAACCTATGAAACTCAACTTCCGGACCTGTAGAACGTTTGTATTTCCTTCTATACAGAATCTAGGCAATCTAAGAAACTCTACGTCCGGATTTTCTATCATTTTTTATTAGATATTCTTCTGCTTGTGCCCCCATCCCGGTTTGATGCTTTTTGTATGTGAGTCCCTAAGTACAAACTTGAGAATTTACAATGGAAAAGGGAAAATAAGATTTTATTATAAAAAAGAGATGGGAAAAACCCATCTACCCCAAAAACAAAGGAGGAAAAACCCAACGAAGAGCACCATGCCAGGGGGACTAGCCCCCACGATCACACATTTCAAAACTACCAACCGCCCGAAGAACTTCGTGGTTAGAGATGTGAAAAGGCCTACTTACCACCGGTGTCGAAGAAGTTGCATCTCCTGTCGCGCTCGCTGTCATTTTGTACACTGCGTTGGCCAACACCCTCTGCAGAGCGATGGAAACCCTCTGCCGGAAGAAAGTAACAATACAAGAAAGGGGGAGGCTAATATTCTTGCGGCTATGATAAGCCTTGGCGCAGGCCTTGACGAACCTAGAGAAATCCTTGCCCATGGCTCCGTGAGTCTCAATGGCAAGGGGGACGAAGGCGTGGCCATCCTTCATAGGAGAATACTTGTGGACCTTAGCCGTCGCGCATCCCTCCGCCGCCCAACCTGGAGGGTTAAGAATAACATGTTCACCGACACTGTCCCGGGTGGGATCGGTTACAACCACATCAGCAACCGAAACTTGATCCCCTTGGGTCAAAAATAGATCTGCCCTAAGCGAAACCCCGTTGAGCAGGATGTAAGGGCATTCCCTAAATGGAAGGAACCCGCCTTCCCTAGCAATAGAGAACATGACGTCCCAGACGGCGTCATGCGTAGCGATACGCTGCCCACCCGCGGGACAGCGAGCCAAGTGCGTCCCAAAGTCATCGAGAGGGGCCCTGCAGCTGCAAGTTGAAAGAGAGCAAGCCAGAGGATGGACCAAGCCAAGGCGAAAACGCATCGCGATGGAAAAAGTTGCTGGTGCGATACGTAACGCCTGAATATTGGGTCGAGCCAAAAGCTAGGAACCTGCCCCCTTCCCCGAGCAAGAGCGGAGACGAGCCCGAGTGGGCTTAGGAATGGAGGAATCCCGGAGGAGGGCCAACTGCACCTGCCCGTACTTTTTCTCCAAGAGGGACGCCTGAAGCCCCCGGAGCCCAACCTCGGGAAGCGAGGAAAAACACGGCATGGCAGCCCTCGCCTCGGAGGATAAAGTCCACGGCTAATCTTAACGAGGCCTGCATGGGAAAAGTCCCCTCCTCAACGCCCGCGACAAAAGCCTCCAGGATATGTGAATGCCGAATTAAGAAACGAGAGGACAAGATGGGCGTAGAGAGCCCAGCCTTACAGGCCAGCCGGAGGCCTTCATGGCCAGCAAACCAGTGCCCCCCAAAGCGACGGGAAGGAGCGCCTGCCGCTTTGCAAGATCCCCAACCACACACTCGAAGGTGCCTGGGCCGATGATGTCACCTAAAAGCTGCATAAGCCGCTTGTCTTAAAGCTCTTCCGCCTCGATTTGAAGGTCAAAATCATTAAGTGCAAGGTTTGGTCTCCCTCTGGCGTTGTGCCTTTTCTTCGGTATCCAAAGGGAGATATTGCTTCTCCGCCGGGCTTCGGGTTCTTGGTGTCCCAATTGGGTCTCCTGCCTTCACCCAAGATTATGTGGATGCAGCTTTGGCTGAGGATTTGGCACATATCGACGACCTTTCTCAACTGGGAGACCCGCAAGTAGCATTTGGGATCCTCTCCTTTTGTTTTGCGCGCCGACCAGGGTACCTTCTCCGAACGGTTGCCCCCTCCCCCGTTTTCTTATCTAGCCTAAGGAATTGAAGCGAAGAAATCAGACTCCACCTTAACCTTGTCTCCAGGCCCGAGGATATCGGTATCGTTGGCCACAGACGGATACAAACATTCCCACACCGAAGAGGCAATTGGAGACAAAGCCCTGAAATGTGCCATGGCAAAGAGAGCACCCCCTAGAGGCTCACCTTGCCTAGTGCCCATCACCGAGCTCAGCACAGAAACCCCTCAAGAACCGCCTCCACCCCAAAAGCCACAAACTCGCAGCCCCCCGACGTAGCAATCCCAAGCTGATGAGGACTAAGATGGGCCTAGAACTGCTCCCGGAGCTGGATGGCAATACTACGGCCAATAAGCCGCAGGAACGCCTCCTCGACAGCAATAGGGCACACCCCTAGGATGGGCTTCTCCATCGCCAACAACCTGCTCGCACCCAATACTTGAGAGATCTGAGGAGGAGTCTCTCCCCTCGCCACAGCGGTAGCCAGAAGAAACAGCTTGGAAAAACCGCTAGAAGGATCCTCAGCAGTAAAATGGTCTCGAAGGTGGTCATAGACCGTTCCAAACAGGCCACCCGAAGAGAGGCGCAGGGCAGTGGTTAAGGCCTAACTGAAGATGGCTCTGTCAAGACAGAAGAGCTCCCCCAGGACGAAGTCCCGAATATCCTGCGAAGTGGAGCTCCTTGGACTCGGATGAAGGGCACGAAGAGCAACAATGGTCTCCTTGGAGGCAGCCGCTACCGGCACCGGGCGAAGAGCCCGAGCCGTCCTAGCATACTCCCCAGCGCGACCCAATAGGAGGCACCGTTTGAGACGCGCCTTTGCAGGGTCCGGACGAACCCAATCCACCTTCGCAGAATCCAACAAAGACCTCGCGGCGCGCCCGGCCTCCTCTTGCAAAAGCTCGCAATCCCCCGCCCGGAAACGATGAAGACGGGAGGCGACCTCCCGATGCCCGAAAAAAACCACTATGGGAGCGACGGAGACACCACCGAAGGAGAAATAGGAACAATGCCCAGGCAGCCTCATTCCCCGGGTCCTGTGCGAGGCGGTCCAAGGGAAGGCGATAGTAAGGCGACGTCACTCCTGGGAGCGGACTGGAAGGCAGCATAAAGCTCAAGATGATCAGAGTGCCCCTAAAGCAATAGCCAATGAATTTACAATAAGAACTTGAGAATTTTTTTCTTTACTATAATCCTTGAGGTCTCCCTTGATGTCTTTGAGTAGATGAGTTCACCCATCTCCATTTTACTTGAATTTACAATATAAATAGTTTACAGTTTATAAGCTTTCTCCATGTTGTTCTATTTGATGATGGTAGCTCAATTCCTCTAGAATAAGAAGAAGAAGAATTTTATTTAAGTCCACTAAGGACGGATTTCCGCCATGGGACTTGGTACTTAACAACTTGTACCATGGTGTGCCTAAGCTACTAACCCAAAAGCACAAGTTCGCATAGGAACAAAATCGGAAAATAATTTTATTTTTCTATGATTTAATGAGTTATTATTTTGATTTTTATTTTATATTATATATTTTATTTTATACAATTAGTTTTATTTATTATATGATTACATATTTTTAAATTTATGGGTCTAAATTTTTTCTATAATTTTATGAGCTAATATCTTTATTTTATTTTATGTTATCTCTTTTATTTTATATAATTATATCGAGGTTTTATATGATTATATATTTTTAATTTATGGGTTTAACTTTTTTGTTCTCTTAATCATCATATAGCCCTATGAATAAACAAGTCACTCATATATAGATCAATAAAATTCATTTAATGCACCTCAAGACTACCTTTCATCTATCCATAAATAAATTTGAGCTAATCATTTCCTATTAAAAATAAATTAAAAGTAGTTGTGAAAGTAAGTAGCTACATGAAAAGAGAGTTATAAGATTAGTCCCTTATAGGTATATTCAAGTAGAGGAGCTTTTCAATATTGTACTTAATTATTTAATAACCCTGAGACTCTGAGTATTTTGGCATTTATGGTATGAGTTAACCTTATCAGTCTACAAGGTGGTAGCTCCCTGCACTTTTGATGCAAGGCACAATGAAACCTATTGTTGCAATCAAGAAGAAGAAGTAAGCTTTATATCCCTGTACTTTATTGATGTTGTGGATAAAAATTTCATTTTAATGGATAATACTTTTCCGTATATCTTACTTTCTCCAACTCATTGGACTAGGCTCCAAGAACTTAATAGTAAACTCTTGGAAAAGGCTTCTAATTATGCCAAAAGTACGGAAGTGTCCTTAAATCAATCTCAAAGATTCCAAGTACCTAGCAAGATCATATTTGCAAACGAATGTACACCTAAAATAGACAGTGATGTAATGATAGCACCCAATGGAAGTACAATAAACAAAGAAGAATTCAAAAAGCAGGGCGATTTGACTACAAGCACATTCCATCCAAAGTTGGAAGCAAATTCTGCAGAAGATAGCAAAGCATATCTAAATGTAATTTGTCCTTTGAAAACTACATCCAAGAATAGCTCATTTCATGGTGGATCAAAACGAGTTGAAAATTGTTCACAACAAGGATCAATTGGGAAAACTATGAGTATGTCGCATAGTAGAGAATCTGTAACAGATGGCAAAAAGTTAAAAAGTGCAGAAATCGATGACTGGATTAAAAGTCAGTTTGAATTGGGAGAAGAAGATTCCGCTATCATAAACAATGAAACGATAAAAGATTCAAATGAATTCTTCAATATCCAATCAAGGCAAGACCTTTCTAATTGCACCAAATATGATGGAAAGAAGAGCAAATATCATCTCAAGAAAGGCACTTCAGATGGAGAAGAGCATACAACTTCACAAAACATGATAGATACTAGAAAGAAAATTAGAAATTGTTTGGAAGCAAAAGTTCCAAGCAAAACTACACCAGCCGTGTTATCAAGACGAATTGGACATACAGGGCATCAAAGTTTATCCAATATAAATAATGATAAACTAAATGCTACATCTAAGCTTAGAGAAGGAGAAGAAAATATTGGTATTCTTGGAGCTGATCCAACAAATATTGGCCTAGTACACAAGGAATCGATTGTTCCGTCAAGCGAGGAAGAAGCAAAATACTTATTTAAAAGCTCGGTGGCATCAATATGTAGTGATGAGGATGGTGATTTGGAATTGGACAACACAAAAGTTCATGAGCTTGTAGATTCTTCCAATCTTCCAATGCAAGATGTACAAATGGGAATAATGCAAGAAATTGGTTCTCAGGATAGTGCAGTTTTGGGAAAAATCTATGACACACGGGATATTCAAATATTAAACAGTGACACATCTAAGATCAGAGTATCCTTAGATGCCCCAATGCTTTTCAAATCAGCCGTTGCATCAATTTGCAGTGACATAAGTGATGAATTGGATGAGGATGAGCAATATCTAGATGTGCTAGTAGAACGAGATGAAGTTCAAACTAAGAAAATTAAAGCAAACATTAAACCAATACTGAACACAAAGTTTTTAAATGATTATGCTCATGAAAAAACCAAAATTTTATGTAATATGAATGAAAGTTTATCTTCATCTTTGGGTAAAGAAATAAAATATTTGGAGTCCAACAATAATTTTGATGAAACTCTTGACGGTAAGTAGTTATTTGAATTTATTGATTCTATTATTTTTTATATTTATGTTAGTTTTTTTCATGTATAATATGTCAACACAACCAATTTGACATCTTTCAATTCTAAAGGTATTCATGGATCAAAAGAACTAGCAGAACTCCCATTCAACACTTTGGAGAAAGATTACGAAATGAGGGGTTCATCAAGTTCAATAATTATTGATGACGACGAAAGGAATGAAGTTATGTCTTATGTCAGTCATGAAGAGAACCACAACCATCTTTTTCAAAGTTATTCACATCCCTAAAATCTTCAAGGTTATATGATGAAAACTATGTGAAAGTATTTATATTTTTAAAACCCATTGGATATAAATAAGTGTATCATTACACATATAATAACAACTTTCTTGATTCCTTGACTTAATCAGTAAATCTCATGGCTTAATTTCTAGCTTAACTCAGGTGATACAAAAAGAGGAGAAACAAAATTATGTGAAGTGCATGCACAAAATATCCACACTAAGTCTTTAGAGACTATTGACGAATCAAACCAAAACTTCACTCAAATAAAAGTTGTGGTTCCCGGTAGTGTTGAGGTCAATGATGGACCTCTCCACAACTTCACTCAAACAAAAGATGTGTGTCAAGGTATTGCAGAGAACTATGTACTTGAAACCTTGGAAAATTCTCGTGAACTTGATCTGTTTACAGCAAAGAAAATATTCAATGAATCAATGGAGTCGTTTTCTTCAAATATGCTCAAAGAGAACAATCTTACAAATATAGAAAACCATGAGAAAACTCAAGCACTATTTAGAAAATCATTGTCTTCACTTTGTTCAAATTTTCTTACAGAAGGTCAAGAAACTATAAGGAATGTGAATATAGTGTTGAAAGATTTAAGCTATCAAGATGAGTCATATGTGGCTAGAAATGTTGACAAACATTATAGTCACTTGCAATACGATCATGACTACCACAATGAAAATGACTTTGATAAATTAAATGCGGAGCAAGATGAGTTACGGGTGGCAAAAAATATTGATGAAAATTATAAAACTTTTCAGAATGATCATGGCTCCCACGATGAGTGTAATTTTCATGAACTAGATTCAGAACAAATACAACTACTGAACATTAGCTCACAATGTGGAACTGGAAATGTTCTTAGTAGAGATATGAAAGAACCTTTTGTACAACCAAATATGTCTCTGGGAAATGACGAAGCTAATAATCGTCCCAAGGAATCAAGGAATAAGAACATTGTGCACAGCCTGGAAGATACAACTTTGCTTGGCAAACTCTGGGTATCTGACGAAGAAAATTGCAACATGAACATCGAAAATAAAAAACTCAATGTGCTCATTAATGAAAATATTCCATGTGATGGAACTTTTATACAATTAAGTACTACATCAAGTTTCAAATTAGATCTTCCTCATCTATCGAATAAATGTGATTCCACACGAACTTTCAAAAGTTCTGAAGATGTGGATAGTATTCCCATCTTATTTTCAAATAGAAGTTCATGCCCTGAGTCAATGAAAAATGCTACACTTCAAAATGATGTGGATGATGCCATATGTGATGAATTCTGGCATGACATGAAAATGATTGTACAAAAACGTTGTAGCATATCAACGCCACATCTCGATCCCAGGATGAATACAAATGCAAAAGTTGATGAAGAATTCCTACAAGGTCCAAGTCTTTCTCAACAAAACGATGACTTATCTCTCATAAGAACAGAAGAAAACAAATTTGAAATTGAGTATCAGGTTTGTTTTCTTTGGAAGATATTAATATATTTTAATTTATAATCATTTTAATTTAAATATTAATTATTTATCAAACTTAATTCTAGGATTATATGACGCCATTGACAACATTGTCCATGAAAATTACGCCTAAGTAAGCAGATATATTTTATATTAGAATTTATGTAATTTTTTATCAACTAATAAACCCCTCTAATTCTTAAGGTACTCACATTGTCACTCATTTTGTCTATGTGCAGCACAAGACAACCTGTGGAAAATGCACAAATAGAAGAGGAAGATCCTCAACTTGATGTAGGAGTTGGTATTTCAAGGCTCATTAATAAAGAGTTTTGTAATCCTAATATTCTTAACTTTCTAAGGTATATTAATTAATCTTTTTATTTTTTACTATAATATATTTCTTATATTTCTTATAGTACTATCAATCAATCAATTTCAATGCTCAAAAATTTTAAAATAAAAATCAATAAAAATATTTTGATATTTTAAATTTTGATTCTCTATATTCTCTAATGCCTAACTAGCACAGGAGAGAGAGGTTATCCAGAAAACGGGAAAATTCTCTGAAACGAACCATAGATAATCTAGATCATCTAGTGCCTCCACATAAAAGCAAAAGTGTATACATATATCGAAATATTAAGCTAGGACCAAATGCCCGCTACTTCACACTTTCTGTAAGTAAACAAACCATACTCTTCAGTTCTCAGGAAGAGTAGATTCAACACGCGCTGTACTCAACATTCTGGGCTGATTGGACCGTCAGGAGGCTGAAGAAGCCTTGGTGGACGAAATCTTGTCACAACCAGATTTCGACGATGATGCCAATGATGGCAGCAGTAGGGCTTCACAATCCACGGTGATCTCATGCCTCACATCTTCCTACTTCACCTTTCCCTCGTTCCATCATGAACGGCGATAACATATGTGTGAATAGCAGGCTTTCGAGGTGGAGGGAGAAGAGGCGGAACGCTTGGCCGAGATTGATGCAAAACTGGAGCAGTACCGGCAACAAAGTTTGTGGAAAGATGAAGGTTTTGTGAGGAAGCTCTTCTGCTGCTTGCGTTGCTCATCGGTGATTTTCCCATTGTCAGCAAAGTTGTCTTATGTGTAACTTGCACACCGTCCACCTCCACAGTGAAGGAGAAGGGAAGGAACAATCTGGCGCAGGACGCAGAAAACAGCTCCTCAAACGGCAGCTCAAAGAATCACAACACAGTTGCAAAGGCCTCCTCTTTGGCTTCCATGAGATCTGCCGTTGCAGACTATTTGACTGAAAGCAGGGAACGGAGGGAGTACCAGGCTAAGGCAGAGGTGAGACGGGATACCAACTGAGGCAAAGGTGGATTTACAGCATTGGCTCTTGTACTCCTCTCTTTGCAGCGTTAGGTCACCTCACCTCCCAGGCATGTGCAGGAGATTGATCGACGGATACGAGATATACATACATCCGCTTTGCCTCTGCCGATACCGAAGGAGGAGCTCGTTAAGCTTGTAATCAACCTCAGTATACTTGGAAGAACTTTTACCTGCATCCTTTCCTTCTGGAAGTTGTGTCTACGTTCTAATTTGGATGGTGGAATCAGATCTCGGATTCAAGGAGGGAGCAACAGGTGGTGGTCAGGGAGCATATTGAGAAATCAGAGCACCCGCCAACCCTACCCTAGCAGGTAGCAAAGGTCTTGCAGAGAGGTTGGGTACACCTGGGGTCAGGAAGAGCAAGGTACAGTCCTTCACAAGGTCACGAGCAGATATGTGACATACGGCACCGAGCAGCACTAGAGCCACAGGTATTCCCACCTTCATTGAGTTTGGCAAATCAACCTGCCATTTCTCGATCACACCTTTTTGCCTGGGAACTCTACTTGCCTCTAAGGTTCCAAAAGTCATTCTTAACTTTCAGACTTCATGAGAACCATGGCTCCAGCCTCCAGACAGAAATACTTGTCTCCGCTGGAAAAAGAGCCACAATGCTACCTGAAGCCGGTGAAACGAGAACCTCTGTACATCTGAAAATTTAACACCACAGCTCGACTGACTGTCTAAGAGGACATTACGTGCTAGACTTGGGCCCCCATAATGCAGACTGCAGAAGAAGTAAACACTGTTAGAAAATGTTCAATTTAGTATATTTTGTTCTTCATGTCAAGACACAAACGTCGATACACATCCTAAGTAGGTACTTAGTGTTTTTTTAGAGTTTTTCAAGAGTTCTTTTTAGAGAATTTGAAGTACTGTTCGGTTGTCACAATAATAGGCTTCAGATTTATTTACTTCACTCCACTTTGTAACCCCAAATAGGGATTAATTGCTCTATCAAATTGAACCAAAAAGCCTTGCCCGTGCCTTGCCGCGTCTCGTGGCCAAACTATGTAGAGTACTTAGGAACCAAACCCTTGAAGTCCTCAATTCTGAGCATAGGTTTAAATCCTCGGACAAAACAGAGCACAAACATATCACTCTAATTTTTACAGAAAGAAGGGATAATTCTATCTACTTTTTGGACATTGGAGGAACATCACGGATATGAAAATGATGAGTTAGGTAGGCCACCACCATGGGGAGGGAGGCTACTGCGTTGTACCCTTGGAGTGGAGATTATCTTGTGGCTCCCAGCGCTCGTTACTCACCATGATGAGGTGACCGACCTAAGTGCCGGGATCTGTGTATCAGCTATCGGTCGAGTCAAGAAGATTATGTCAGGCAGCCCTGCCTAACATAATCCTTTCGCAGCATAATATATTCGCAAGACCTCGTTTCCACAAGCATTTGCTTATCTCTTGCTGTGCATTTTTTGCATCAAATAGGATTGCAGTTGTTTAGGTGAGCACACTATTGTTCTGAGTATTTTGCAAGGATCTTAGAGTTTGTTTCTTGCTTATATGTTAGCAAGAATTGTTCTCTTGCTTAATTTTCGTGCTGGTTATAAGTCTTTGAGCATTCATAACCTTCCCTATTTCAATTGTAACTCTAATTGTCAGCCATCATCTTTCTACCGTTATATGATTGTAATCAGAACTACTGGTCTTGAGATTTCCTCTTTCGAAAAGGGGTGCCAAGGTATGGCTATTTTCACTAGAATGACGTTTATAAGGATTTTGTGTAGAGCTGTATACCATAAATGAGAGGACCGATAATCACCTATAATGGTTCCAGTATTAAATCGAGGAGATAGGCTATAAATAGACTATCGGGTACTTGAGGCAGTACTTTATGCACTCAAACCATCAAATTTAGTATGACAATAATACCACACATCTCTCTCTTCACTAGCTATAAAAAATCAAATCAAACTTCAATTTGCATAGTGAGAACTCGTCTACATGTTTAATTGAAAAAATATTTAATAAGTTCCTCCAAGCATTATAACAACAAAGTTGTAATTAATGAGCAACAAAGCACATCTTCACAAGTGCATGAGGATAACTGAGTTGGGAAAGCACGCGGGAGGGATCCCTCCGGAGTTGGTCATGAGGGCGTTGGCCTCCCTCACGAAAGGATGCTTGGCAACTGCCACGTACATGTCTGCTTCTGCCCTAGCCGTTGTACAACTGATGGACCACCGATTTGTGTTGTAGAGGCATCCCTTTCATTTGTTTGGCTATAGGAATCAAGTGGTTTTACTAATCCGCAAGAATTGTAGAGCAGTTCAAGATGCCATGTGCTTCATCTCCTCTGATAGCACGCTTGGGCATCGAGTGGCTATAAGAGTGGTCATTTATGCTACCCCCTGTCAGCATCGGGAATCCTCATGTATTTCGTACTTTTTGTAGCATACTCATCTGATCACCCTGGTGCACGAACTCAAGCGTCGCTCGTATTGACAATTTGGTCAGGAAGAAAGGTTGATTGTGCATGAGCTCATCAGACTGTGTGTCCGACAACGCAGCCTGCAACTTTCTGCATCAATCCCAAAGGTCCACGCTCTTCTTCCGTAGCTGGATGCTATCTTCATACATGGATCGCATCCACTGGGACAAGGCCTAGTCGGATGTCACATGGTGGGGACCGAATCGTCTCATTGTGGAAGCTAACAGCTTGCTTCGCCACACTCCGCCTTTTCGTTTTTCCATATTGATGCCTTAGCCCTGGTAAACAATAGTTTGAAGATGCAGTAACTATTTCAAGAACGGCTTATCTGACCTGGTCCTGTTCAGTTTCTGCGTGTTAGTCATGATGGAGAATTGCGGGATATTTGACCAAATCCCACAAGCATGGATTGCCTAGAAAACAAGAGTGAACATGCTTGAGGGAGCGAGGCATTCAAGTTGAAGAATAAATTAATTAAGAGTAGAAAAAAATTGTATTTATATGAAGTTCAACTAAACCTAAATAATATTGGATGAATTAACCCTATAGATTATACAGGTTATACATAACTAAGAAGGTTATCCGAACACTCCCACTTAACCTGGAAGGATTATAAAAGATAATAATAATAATCAGTAGAAGGCGTGATGACGCTGAATGAGTCCGTCTTCTCGAGTGTGCAGAATCGTACAAACATCATGCTTACAACGGGAGTGGAGACCGAAGTAATGACCAGCCAAAATATCCTTGTGATGATAATCACAGCTGCCGCCTTGGTTGTGATACTCGCTGCGGTGCAGAAGATGGCTAGATTAAAGAGCCATAGACCGACAAAACGGCAGAAGAGGATATAGGAAATTGGAACTGGGGGTATGGAGAACAGGAACAACTCAGATGACAAGCCAATGTGGGACGCCCGTCCTGGTTATGGCTTCCCAGCTCCGGAGCATGGCGAACAACCCTCTACGAGCAAGAAGCACCGCCCTACAAATGTAGACAAAAACATCGTATGGCACCTACAAGCTACCTTGGACAAGTGCATAGAACTTGAGGAGCTTCTGAAATCAGCAAGGGAAAGGGAGGAAGAGTGAAGACACTTGTGGAACTACTTTTGCTGGTGGCCAGTCGGGCGTGCACCGATCCCATGTTGTTGTGATATGGGGTCCGTTCCCAAGGGAATGACTATCCTACTCGCTTGCGATTTCCTACTCAGCGTGCCTATCTTACCCTTCGTTTACATTCG
This sequence comes from Anthoceros angustus, assembly GCA_010909165.1. Taxonomy (NCBI): domain Eukaryota; kingdom Viridiplantae; phylum Streptophyta; class Anthocerotopsida; order Anthocerotales; family Anthocerotaceae; genus Anthoceros; species Anthoceros angustus. The sequence goes on from MU008175.1 coordinate 138,232, forward strand.
GCTACTTACCACAACAGCCCATTGCGCTCGACACTGCGCGCCTTTCTCATGTGGCTCTGGTTAAATCTCGCGGTTCCGTTACGTCTCACCGGTTCATCACCGTACACGCCCGGTATGGCCAAACGTTTAAGGATTCGTTCTCGTCCCAAGATTCTCTCTAACTCTCTCCCTTGGCTCCTTCACTCTTCCCCTCTTGTTGTCCTCGTCCGTACCCAAGGGTGCCTGGTTGAAATTGCGGGTCCGGTGGGTGTGGGTTGCAGCACCTCCGCGTTGCGTTCACCAGGCCGTCCAATCCAGGCTCTACACACCTTCCCTGACAACTGGCTAACTACACCCGCTCCGGTCCACCAGCTGTCGAGATCCTGCCCTGGAAGAGCAGGGGTCCTGAGTTCTCCACATCTGCACTCACCACCACGCGTTAGGGTTCGTCACCAGAACTTGGATCAGTCTCTTCGGATTAGTCCGCCCGCTCGGTGACTCGGGACTCGCGTTAATACTAGACTCACAAAGACCTGCAAGTGTAATGCGGCGTCAACCCCAAAAGAAAGATCACTTTACTGGAATGGCAACCCCCCTCTTATACTACGTTCCGAGGTAGTGCCTTCATTACACTCCTAAATCGGCCTTATGGCCAGCTCACTATGCACGCGCGAGTGGCCCCCATTCCTCACGTGGTCCTATCTACGTCTACGGCTGTGGGGCTGTTGCCAACTACGACTAACTCCTGATGTTGGCAGCCCAATCCCTAGCTATGGCGCTTGAGGAGCGCCTAATCGAATTATTCTTGTCCCCCGGAGTCCCGCGGAGGCCCTTCCCCTACCTCTAATCCTGTCAGACTGTGCCACTGGGGGTGGACTGACAACTGCTATTACTATTAAGTCCTCCTCCTCGCTGTCCCCCGGTGCACTGGTGAGATCCCGTCCCTCAAGTCCGTCCGGGGCCCATTTGTCCTGGACTGGTCGAGCTTGACCCTATTACTATTAAGTCCTCCTCCTCGCTGTCCCCCGGTGCACTGGTGGGATCCCGTCCCTCAAGTCCGTCCGGGGCCCATTTGTCCTGGACTGGTCGAGCTTGACCCTCTACCAAGTCCGCCTCTACCTCCAGAGTCCGGACCATTGGGTCCGTCTCCTCCTCCTAAGTCCGGACCACTGGGTCCATCTCCTCCTTGTCCGGATCACTGAGTCCGTCCTCTCTTCCTCAGTCCGGACCATTGGAATCGGACCCTCCTCGGGCATCCTAACTTCCAAGTCCGGAGCCGACCCCGATGCCCTGACTTCTTCGCTCGGACCCGCCTCCTGGGATCCCCCATCCCCCTACGCCATCTCTTGCTCTCTCTCTCCAGCCTCCCCTCCTCCGGACCATTTTCCTCTACACCCCCCATGCTGGGTGCTGGGTGCAACACGATAATTTTTGAAGGGGGTTAATAATCTCGAAGGGGGTTTTCCGCAAATAATCTCTGAAGGGGGTTTTTGATGGGCCCTAAAGCAGCGTTTGAAGGCATTCCGAAAGCGACTGAAAAAGGTGTCACCAAAATTACTACTTTCCATCTAGCAATGTTTGTGGCCAATGGTGGTCGCAAACTCCAACCTAGGGAAATAATGCAAAGTAGGAACGGTGAGGAAGGCCGTTCCTGCCGGGCAAGAACGACTGTAAACTCAGTAAACTCATGTTTGGGAGGAAAATGTGGTTTTGTTATGACATCACATAAGCCACGGACAGGGTATTTCCCTCGCACAGAAACATCAGCAACCGGACTTACAACGTTAACTCCGGGACCCCAGGAAAAAACGAGATTTCAGTTTCACTCATCCCCGGAGTTCAATCCTTCGTCACTTGGTCCAGCTTCTCCTGCATTGTCATCGCTATCTTCAGCGGCACTTTGACTCGCAGGTTGTATGAAGCCACGCAACTCGCAGAGCTTATCCCTTATCGCTTTTGTCCACCGCATACTGAGATGTTTCCGCATGCTCAACAAAACCCATAATGTGATGACGCCATTCACAAATACCTCCTGTATGTTTTTCGTAATGACCCTTATTCCCTTTTTTCTTGACATTGGACCAAATGGGTTACCACTCTGGCGGACTATGTATTCTCGCACATATCTCCTTCATACGACCGTGCTCATCCGATACTGTGGATAAGAAAGTGAGGTCGTGGTGCATTTAGCTTCACGCCAATGACCTCTCAATCCAAAATGGCCTGTTATGCATGTCCGTAGTGCACGCACGATAAACATCCCTCTTGATTTCCGTTATGTCCCCATTCATCCGTGCCATTTCACTGTTGCCTTCCCGCATTTTGATATGCCCCAAGTACATATCCGTTGTGGGAGGTCCTCAATAATGCCTCATCCAACAAAGCTTCATCCGGACTTGAAGTGGTCGGGTATGCTCCACCGCGTGAAAACCACTTCCAAGGATGTTCTAGCACTAGACCGATGTTATTCTCCACAATGACAGCAATCTCCTTCTGGTCCACCCAAAAGGCCTCCCACCACTTGTACTCTTCAGCAGTTACATATGGACGCAACCCTTTTAATCCTTCCTGCAAGTGGGCGACTCCTTCCGTGGGTGATGGGATACCTGCCGTTCCCTTCTTATCCCGGGCTCGCAGTGACAATAAAGGCGCAGCCGTTATTCCCTCAGAAGGAACAAAATTCAAAAACTCTAATCCAGCTTCGGTTTCCCATAGCGGGGATGTTGAATCTTGTTGCTCGATGATGTGACAAGGCCGGGTTTGTCTTCCGTAATTTTTGAACTGTGGCAGCAGTTGTTCGGTTTTGACAGTGCAACAAAACCGCTTGCTACCTCCTCGCGTTTTCACATATGTCCTAAAATCCGGGACCCCGAGGGAGGGCGCCGGCCGGCGCCTCCCCGCACCACCCGGAGGACGGCGGAGGGCGCGGCCGGCCGCCGTCCGCCACCGCCCGTCGGCCCATGGAGGGCGGGCGCCACCGGCCGCCTGCACCACCAGACCCCCTCCGGGTGGTGCTCGGATGGGAGGGCGCCGGCGGCGGCGCCGGCGCCTCCCCGCACCACCATTGTGGCGATGGGTGGTGCGGGGAGGCGCCGGCGGCCGGCGCCTCCCCGCACCACCATTGTGCCGGGCCTCCGGGTGGTGCTCGGATGGGAGGGCGCCCGGCGGCGCCTCATCCGGCACCACCCGGGGTCTGGGTGGTGCAGGCGGCGGCCGCCGGCGCCCGCCCTCCATGGGCCGACGGTGGTGCGCGGGCGGCGCCGGCCGGCCGCCTCCCTCCGCCGTCCTCCGGGTGGCACGTGGAGGCGGGCGCCGGCCGGCCGGCGCCTCGGGGCGGATGGAGGCGGCCGGCCGGCGCCCTCCCTCCGCCCGCCTCGCCCGAGGGAGGTGTACGCGAGGCGGCGCCGGCCGGCGCCGCCTCCACGCGCCACCCGAGGGCCGACGGCAGCGCGAGGCGGCCGGCCGGCCGCCGTCCTCCACGCCACCGAGGACGGGCCGACGGTGGTGCGCGGGCGCGCGGCCGGCCGGCGCCCGCCTGCGCACCCGTTGCCCACCCGGCAGGTACTACCGTCAGGCGCCACAGTGTGGTGCTCGAAGGGAGGCGCCGGCCGGCGCCCTCCCTCCGCCACACCACACTGTGGCCACAAATAATGGCAGATGGAGGGCGTCGGCCGGCCGGCGCCCTGAGTGTGGTGTACAGAGGGATGTCGCCGACGCATTGTTGCGATACCTGTTGCTTTCTTGCAAAAAGTAGGATAGTCTTCGCTGACCATTCGGATTGCGTGTAGCAATTGAAAGATGTGGAGGTCTTGTCCAAACTTCCTGAGGAGTTTCGCCATTTCATATTTGAGATCAATAATTGGAAGGGCCTGGAGAATGAGCAGCGGGCTTTAGCAGACAAGGACTTGGAAGAGGGACTCCACGTTTTCAACGTTCCATCGGTGGCAGTCGATGCGGATCCAAGGCGTAATGTTCTTGACTTGCGTGGCTACTGCGGGAAGGAGATACACTTTGCTTGTCATGGACGCCCCCGTGGGTTTGACATCGGTCCTATGGACAAGCGCATGGATTCGGCCATGATGGGTGTGTTTGAGTTTTGAAGAGAAGACCACCGGCGAGTTCGGGCTTATCGTCACGCATGGAGTTGAAGAAGCCCACGATCGAGTCTGCGGAAATTGTGTGGCAAGGGAGGCATGGTGTCCTTCATCTGGGACAAGACAAACATGAATAACGACAGAGGCGGATTTGAGACTGTCGAGTACGTGACAATAGGATGGTGTCTAAAAGCAAGTTGTGCGAGAGAATGGGTTCCTATGATGCCTAACGCCATGCATGGGACTTTCAACAATGGAAGGACAGTTATTGGGCACCCCACTGTCGTGAAGAAGCTGGTCCACCTATCACACGACAAGCTGGTAGTATGCCCTTACCAACGCCCGCTAGGCATTATGACAAAACTTGTCAAAACATTCTCCAGGGAAGGAGATTGGGTTGTGGATGCTTGTGTGGAGCGCACGACAACATTGGCGATTGTTGAGTGGCCGGAATGATTGCGATTGAAGCCGATTTGAGGTGCGGGTACATTGAACAACGACACATGGTGTACAAGTCCTACGACGCAGAGGAAGAGCTAACGCTCGAGCCGCATCGCAAGGGGTCCATCTCGCCTGGGCAAAGGAGGTTTGCATAAGTGAGAAGGATTGCCTTAAAGCCCAAGTGGTTGCATTAAGTGCCAGAAGGTTGAAGACCACGACTGGCGACCTTTTGGATGAGGGTGAGCAAACCCTAGATGCTCTGTGGCAGTCGACACCGTCAGACGCTAGGCCCAGGAATGATACTATTGAAGACGAGCAAGCAATGGAGGAGAACGACAACTTTGAGGCGGACGATGTGGACCGCCTCAGGAATATGGCGGTGGTTCTTGACTCAGTGTCGGTGCAAGGCATGGATGAGTCGCCAGGCCGCACTCTTCAATGACTTTGTCGATGCCGATGACCACTCCCTTCTTTAGCAGATGTTTGTTGCAATGTTCTCACGACCATTGAAATGAGACTCCCGCTAGTACAGGATTGTCTTCATTGTGTTCCACCACTTCAAGTAAAAGTTTTTGCCAGAAAACATATGAAAATGGCAGCCCTCTAAAAATCTCTGACGACACCCCACACCCTCGTGCTCCGGTTCTAGGGTGTTGACTTGAAAACGATCTTTATCACAGGAATGACCTCGTAAAGGGTGTGCATTATCAAAGTAGGGCACATATGCTGTTTTAGGTAAGGTGTTCTTCGTGACAAGGGGTCTTGTCTCGTAGAAGGGGGTCGATATCCCCTTCAAAATTATCGTGTTGTGCGGCGGACCTACTTCTTGCTCTGTTGTTGCCGCTCCACCGTCTTCTCCCGGTCACCTCCCATCCGTCTGGCCCTCCTCGCTCACTCTCATCGAACAGATGCCCAATTCTCTGCAGCGCTTTTCGAGACCTTCCGGTCCCTCCGACTCCTCTGGCAGTCCCGCAATCTCAGCAGCCTGGTGGACTGTCCCCACCGCTCTCAGGAGCTCCACATGATAGTACACGAAGTCCGGGTCGATCTGCTGGATGGCCTCTTCTACGTGGGCTCGGAGCACTCTGTATTCGATCCGCCCTTGGAAAAGTCCGTTCCTTTCCTCCACCACATGGAGCCGTAGCTCCAGGGTCTCCTTCTGGCCTTCCATCTCCTGGCGTGCCTCTCCCACCTCTTGGAGCTGCAGTCGAAGATCCCCCAGCTCCCTCAGCCGCACTTCCATCTCCTCCCCATGGGCCGTGCGTGCTTACTCTGCAGCCGTCTACTCCTCCTTCAGGCATGCTGTGGCCGCTCCAGCCACCTCCCTCTAGCGATTCCGGTCCCTGCGGTAGTGGTCCTGGTCAGTCTTGGCCGTGGCCTCAGCTTCCTTGGCCCACTTCAGTTGAGCCTCTAGCGCCTAAGCCTCATAGGCGTGCTTCAACTGCTCATACAGCTGGAGCACCCGAGCCTTGTCTTGCTGGGTAGACCTCGCCTCCGTCTCCGCCGTCCAGAGCTTCTCCTCCTCGATCCTGGCGAGGGACTCCGCCTTCTTCCTGGCTACCTGAGCCGCCTCCGTTTCACCCTGAAGCTCCACCATTCGCCTTCGGGTGGCCTCCACTTCCTGGGTCTTCTCTGTAGTTCCGCGGAGCCCCCACAACATGTCGTCCATGACGGCGGCCAAGACTCGCCGTGTCTCTTCCATGGCCACCGCCGTTGATGCTCCCAAGAATCCTGCCGATGACGCAGGCATCACCCGGTCCGTCAAGGACCGCCACACCGCACTCTGAAGTGAGTCCGGGTTGGGTACTCCGGACCCAATCAGGACCCGTAGGTCCTGTCCGTCCGGTGCAGGTCTGTCAACCTCCTTGGCCCATTTCGCGGCCAATTCCTTCTCCGTTCGTCTCCGCTTTAAGTCCGGTGGGGGGAAGGGGTCCGGGAGCTTGCTCGCTTTCCTCTCCTCGTAGGGGAGAGGACCGGCTCCGGGTGAGGCTGCTGCTATTGGCGTCACCGGGGCAGTGGAGTTGGGCGCCTGCTTCTTCTTCCGTGCCTCTGTTCTTGTCCGTCAGGGCCCAGGAGAAGGGAAGCGAGAATCTCTTCCCATACTTCCCTTGGTGGGGAGGGAGTCCGTTCCAGATGGATGGCATCTAGGATGCCCTCCCAATCTTCTTCCTCTTGGACGCGTCGGCCCTTGCCCGGGCGGCTGTCCTGGTCGTGCACTTCCCCCCCTCGCTCCCCCTCCGGTATGGTGGCCAGCCTCCTTCGGAGGGCTCGTTCCTCCTTCAGGAGATTGAGGTGTCCCTAGAAATGCACGATGAAAGGGGACAGTGTCGAAGGAGGAGGCCGCTCGTTGTGCAGCTTCCGAGCCTCCTAAGCTATCCGGGCGAAGATAATTTGCCCCCAATCCGCCCTCTTGCCCCTCTGGAAGGCGTGCAGGAAGACCAGCAGGTTATATCCTAGGTGGTCCACCTTGATGAGCATGTTCCATTGGACGATAATCTTCGCCACTGCCCTCACCCGTTGGTCCAGCAGGTCCAACATCAACCAGCCGTTGGAGGACCTCCGCCTCCCGGGCTCTGCAAGTGTAATGCGGCATCAACCCCAAAAGACCGATTTAGGAGTGTAATAAAGGCACTACCTCGGAGCGTAGTATAAGAGGGGGTTGCCATCCCAGTAAAGTGATCTTTCTTTTGGGGTTGATGCCGCATTACACTTGCAGACTTTTGTGAGTCTAGTACTAACGCGAGTCCCGAGTCATCGAGCGGGCGGACTACTCCGAAGAGAATTATCTAGGTTCTAGTGACAAAACCTAATGTGTGGTGGTGAGTGCAATTGTGGAGAACCCGGGACCTCTGCTCTTCCAAGGCAGGATCCCGACGGCCGGCGGACCGGAGCGGGCGTAGTTAACCAGTCAGGCACGATTTATAGGGCAGTGTATGGTGGGTTAACTCATATCGGTTAGATTAACTTGTAGTGTCTTTTGATAACTTGTATATTAGGTTGTAGGCCAGAGGTTTATAGTGTAGTGTGTGGTGGGCTAACTCACTGCGGTAGGATTGACTTGTAGTATCTTTTGATAACTTGTATATTAGCTTATGGGCCCACTAGAGCTGGCATTAGAGAATCTCAAGATTGTAGAAATTAGATGAGACTAATAATATGTGTGGAAGTTTATGATACAAATCATGTTTTTACGATGCATCATGCTCGAGAAGGAGGAAGAGCTTTGGAAAGTCGGAGGAGGAGGAGGTTTGGAAAGTCGGAGTCCGAGGAGGAGGTTTGGAAAGTCATCAAGGGACCACGTGATGGTTGGCATGGATGCCGCGATGGCTAGTGACTGGACCTGTTGAATGAATTGAGAGACAAAATGCGCAACCCGCAGATGGAGGGCCTAATGGCAAGGTAGAATACCACGAAAGAAACTCTACAACTTAAAACCCTAAGATGAAGGAAAAGAATCTCCTGACAACATCCGAACCGTACACTCAAGTTGTGTGACAAGAAGGGTTTAGGGTCTAAGGTTTTTGTGCCCTTCCGTTGCCCGACTGACCCTGCCATACTGTTTTCAGGCCGAATACGTGGTTCAAGACCTATTCAACAATCCTCGAAAAAGGCAATACAATTCAAAGCGCCAAAGTAAATAAATGCCCTATCAAATTGCCACGGAACCTAGTGGGAATCGCTGCTGCCCAACCACCAACCGAGAGGGAATGTGCTCTAGGACCATTACGTCCAGAGTCTTTGAGAAGTCTGTCCCACGCAGAGTAGTCCATATGGCTTTTGCTGACGCAGAGAAAGATAGTCATTCCTACCCGACACTCACTTGAGCACACTGCAAGAAAAGACAATTCCACAGAAACGCGGTTCTTCAGACTTCCTATCCAGAGATATACCTGTAGCAACCAAGGCACATTCAGACGGCAGTACTTCACTTACTTGTACAAGTAAGCTGCTATGCCGAGCACAATGATGAGAAGGACAATATCAATGCAGAAGTTTCGAGTTGACCGCAACTGCAAAATACAGCAGATGATTGGTTTCAATACAATGGACGTCCACCAAAACTTTAGGAGAACTTGGCAAGGTTGCTAATCTCAACATGAACAGATAAGGTACCACCTTGGTGACTGTGTCTCGCAGCCTTGTATTCGTGCTTTTCAGGTCGGAGGAGGCTTTGTCGACCTGCCACAGATTTATTCAATACAAAATCAAGTTGGATCCAGTAAGTCTAATACAAATGATACGAGTGAGCCACGTCTCCTCACCTTGGTGTCAATCTCGTCAAGGAGTCCTTCTTGCTTCCTCAGCTCCTGCACCGTAAGTACAGACATTCAGAATCCAAAAGTACAGCAGGCAAAAAGATTTGAGCCCCAACCTTGTCATGCTACAAAACAACACACCTCATTCATATCTCCTGCCAGGTTCGTCAAGGTTGAGAGTCCTTCTGCAATTACATCCAGATTCTGATCCTGCAGTATTCTCATTCAAGAGCAAACGAAGAAGACGGAGGTTATCTCAGCCAGAATTCGGAAAACTGACAGTTTTCCTCTTGAATTATGAAAATAAGATAACCTACTTGCTTCCTTCTGCGATCTTCATATTCTTGGCGGAAATTACTAGACTCTTCGGTTTGCTCATAATGAGAAGCATTGAAGTCCTCTGCACGTCCCACCTATCAGGCTTAAATCTATGTTTGCTCACTTCTCACATAACGGTGAAATCTCCGGTACCTTCCGCAGAGGCCCACAGGTGCTTATCTAGAACATTAGCCTAATGCATCAGTAGACAGAAGAGCTGGGGCCCTGGCTCCAGTACCTGGGTTTACAGAATCAATGCGAATCTCGGATCGAGTGGGTCCTGCTCTCCCACCCCATGCACCTCTTCTGCCTGTGGTCACTCCATCCGGAATGGATTCAATCCTTTCCTCCAGGGCTAAGACCAAATCTGGTCGTGCCTCCTGCTCATCTCTGCTAAGTCCTTTTACCTGTCCGCATCAGGCACCCATATCTAGTTTGAGTCAGTGCCAGGCAATTCTCTCCAACCTTCAAAACCTGAAAATCGCACCAAGATCACCCAACCTTCTTGAGCGCAAGCTTTTGCAGCTTAGGTATCTCATTCTTCAGAGCAGCTTTGGACCTCCGTATCTCTGCATTCAGCGTTGCTGCTGCTGCTCTGTTGGTCTCTACAGAGACATCATTTGCTTTCTGCACACACACAGATGCTAAGTACAGCAACAAGGAACCCTAACCCAAATACAAGAAGAGAAGCTGACATACATAAGAGAGCATACCTGAGCTATAGCTTGGATCTCAGCTTCCACCACTGTATACAACCTGAGGAACGGATCAGTGCCGGAGACCTGCTGCTCCCTCTGCTTGTCGAGGTCATACTTGTCGTACTTTTTGCAAACAGCGTCCACTCGCGTTAGAATGTCAATTACACTCATCTCGTCGGTCTAGAAGCCCCGTGTGCACCAGTATCCGGACAGCGTCTTTCGTCGGACTAACGACCCCCTGCAGCAGTATCAGAACTGTGTCTTTCCTGTCACCCAGAGAATACCTTTTAGAGGGCATTCCAGCTAAGCCACCGGAAACCTTCATAAAGATCCCAGCTTTCAAAGTACAAGCGGAACAGATCTCCAGCTTTGATAGCCGGCGCATCTTACCAGACCAGGCCTGGCTCCAACCACAGATCTCCGGCCTGCGAATGGGCACAGTCGAATGTCACAGGAGCTCGCGGGAATCGGAGACTGGCCTGCGTACATAATAGGTAGTATGTATCCTTCTTCGCGCCCACCCAGCTCCAGATCCCACGGTCTGAAAGGAGAAGAGTATTATCTGGTTCCGTCTCTGTAGCGTTAATTGAAGTTAATATAAGATGCAACCTTGGATTGCTTAGCCTTCAAGTCCGGGAAGGGGCTAGGAAGGAGAAGGGCGAGGCCGCTTTAGAACCCAACAGATCAATTAGTGGAGGCAGAGTAGCTCGCCTCGGTCGTGGTCGCGGCAGAGCGTCGTCTGCTGGCTTCGGTGCAAACTTCTGGTAAGCTGCTGCTGCTTCTAGGTCACATTGCTTGGGCATGTCGGTGCGTTGGTTCCTTTAGGTTTGTCCGTTTTCTATGCTTTTTGGTTCTGGAGGTGGCTGGCTGCGGGACGCCGCCTTTCTTGTCAGTGGGTGCAAGATACGTGAAACAACAAAATTCCGCGGAGTTTGGTTGGCTAATCAGCGGCGTGGTGTGTTCGATTTGTAGGTGGCCATGGAGGTGGAAAATGAGATTGCTCGGGTTCAGGAAGAGCGGCGGAAGGCCAGCGCCGCTCTCACTTCAGTGAGCTTTGATAAGGACCTGTACGGTGCTGGAAACCGGTTTGAGGGCTATGAGCAGTCCATTCCTGTGAACGAGGAGGATGAGGACACGGATGTGAATCAGCTGGATATCAATTCTAGGAAGCGGGCCTCTTACACTGCCCCGAAGTCCGTGTTGCAGGATATTCCGAGGGGTGAAGTTGCGGAGGATGACGTTGTGAAGTCGCGGAAGATTATTGACAGGGAAGATGAGTATCGGAGGAGGAGGTTGGACAGGATCATTTCTCCAGATAGGAATGATGCTTTCGCTATGGGAGATAAGACTCCTGATCCTGCTGTTAGGACGTATGCGGATGTTATGCAGGAGGAAGCATTGAAGCGGCAGAAGGAGGAAACGTTGAAGCTCATTGCGAAGAAGAAGCAAGATGAGTTGGAGAAAAGGGCCAAGGAGGAGTCCAGTGCCCCTACCAAAGCTCAGCAAGGAGCTAGTGCTGCTGCTGCTGCCGCCGCTGCGGCTGCTGCAGCCCAGGCTGCTGGCAAGCGCAGGAACAGGTGGGATCTGTCCACTGAGCAGGAAGATGCCAAGAGGGCGAAGACATCGGAGTGGGATGCTCCAGATGCTACTCCCGGCCCTAGCCGGTGGGACGCGACACCAACTGCTGGACGTGCGGGTGTTGAATCCACTCCCAGTATTTCTAGAAGAAATCGCTGGGATGAGACCCCCACGCCTGGCCGACTGGCGGACGCTGATGCAACCCCTGCAGGAGCCGTGACGCCGGGTGCTACTCCGGCTGGGATGACCTGGGACGCCACACCTAAGGTGGGGGGCTTGGCTACTCCAACTCCCAAAAAGCAGCGGTCTCGCTGGGATGAAACTCCTGCGACTATGGGGAGTGCCACCCCTATGCTGGGAGCAACACCTGCAGCTTTCACACCTGGTGTTACTCCGGTTGGAGGGATTGAGCTGGCAACACCTACTCCAACACAGATTGCCGCTCTGAGGGGGCCTATGACTCCGGAGCAATATAACATGCTGCGATGGGAGAAAGATATTGAAGAGCGGAATAGGCCTTTGTCAGACGAAGAGCTGGATGCCATGTTCCCCATGGATGGGTACCGAGTTCTGGAACCCCCTGCCTCCTATGTGCCCATCAGAACGCCTGCTCGAAAGCTCCTAGCAACGCCAACTCCTTTGGGTGGCACACCCTTATATGCTATTCCAGAAGAAGATCGGGGTCAGCATTTTGATGTACCGAAGGAGGCCCCTGGGGGGCTGCCTTTTATGAAACCCGAAGATTATCAGTATTTTGGGGCTCTGTTGAATGAAAAAGAGGAGGAGGAGATGAGCCCGGAAGAAAGCAAGGAGAGGAAAATTATGAAGCTGTTGCTGAAGGTGAAGAATGGGACTCCACCCCAGAGGAAAACAGCCCTTCGACAGCTGACGGACAAGGCAAGAGAGTTTGGTGCGGGCCCCCTTTTTAACCAGATTCTACCCCTCCTCATGTCTCCCACCCTGGAAGATCAAGAGCGGCACCTTTTGGTAAAGGTGATTGACAGGGTGCTGTACAAGTTGGATGAGCTGGTCAGGCCGTTTGTGCACAAGGTTCTGGTGGTCATTGAACCTTTGCTCATAGATGAGGACTACTATGCACGAGTGGAGGGAAGGGAAATTATATCAAACTTGAGTAAGGCTGCAGGTCTAGCTACAATGATTGCTGCAATGAGACCTGATATTGACAATATTGATGAGTATGTGAGAAATACAACTGCCCGAGCTTTCAGTGTGGTTGCATCAGCTCTGGGTATCCCAGCTCTTTTGCCGTTTTTGAAGGCTGTTTGTCAGAGTAAGAAGTCATGGCAGGCAAGGCATACAGGTATAAAGATTGTGCAGCAGATTGCTATCTTGATGGGCTGTGCAGTCCTGCCACACTTGAGGTCTCTTGTGGAGATCATAGAACATGGACTCAACGACGAGAATCAAAAGGTCAGGACAATCACTGCTTTGTCTCTTGCAGCTTTGGCTGAAGCTGCAGCTCCATATGGTATTGAGAGCTTTGACTCAGTGCTGAAACCCCTGTGGAAAGGTATCAGATCACATCGCGGTAAGGTGTTGGCAGCGTTCTTGAAAGCCATTGGATTCATTATTCCACTTATGGATGCAATGTACGCCAGCTACTATACGAAGGAGGTTATGGTGATTCTGATCCGTGAGTTTCAGTCACCTGATGAGGAGATGAAAAAAATTGTGCTCAAGGTGGTCAAGCAATGTGTTAGTACCGAGGGTGTTGAAGCAGACTACATTCGAACAGAGATTCTTCCAGAGTTCTTCCGGAATTTTTGGGTGAGGCGGATGGCTCTCGATAGGCGAAATTATCGACAGCTTGTGGACACGACAGTGGAAATAGCAAATAAAGTGGGAGTTGCAGACATTGTCGGGAGGGTGGTTGAAGACCTCAAGGATGAGAGTGAGCCTTATCGCCGTATGGTGATGGAGACAATTGAGAAAGTGGTTGCAAACCTGGGAGCCTCAGATATTGATGCACGCCTTGAGGAGCTGCTCATAGATGGAATTTTGTATGCCTTCCAGGAACAAACTAGTGATGATGCGAATGTGATGCTCAATGGGTTTGGAACAGTTGTGAATGCCCTAGGACAGCGGGTAAAACCGTACCTGCCTCAAATTTGTGGTACAATCAAGTGGAGGCTAAACAATAAAAGTGCTAAAGTCCGACAGCAGGCTGCAGACCTTATTGCCCGAATAGCTGTGGTCATGAAGCAGTGTCACGAGGAGCAACTCATGGGTCACTTGGGTGTTGTTCTCTATGAGTATCTCGGAGAGGAGTATCCAGAAGTGCTGGGGTCCATTCTTGGTGCATTGAAGGCCATAGTGAATGTCATTGGTATGACGAAGATGACACCACCGATCAAGGATTTGCTTCCACGTCTAACGCCAATTTTGAAGAACAGGCATGAGAAGGTGCAAGAAAACTGCATTGATCTTGTAGGTCGGATTGCTGACAGGGGTGCAGAGTTTGTTCCTGCTCGTGAATGGATGAGAATATGTTTTGAGCTCTTGGAGATGCTAAAGGCTCACAAGAAAGGCATTCGTCGAGCTACAGTGAACACATTTGGGTACATTGCGAAAGCAATTGGCCCTCAGGATGTTCTTGCAACTCTCTTGAATAACCTCAAGGTGCAGGAGCGGCAAAACCGCGTTTGCACAACCGTGGCTATCGCCATTGTTGCAGAGACGTGCTCACCCTTCACTGTACTTCCAGCTCTCATGAATGAGTATAGGGTGCCGGAGCTGAATGTGCAAAATGGAGTGTTGAAGTCTCTATCGTTTCTGTTTGAGTACATCGGTGAAATGGGGAAGGATTATATCTATGCAGTGACACCTCTTTTGGAGGATGCTCTTATGGACAGAGATCTTGTGCATCGGCAGACAGCAGCGTCTGCTGTTAAGCATATGGCTCTGGGCGTTGCTGGGCTGGGTTGTGAAGATGCATTGATCCATCTGCTTAATTATGTTTGGCCAAACATTTTTGAGACCTCTCCTCATGTCATCAATGCAGTGATGGAGGCTATCGAAGGCATGCGCGTCGCATTGGGACCTGCTGTCATTCTTAACTACTGCCTTCAGGGTCTGTTCCATCCAGCGCGCAAGGTCCGGGAGGTGTACTGGAAGATCTACAACTCATTGTATATTGGTGCGCAGGATGGCCTAGTCGCTGCGTATCCAGTTTTAGAGGATGACCCTAACAACGTGTATAGCAGGCCAGAGCTGATGATGTTTATCTAAGTTCAGCCTGCAAACTCTATTAACGTTTCCGTTGTTCTTTGAATTCCACTGTTTCTTCTATTCCCGAACGTTCCTGTTCTTTTGCTCCTGTCGTTTCGCATGTCTAGTCTGTAGCAGGCCAGAGCTGCTGATGTTTATCAAAGTTCAGGCTGCAAACTCTTTGACGTTTTCGTTGTACTATGAAATCCATGCGTATGCTATTCCCAAACATCTGTGCTTGGGCTCTTGGCGTTTCTCGCGCCATTTCCATTGTGGTACTGTCAGCTCGTGTAGGGGTACCGATGTTTGATCTGATAAGTTGAAGTGCTCCGCATTCCACGTGTTGAAGCTGATCCCGTCACTTCCATTCTGCATCTTCCCTGTCAGTTGGGTGTCTGGTGATATGATGGACCGGAAGACCCTCCGATGATGTGCTCCGTAGCCCACGTCCTTAAGGTTTACGCGGCACTCCCATCTGGAAGTGCCCGATTTTGTTGGGTAGAGTAACATATGGGCTTCCGGACGCGGCACTTCATCCGGACACTCGTTTTTCAATGCAATAACCGGACGTTTTTGTAAGATTTCATCCATTTCTTTGGTTTCTACTCAAGTTTCTGGTCCTCGAAGCTAGTACCTGGTGAATATATTGAAATCCAATTCTGGTGGATTCTCCATCAAGAGCTGATAAAAAAGGATTGCAATAAACTCTTATTTTAAGCTTATGTACTTTGAATGTAAGGGGATTGGTGGTGTTTGGTTAGTGTCTTAATGCCTCCAAGTGCTCAAATTGAGACTCTTTAGGTGGCAAAAGACTCTTGCCGCCTAAATTCACAAGTGTTAATTATCGCAGCTCTTCACTCTTCTAATTGCCCTTTGCTCCCCCAAAGTCTACACGACCACAAGCGTGTAGTCAACAGAGATTCTGAAAGCTAGAGCTGGAATTGAGCTACTCCCTACATTCCATTGCACTTGCCCCACCCCTTCTTCTGCAATTGCATCTGATTTTTTATGTATATATCTTCTCAGGTGAACTGAACACGGAGATAACCAGACCTCGTTATGAAATAGCAAAAAAACCTATAGGCAATCCTTTGCCGTTGGCCGGTGCTCTTGTGATGTACTCGTGCTTGTCTATAGTGGTAACCATATTGATAGTCTCCCTCCCAACTACCACCCTTGCTACCACTTCTCTAGTACTCTGCCTTGCAGTCATTGCATTGTGTTGGTTTTTGTAAGTGCCCACTCTATTTGATCAAAGTACGTAACACGTCTCTCCGAGTGCAAGCGTTTCTGGCTCTTCCTCGTAATCACAAAAAATGCTAAACATACGTACACTTACATCCATGTATCTAGAAAGGAACAATCAAAACTACTGACGATATACCAATACGATATGTCTCAATGGCACACACTATACCACAGGTGTGTCTGTTCTCCCAGCTACAAGCTCCATGAAAGTCGGCTGCTTCTTTTTGGTTGGAAGCTTCCAACTGCTCTTAGATTCCCAAAACACAAGCTTCCTTTTCAAGTTGTTGTCAGAATTGTGGGATCAGCCAAGATAGACAGTGTCGGCAGCATGGTCTTCCCTTCTGCCTCCGCTCCTAGACTCTCTAGCTGCCTGATCATTTGTTGGAATAAACATGTTGCATGTTGTTGCAGAAAAGGCCACTTCTCTAACACGGCTATCAAATGTTGGCACAAATTTCCTATGTTTGGAGTTGCATCCATTAATTTTCCTGCTGCCTGTGTGGTTGACTCTTCAAGAGTGTGCAAGAAGGTAGTGCACCATGGCTTACTGCCGCTACCCCTATGTCACGAGAGAGATAATTCTCCCACAAGTTCGTACCTGCATCTTGATTAATCCGCATGCAAGGTTGTCGAAATTGTGTTTGAGCCTGTGCAACCTCAGAGTACCTAGCAAGTAATTTGTGAGTGGGGACTACTTTGTCCATTACCATCATGACCTTCAACTGGTGCTTGCACATAAAGCCTCTTGTCCCTTGCTTACATGTGCAATACCCCCAGGGCGTTCCAGCACCACTGACTGTATACTAGCGCACTCTTCCACGGTCCTGACTTTGCACATATGCAAGGTTAGGAGATGCTGTGGTTGGTAAGAACACATCATTGTCTACGATGCTCATTGCTTTTTGGAAGGCACTCTTTATTATTTGCTCTTGCTTCAAGTTCCTAATCATGCCAATTGCTTTACATTGTGCCATATACCAGAAATGTCTATTCACCTCCTCGAACAAAATGTGCAGGAGCCAATCTAAACGCCGGTTATGAAGGGTTTTTTTGGAAAGCAAGCATCTGTACTTCAAATGCTTGTGGTATGCCTCAATGGACGAGTTGCAATCCTGCCCTGCATGTGGCACTGTACGCATAGCTTTAATCCACTGATGCATGTTAGAGCCCCATTGATCCTTAAAGTACCTGACAAAATTACCAGCCAACTCATGAAAGGTAGCATTGAAGTGTCCCAACCTTTCCGTGCCAGCTCAATTCACATCTATGCTATCATCAAGGTCCATATGCATAATGTCGCCCAACGACTTTCATGATGGCATGTCTTGTGTAGGGTTCCTCTACCTTTTTCAACAATTTCTGTAACCAGGCTCTCCTAACATGCCACAAGCATAAACAGAGTTGCATAGATGTTCCAAACACAACTTGAATGACATTAATTTCCGCCAAACAATCATCTACTAGAAAAGCAGTGGGCTGCCATTCAAACTTTTGTCGTACCATCTTTCCACGCAAGGAATGCAATCACTGTAAAATGTCGTGTGTTGTGGCCTTACTTGTGATGACCCAAGCCACAGGAATGCCGTTGAAGTGGTCATCAAAAACCAAAAGTGTGAAGAGCTGGAACTTCCATTTGTTGGTGCCAAATGTGGCATCCATAGCAATGATCGAGTTGTGACCCCAACGAAGCATTGCCTGCATTTGAAAATCACTCTGGATGCTTAACATGAAGTCTGTGGCATGGTCCTCTGTTCCAGGCAGTGGGTAGAACACTTCGGATCTATGGATATCCATCCATAACTTGACACTCACCTCATCTGTTGCATGGAAATGCCACACCCTGGCATCAAGTTCAGCTTGTAAATTCCTAATGTCCCTTGGAAGGAGAAAATCATCCCTCTCAAGGATTGCTTGTGGATCACGATGCTTCCGTAGGAAAACATCAGACTCATGATCTTTCAAGATCTGAAAGGCTGTTGTCTTACACAACAACTTGTACTTCACCCATTCCTTCTTGGCAGCAGAAAAGTAAGGAGCAAGGGTGCAGTTTGGATCTGAGTTACTGGCAAACAAACCATAACAATACTGCCCTGACGAATCAATGTGGTGCCCTTCATGTAATCTTAGTTCAGCCACATCACGGAACATTTCAATCTGGCTCACAAACACCAGAAATTGGCACCTTCGCCTCTTACTCTCCCCACACACTATCTTAGAGCGCCTGCTGCCAACGCCTGTCTTTGGCTTGTTAGTTAGATCAACACAAACTTCCGATTCAAGAGAACTGTACTTCCAGTAACTATAAGCACAACTGAACTTCATGTAATGGCAAGGAGTGGTAGGAGAGATTGCATTTTGCCTGATGCCTGACCTTGTCTACACATTTATTCTTATCAACTTTGTTGGAAAGAATTTTGATGACTCCTCACTAAAGGTGAAATCTTGATGTATACACCAAGGAATGTAACAAGTTTTAACGAGACTGACTTTCTTCCGAACTGTGTGCACAACATCTTGTCATTCCAGGGTTTCCCTTGAGAAGGGATCCGAGCAGGGAGTTTGAACAATAAAAGGGCACACTTGGGGCTGAACAAGATAAGGTGCAATTGTACTCTTAGCTCCCACCATGCTCCCTACAATCCACAATCAAGCCGATTCGACTGTTAGAGTGCACGGAAATTAAAACGCTCAATTGTGCAAGCATGAGACGCAATTGGGAAAAGAGTCATGAGATAGGTGGGACGCCTACGGTCATCGCGGGCCGAACCCAAGCTCAACTTTTGGAAGGGAGTTGTGACATTTCCTCTTCCCGGAGTAGAGGTATGATGTTAAAGACGAGATCCGAGGTTTATGTTAGGAATACAGTCGATTACGGTGAATACAGTGACACGAGACGGACTGGATTACGGTGGCATGGGCGAAGCCTTGGCTTTCGTAATCGGAGCGTAATCAGAGCTTTGATGGGCAACGGTAGACATGTCATGGTGAACGGCGGAAAGGCCGTGTGGATGGTGACATGGCCGCTGCGGTAAAGAGGAGTGTGATGCGACCAATGACATGACCGTTGCGGATGTGGTATGGTGGCCATGTGGAGCTGTGCTTTGGATTCCGTGTCCACATTAACTTTGTAGTGACTAATAGCACCTGCGCCCGGGCTGGGTCTCGGGAAATGCGCACCGAGTCCTAATTTTAAGAAAGTATTTTAATTACTTTCATTCATCCAATCTAGGTACCTACATATCGTGCCCACGCTTCACCTCCCTTCGGTTTCTTTCATAATCCTGGCTTGCTCGCTATGTGCATCTAGCCGGATAGGGTTGTGGAGCTTAGGGGTCTTCTTGGATTCCTTTATTTTCGTATTTAATTTAGTTTTTTAATCTCTTATTTATAGATAAGTTTTTATAGATGATGTTAACCATGCTTCTAAGGCTCGGGCGGAATCCGCAGAGCAGTTGGAACAGGTCCCGGGTAATGCAACAAACCCTGCGTGTTGCAGTGCAGCGAGCGGTGAGTATGCTCGCGCCAGGCTCTTCGACCCTCCCTAGCCCGCTTACGAGGAGAGCATTGTTGCCCTCCGTGCCCTCCATCCAGCACGCAAGGATGCCATCCCCCCGGACATATCTGACTACATCCCGGAGGATCCCTTCTCCCTGGATCGGGCAGCTTTTGCTCTGGCACTCTCTACGACCCCACGTCTTTCCTGCCGGGTTATCAGGAATGGTGTTTGAACACCTCAGGGACCTTTTTCTCCCCGAAGATCCATCTAGTGGCTTCCCAGAGCTCTTTTCTCTGGCCGCTGCGGTGGCTCGGGGTGAGACGCCTCACCGGATTTCCCATGTTCTTGCAGCTAGCAGGCTTGTCGCTATGGACAAGCCTGCCCCAGGCTCGGGCGTGCGCCCACTCGCGGTCGGGAAGCCTTCATGCGGCTACTCAGCCGCACTATTGCCCTTCAGTGCCGCTCTCTTCTTCAGCAGCACCTCAACCCCCTTCAATTTGGCATTGCCACTCCAGGGGGCTGTGAATCTGTGGTGCTTGGAGTGAAGGCATGTGTCGCGCCACGGCCGCATAGCGGACATGGCAGCATGCCATCCTATCAAAATCCGCAAAACAAAAAGTCTTTTAACTACTTGCTATCAACTCATAACCTTGGGCCACATGCGTCATCACCACCTCCGTCTCACTGCGTTTACAAATGTCTGGCTGTTCTATTGAATCAGACATCAACAATCCGTCCTCAATGACGGATTCTGGCCTTTGTAGCCTACACCGCCGATCTTAATTCGGCCCGAATTCAAGCCGTGATCACACCCGCACATGTCGGAGATCTTCGCCGAGCCGTAATTGCGCTTGTGATATTACGCTTGTATGGTCCACATAACCACGACACCATCCTATTTCCATACCCATGCCACTCATCATGCCACCACACACAGCACGCACACCATCACACTCGATTCTTATCTACCTCTTTCTACCACTGCGTGCCATGCGGTCATCGCCACGGCGCATAGCGGACATGGCGGCATGCCATCCTATCAAAATCCACAAAACAAAAGTCTTTTAACTACTTGCTATCAACTCATAACCTTGGGCCATGCGTCATCACCACCTCGTCTCCTGCGTTTACAAATGGCCCCCGCCAAAGTTAATTGCTCGTATGGCGGCGTCATGTTGTAAGCACCACTTTGGCACTCTCAAATGCCGTAGAATCGTCGGTAAAACCTTGAACATGCCATCCCTTAGTTGTGGTTCCGGCGGTTTATCGTGATCCATTCTCCACAGTGCTAATAACGACCACCGTCGCTCTTCCGGATCGAAATACTCATCAACTTGTGCTTTGCCCAACGTGCCCGTTCTTTGCTCGATGCGCGCCATGAGTTCTTCTTCTTCATCGCTATCTAGTTCGGTCTTCACCCTAGGCGGTTGCCACCCATTCAAACCATTTACATAATCTTTTTCGATACATGCCCTCGGATAATCACCCACATTGTCGTTCGGAAGATACCAAGATTCGGTGGCTTCATCCCATTCCAACACTCTGCACAAGCAAACAAACACCAGAAAGCTCGTGGGTGCAGGTGCGAAACGTCACCTTTTCTCTGCAAGTGACTTAGCCAAACTTTCGGACTTCAGGTCGCTGGTTTTCCTTGTGCACATTAAGAACCCTTGATGGGCGGTGATCAAACACGATGCATGAGCGGTGATGTTCCGATTTGAAAGGCCCTTCACGATGGCGGTCCACACGAAGCTTTGCTGTTCATGCCCCTTCCGCCGACTCAAAAGATCTCTATGATCATAAGGAAAACTCTCTATGTTGCAGCCCTCATGGTGTGATTCCATATACAGCAAAAATGCTTGCAACTCGAATGTCTCGGTCGTTCGGGTTTACCGGTGATACTTCCTTACCAGCGGTGTTTTCCACTTGTCTTCCCATGGCACTAAAATTGCGGAACACTTGTGCTCATTCTCCGGAAGCATGATTTGCAAGTGTGGTGCCTTCCATATCCATGTCAACCACATGTTGTCCCCACGAGAACCCTCTTTGATGCTCTCGAATTTGGAAAGCGGGTGTTGTTAGTGTTGGTCAAACAACCATATGGTGGTTGATTCACGGAAGACTACTATGTTTGCAATCGGCCTTGCAAAGCGAGTGTCTTGCTTGTTAGTCAACACAAGGCGATTGCAATGAATGTCACTTGGTCTTACACATGTCACCCTTGTCACTTGCCGTCTACATAACAAACATACCATGCACCCTCTCTCGTGCTCACATCCGGACACTTGATGCCATGACCACCTTCGCTTGTTCTTCACCCCAATTCTTACGTGATCACCGCCTTTTCACTTTTGTCACTTGAGCTGCCTCTTATCCCTATCTACACCGCAACTACATACGTGCTTCGATTACCGCTCGATTCGTGCCGCTACGATGTTCCATCGTCATCGCCTTCCTTCACCGCAACAACTCGTTGATGTCCCGGATCAGCCGCCTTCCTTGCTTCGCACCCACGCGGTCACCGCAATTAGCTTTCTCCCACATGCACCGTGATGACCGCCGTTCACCTTCTCGCACCCACACGCCGCTCTTCCGGATCGAAATACTCATCAACTTGTGCTTTGCCCAACGTGCCCGTTCTTTCGCTCGATGCGCCATGAGTTCTTCTTCTTCATCGCTATCTAGTTCGTCTTCACCCTAGGCGGTTGCCACCCATTCAAACCATTTACATAATCTTGTTTTCGATACATGCCCTCGGATAATCACCCACATTGTCGTTCGAAGATACCAAGATTCGGTGGCTTCATCCCATTCCAACACTCCATGTAAGCAAACAAACACCACAGAAAGCTCATTGGGTGAAAGCGTCGCCTTTTCTGCAGTGACTTAGCCAAACTTTCGGACTTCGTAGGTCGCTGGTTTTCCTTGTGTACATTAAGAACCCTTGGTGGGCGGTGATCAAACACGATGCATGAGCGGTGATGTTCCAGTTTTGAAAGGCCCTTCACGATGGCGGTCCACGAAGCTTTGCTGTTCATGCCCCTTCTCACCCGACTCAAAAGATCTCTATGATCATAAGGAAAACTCTCTATGTTGCAGCCCTCATGGTGTGATTCCATATACAAAAATGCTTGCAACTCGAATGTCTCGGTCGTTCGGGTTTACCGGTGATACTTCCTTACCAGGTGTTTTCCACTTGTCTTCCCATGGCACTGGAAATTGCGGAACACTTGTGCTCATTCTCCGGAAGCATGATTTGCAAGTGTGGTGCCTTCCATATCCATGTCAACCACATGTTGTCCCCAACGAGAACCCTCTTTGATGCTCTCGAATTTGGAAAGCGGGTGTTGTTAGTGTTGGTCAAACAACCATATGGTGGTTGATTCTCGAAGACTACCTATGTTTGCAATCGGCCTTGCAAAGCGAGTGTCTTGCTTGTTAGTCAACACAAGGTGGCACGATTGCAACAGAATGTCACTTGGTCTTACACGTATCGTCACCTTCACTTGTCTACATAACAAACATGCCATGCACCTCTCTCGTGCTCACATCCGGACTTGATGCCATGACCACCTTCGCTTGTTCTTCACCCCAATTCTTACGTGATCACCGCCTTTTCACTTTTGTCACTTGAGCTGCCTCTTATCCCTATCTACTGCACTACCGCCTTGTTAACAACTCGATTACCGCTCGATCGTGCCTCGGCTACGATGTTCCATCGTCATCGCCTTCCTTCACAACAACTCGTTGTTCTGTCGGTCGAGCCTTCGCTTCGCACCCACACGCGGTCACGCACTATTTCTCTCCCACATGCACCGTGATGACCCCTGGTTCACCTTCTCGCCGCTACGGATCGATGCACTCACACTGTATTTCTCCGATTGTCGGGCCTTCTCCAATGGATCGCTGAATCCTCCAGTCTATTGTAGAATCCTCCTTTGTGCCCGCCAATCCTCCGTCCACACCTTTACTTCCCTTGCGCTCGCCAACTGTCGTCTCACACAACCCGCATATCGATAAGGCAAGTAACGGGTTTTATAGACCTTCCCTTTAGTGACTCTCTTCCGCACCCACACGCGGTCACCGCAATTAGCTTTCTCCCACATGCACCGTGATGACCGCCGTTCACCTTCTCGCACCGCCACCGCAGATCGATGCACTCACACCGTATTTCTCCAGATTGTCGCCTTCTCCAATGGATCAATCCTCCGCCTATTGTAGAATCCTCCTTCGTGCCCGCCAATCCGTCCACACCTTTACTTCCTTGCGCCGCCAACCCACTGACGTCTCACACAACCCGCATCGATAAGGCAAGTAACGGGTTTTATAGACCTTCCCTTTAGTGACTCTCTTCCCGCACGCCCACACCGTGAGTGCGCGTTTACAGCCCCAGCTTCTTTCCGCCTAACTTTTCCGTCGTGCATTTGTGACAAAACCATTCTCCTTCCGGATCGCTTTCAGCGGTCGAAGACAAAAGACATGATGTCCTTGGTTGCCTTTGGTCACACAACATTAGTTGGGTCGGTGATTTGACCACGGTGTTCGCCGCAGCGGATCAACAGGTGGCTTCCATGCTTGTGGTTGTATGCGTATCAAGATTCGGCAAGTGGCAGGCGGATGTCGCATGTGCTCCTTGCATCGGCGCCCATCTTGCCCTTCCAACTCGATGACCCCTTGCTCACCAACGCGTTCACCACTCTCAAAATCAACCGTCCGTGTTTACGTCCAAAGTGCGGAAGGGCGATGTTGAAGATACACGAAATCACCCACTTGAACTTTCTCCGGCTTCCATGACCTCCTCGTGTGAATGCATACCTCAATTGATCTACGTCATGCGATGGCGGATTGTCCATCGCCATGGGTATCACTCGTTGTAACAACTTGGCCCGGTTTCGTAACTCGAGCAACACTCATCCACATCTTGTGTCCGATCCCGGTTTGGAATATGTATGCGCCACTATGTTGGGCAAGATTCTCGCCAAACATTATGTAGTAGGGTGAAGTTGCCTGTGGCTGCACATGCGATCACAGCCCGGGGCAGCGTGGGTAGCAACTCATCCCAACAATTAGGCTCGATTTTGCGACTTGCGAAGTGAATCCTTGAAAGTTTGCACCACCTTTCGCTAAACCATCCGCACGAGGATGATCCGTGGCGTGCGTCTGTGATCTATCAAACTCCGATCCAACAACGCTTGGAACTCTCCTCTGAATTCGTTTCCTTGATCTGTCAGCACCTCTGCACAGCTTCCATATCTGCTCAAAACGCACTGTAAGAA
The DNA here is from genome assembly GCA_010909165.1 of Anthoceros angustus. Classification (NCBI taxonomy): domain Eukaryota; kingdom Viridiplantae; phylum Streptophyta; class Anthocerotopsida; order Anthocerotales; family Anthocerotaceae; genus Anthoceros; species Anthoceros angustus. Next base: position 162,844 of record MU008175.1, read on the forward strand.
AGCTCGTGCTGTGACTTGGGAAGTTCTGACTGGAAGGAATGCCAATTCCACCCACTTGGAGAAGTGTTCTATCATGAGCATACAATGCTTGTTGCCTTGCTTGGTCAATGGTAGCTCTGGCATGAGGTCAACGGACCATCGAAAGAACAGAGACCCGAATAGGCGTGAATGCAACACCACATCACAGGTTGAACCTTGCTTTGAGCGCATCACAAGCGACATCTCGACACCACTCGCTCGACGTCGGAGTACATTCCGGACCAAAAATAGGCACTCTTGACATGATGCGTCCTTTTACCAAGTGCCCAAGTGTCTTGTGCACTTTACTCACTATCATTCCGTTCCTCTATGGGAGGGACCATTTTACACACTCCACGATCATCACTAACAATTTGCCATCCCTCCGTATACCTCATGACCTTCCGTCAGCTTTGAGCAGGCGCATCTAGTCCAACTACTTGTCCTTCCTTCAATAGCTGAATAGCATGCCCATATTTCCATATGTCTCGTCCCCCTCATTGAGTTGTTTTCTTCCTTCACGACTTGTGGCCATGAGAGCCATATACATGCTTGGCATGTAACGAGCATGATCAAAATCTGCGCGCACAGTCCATCTTTGTCATCAAAATCTTGGGTTCTGCTAAGTCCATCCGCATTGTGATGTACTTTTCGCCTGCACTATGTGCATATCATATTCGGCAAAGCCCACCTTGCGAGCTTGCCACTCAACTTCATGTTCGTCATTAACCGATTACAGCTGGTGATCGATCACGAGTTGGAAGCTCTGCCGAACAAATAAATTAAATGTAGAAGCGCCCACCGCGGCCAAACATTCACCCTCATCGACGAATAATTGGCTTCCAGCGGGTATTCGACTGCATCAATCACTCTTTCTTTTCCTTCCCGATCCACACAGCAAGCTGACTCGATTCCGTTGCACTCGGTCGGTATCTGAGTGAGCGGTTTTTCAAAATCGAGCCGTTTGAGCATGGGCCTTTCGACATTGATCCTTTAACTCCCAAGCATGTTCATGTTTTTGCTCCCCCATGCCCCCCTTTTCATCGGATCATACAATACCTTGCAAGTCGCTCATGTTCACGATGAATCGGCGATAATAGTTGACGAGTCCCAAGAATGCTCTCAAGCGGCTCGTCCCTTGGTCTTGGCATAAGATTGTGACTGCACCTTCGCCATGCGGCGGCCGCCTCTGGCACAATCTTGTGACCCAAGTATTCTATCTCCTTGTAAGCAAACTTACACTTCTTTGGATGTGCCTTGACCCAGGCGGGCGGTCTGCGGCGCGTTTGAGGTCTGAATGTGTTCCTCAGCGTTGCTAAACACCAAAATGTCATCAATGTAACACCTCACGAATGGTAATCCTTGCAACTCCAAGTCTGCCACCCTCTGAAAGTAGATGGAAGCGTTTTTCAGCCCAAAAGGCATCGTCTCCCATTCCCACAACTGTTCTTTGCCCCAGAAAGCCGTTTTACACTTGTCTTCTTCTTCGATGACAATTTGATTGAATCCAGAACGGAAATCCAACGTCGTAAAATACTTGGCTTCGCCAATCGCGTCAAAGATTTCATCTGGGGTAGGCATGGGATATCGCTCCATAGGCGTTACCTCATTCAGCGCCCGATAATCTCCACACATCCGTCTGTCCTTCCATTCGCCGTTTCATCTTTCTTTAGCGGAAGGACCGTGGCGACATCTTGTGAACTTGATTTCCGAATTAATCCAGTGCAGCAAGTTCCCTACACCGTTTATCCACAATGTCCCTCTGCTGGGCTCAACTTGCCGTCTTGACCGGCTCATTGGTAGTAGTGATGATTTTGAACTTGATGCGCTCATAACGTCCAGCTCTTGCCGGTGAGCGAAGGTACCCGATTCTTCTCCGGCATCTCCGGATCACCGCATTGATCCTCGATATTCAAGTCCTCACATATTTGCCATACATGAGTTGAATGCCCACTCGTGCTTTCCACTCGCGACGATACTTCTTACGCACTATTCGCAGATTTGGGTACTTGTCTGATTGTAAACTCTTCCCGTCACCCATCATCGTGCGACCTTCCCTGTCTATCGACTTGCATTCATTGTGTGGCTATTCCCACACTCACCAACCATTGCACACAAGTCAGGTCAAATGCTTGTCCCAGAAGTTTGCATCTGAAAGCTTCTGACACACCTCGCGTATAGGTGCTGCCATCGTCAAAACCCATCGCTCGTTCCCGCTCTACAATCGTGGGTTCCCCCATCTCCTCACCATTCATGTTCAATACCATGCCCGCACCACCTCGGCGAAAGGCATATGACTGAGCCGTACTGACCAGTGTGGGCCAAGCTCTCCTGGGTTCTCCCACAATATTGACAGGATAGTGTGGCAACCTATCCATCCTGCTCACCTGTTGCGATCGCCTGCCCTCCTCAAGGATCCCATCCAGGTTCCGCTTAGTTGACCAGTGTGGTTAAACCGATCTGAGTGAACGGTTTTTCAAAATCGAGCCGTTTGAGCATGGGCCTTCGACATTGATCCTTTAACTCCGCCAAGCATGTTCATGTTTTTGCTCCCACGCATCGTGCCCCTTTTCATCGATCATACAATACCTTGCAAGTCTTTCATGTTCGATGAATCGGCGATAATAGTTGAGTCCCAAGAATGCTCTCAACGTCCCTTGGTCTTGGCATAAGATTGACAACGCACCTTCGCCGGCGACGCCTGGCACAATCTTGTGCCCAAGTATTCTATCTCCTTGTAAGCAAACTTACACTTCTTTGGATGTGCCTTGACCCAATCGATCTGCAGCAACGCTTCGAGGTGCTGAATGTGTTCCTCCGCATGTGCTAAACACCATGTCATCAATGTAACACCTCACGAATGGTAATCCTTGCAACTCCAAGTCCACCCTCCGAAAGTAGATGGGCGTTTTCAGCCCAAAAGGCATCGCCTCCCATTCCCACAATCGTTCTTTGCCCCGAGCCGCTTTTACACTTGTCTTCTTCTTGATGACAATTTGATTGAATCGAATCTAAAGTCCAACGTCAGAAATACTTGGCTTCGCCAATCGCGTCAAAGATTTCATCCGGGGTAGGTAGGCATGGGATATCGCTCCATAGGCGTTACCTCATTCGCCCGATAATCTCCACATCCGCTTTGTCCTTCCATTCGCGTTTCATCTTTCTTTAAGGACCGTGGCAGACATCGTGAACTTGATTTCGAATTAATCCAGCAGCAAGTTCCCTACACCGCTTTATCCACAATGTCCCACTCGGCTCAACTTGTGCCGTCTTCGGAAAACCGGCTCGTTGGTAGTAGTGATGATTTTGAACTTGATGCGCTCATAACGTCCCAGCTCTTGCCAGCTGAACGCGAAGGTACCCCGATTCTTCTCCAGCATCTCCCGGATCCTGCACTGATCCTCGCTATTCAAGTCCTCACATATTTGCCATACATGAGTTGAATGCCCACTCGTGCTTTCCACTCGCGACGATACTTCTTCTGCACTATTTGCAGCATTTGGGTACTTGTCCTGACGGACTGTAAACTCTTCCCCGTCACCCATCATCTGTACACGACCTTCCCTGTCTATCTGACTTGCATTCAGCTGTGTGGCTATTCCCACACTCACCAACCATTGCACACAGGTCGTCAAATGCTTGTCCCAGCAGTTTGCATCTGAAAGCTTCTGACACACCTCGCGTATAGGTGCTGCCATCGTCAAAACCCATCGCTCGTTCCCGCTCTACAATCGTGGGTTCCCCCATCTCCTCACCATTCATGTTCAATACCATGCCCGCACCACCTCGGCGAAAGGCATATGGTGAGCCGTCTTGACGATGTGGGCCAAGCTCTCGGGTTCTCCCACAATATTGACAGGATAGTGTGGCAACCTATCCATCTGCTCACTGCGATCGCCCGCCTCCTCAAGGATCCCATCCAGTTCCGCTTAGTTGGTGTGGTTAAACTGATCGCTGAGTGTTTCCACACTCAATGTTAAATCCAGCTGCGGAGGCGATGAGCATACGACCGCTTTGCACCGCGTCAATGATGAACTCCTCGCCCGACTCGACCTTTTCATAATTTTCTCTCACATGACCCGTTTGTCAAAGCTCCAAACATTCTCCAGCAAGTACCAACATGCGGATTGCATCGCTGCACTTCTCTCGAATCCGTATCACTTCCCCGCCCGATCGCACTCCGTTGCCTTGACCACGTCCGGCCTTGGAAAAGGTCTTGCACTCCCATCCGCAATCGGCATGTCAGCGGGCATCTCATTGCACATGCTTTTCCCACCCACATCACATCGGTGGGATTTGTGCACCCTCTTATGGCTTCCACACTCGGCAAGCTCGGATGCATTTTTGTAGCGATAATCCGGATTTGGCCAACGCCGAGTCTTCTCATCAATTTCTACACACGTATACTTCCGCACGAATCCCACATCGCACACACTCCGGTCCACTACTAATTCCACGAACACAACTCCATGAGATGGATGCCTGTTCATGCACTCGCCACCGAATCACTTGGTTGTCGATTTGTAACCCGATTTCCTATGATTGCTTTCATTGTGGCGGGCTTCTTCCGGACAATTGCGGTGATTCGCCATATTTGCATCCGCTGCGAATCGCTCTCTTTCCAAAGCTTCCTCTACGGGTGGTGACTCACGCGCACATCATTCGATGTCGTGCTTTCTTCGACACCTCGTGTCGTGCAGTCTTGTCTCTTCCACACCTCCCTCGGTGAACACTTCGGTACGCCGTGAACGCCAAAGATACTTCTTGATCTTTCACCATGCCTCCTCATGTCCGGAGGAATTGCGACATGTGTGAAATCTCCATCTCGCCATTTTGGCCTATAAAATGCCACAGAGTGCAGCGGATCCACCCCCATTGCTGGCCCGTGCGTAGCATCTGCACCCAACAACACATCATAGTTTCGTGCATCTGAAACTAAACAATGCACTTCCACCACACACGCATCTGCTGTTCCTGGCTTATACTCTATCCGAATCGGATCGCGAGTCATCCCCATCACCTGTTCTTTGGTGCCTGCAGATGTGGTGATCCGTACCTCACACGGCTTCAGCTTGTCTCCATACAGTTGCAGTGCTTCTTGCACCCGTGCCCCAAGCAACACTGGATCGGCACCAGTGTCTACTAACACACACTCCGGTGCAAAGCCATTGACGGTGACTTCTCGTTCGCGATTCTTCACTAACGCTATTCCACCTTTCCCCCTAGCTGCGGCTTTAGGTGATCACCACGTAAGCTGACAAGCCCGGACACCATGTTCAACTCAGTGGCTTCCTTCTTAATCCATGCCCGCATTGCTTGCTTGAGCGGTTGTGTCCGGATCCCGGTCCCGCAAACTTACCGGTACATCCATGGCTTTTTCCAACGAATCTACGTATTAGGAACAACCTCATCCTCGATGTGTGGCGTCGTCCGTCACGGATCTGCACGAATGACTTGGGCATTCTCAATCGATTCTATCCCCATCGGCCTTCACTTTTACACCCTTGCGAAATCAATGCTTCCCACTTTGGTCTCGCCTTGACCTTTCGTCATCAACGCAAACACATCTTCGTCCGAATCATAGGTTTCTGCCGACGCACATGAGTCCTTGTTTATGCTTACGCTCATAGCCAGCTGCTCTTGCAGCCTGCACCTCACTAAGCGATGCTTCAGTGTAGCTTCCGATTCTGCTTGTCCATTGCTCGGTCTCCTAGGCCCTTGGGTTTGAGTTCGGGATGGGCTTGCCAAGCGGCTTCCGTATGTCGGTTTTACCACATGCCTGCGCCTCTTTCTCCTTTGACCCACCAACACGATGCTCACATTCATACGCCTTATGCGGCCCCTTGCACCGCAAACACTTTTACGGATGTCTTGAAGCTTACGGCGCTGAGCCACTTGATCCTTTGATGGCGACTCTCTGCGTTGGCGTTCACTGCACATGCTCGCGATAATGTGACTTCCGGTGCCGAATGTTGAAGTCTTTGGTGTGACCTCGATCACATTGTGCTCCTCCCGATGGCATTGGTGGACATCTCCTTCATAACTCTTTCGGCCATCTCGTCGCTGCTCCAACTCATAATCTGCCCCATGTAGCATGTCACGAGAAAGTTGGCGATCACCCTCCTCTGTCTTCCCGGCAGCAATGTATATTTGCGCTGCCTCCTCATGGTCTTCACCTTGGTGTCTTTCACCACCGCCTCAACCGTAGATGCGGATCTTAGAGGCTCATTGCTTGATCACAAACTTTGACAACTCTTGGATTTTCTCAATGGAAGATCGGGAACATCTCACCAAACTTGGCGAACATCTCGTCCACCAAATAAGTGATGACCTCGGATTGCGATGAACCCGATGATCCTGGTTCTTCATCATCGACCTTGGAGCCTTTCCTTGCCCGCTTCATTCGCAGCGACATGTGTGCATCCTGCGGTATCTTTTCTTTGCGATCCACGATAGCGGGTTAAAGCTTCACCGGCTAGAAAGCGTGCTCATCTTTCGAGTGCCATCTCGGTGTGAACTCGGACTTGTATTTGAGCACCATCTCATCAATCGCCCATCGAACTTCTCTTCAAAGTCGCAAGAGACATACTACCGTGTCTACACGAACACATCATTTTCTTTGGTGGTTCATAATCCATCCTGGCGCCACCACGATTTTCTTCAAAGTCAATGGATCGATAGTGTGACTCCTCAAGCGACCACTTGTCCTACGGACCGGAAGCCGTGCCCGGGATTGTAAGCTTAGTTGTCGGTGTGCTTCGTTCGTCCACCACGACCGTAACAACACCATCACTATCAATCCCTCCCCTGCGAGACTATGTAAGGCATTAGTCAAAGTTGGTGTCGATTCCTTCCAGCGTCGATCCGCCAACCATGCCGACTTGTCAATCACCTCACTCGAGGCGTTGCCAAAAATCGCTTCCGGCTCCACCGGATCGGCCCACTCGAATGGATGCACACATAAAGCGGCCGTGAATAATCCAAGGTGTTTTCTCGATCTACCATGGACTTATACGTGTCGTTCACCGGCTTGGGGTCACCGATTGACTTCCTCTTCTCCGTCTTCCGCTCGAATCTGGGCCCTCTCTCGGACCCTTGAGTCGCGTTGCTACCTTGTGTGGCTTCACCGGCATGCGGATTGTTGATGTGCAAAATTCTTGACTTGGGATGGTTGTCCTCTGCACACCACGGTGAAGCATCACAAGGTGCTCGCAAAATGCTTGGGATCCGTCTGCCGTTCTATTGAATCGGACATCAACAATCCGCCCTCAATGACGGATTGCGATGAACCCGATGATCCCGGTTCTTCATCATCGACCTTGAGCCTTTCCTTGCCCGCTTCATTCGCGACATGTGCATCCTGCGATCTTTTCTTTGCGATCACGATAGCGTTAAAGCTTCACCGGCTAGAAAGCGTGCTCATCTTTCCGAGTGCCATCTCCGGTGTGAACTCGGACTTGTATTTGAGCACCATCTCATCAATCGCCCATCCGAACTTCTCTTCAAAGTCGCAAGAGACATACTACCGTGTCTACCGTGAACACATCATTTTCTTTGGTGGTTCATAATCCATCCCGGCGCCACCACGATTTTCTTCAAAGTCAATGGATCGATAGTGTGACTCCACTCAAATCGACCACTTGTCCTACGGACCGAAGGCATGCCCGGATTGTAAGCTTAGTTGTCGGTGTGCTTCGTCCACCCCGACCGTAACAACACCATCACTATCAATCCCTCCCCGCGAGACTATGTAAGGCATTAGTCAAAGTTGGTGTCGATTCCTTCCAGCGTCGATCCGCCAACCATGCCAGCTTGTCAATCACCTCACTCCAGAGACGTTGCCAAAAATCTGTCGCTTCCAGCTCCACCAGATCGGCCCACTCCTGAATGGATCTGCCTGCATAAAACAGCCGTGAATAATCCAAGGTGTTTTCTCGACAGTCTACCATGGACTTATCTGTGTCGTTCACCGGCTTGGGGTCACTGATTCAGCTTCCTCTTCTCCGTCTTCCGCTCGAATCTCGGGCCCCTCTCTCGGACCCTTCGAGTCGCGTTGCTACCTTGTGTGGCTTCACCAGCATGCGGATTGTTGATGTGCAAAAATTTACTGACTTGGGATGGTTGTCCTCTGCACACACCATACCAAGCATCACAAGGTGCTCAAAATGCTTGGGATCCGTCTGCCGTTCTATTGAATCAGACATCAACAATCCGCCTCAATGACGGATTGGACTTTGTAGCCTACACCGCCGCCGATCTTAATTCTGGCCCGAATTCGGCCGTGATCACACCCGCACATGTCGGAGATCTTCGCCGCCCGAGCCGTAATTGCGCTTGACCGTATTCGCTTGTATGGTCCACATAACCACGACACCATCCTATTTCCATACCCATGCCACTCATCATGCCACCACACACATAGCACACGCACACCATCACACTCAGATTCTTATCTACCTCTTTCTACCACTGCGTGCCATGACACATGCCTTGATACCCACCCGGAGTGGGTAGTCTTACAGGTTGATGTCGAGAACGCCTTCAATACCATTTCTAGGAGCGTCATCTTGAGGAGCTTAGGGATCTTTGGCGGCGTCACAGCCTTATACCTTTGTCCGGTGCTTCTACGGAGGTCCTCCAACCTCTACTACCGGCACAAGAACGTCTCTTGAGTTCTTTGTCTCTGTCTTGGAATCGGCCCGCAGTACGGGCAAGGCGACCCCTAGGTGGTGCTCTCTTCGCCATTGCTCACTATAGGGCCCTATCTAGGGCCGCCTTCTCAGCCTATGTCTTCCCTTGTTGTGGCGACTCTCACATCCTCGGGCCTGGGGACAAAGTTAAGGAGGCCTTTGAGCTCTTCTCTCATGAGCTTTCTTTGGTGGGCTTGAAGGTCAAGATGTCCAAGTGCCGCGTCTGGTCTCCGTCGGGATTCTACCTACTTTGCGCCTCACTGGGAGATTGCTCCGGCTTTGGGACTGCGGATTCTAGGGGTCCCCTTCGGTTCCCCTGACTTCATCGGGAGCTTCCTGGACCAGGCTCTCGCAGAGGACCTCTCCCATGTCGAGGACCTCCCTTTCTTTGGAGGATGCAGTGGCCTTTGGAATTCTTTCCTCTGTTTTGCTAGGCGCCACAGTTACCTCATCCGTCTGTTGCCTCCGTCCCGACACTTTTGTCCGGTGCGGTTTGATAGGAAGATTATGGATACTCTCGGGGACATCCACAGGCTCGGGGCTTTTGAGTGCCCTATGGGCGTCGGCCCAGCAAGCGTCCCTACATGCAATTTGGAGGCCTGTGCACTCTCGGAGGTCTCTTCCCGGCGGCTTTCACAGGCGATTGGGCCCTCTGCCCTGCTTGGCTTCTCGGTTCATCCTCCATGACAGCCCTTCGAGGATCTCGTATCAGGTGTGGAGGAGGGAACCTTCTCTCTCCAAACGTCCTTGAGGCAAGCTAGGGACATGTTATCAGTGGATGCTCGGAAGGACTTCCCTCCTTTCTCGACATTTATTACTGATGGTTTCGGGGGGTTGCATCTCGCCGAGAAGCGGCTCGGCCGGGCTTTCGATCATCCTCCAGGACCCCTCCATCCCCAGGTCCACAAGAGCGCGGCTCCGCTCTTGTTCTGGGAAGGGCGCAGGTGCTTGGCTATTGGCCCGCCCATGCATACGGGGTTTTCACATCGCACCAACCACTCTGCGATGCGATTCCGTCTTGGCTGCTCCGGCTGTGGCTTCTTCGCTCCTTACTTGCAGTGCGGCTCGCCTCGATGATTACGGTACACCTTGCTCGTTGTCCCCCAGTCATCGCATTGCCACTCACGGCGCCATCCAGCGATGTCATGTTCGCCATCGCCGCGAAAGCGCTACATGGCATGGAGGGAGCGGATGTATACTCTCCGTCTGGTCGTTCAATCGGTGACTGTACCTTGTCCGTCAGACCGAGGTTTTGATGGCGGATGTGGTGGTTACCGATCCTACGAGACACCATCTCGCTCGGTCATCACTAAGTCGAGTTGGGGCTGCCGGGCGGCTCTCAAGGTCCGCAAATATAGCGGGATGCAAGCGGGCCACCTCTTTATTCCGATTGCACTAGAAACGTATGGGGCAATGGCTGAGGACTTTGACAAATTTGTCAAGTCTTGTGCCAAAGCTTACCATGCACGTAGACACGGTCTGTCCTCTCGTACTTCACGGCATACTTCCGACAAACGGGTTTCAATTGCCCTTCAACGGGCGCTCTCAACGGCGCTCCTCCACAAGGCGGCGACAGGTGACGCATCTTCCTCTACCTCCGTGGTTTGCAGGCCGTTTATTCTTCCTGCATATGACATTGTGGGTGCAGTAGGTGACTTTAAGTAGGGAGCTTAGTTGCTCCTCTTCACCTCGACCCCCTGGTCCCCTTTGGTTGTCTCCTCCTAGATGGGCTTTTCCCATCGTTTTTTACCTCAATAAAATCTCTTATTCCCTTCTATGGTCCCCATCATGTCATTTTCCTTTACAAGAGAAGGATGATTTTATGTTATATTCCAGAATCATTGCAATTCACTTGTGTACTACAACTACAGCTTTGGAACAATTTTCCTTTAGGAAGCGGAAGAGATATTGGTGGAAGTTTCCTCGGGAAATCACATTGTGGAGAGATGTACATATGAGAGCTTGGCATGAGGGGTTAATAAAGTGTCTCCCATTTTTGGTGATAACCTTTGTTGGATGGGCCCATCTATCTCTTCCCTTTCATAAAGTCTTTGCTAGACAGGTTCACCCGTTAGGGGGTTATTAAAGTTTCTCCCATCTTTTGTGCTAACCTTTGCTAGATGGGGCCATACATCTCTTCTCCTTTGATAAAGTCTTTGCTATTCGGGCTCACCCATTTCTTCTCCTCTAATAAAGTGTTTGCCAAATGGGCTCACCCACCTCTCATTCCTTAACAAAGTCTTTCCGAGTAGCATCTACTGCACAGCATTCAAGGTTCAGCCCTTTACCACCACTAGATTTGGCTTTTCTACTACTAAATCATATTTTATCACCGTTAATCAAGAAAAAGTCTCCAAACAATTCAGCTTAGTTGCTCTCTTCTAGTGGACTTAAATAAATTTCTTCTTCTTCTTCTTCTCGCATCAAACTCCGCCTAAAAAATATCCAGATGGAAACAACACCCATCCAGGGGTCAGGCCTTCACCACCACCGATCCAAGAGATGGCTCAAAACACTTTGGCTAAGCCGTTCTTCGGCTCAAAATTTCCAGAATCCTGTTTTATCCATCAGACTTACAACAAGGCATATCAAAGATAGCAAAGTTCATAAAAAGACGCTCCCCATAAATTGCCTCCCAGAATAACACTGAGCTCAAAGCCCTGATGTTTTACAGGGGGGTGTACGCGAAAACCTTAGTTGCTGGCACGTGAATAATCTCTGGTCCAGTTGCTGGGGCACTTTGCTTCCAGATCGCAGCCTGAAATGCCTGCATCCCAGGTGGTTCCCACTCTCAACCGGGAGAACTCGAAATATGTGAACGCGAAACACCAGTTTCTTAGCATCCACCAATTCGAAAACACAAACATCATGCTCCTCAAGAGAGCGATTGAGGGCAAAAGCTCGCCATCCGCCACTGATGCCCGGTGCATGCCGTTCGGCAAGGTACACGACAGGTTGCTCCCTCCCCATTTCGTCCACTAAGCACAGCTTTGCGTTCTTCTTTGGCAAGTGGGGGGACAGGGCTCTTGGCATATTCTGTCCAGCAATGCCACCGTCAGTGCTACAACTAGGACAAGACAAAATTCAGGCCAGCCAGGAAACGATATCCATCCATACTCACCAGCCAGAATCCTCGATACACATTTGATGGCATCATCTTGAGAATCGCCGACGGGAACTCTGTGCGAAAAGCCTGCGCAGCATCCATAGCCTGCTTGATCTGAGCTTCGGAAACCGGTCCCCGCTGAGAAATGAACTGCTCCGTGTGGTACTCTGTGTCCACATGGTGCCTTGCTTGCACAAGGCGTTTTGCAGCTTCCACAATTTGCTTGCCTCTCCTCTTGGCACAACCTTTCCCTTTCTGCGAGTCCTCCACCTTTTTCTTGCACACAGACTTGCTCGGCTTAGCAGCAACGCCAGCGCCGAGTTTCTGCTTCTTGGCGCCAGTTGTAGTCCCTGCAGCTGAGCCTTTCCTCTTGCCACTTCCCAGACGTGAGGGCCTGGTAAGAACCGCTGCCTTGGAAGTCCTGGAAAGGACCGCTGCCTTGGCTACAGTGCAAGGTGCCTCTTCCGGCTCAAGCTTGACGCTCTTCTTTCCCTGGTCAACGCTTCTGTCCTCGCCTTCCTTCTTCGGGACAAGCAGCTCAGTGCTAGGGGCCAAGTGTACATGCTCAGGCTCAAACTCTTCCGTCGGAATCACAAATTCCTGTTTCACTGATACCGCCAGCGGGAACCAATCTTCAGCAGGCTTTTCCTTTGGCTTCACCAGCCGAGGGGCTGCACCCCGTCGGCTGACGCCCGGAGGTGCCCGAGGCTTATTGCAGCGGGGACAAATCGGCCCATCCCCGCATTTCACAGATCCTGCCACATCTGCTGTAAAATTTACGGGCATTTTCCCGACCCAAAACTGGACTCAGCATCACGGGATGGACGGTGCCAAGAAGACTGCGACTATCTCATTCCATCAATCTCCGAGGAAACACCATTGCAGCTCCGAAACTGCCCAGCAACCATTTCCCAGAGAACAAGCAGAAGCAGAATTCTGCTGGCAACTGGTGCTCATCAGACAGCTAGCACATCCAGACACAGCTGACACAAGCTGATTGCCCTTGCCTACCGCTATCTCTCTCAGGCGCCGCCAAACCCAGCTCGAGGCGGGGAGCGGATGCGACACCTTGCTTAGGGCTGCCAGACTGCATCCTTCCGTTGCGGATGGCCACAAACGGTAAGAACTACGTACAGCCACAGTCGTGCGTTGTAAATGGAACGGGAAAAAATGAATGTAACAATGTGGTATACACTAGTGATACACAAGCGCATCCCTGCTGATGATCAATCAGCAGGAATGGAAGAATCAAAGACTACTCCACAGACTCGGGACGTCCTGCCTGGCATCGCCATTGGAACTGCTCCGGCAAGCCTGGCCAAGAAGCCGACCGCCCCAAGGTGCAGAGGGAGGGCTCACAGTCAGGGAATCGCAGATCTCTGTCTTGGTCAGGGTCCAGCTGATCCAGCCTCCTCTCTGCAATCGGTATTTCCTGGCGCTCAGCTCGGCGCTCATCCACATCACGTTGTCCTGGAGCTGCTGGCTCACAGCCTGTGCGGCTTTGTCCGGCAACTTCACGCCCGAATTCACCACCCTAACCACGTAAGAGACGACGCTGTGGTGGCCCTGCTGTATGCCGTCAAGCGAGCCCTGGCCGAGCCCGACGCCATTGAATCCACGGAGCTTCACGTTCGCGTAGCCGGACTTCACCCGCACAAGGCCGTTGGGGTTGTGCACCGTCATCGTCACGTTCATGTCCAGCTTGAGGTAGCCTGTACTGTTGTCCATGGAGAGCTCGGCGACGCTGATGTCGGCTAGAGACACCCGGACGGTGCGAGGGAAGCAGATGGCGAAGAGGAGGAGCAGGAAGATGAAACAGAGGAAGATCACCAAACTCCAGAGGAAACATTTGCACCAACATTTGTCCGTACAGGAAGCCATGGCTGCCGATTGCTGTCACGGCAGATGCGCATCTCTGCCTTCAGAAAACCAAACAAGAAAGCTCAGCCTTCTCCTCCCTCCACGGCCTACAAGAGGGCTTGCCATCCACTTCCCTTCGCAGGGACGAAACCGCGTGGCCATCCCGGAGAAGACGGCGCCTTCACACAGTAGAAGCATGTGGGAGTAAACGCGGCGAAACTCGCAGTCGTGCAAACCAAGTTATCCGCAGGTGGGAACTGTGTCACGTCTCAAGCGTTGGACGCGGTCGCGGGATGGTGGATGTGGTTCAGCCGGTTGCCATGACGCTGCTGCGGCGTTGCGTGCTCGAGGTGGCGCGCAATCTGCCCGCCTTCGCTGGCCAGCTCCATGCCCTGCCTTTGGAGCTGGCGGTGATGGTTTTGCAAGAAATCGTGGAGCACCGGCCTAGTCACAGGAGGATTGTGGCGGAGTTGCAACTGTTCTGTCAGGTTTTCTGGTCTCCCAAGAGCATCTCCTTGGCTAATGTGGCACGGGTGAATGGTGCCGGGCTGTTTTGTCTGCACATGGCAGGGAGGGCACTGGAGAGCTTGGATTTGAGCGATTGTGTGTGGCTGGACAGTCTTTACTTCCTGCCGGGTCTGTCGCAGTTGCGGTGCCTGGATCTGCGAGGGTGCCGGCTCCTGCCTGGGGATTGTTTGGTGTCCATCAAGGCCCTGCCGCAGCTGGAGTGCCTTGATCTGGAGGATGTGGCGAGCATTAAGGATTCTGCGGCTGCTTACCATATCGCAACCATGCGCAGGCTTCGTGCACTGAATGTTAGCGGGACAGGTGCCGGGGACCAGCTCATCGACGCACTCACGTACGGGGCCAGGTTGCGCAATTGGGCGGGCGACAAGGGTGGCGTTGCAGTGAGAGAGGGGGGAAATGTCGAAGGGGATGATGCTTCGTCTTCCAGCACGGGTTTGGATTATGTGCAGAGTTTGTTGCTCAGTTGGCCCACATCCCAGCTGGTGCATTTGAGAATGCAGGGCACTACAATTACCAAGGAATCTGTGGTGAAATTGCTAGCTCTGCCTAACTTGCTCCTCCTCGATGTGCGGAACACAAGCATTGCAAGTAGGTCTCTTGCTTCCCTTGCTGCAAAGTATGGCCTCACTGCCCTGCCCGAAAACCCTAAGTTGGTAGCTCGTTCCAACAGCGTCATGGCAGCCACTCTTCGAGGTGCTTGTGGGTGTCGCGCAATGGATAGCATTCAATCCAAACCTTGTAGATCGGATCAGGGGAAGGGGGATCATTTTGTGGAATGGGAGCGAGCAGGAGTTGTTATGTTGTTGCAAGAGGCGAGCTGCGTTATCGGGGGACCTTCCAGTGCTCGGGATTTTTGGAGGCCATGCCAGAGCTTGCACCCAGCCAATACCAGACGGGTGGTGAGTTACGGAGGCTGACGGCATCATACTGATGCTTCTGCAAGCTTTTCTTCCAAGAGTTCTGATAACATCATTGAAGGTATGCAGAGCTTTGTGTTGTAAATAGGTGGCAGCTTTGGACCGAACGCTGGCCATCAGCACTTTTCGTTGGCACAAGGCAATTGAGCAAGAGTAACGTTTGTAACCGTTTCAAGTCGAGATGGGAGTTGTTCTTGTGACTTATTGAACCCGAAGGGCAGTCTGGAGGTTACAACTTCCGTAGTCTGTACATGACGCTCACAAGGCAGGGCAGCGTTCTGACAGTTGTGGGCCAAAGATCAAGGTCCATTTGCGACACTACATGTCCTAGCAGAATCATTGCCCAAACCATAGGAACTGGTGTAGCGTACTTGCTCAAACAAAATTGCCTTTTCTGTAAAAGAGGAGGATCAGCCTCAACAGATTTCAGTGCAAATGCATCAACTATCATACAAATCTGGGAGCTGCTACGACACCTGTAATTACTTCTCTCACACATCAGTGTTGCCCTTTCAGGAGGCCACGCCCGTTGATCGCCTCCAGTGCCCGTACCTTCGCCAACTGCTCTCCGTCCCTTCCCTTCCCTCTCCGGGTGACCAATAGCGAAGTAGTACCGTGAGGTTTCTTTCTTGTCGTTAACTCAACTCTCGTCTAACCCAGATAATGCTGGGTCATTACTGCTTCCGCCGGACCACCATATTCGGACTGAGCGCCTTCATTCTGTGAAGGTGGCAACTTCTCATATGGGCCTTCAGGGACTCTGGCTTGAAGCTTCTGCCGCATTGTCTGCAAGTCATGGGGCATACATGTCGGTTAAAGAAAAGGACACACGAAGAGTAAAGATCTGAAATGGCAGCGAACGTTATTCGCACGAGGTTCTTGGGTTCGGACACTTACAGGCAGTCCTGCTGCCTGAACTCCTGAGCAGGAAGCATGGAGTCTGCACTATCTTGAAGGGTTCTCCCGTCGACGCTGTTTCTGGACCAGTCGATGCTGCTTCGGGACCAATCGACACTGTGCCGTACACAATCCACACTGCTCCGTCCGGGAGTGTAAATCCTGCACGTAGGAAGGGCCGAGTCAGCTCTGTAGCACAAATCCTACATATCTGGCCCGAGAGTTGCATGTTGCACATACAACAAATGGATGCCTACCTTTCTGGTCGAGGCTTCGAATCAGGCCTGGGAGAACTTGTGTCCTGCCACCACTCCAAAGTGGACTTGGGAGAAGCCTTGTCCGAAACATACTTGACCCCAGTGGATGTAGACAAGAGCTGCTTGGCCACAGCACGACTTACATTGGAGACTCTCGGACTGGCCAAGTCCTTGACTCCGTCCTTGGGAGTGGTCCTGACTCGCAGCTTGGTATCATTGAGGCCCTTGTGGAATCCTGGAGGTAGAACCTTGCTTGCGTTACCATCTTTTCCTTCAGAACCAAGCTTGCAGTCTAGCTCGAGGTAATCCCCCTCCAATCCACCAAAGGAGTGCCTTGAACTGCCACAAGGAAACAAGGAACACTTTCTGTCAGACTCAATTGAACACACTCTAAACAAACACTGGAGCGATTGCGCTTGCCTTCAACAAAATAACATACCCGAAGGATGCTCTGGGAGTGCTGCTGATCTCTCCAGAGGACGATGTCTGAGTTGCTGAGGTAGTCTGCACTGAAGCCCCGGAATTGCTGCCTTCGCATGAACCACTCTCCACTGCAGACGAAGAGTAAGATCCTGCAGGCGAAGTGCACGCCCCACCTGAAGACACCGACATGGTAGGGGAAGGGCAGGACTGAACCCGCCCGAGCCTGATGCTGGGTAGAGCTGGAGCATCGGTCTCTGTAGCCACGGTCGCTGACGTCTTCAATTCCGCCGGTGGGCAGGGAGCCACTGTCAGGGGCTGGCTCCGAGTCTGAAGAGGAGAAGATTGTCTGGCCTTCGGGGTCGAGTCCTCCTCCGCCCGCTCTGCATTCTGACGCTCATGGGCCACTGCTGCTGCTGCGGCTGCTGTTGCTGCCGCCGCCGCCTTGGCACTGGACTTAGACTTGCTTCTCCACAGCCAGCCCGGGGTGACAGGCGTTGAGGAAGGATGGTCCGGGGACAGAGTGGTGACTTGCGACCTGATATCCACCACCCCACAAAGCATCTGACGGAAGGAGTGGTGCTTCCCTCTGGACCGGCTGGAGCTGACGGTCCCGGACCCAGAAGACTGCTCGTCCTCATCTCCGGCGAATCTCCCCAGCCGAATTCGGGTGAGCATGTTCTTCTCCACGAGACCCGGACCAGCCGGGACGGACGCCTCGGGGGTGGAAGGAGGAGTGATAGCCCTGCTGGAGCCGGCGTGCGGAGTCCGGGGAGACTTGCAACCAGTCCCGCACTGGCTCAGGTGGGACAGACTCCCGATTCTGGAGATTGATCTGGACTTGAGGGGCGGCAGGTCATCCTCATTGCTTCCCTCGTCCTGGGCCTCTGTCTGGGTTGCAGCGTCGGCCGCCTTGTCGGTTGGGGCAGGAAGCCTGGGCCTCTGGTACACTTTGCAGTCGGAGGAGTTGGAATCCTCCGACAGGTGGTGGTCGCTGGAGATGCTGATGCTGCACTCGTCCGCCTCCTTGGCCAAGGACAGGCTGTTCATCACCTGCTGGTTCAAGCTGTTGCTGAGGGAGTTGTTGGCGGCCAGCTTGCTGAGATCATTCACCAGGAGCATGGTGCGGGAGGATTTGGACTGGGAGTGCGGGCCGCGGTGGAGCTGGTAGTCCGGCCCACTGGAGGGAGCGCTGCAGGTAGCCCGCGGCCCCTCTCCCTTGAGCTTCTTGGAGAAGGAGGTGGCGGACTTGTCCTTGACCTGCTCCTTGTTGGCCTCAGCCTTGTCTGCAACAAAGGCAACAATGCATGCGAACCCGAATGAGGCTTCCGGAAGCAGACTGCGGAAGGGAAGCTACCAGAATGAGATCTATCTCGCTGGAAGTAGAAGAGATGCGATACCTTCGCATTCATCGTCGTAAATTTCAGAGCCCTTCATGATGCACTCCCCCGTGGGCACTGGCAGGATGGGGTCGTCATCGCTGGACAGGTCATTCCAGATGTAGTTGTTCTTGTAGAGCCTGGCGGAGAGAAGCAAAAGGAAGGAAGCAGCAGGAATTGTGTGAGAGCGCGCGGGGAAAGCGAGGGGAAACGATGAGGAATCAGGGAGGCTGGAAAAGTGAGCAACCTTTTGTAGGACCAGCAGAAGGAGTCGGCCATCCCCCTCCCACGGACCTGTGCAAGCCGCTTCTTGACATCTGCAAAACAATCCCGGACCGCCGGAAGTGAGGAAGCCAGCTTGCAGGCAGGGCAGCGGTGACAAGAAGGGGAATCCGGTGGCAACAGATCCCTTTACCTTGCAGCAGCACATGGTGCTGCTCTGCCGGGAACTTCACCTCAATCATATGAGGATGTTCCATCTGCCCGGCCCTGCTGAGGTAGTAGACAACCCGCACCATCTCCATAGCACCGGCCGAGCTGACTCAGAATCCGAAGCTACAGAAAAAGGAAGGGGAATTGGAATCCCTGGGCGGCAGGAATTGCCCCTCCTCCCCCCACAGGAACAAAGACGCGAGCCGACGAGAAGCAGGGAGGGCAGTCAGCGGGCCTGGCAGCAGAGCGGGAATGCCATGGGCAGCGAGTCGAATTGCAGGCCGAGAACAAAGGGCGAGAGCGATTGGCAGGGAAGGCGTCGCTGGAAAGCGCAGGAGGCGATAAATGCGCAGCAAGTTAAACGGGAATGGGTGTCGGCGGGGAGACAAGAATTGAATGCGGGAGGTGTAAAAATAGGCAAAGGCTGCAGCGCAGTGATGGCGAGGCAGCCTGAAGGCAGCGTGGAAATCGGGATTACGGCAATGATGTGGAGCCTCGGCTCACCTCGCCTCGCCTCGGCTGCGCGACGGGCAGTGTGCAACGACGGGATGCCGGAGTCCTGGCGCGGGACCCGGGAGAAGCAGAAGGAGATGCGGCGGCGAGGAGGAGGAAGCCGGAGGTGGGCGATGGCAGAACGGAGAGAG
Source organism: Anthoceros angustus (assembly GCA_010909165.1). NCBI lineage: Eukaryota > Viridiplantae > Streptophyta > Anthocerotopsida > Anthocerotales > Anthocerotaceae > Anthoceros > Anthoceros angustus. Next base: position 181,992 of record MU008175.1, read on the forward strand.
CCCGAGAGAGGGAGGAGAGCAGAGCAGAAAGAGGAGGAGAAGAGCTGATGGGAGGTTTGAAAGCAAGCCGGGGAGAGTTGCGTGATATATGGAGGGAAAGGGGAGGGGCGAGGCAGAGACGGCAGCAGCCGCAGCAGCGACAGGGCGGAGAGCAGAGCAGAGCAGAGAAGAGAAGAGAAGAGAAGAGAGGAGCTTCTCTCTTTGCAGCTGCTGCTGCTGTTGCTAGCTGCTACCTGCAAGCAGGCAGGCTGCAGCTAGCTGCTAGCTGCTGCAGTGCGTGAAGATCATCATTCCACGCAGGTGACGGTAAGGTCAGGCCAAGGCTGCCGCGGGCCGCGCCTCCCTTGCGGAAACGTTTACTCGGGGGAAACGGTGAAGGAAGAAAGGGCAGGCGCTTGCAATGGCAGTGATGAAGCAGACTGCGTGCGTGCGCCTTGATCGGTGTGGAATTCGAACAACCCGGCCTCCTGGCTTCCGAATCATTCATTCCAGTTTCACGTTTCACGCTCCGTCGGTCGGACGCCGCGCGCCTGGTGTTGGTAAGGTTTGTATGTACGTAAACGCGTGTGTGTATATACGTACTGTACATGATATAAATACGGGAATACCCACGGGTGGTACAAGGTGAGAATTGCTTTCCTTACAACACCCGGGATGTGAGCGTGGCGGGTGAGGTCCGAGGGGAGGGCGTGTCAGGGAGGGGGACCTTTTTTCGAAAGGAGGAAATAAAAAAATGGTGGTCGCGGGGTCCGGACGGGAGTGCTCGTCAGCCCGGCCGGAAAATTGGAGACTGCAGACTGCAGAGGCGAAGGGGCATGTGGGGGTCCGCTCCGCGCCTTCGCAAGATGCAGCAGACAGCTTGCTCTGCTCGCCTTGCCTGCCTTGCCATGCCCTGCCCTGCCCTGCCCTGCCCTGCCCCGCCCTGCCTTGGGCCAATCCGCGGATCCGTCCTCGGGACTCGGGGCCGTCAGTCGGCAAAAGCAAGATGCAAAGAACGAGCAACGCAACAAGACGCAAAGGAAAGCAAAGCAAAGCAACAGCAGCCTGGCATGCACCGTTGTGCACGCAGCTGCACACACTGCCACAACACAAGACGGCAGCCCGGCTCCTACAGGCTACATGCTACATGCTACAGGCTACAGGCTACAGGCCGCTGGATGCACGCTTGGGGGATATCTATGCCGCCTGTGCTCACCCTAGTCTCCTTGTACATACATATCTAGACAGTACATGTTTCTTCAACCCCAAATCTGCGCACCAGACTGCAGGGCTCCTCCGCTCTGCACTGGTACTGCCCGGTGCAGCGCTCCCTCCACATCTCCTCGGGTGGAAAGGAGCAGCACCAAGTCGAGGTGCCGATTTTGGAGGGAAACCAAACAAATTGAAGAAGACAAGTGCAGTCTGCTGGCCTGCTGCACAGTCCCAGAGAGCAAGTGCAGAGCAGACATTCATGGACAGGCCTGCGGGGCGTGGTTCCGCGCCCCGCGCCCCGCGCCCCGCTCCTCCCAGGAGCTTCTCGCACCATTTAATAATTCCTCTCGTACGCCCCGCTCTCGTAAATACTCCACGCCTACGGCAGCGCCATACCAATAATCATCCATCCAAAATTTCAAACCCGAATTCGAATTCCACCTCCAAACTCCCCGGGCAGGTATTGTACAGTACCCGTGTACATATGTACATATGTACATACAGTACATCGCACCGATTGTACACCAGGTATGTACGTACATAACTCCGTCCGTCGTACCTCGTACATGCAGTAGTATGTAGGTACATTTCAGCTCCACCCAGGACGGTAACTCACACGCAGGGACGTACGTGTGGTTGATTTTGGTATGTACGTACATAACTCCGTCCGTCGTACCTCGTACATGCAGTAGTATGTAGGTACATTTCAGCTCCACCCAGGACGGTAACTCACACGCAGGGACGTACGTGTGGTTGATTTTACATATAAAGCTACATAAATAAATTATGTGGCAACATAGCAGTCACAGTAACAGGTAGGTGAAAGCCCCTGAGGCTGAGAGCCCAATGTGCCAGACTGCCAGTGCCGAGTGCGGTGCGAGAACGAGACGGAACGGTTGCAACGCCGTGCGCGTCACCCAATCATTGACCCCCCAATAAATAACAGGTAACAAAACAACATTACGGTCGGGTAAGTTTGTCGCTATGCTGCTGCTCCACCATGATGCCGGGCAGGCACTCATGGCCATGGGCCATGGGCTGCCATGGGCTGCCATGGGCCACCCGGGCCAAACAAAAGGGGCAAGATTCTCTCCCCTCCTCTCCCCTCCTCTCCCCTCCTCTCCCCTCCTCTCCCCGTCGCACAGTGCACTCTAGTGCAGTGGAACGACATGATGGCATTTTCCCCCATTCCCGCATCCCCACGTCCCATGTCCGCTTTCGAGCTTGGCTTTGCACTTCACAAATTCCTATCCACCTATCCAATGTGTGTCCAAATGGCTTAGGCCAGATGGACCCACATTTATAAGAACGTAGCTATTAAGCGCTTAGATCCATACTTAGATGGGATCCCTGAATTGAGATGGGATCCCTGAATTGAGATGGGATCCCTGAAGGGAGATGGGATGCCTGAAGGGAGTGGATACCCTTGGTGGAAATAGCTTGGGCATGCGCTTAGATCGATACTTAGATGGGATCCCTGAAGGGAGTGGATACCCTTGGTGGAAATAGCTTGGGCTCACCATGGTGCAAGTTGTTAAGTACTTAGATGGAATCCTTGAAGGAAGTAGATACTCTTGGTGGAAATAGCTTGGGCACAACATGGTGCAAGTTAATAAGTACTTAGATGGAATCCCCGAAGGAAGTGGATACCCTTGGTAGAAACACCTTGGGCACATCATGGTACAAGTTGTTAAGTACCAAGTACGCTTAGATCGATACTTAGATGGGATCCCTAAAGGGAATGAATATCCTTGGTGGAAGTAGCTTAGACACACCATGGTACAAGTTGTTAAGTATCAAGTCCCATGACAGAAAAATTCCCGTCCAAGTGGAGTGAAATATATTCTTTTCTTCTCTTCCCGCCGTTGGACGGCACGGCCATACAAATTGTTTTTCTGTGCACGGGGAGGGGAGGCGGCCACGAACTGCGGTGCGCGCCGTTGGTCGCTCGCCTCCTCCCCGGGTGGGCGCTGGGAAGCGTGCACTGGGAAATTGGAATGCGAAATTCCGGATGGGGAGGAAGTTGGAACCTGTGTGCCATTTACTGTAGTACGCACTGGCAGTGGCAGTGGCAGTGGCACCGGCGTCCCCGCTCCCACTCATTTTTTTTATTATTTTATCCCCCACCCATTTTATTCCCCTCCCCGGCCTGCGCTGCAACAGCCTCCTGCAGTCCGTTCGATTTTCGAGACGTCCGTGAAACTGTGATGACAAAGCGTTCCGGGCTTCCGGCGCGCACTGGCGACATTAATTAACGGCAGGCGGTCAGTTAAGCCGCCGTTACGCTCTCGGGCACCCAACCGCTGGCCGAACTGTCCTGCTAGGTTCATCGTAGCGTCGTTTTCATGGATGCTCGGCTCGGGAGGAAGACTTGCACCTCATGGTCGCACACATTTATTTTATTTTATCTTTTTTAAGTATTATTCAAGAAGAAGAAGAAATATTTAAATATATTAAAATAAATTTTTGTCATGAACTAAAATATGATAACTAATAGATTGTGATAAAATAGTCAAGAGCTTGAGGTATGCATACAGTTACTTTATTTTATCTCGTTTAAGCGTGGGTGAGGGGGAGCGGTACGTTGGGTTCCACGTTGCGTTTGCAATGATATCGGGAGGTACAGCGGGTGCGAGCCTGCGCTTTCTGGCCAGCCAGCCAGCCAGCCAGCCTTCCCCGGTCACCAGCTGGCCGCCACTGATTGCTCCACCAGCTGCAAGGCTGGGTGGAAAATGTCACAATTATTTGGCCTGTCCGCCGGGGGATAGGGTAGGATATGGATAGCCGTGTCGCGCGCGGCCGTTGATATTTTCGTTTCCCGGCCGCGACGGGGACGGGGACGGGGACGGGAACGGGAACGGGAACGGGAACGGGAACGGGAACGGGAACGGGAACGGGGACGATGGACGGGGGCCGAGCACAGCGGCCCGGAACGGGTCGCGTCCGGAGTAAAGACGAGACGCGACGCCATCCCCTCACCGGCCACCATCCTCGTCATGGCGATCATATGCAGCCCCAAACGGCCTGCTTTGCGAGGCCGGTTAGATGCACCAAACGGTCCGCACGTGCACACCGTCTTTCACTCCATGGAGACGTGCACTTCTCCGCCCGCCAGCTCTACCCCTTCACTCCCGGCCCGCGCAGCACCACGTCATCCACGGCCGGCGCTTTCACGGAAACTCCACATATCTTGCAAATGCAAGCGGATGCAAGCGGAATCCCTCGCGAAAGTGATCGGTTGTGCAAGTGTTCGGCAAAGTAAAAATACGAGTCCTTTGATTTGTGAGAGTTTCTTTTTCGCGCAAGACAACTGTTATTATCCTATCGTATTATATTGAAGCATTTTTTTTTTCACCTCTTCATCTTATCCACCCAATCCTCGTTGCACAGCGCATCACACATACATTCACTCCTGCATCATGGAATGTCCGAAAATGGGAGTGAAAGCACAGCTTTTTTTTCAGGAAATAAGAGGAATTAAAATAAATATGCCAGACTACCGACACATTGTGATATTACTCTCCATCGTAAACAGGATCCGAACATTGTCAAGATGAAAGGCGCCGAACGGACCGGACGGCTCATATAAATGTCTATTCTAACTTATCCATGGTCCGAAGATGTGCATTTGGGGTTGAGGATCGGCGTGAGGAGGAATACATTGTGTCCGACCTAGATTAGTCAATAGCCCATAGTGGCAAAGTACACTTGTGCTAGGATGACCAGGCGAAGACCACTTATTATATCTGACAAGATTGCGTGCTGACTAAACAGACCTAGCATGTTTCTGTCTAGCAGGGGTTATGTGTATTTGCAGTGTCAAGTTTAGCCTAGGTAGCTCATCATCGGAATCGAGCCCTGCACCCTCCTTGTCATCCGCAAAGACATTTGGTCCATTAAATTTCGATAAGTCAAGATAAGGCATTAATCTCTCATTGCTAGATCGATCCAACCCGTCTTCCCCGATATTTTGTCTAGCAGTGTAGTTGAACAGGTTCTCCCGAATTTGCTCATGGGACTCCTTCCTCGATTGTTTTCGACGAGTAGGTATGAAACCATATAATAGGATCATTGTTTCACTAACAAACAACTGCTAGAGGTTCGTTGGACTAGTTGCACGTCATCTGGCACCTTTCCTACTCCCCTCCACAGTCGTAGAGCCGGTCCCAACCTTTACTTCTTGCATACATCAGCCCTCAAGGGCATCTGTATGATTCGTGATCCACCAATGCACCATTAAATATGACTTCTCGCAGCTGAAAGCCACTTCCTCTACTCTTGCGATCCAGAACAGCTATTCTGCACATTGGCTTCACAAAGAAAAAAGACCATCATGCTAGCACAAATCTCTTCCACATCTCCATTTATGGCCTCTTCCTCTCTCTTCAATCGCTTTATCTGCTGGTCAGGTTCGAGGTACATGTTTCCAACAGGCATCTATCTGTGGAGGTATTCAAATACCTAGTCCAATAGCGTCTGTGTAGAAAGGGGTTTCTCCTGTCAAAAGGGGTTTTGGAAAAAATCCCAACCCTATTTCGCTGGAAATTGAAGTGGTTTGGTTTTTGTTGGTTTTTGTAGGTGTTCATCCATCGGTTTCGGGCATTCTCGGCTCCGGCACCACTTCCTGTCGAGTCATTTACACCGCGCTGGCGCCTTGTACTCAGGTTCATGGCGATTTAGACGGTGTGATGAAGGGCCAGTGACCTCATTGTTCCATAATTTCCTCATATCCGTAGTTTCTGCATTTTGTGTGGTTTTATATGTTTTTGTATAAGAGGGGGGCCTAGGTGCGCATAAGTGCGCGCCTAAACAACGCTATGCGCAAAACTTGTGCACGCACTGTGCAAAAAGAACGCGAAAAATGATCTTCTAATGGGGAAACATGTCCTTTTGAAGGTCTGAGGATGTGCCGGAACTCCCGACAAAATAACAAGTAGCAGACATCGGTGGAAGTTCACCTAGACCGCTCTCACACATCTATCCTATGCCCTAATGCGACGAAGAACACCCTATCCCCTTTTTATCCTTTACGGTGTTTCCGTCTCTTTCGGCGGTGACCTAGTACCGGGTTATCATCAAATATGCCAGGGGGGCCCAGCTGGGTGAACAAGTGCGTGCACCAGGGGGCAAGAAGGGCCTAGGAGCATGAACCCATATGGTTCATGCCTTCTAGTGCATTCCCAGACGGTTCATCCAAAGAAAAAAAAGAGCAAAAAGTCTTAAAAACCCCAAAAAAATCCCAAAAAATCTTGAGACGCATGGCATGGTCTCAGCTCCAAGTGCAGACCATGCCACTCTTATTCTCGCACTGCACGCGGATCAAGAGCATCAGGTCAACGAAGATATTATTGTCCCAATGTCTAAGAAACAAAGTCCTGTAAAATTTCCAGAACGAGAGTATAGTCTTAGGATTGACTGGTACGAATGAAAGGAAGTTTGCGCACCAGAATTATAGCAAGCCCTAAAAACTCTAAACGTTTGTATACGTCCAACACCTGGCAATGATTGCCAGGCATTGGAACCTGTTTAGATGTAAGTGCGCGCTTAAGTTTGCGCACGAATTCTGTATCCAGTTTGAAAGAAAAAGCCGAACGAAAATGGGACTTTAGGTTTTTGCCATGTACTTGCATCTACAATCTCAAATAATGTGTATCAAAACAATTATTCAAAAGGTTGCCGGTGACATGTCTGCAGGGAAATACCAAAAAGGCTGATAGTGCAGATCTTTTCAAGTGCAAAAAGAAGTCCGGCCATGTCCGTGTGCAAGGAGGGGTTTCAGGAGAAACCCCTTTCTACACAGACGCCGCTGTCCTCCAAATATAGAACCATTATGGGAGATAAGATGGCCTTCATGGTTTCACAATCATAGCACGTCCAAGGCATGGACAGCGAAAAACTTCTCCCTTATAATGAAAATCGCACTTCGTGCTTAATGCAATCAAAAGGTGGCAATAGGCAACAGATGGCAAAAGTCCATAAAGATGGCACCTAAGACCACGAAAGGTGGCATAATCAAAGATCATCAACGGTGGCATAATCTAAGCATGCACTATACATTACAAAGCACATGATACTATAACTAGGGACTTATCACCCCAATGTAATCAGATAAGATAAGATGTAAATAAAAGATTACTTACTATCTTTAAAGATTACTTACTTAGAGTGCCTTGAAACCTGCTCGTCATAAAAAACCGCATTTAGACATACTAAAATCATTAAAAACATACAAAAGTCAAACACTGGGGCAAAGAGGAGTTTGCTCGATACTGGGGTTGTCTGGAGGATCTGCAACAGGATCTTCTTCAATCAGTATTGGTGAGTTTTCCATATCCGCAATGAGACACATTGAGAAGAATTCTTATGCGGTGGACTTTAGGATTAATTGGGAGCAATATCGTTGAGGATATAGACTTTCTCCAAAATTGGCTCCATTGTTGTTTCCACGTGTTCGTAAGTACTTTTCAGCTTGTTCATTTTTGTTGCGATCTCCTCTATTTTCTTATAGGTGTTGTTCACAACCTATATTAAATAGTATCATTAGTATATATCAAAGAAATAAGAAATAATAATAGAAGAAATTTAAAACAACAAAATTCGTTCTTATGTAAGGATTTGAGAAACACATTGTTCAATGTTGTGATGCGATTTTGTTATGCCTATGGTTTATTCCTAAGGTTGTTTATCAGCCTGGTGTTCTTTTTCAAGTCCTGCAAAAGAACAAATTTGACAAAATACATATTTCAATTTAAGAATACATGAAAATACTACAAACGGATTGCATCGTTTTCATTTTAGATAGTTGCATCGGGTCAACCAAAACTAGAAGGTTGTTGGTTTTCAGCAAAGCTCGCTCATTATCCCTTTAAACCACCACCACAAATCGATATATTACATAAGAATAAAAAATATAAATTAAAAAAACTATAAAAAAAGACCATATGTTCAAGAAATTTTAACGACATGGCTTACAAATCAAGGGCACACAGGATAGCGCATGACTCTAACGCCATGTTTATTGAAGGGAGTAAATTTCCGAAGCCGGTCCTTTTAGTTTTGAACCCTCCTCACAAATTCGACGCAATCCCTAAAACAACATTTAGCTATGTTTTCAAAATGACATAACCATTGTTGTCGTGTTCACATACATGAAGTCGTTATTTTCAACTAGGCGAGCAAAATGACCCTCAAAGGTGTCGGCCGAGCGGCGCCCAACCGAGGAGTGGTGAGAAAGACAATGACTTAAGCCTCCTCAAAAACCAAAACAAGGTCCACATTCCAATGTCACAAAACCGAACTGTGCTTGAGGACACTAGCATGCCGGTGTTCTTATAGCAAGAAGGAAACCCTTAACTACAGAATACAAATATGCAGTTGGCTACACTTTATAAGGTCCCTCATGGGACAATTTAACCTGTAACTTAAACAGGCCTTGAGCCGATACTAAATACATGACCACTATTAAGTTCTGCATATGCTCCACTTCCGGGTTGTCAAAACCATCATTTTCACCCACCATCGCTTTGGCGTCTTCATTCTCCTCAACTCCTAGTCTCATCAACGCTTGCGTCAGCACCCGGCAGCTGTGGTTGTTGCTTATGCATCATTCCTTTGCTGTTTCGGTCTAGGAGGACATTCACGCCTATCTGGATTTCGGCATTCACGGGTTTGAATCATTGTCTTTGTCAAACAAGTAAGTAAGTCCGCCAAGCGTTTGAATGCATGTTCGAAATTGAATGAGCAAAAATACGGCATCTTTCAGATGTCGAATCATAATTACAACTTTGGTCGATCTTAAAGATGGAGTCCAATACTTAAACACGCGCCCAAGAGCTATGACCTTTGCAGTACGATGGTCGTGACCTTAAATGAGCTCGACAAAAGGCAAGGAACTTGAGCGAGCCATGAATCTCTTCACCGTTTCGATTTCACCATAATACGCTACCATTCATATTACACCATGAGTAATTTCAAACTACGCAATCAATACACCATTGAAATTAGAAAATATCTGCCATCATTATGGATTCAATACTACAAATTCTTAGGATAGAATGATTCTAAAGCAAACCAATTATTCAATGCTCACAAAACTTTAATTATGCTGGCCAAAATAGCTCATAAAACTCTAATTATGCTAGCCAAAATAGCTCATAAAACTCTAATTGTGCTAGCTAAAATAGCTCATAAAACTCTAATTATGCTGGCCAAAATAGCTCATAAATCTCTAATTATGCTGGCCAAAATAGCTCATAAAACTCTAATTATGCTGGCCAAAATAAAGATATGTGAGTCGAACCCAAGATCACCACATCACCTAATACCAAGAACATATTATGTTACCATAATAGGATGCGGTCAAAACTTAAAGAGCAAGCCTTTAAAAAAACCTAACTAACACTATCAAAAACATACTATGGTACCATAATTGGATGTAATCAGAACTTATAAAGTAAGCCTTTCAAAAACCCAACTAAGATCCAAAACAAATATACAAGGTTCGCACTTGTCACCTCCATTTGATAAAAAAAAATCAGCTGCTTGATTACCTGTTCAAGTTACAACATGCTTCATGCCCTAAATATGTATCATAAATAGGAGTGTTCATGGGGGTGGGTGCCGGCTTGCCAGCGTGTATAGGCAGGGATTGAGCAGAAGAGACGACGCTATTTGGGAGGGAGCAAATCGAGATCATCAACCATTAGAGTTTTATATGCAAATTAGCAATGTCACAAATATGGGCACATTAAATGACCTACCAAATCGTGGACCATAGCTTTGCTTTGAAACTATCGTATAAAAGGACTACGAATTTGCTTGGGCATAAGAAGTGGGGGTACCTAGCATGTCATAGGGCGCCGACCAGCGACTAAAACAGACATCCACGAGGGACTCCCAAAACCCAATGACCTTTTTTGTTCTAAAGATCTTTGTAAAACTCGATTGTGGATGTCACGCTTGCCATGCTTAGCCACAGTTTTGCTGTAGAATACGCATAGTTTTGTAACTTGACCAACACTGATGGTCTGGTTTTTTTAAGTCTGGTTTTTGACCAAGTGACGAAAAAAGTTGATTTAGGACACATTAGAAAACCCCTTAGACATATAAAAGGTACAAAACCTTCATGCAGAATATTAACCCCCTTACAAAAATATGGTCTTCCATTAATTGCTGCTGCAATTTGAAAATACGATTTAGAGGGAAAAATTAGGTGAAAAGAAAATTTTACATTAACCTGTTGTGAATACCAACTTGGTAGCTTTTCTTCTTAGTTCCGAATGAGCATGCTCTTCAGATCCCGCACAGAATCTGCCAATAACTTAGAGTTCTATAATTAGGTCGTGAAACAAACTTTGACAAACAATTGGAAAGAAATTGAAACGGTGTCTCAACATGTGCAACAACAACCGCCATGAAAAGACAACATTGTCTTATAGAACTTATGAGAGCTGTTGTTGTGCTTGTTTTCCTTGATCTTTCGCTATTATGATTACCTACGCGTCAAAGTACACAAGTTAGCAAGCAACGCGCAACGCAACTAAGTACAACAACTGATTCTTGATTGAGCTGAGGATTGTCCAACTCAAAGCAGGGGAGGAGTGACTTACTATATAGTGTCTGGTCAACTTGCTTTCGGTGCTTTGTATCACACCATAGAGTGGGTGTTAGACAAGCCAAAGGTGCTCATGCTTTAATAATGAAGTTTGTCGCACGGCGCGCTGGGACAAATGACAACATGGAAGTTTCTTAAACACTCATTGAACAACTATTGTTAAATACTGACCAGTTCTTCAAAGATCAATATTTGTCTGCCCAAAAAACTTCTCTTCTCAGAACTCGTGTGTTAGAGACCTAGCACGCTAAAATTCCTTTGCGTTCCCCAAGCTTACACCATCAAGCCAATCTTTGGTAATATCATGAGATGTAATTCAGGTGAATTTTTAGGTTTGTTAAGCCATTCTTGAGTAATAACATATAATCATTTGTTGCCCAATAACCTTTCAGATTTGTCAAGCCAGTCTTGAATAATATTACGAGATCTTATTATGAGTTTTTAGGTTTGTTGATACATCGTGGTATGCACAATTCATATTATTCACACAGAGGAAATCTAATTCAGGGGCACGCCGAGTGTGTCTAGTTCTTGTATGTAAGTTTTTTAGCGTGTAATAGTTTATCCAAAAAAGTTAAAGAGCAGCACAATTGCTAAAAGATCTCCAAAAAAAAAACAAATCTTTAAATACAAAAAGCGGCAAATGTTAACGGAGGGCTCATTGTGAGTCGATTTTTCCTTTAAGGATAAAATAGCCATCATCTCCCCCAGCCTAAAGTCCCCGAAGGATTCTAAAAATTCCTTAGAAATGAATGACCGGCTACTTTACGGGTGGTGCATCACGTCACCCGTCAAGAAGAAGAAGAAGAGGAATTTTATTGAAGTCCACAAAGGACGGATTTCCGTCATGGGACTGAAATATGATAACTACATAGATTGTGGTAAAATAATCTGCACTAATATAATGGTAAATTTAAACAAGACAAATAATCTTCAATCAATCAACAATGTCAATGAAATTGCGTGAACGAAAGCCAAACACCACCAATTCATCCTCACGAAAGAAAGCCACTTGACTTGTAGCACGAGTTGCTCTGAAAGCAAGGAACTTCTCCTTCTTAGTGTTCCATTGCAATGGTGTAAGATCCTCATTGATATATAACTGACTTGTTCGTAACATAGACCTTCGCTTCTGCCGATCCACAACATAGACCTGCACTTCTGCCGATCCACATAGCCTTTTAACTTGTCCGTAACATAGACCTACGCTTCTCTGCTGATCCACATAGCCTTTTGACTTGTTCGTAACGTAGACCTGCGCTTCTCTGCCGATCCACAACATAGACCTGCACTTCTGGGATCAGGGATCATAACTGCATAACTTGATTTGGGCATAATTGTGTAACTTGATTTGGGCAACAAGGAACCTTTTGACAAAGCAGGGATCATAATTGCGTAACTTGGTTTGGGCAACAGGGAACCTTTGACAAAGCAGGGATCATGACTACGTAACTTGATTTGGGCAACAGGGAAAAGGGACAATCCCTGACTACGTAACTTGATTTGGGCAACAGGGAAAAGGGACACTTGATTTGGGCAACAGGGAAAAGGGACACTTGATTTGACAAAGCAGAGATCATGACAGCGTAACTTGATTTGGGCAAGAGGGAAAAGGGAAACTTGATTTGGGCAAGAGGGAAAAGGGAAACTTGATTTGGGCAAGAGGGAAAAGGGAAACTTGATTTGGGCAAGAGGGAAAAGGGAAACTTGATTTGGGCAAGAGGGAAAAGGGAAACTTGATTTGGGCAAGAGGGAAAAGGGAAACTTGATTTGGGCAACAGGGAAAAGAACAAGGAGCAGCCCTGAGGTCGCCGTTGCCGGGGATCGAACCCGGGTCACCCGCGTGACAGGCGGGAATACTCACCACTATACTACAACGACTTTGGCTTCCCAGGGGTGACTTTGTACAATTTAGTTCGTTTGACAATCCCGGACGACTATATTGCACTAACGGTGTCCATAGTGGATAGAGCAAGCGGGGTTGAATATGCAAGGGCTGGACGTGGTGAGGCTGTGGGAGAATGCAGAGCTCTCGGATGCTGTCTGAGAGGTTGTTACGATCCGATGGATCCCTTTGTGCTCCGCGGGTATAACAGCAAGACAAGCGCAACACATGTGTGCATTGTTGCAACTGACTGAAGTTGGATCCTCGTCACCTACTGAGAAATACCAAAACCGGAAAGTGGGAGTGAACGGGGGGCTGAGCTTGGTTATTTGTATGGGACCGATAGCAGGGACTGGAGCTTTGTTTTTAGGAAAAGGCTGAGTATACGTGTGCGGATGCTTTGGGGATTGCCGGCATGCATGGACAATGTCTGCTTAGGTTCAGCTTTTCCAGTGTCGGAGTTTCTTTCACGCACAACTCGTGCTCTTGGAAGCTTACGCAAGAAAGGTTGAGGGAGCTCACCACTGTGCAGACCGTGGACCCACACAAAGCTTCCAGCAGCACTTGTCTAATAATGGCCAAGTCACAAATCTAAACATGCCCCACACCCAATATTCCGTCCTGGGGAAGCAGGATGTGCATACTCGCCAATTCGTCCATGAATCAGAGCAGCAAAGCGGAGCAGTAACAATGCCGACCCCACCATAATCCACCTCTTGGCCCAAGGCCTTTAGGAAATCCGGGCGTGGCTTCCCGACCCCACCGGATGTCGGTGCACTGTGCAGCGCCGCAGCCGGTACCTGAAGCAGAGAAAGCCATGGCCACAACCGGATGAAAAAACCCGTGGGGAAAAGATGCTGGGTGGACGGTGGGATGGGAGAAAAACAGGCCCAGATGGATTCAAAAACATTCTTGACAGACAGCATCTGCCCCGGCTGCCGGAGGACGTGGCGGGAAGGGTTGGAGCGATGTGAGCTGTGGGCGGTGAGAGTCGGGGGAATCTGGCTACAGTCCCAGTTGCCGGGGACCGGGGACCGGAAGTCGGGAGGGGAGGGGAGGGGATGCCATTGCGGATGCCTGGTGAAATGAGCCTGATCATCCTAGAGCTAGGGGGTGCTGGAAAGCTGGAGGAAACGATGCAGCTTGCATGCAGGAAAGCTGCCTTGGGGTGCGAGATGAAAGGCTTTGTATATGTCAGTGCTCAGGCTGCGGCTCTGCGCTGGTCTGCCAGTCGGGCAGCTAGTAAAACGGCAGGCAAGCTTGGTCAATCTGCTGTCCCAGCGGCAGACAAAGGGAATTTGTGGGGTTGTCTGCATCTGTATGGGCGGAGGTGCCAGACGCAGAGGCAGAGGCTGTGACAGAACGGAACGGAATCCCTGACACTTGTTGCCTCCCGCCAGGCGAACTGGTGGGGCATGGTCTTGGTTCGAAGGCCTACGCGGTTTGCAGAATTCCACGGAGGAGGGGGCCCGGGGCGGTGTCTGGCTCGCTTCTGGCTGCTTGCGCGAGCTCTGCACTGGCGCACTATTTCGGTGGCCGGTGCCGCCTTGTTTTAACTTTTGCCTGCACGGGACGCTGCCCTGAGCGGTCTCCACCACCGCCATCCCTCTGCGACCATCGTCGTTCCAGTCTAGCTCGGGCCCGACGAAGGGATCTTTCAAAATCCCTCATTGCACTACGTGCTTTGCTCATTGACTGCAGCAGAGGCAGGCACCCACAACAAACTACAAAGCACTTTTGTCAATTTCGTTTCATGCTTTGTCCAGTGGCCATCGCCGACAGGCCACCCGAGAATCACCTGCCCAGTCCCCTGACCGGCTCAATTGTCGAGCCCAGTGCGTCCGAGCCCGCCCGCCTGAGTCCAAACCCCATGGCATCTCACTCTGGATTCCCTTGCCCAGGCGTCGGCGTCGGACGTGTGCAGCTGCTGGGCCTGTTCCTGCCGATTTGACTTTGTGTCGCTCACGAGCAGGGGTAGTTGCATGCATGATGAGATGCCCATGGCTGCCCCGGCGTGGCCCCCTGCCCTCCAGATTCTTCCCACCCCTCTGTCCCAACATGTCACACGTTACATTCATGCACACAGTAACAGTTGTAGGCTCTGGCTGCAGATGTTTCACATCTCCCGTATCTTCCTTCTCCACAGTTCCCCCACCCCCAGCAGATGTGCTGAGCTCACGGATCTCCACACCTAAAAGGAAGGAATCTTTCACACGTCTCCGCGAGTGACGCAAACTCGGTCACACAAGAAGGCTACACACTCTTCTCCAGCTGCTTCACAGCTCCAAGCCCTGGAGGTGACGACATCTCGAAAACAGGAAACCGACACCGTCACAAACCAGCAGTCGGGCCCCGGCTGGCTGATCCATCTCTTCACTGTCTCTGAAACCCGCTTTACAGCCTGCAAGCCTTATCTGCCGCGTCGAGATGCCCTGGCCTGGATTCAGATAGCCTAGCCCATATGGGTATGCATCGCCAAGCGAATTAAGATACCGAATCCCACACTTAAAGAGTCCGGTGCCCACGGCTGCCTCTGCCTGCCTCGGGAACACCGCCGGCGCGTCCCTTAAGATAGAAAGGCCTTTGGGCATCCATGTATTGAAGAGGACTGGGAGCGACGTGTCCCGAGACAACCCACTCGCAGGACTGCTGTGAGAGCCAGAAGGTTCCCAGCGGCAGCGGCAGCGGCGTCGGCGTCGGCGTCGGCGGCCTGTGGGTCTGCTCTGCGATACCCAGCCACCAGCCATGGCCCATGCCAAGATCGCACCATATCTCATCGCAACAGCAACTGATTCCCTTCCCCGCCTTCACAAGAGTTCGGAGAGAGCCCGGCCGGGGCTAGCGCGAGCCACGTCCCACCGGTCTCGGGAACGGAGCCCGTTGCAACGCCCACGTGTCGCACGCCCTTTCCGTCTCAAACATCCGGCTGGGACCTTTTCCCAGGGCCCCACCTGCAACAGCCCGGCCCAGCCCAGCCTAGCACGGCCCGGGGCCCGCTGCTATTGCTATCTACTGCTTTTCACGTAAATCCGCTTTTCATCGCGCTGCTTTCTAGGCCTGGTCGGCCTTCAGCTGCACAACGGAGAGACTTTATATAGAAAGAAAAGGGATGGAAAAAAACACCACCTGCTGCGTTCACCAGAAGAAGAATTTTATTTTAGTCCACTAAGGACATGGGACTTGGTACTTAACAACTTGTACCATGGTGTGCTTAAGCTACTTACACCAAAGGCATCCAACTCCATTTAGGCACCCCATCTAAGTACCAATCCAAGCTCAGAATGCTTAATCACGGCGTTCTTATAAATGTGTGTCCATTTGGCCCAGGCCATTTGGCCAAGGATGCCATCCAATTACAGGCGGATTATTTTTATACAAGTAGTTATACATATTTTTGAGAAAGATGATTTTTATTCAAAGAATATAGCAGGTAGTATACACAAACAACCAATTCAACACCAACGTGTTGGGGGCTTAGGATCGTTGTACCCAATAAAGACTCATTTAATAAGAATCTATGAGGATCTTATATCAGGATAACCCAAGCCTCCATCCCTCAAATATTCAATTGGATGGCTGTTTCATAGAGTAGGACATAATTTCATACTCTCGACTCACACATCAGTTTCTGAAATAATATCAAGGACATGAAATAATGTAGGTAGTCTCAATGACAGAAGCCGGTGTAGCAGCACTTTGAGTAACGTTCATAGAGTAAAAAATATGTAGGTCAACTCAACAACAAGAATCAATGTAGCAACTAATAAGTAAAGGGAAGATTTATTGAGGTGAAAGAACGATGGAAAGAGACCATCTAGGAGGGGACAACAAATGGGGACCCGGGGGTCGGAGTGAAGAGGAGCAACTGAGCTCCCTACTAATAAGTAATGCTCATAACAATTAAAGCATCAATCAATTGCAATATTGTAAAAATTGAAGCTACACTATGCCTATCCATAGTCCAATTTGCCTCCCTACTTTATGGTGGCTTTACATTCTCATGAAAAATAGCTTGTGAAATTCAATGCCTCTAATTAGTCCTTCAATGCATATACATCGTTTGTTGGTCGGAGTTTCTTTTGAATACTGAATCAAGGAGAAGATTAAGGATAATATATTTTGGGATAATAGCCCAAATCACTAGCCCACCAGGAGTCAAATCACATGATAATAACTGGAAACCTGCTTGTCATCATCATGCTCCATCCTCATCCTAGAGGGCCACCAAAGCACTGATCTAAGTGGTCATTCTATTGACTATATGACTATCATTTTTGAATATGCCATATCCTACTCTTGTTCCCGCTTCTCCCCATGCTTAGCCTCAAAATGCCCATATATCTTCCTGCAAAATTTGATTCTCTTATATATAATTAAGTAGCTACGAAAATTGTCCCGGTTACATTCTGATCATCCACTGCCAGCACAAGAATAATAGAAGCCCCTCGTCAAGGATAACTACACTCAATAAAATGTAAAGTAGCTCCCTCATTGCACGTTCGTCGGGATGTTCCAATATCACACGCCAAAGGAACACAATTACAAAAATACTTATACCAACTAGAATGGAAAGTACTCCGCTCACTGCATATTTGTTAATGAGTTGCAAATGAGCTTGGACCTCTTCAAAAATGTCATCATCACTATCATTGTTATCATCTTCAGACTCGTGATCATAATCACCATCATTGTTATCCTCTTGAAGATTGTCATCAACACCAAGTGCAACAAAGCTCTTGGGAAACATGTCAATAAGTAGGTTGAAATCTTCCATGTGGATAATCTATCGCCCGTTTAAAATACGTGGGTACATTAAGAATAACATTTAGCGTCAAACCCCACGTTGTGAACAAATGACAATGCAATGAAGAAGACTAATGAAAGTTGGCCTCATAGACTATTTAAGGTCAAGCAATTCTATCCATGACATACAATGGGATTAAACATATTTTAACTGTAAAGATTGGGCACAACCACCTCATGGATTCTGCAGCCACATTAATAAGTAAATTTGATGGATATATATATAACGTAATATTGTATTCTTGAGTTGAATCTTCCATAATCTTCATGATTCTCTCTCTAGATATGATCTTCTCATTGTTTCTATATCTTATTTATTTTGAGATAAAGAGAAGTAAAATTTTTACATGTAGTAGAATCACCATTCAATATATGGTCTTCCCATTGTTCCTTTATCTTTTTTTAATTTGAGCCAGAGAGAAATGATATTTTTATATGTGGTACAATCGCAATTTCAGTCTGGCATAAGGGCTGATGGCAATGAATGTTATCATTGGTTTTGTTTTCTAAAGACCATGTTACGGACCATTTCAATAGTTGAGTAAAATAGATGTGTAACGACCAGCGGCGATATGGTAAACCTGTCCTGAGCTGATGGTGTATATGGTGTATGTCATCCCTCTCGGCCGCTACACAACTTGCTTGCTTATCTCTCTATTTGAAGGTTTTCTCTCTCTATATTGGAAGGTTTTGCAGTCACTATGTTGAAGTATATTGCCATGCTTAGGGTCTCTTATTGTAGCTGACTTGCATGCATTATTTTTGAACATTGATTTTAACTAAGTGCGCACCAATTGAGCTGACAAAGGTCTCCCATCTTGATTGTTGGCTCTTCTCGCCATGTTATTGAGGCCGTCATCGCTTTTGTTGGCCATACTCGCTATGCTATTCAGCTATGTACGACCAGCGGCGACGTGGTAAACCCGCCCTAAGCTGATGGTGTCTGTGGTGTATGTCATCCCTCTCGGCCGCTACGCAGCTCCCTTGCTTATCTTCATGTTTGAAGATTTTTATCAACTAGTGTGGAAAAACACTTCACATGAGAATTCAGCATAGCATATTGCTATTCAATATTGTGCAAACTCTCTTTACATGAGAATTTGGCACAATACTTCCATTATTCTTATCTCGTGTAGAAAATTTCTCACTTGAGAATAACGCTCAGCACATTATTATTCACTCATCAATTGTGGAATTGTTATCTACTCATACTTGGCTGAGGAGGTTTATGGAGTCGTGCTGGAGTGGTATTTAGGGAATGGTGTTCTCAATGGTTTTGGAGCGGTGAGCGATGTTCTCAAGGGTCTTCTATACATGGTCTTTTCCAGGGTCTTCTCCTGGTCTTTTTCCAGGGCTCCCCAGTATGATGCGGGCCACCCAATCTGCGCCTATCTAGGACACCCCCTGCCCGGTCTGCTCTCAACTTTGCTCTGGGATCAAGGAGGTGAAATATCACATTGGGCATAAGCACAAGGATTTCGACAAGACTACTTGGGAGGCACAAGTATGGCTTGCTTCTTCTTCCGGTGCAGCGGCTCACCCAATCCCTCTTCCGAAGCCTCCCTACCGCCGCCCAGTCTTGGGAGTGGCCTCCAGTAGTCCAACCACTGTGGCTGGCGCGCCACTCATTTCTCGAGCCCCGCCTCTACTCGAGGCGTCTTTACGATGATGTTCACCCCGCATGTGGGTGGCACTGACGCCAGCGCCAGACAATCCTGTCACAGTAAGGAGTCCGCCCAAGAGAATGATAAGCTCCGTTTGCAGCGTTTCGACCGATTCTCTTACACTCGCTCAGCTTTAACACACGCAATCGTCGTTTTGCGCTAACTTCTGCGTTCACGAGCAGGCCGGTGTGGCCAAGCGTTTAAGGACCCATTGCGTCCGTATCGTTCCGCCACGTCCTCGTTCCTTTAGTCCGTTCCTCTCATCACTCTCACTCGCTCATCAACCTTGGAAGAAAGCAAGTAGCTACAGTCGGACCTCCTCCGTTGCTCAGCGGGCCTCTCCGTCCGGGCTCTGCCGCCCTCCGGAGTTCCTCCGGCTCACACGTTCCCGTCACCGGCGGTCGGCTGCTGCAGGCGAACACGGGGTCCCGATCGCTCTTCCCTGCACACACCACCACCGTTAGGGTCCGTCACGGGACCTTGATCGATCTCTCGGGGCTGTGCGTGCACCTTTCGATGACTCGGGACTCACGTTAGCATGAAGACACACAAGGTGCAAGCAGCATCAACACCAAGAGAAGATGATTTATTGAGCGCCTCGGCCCTCTTATACTACACCCAAGTTGGCGTCTTTATTACACCCTATTACGGTGGTGGCCAGCTGATGCATGTCGACGCCATCCTATTCCTTCCCTCCTATCTCCTTCGTCGGTGGGCACAGGGGAGGTCACAGGTTCCGTCTCGGTATTGGTGGTCAATCTCCCGTCACGGCAGTTGCGCGCAATCGGATGATCCGGCGGGCCCCTTCCTCTTCCGGAATCACATCGGGTTGGGCTCGTGATGCGGCGACGGCCCGTTACCACAACGTCTTCCTCCCAGCCCCGGTGGGTCCCCTCCCGGTGAGACCCATGGCGCTCCCCGGCGTAAGTCGGAGGGGACTCCTCCTTGCTTTCACAGTCGGACCTCGGGGTCCGGCCTCGACTCCCGAGTCTCGAACTTGAGTGCCTTATTTCCCGAGTCCGGACCTCGGGGTCGGTCTCATCTCGGGGTTCGGACCTCGGGTCCGGGAACTTATTCAGTCCGGTCCCCAAGCTCCGGACCCCTTATCTGCGGACCACTTCTTGCTAGGCCCTCATCCCTACCACGGCCCTTGTCTTGGGTGGGTTGATTTCTCCTTCCGCGCCCCTTCGGGGCCCCCATCTCTATCCTCCGGCGGGTTGCGGTGGACTTACCCAGGTCCGTTGTATTGGCGCGTCTGCTCCTCCACAGGCTCTTCTCCCCGCCGTCGTCTCCAAGCAGGGGCCACTAGGGTCCGTCTTGTCCCCATGTCCTTCATCTCCTTGAGCCTTCCGGGTCCGTCCGTTTGTGGGAGGCTTCAATGCCTTAAGGAGCTCGGCGTGGTAGGCAAAATCCGAGTCAATTCTTTGGATTGCCTCTTCCACATGTGCGGAGCACCCGATACTCCTTTCGCCATTGGTGCTCACGGAGGCTGTTGTCCAACTTCTTTGGACCATCTCCCCGAGTTTGTATTTGGAGCGGGCCGAATCTCGCGAGGCCACAAGGACGCCTCGGTCACCTCCCTGCACCGCCGCTCCCTACTAGAAAAGGCAGCCTATGTTACACTTATGTTAAGATTTGGACCCCGGATGTAACACTTATGTTGCAATTTTGGGGTCATGTAACACTTTTGGGCGCTTGTTACACTTTGGCTTGGAAACCAAACGAGTGTTTGTTGCAACCATGTTGCAAGTGTGTTGCAATTTTGTTGAGATGAAGTGAGGCGCTTTTGTCCTCTCTCAAGATTGCAACACACAGTTTGCAACATATAAAGTGTTACAAGAAAAGTCTTGTAACACTTTTGGAGGCTTGGTAGAACCTCCTCCCCATCTACCTTCCTCCTTTACTACATTTACCATATAGAATACTTGGTTTCCCTTATTACCTCGTATGAATACATATAAATAAATACATGTACATACCTTATAGAATCTTGGTATTGGTAATATGCCATATACGATAATTTCATGACATACGGTTATATTTCATTTTGTATAAAACACGGTTATCGACACACGATACGTCGTAAATTGTACACGTCCGATACTATACTTTGTATTCATCATTCACGAAAACTGCGGATACATACATCCCACATTTCACCCTCCTATTTTTGTGTATCCTGTCGCGAACCTACCTTCTCTAGCGGGCGTTACGTGCGGCTTGTCCCCATGCCCATCGGCTTCTTGCCATGGCTCGCCCACCCTTCTTATCATTTACTACTTTGTCCTTCCGCCTAGGAGTTTGCTTTGCGTAGCGGTTCTTTTCGCTCCATGGCGCTTCTTCATTTCTAATTTCCTACTCCTCATCGTATGCATGAGAAGGAAACCTCCTACAACCCCTTTTGCGATTTTCTTCCTCCCTTCCTCTTGCGTTCGTCGCGACCCTTTCCCTTTCCATCGCATCCACCTCCCTTCCTCCTTGCGCACCCACGGTACAAACATCGCAGCATGCCCTTGATTACATGTGCAGCATATAGTGGTGTGCTACGACCTTCAATTGCTTACCTTCCACTTTTATCGTTTTCTTATGTACCTCTTGCCCACCATCTGCTCCTTCCATCCTCGCTCTTTCCTGTGGCGGCCTGCCAGTCACACGCTGCCTCCGATTACCTCCCCGCTTTCCTCTTTCGGCCTCCACCTTTTGTCACAGGTGGCGTAGCCTCCAATGGGGCCCCGCTGTGGAGGTCCATGCTTTCAGCATCGGAGTGCGCCAGGTATGTGTCTGGCACGAAGTTAGGCACGCCCTCAATGTCGTCCGCTGCCTCATACTGCGCCACTGTTGTTTCCGGCGTTGCTGCCATCAATGTACCCCATTTGCCGTCTGCCTCTTTCTCCCTCCCCCTCGACAATTCCCTCATGGCTGCCACTCGCCTTTTGGCCCCCACCACGACCATGGCTTCTGCTTGCGGACCCACGCCTCTCCTCCATTCGCCACCGCCTCTCCCCTCTCCCACCCCATTTGTTCACTGGACCATACTGCCCCTTCTTGGTGACGACACAATTGCCTCCGCTGCGAATTCTCATCCGCCCGATTCCATCCCTCATGTCTTTCACGGCCCTCGTCACTCCCTCGACCCCATCTCCGTCCACAATGTGCGATTACGCGTCACTGGCGTGTGGCACACCTCCCAACACACGCCCTTTACCCCGGCTGCCCTCTTGACACACCCCTCCTTCCGTGAACCGGCATGGCCGCTACAGCTGATTCCAAGTCCCTCCCCGCCTACCAAGGCCGCAGCAGCGGTGACGGCACACCGTGGTGTGTCCGTCACGGCGCCCTCTCCCTACACATCTTCTCACACTCTCGGCATTCACACTATCACCAGGCATGGACGTTCCATCACCTTCGGGTGATCGTGGCGTCGTCGGCACCACGATCACATTGCCCGTCATAGCCTCACTCTGGACACCTGTTTCCACCATCTGCACCATCCCACCTTCGTGGCAGACCAAGCCTGCCCCTCCCCTCCGTTTCTCTTTCGTGTTTTGTCTCCCCTCCTCTCTCCCAATGCATTCTACTCCCACCGTCCTCCTACTTATCCCCCCCACATCCACACCACCACCTCCTGCAGTGCCCATCTTCCATCCTTCGTCGGAAATGCCACGGATCTGGATCCATCTCCAATTCCATGTCGTTCAACAAAATTGTCATCTCCTTGTCCTCTGGCCATAGCTTTGAACCTCGGGTGGTTCGGTTATTCCATGTCTTACCATTGTATGAACTCGGGACGGACCGCCCTGTCATGAACAGAGGTTGCATGGAGATCGTCCTCTTGATCTCCCAAATTCAGCCTCCTCTTGATTTGGGTACCTCCATGCTTCTTCTCAAACCGAAGCACCCATCCGGCCGCCTCCCTTGCCCCAAGGGTTTGGCCCCATCCCTCCGTTTTGGCCTCTCTTTTCAAGTTCATACTTGATGGCTCGAACTTCCGTTTCGTTGCAGCTCCATCCGAGCCGAGCAAGGGCATCTTCCCACTCCTCCTCGTCCACCATGCTCGGCTTCTTACCGCTCCTCCCCCTCCTCCCCCTCCCTCTCCTCTGCAGCCTTTGCGGCCTCCACATCGAGAATTGCGCGTGCGAGTCATTTCGAAGTGTCGGCTTATCTTGGACTTCACCACCGGTCGGGAAGGCTTCCGACACCGATTTCACTAACCGTCCCTTCTCCCCTCTCGGAACGTCGCGCCATCTTGCCATGTTCCCCAGTTCATTCACAACCTTTGTCCTCACCAGTTTCAACAGCTCTTCGTGCCTTGCTTCGCTCAGACCCCCGAACAACATCGGATTCCCTTCCCTTCCTGTCCTTTGCTTTTGCATTGCCTCCTTCAGCCATTTCACGCCATTCCTTTTTATCAAGGCTGTCACCAGTGCATCGTTGTCCACCTCACACACCACTCCATCAGCATCCAGCTGCTGCACACTCTCCTCTCCGCTTGTCATCACACCTCCCCCTTGTCGAAATTGCCGTCGCCATTCCTCATCCAGTTCTTGTGCGTGCGTCGGCGCGATCGACCACCACGGGTTGCCACCGTCCTCGGTTTTGATTTGCCTTCGCGGTCCCAACCACCTCCCGTGTTGCCATGGGCTGCCTCCACATGTCTCTGCGCATGAGCAGTGCCGGCATGCCAAGCAAGGTGCACACGCGAAGCGGCGCATCAACGTGTGTACAAATTGAACAAGGCGTTCTTGTCAATCCGGTCTCGAAACACCCACCTCATCGATAGCAAAGCATCGTCACCCTGCGTTCAATTCGACGCAATGCTCCAAGTCCGCGTCGCCGGGCTGGGATATTCCACGTCTCCATGTCCTCAAATCGCCATTGGTTGGGCTGCCATGTTCCCTTGTCCCTCACAACTCTCGTGTGTCTATGTAGGATGCGGTGGCTGGTGAGGTAGCCTCGGATCGGAGGTGTTAGGTGGGCTGGGGTGGATGGCAGCTCGAGACGAGCTTGCCCTCTCATCCTCCCCACCCACCTACGGATAGGCGGCGGCGTCGGCGGCGCCTGCCGGCAGTGGTGCTCTAGCGGTATCGATGTCGCAAACTCGGCTTCCACGCCCTTCCTTCTCCATTGCCCGTTGGCGGGCGCCACCGCGCCATCTTGAAGGCATTGGCTTGCCCCTTCCGATAGTTGCCAAGCCAAGGTGCATCGCCAAAATTCAAAGCTCGTCATATGGAAAGCCTTTGTTTGCAAACTGGTCGGCCGCCTGTCTTTTACTGTTTCCGCCGGAGATCAGCGTCCTCACTGTGCCCTTTCTCCTTCGCCATAATGACTAGTGTTTTATATTATGACAACTTGTAGTCCCTTGCCCACATTGAGTGCAGATCTAGAAGCGCTCATCAATGCATATTGCCGATAATCATTGTCGTCATGTGAACACTGCCACTGAAGACCATGGTATTTAGCAGTGTCACGTTGGTTACGTTGTCTTCCATTTGAGCCATATTACGTTCGTCGATGGTCCGGAGGTTCGCCCCATCTTCGTAGTGTCACGTTGGTTCTTTCCAATGGAGCCACATTACATTCGTTCGTCGGTGGTCCGGAGGTTCGCCCCATCCTCGGCGTCCATAGGCCACATGCCATGCGCTATATGGCTCCGTCCACTCGCTCCGTGTCCCTCCATCCCCTCGCCGGTGTGGGCACGGCGATGGCCCAGCCTATGTTTTCATCCCCCGTCTCCGGATGCAGCATGCACTGCGTCACCTGCGATGGCCACACAAACGGACCATCTATTGAGCGCACCCTGTACACACAAACTTTCTCCGTATTTACAATGTCAAATCCGGTGTACGACTTTCGCATCGATGGCCTTGTCCCTCCTGGCTGACACTCGTACCATCTAACCTTCAACAAAATTGGCTTAAACTCATGCGAGAACTGCAGGCGGAGTATTTGTTCTATGTGCCCGTAGAACGGGCGCTCCTCTTCAATGTCGCCGCCAGTCGATCATGAGAAACTTGCGCTCACCGCACTATCCTTTGTACTCCGGCGTTTGTCCGCCTCCAGCGAGGTGGCGCCTTTGTTCCACATGTGGCTATATGCCCGCAACGCAGCCCATCCATGATTGCGGTCACTTCGTGGGTCATGCAAGGATGCCCATCCCATGCGTTCAGCCCTTCTTCCATATATCCACCGCGAAAGTCCGTCGACCATCCCGTTACCGTTTGTCCTAACTTCTTCCTCGTACATGTCCAAGAACGGTGCATCACCTCGTGTGATACAACACATATGTATGCTGGCGTGCCTCCACGGCATCCATAATGTACGCCGGCGACAGCACCTTCTCCCCATACGTTCATCTGCGGTCCATGCTTCTCCCACGTGGCGTAATAGCGGCGGAGAAATGTCATGCCGAAATGCAAACTCTCCTCACGCATGTACCCCACCGCTATACTGGACTCGGGCCTCGCGCTCTGTCGCACTGTCCGCTTCCTGGATCCTAAATACCTCTCCACGGGTACATCCACCTAGTGTGATGGCCCAAAGCGGCCACCTCGTCCACTAAGTGTAATATGAGGTGGGTTGATATATCAAACATCTTGGAAATTGCTTCTCGAGAGCACATTACCCTCACTTGCCTCTTGTGCTTGGATGTCCCGACTCGGTATCGTCCGGCAAATCCACGTAAAAGCGTCCTAGCTTTACAACCGCCTTGTACACCTCGGCTCTATGCACCCCGGGAGGATGGGGAATATGATTTCCAACATAATGTGCAGTCATGGCATTTGGCCAACTTTCCGCTTTCCACCTTAGCGCTATGTTGGACCCATAGCACATGGGCGCTTGATGCGTTTAATGCCCTCAATCACGGTCTTCAAGTCGATTTGGACAAAGCGTCACGGCGCTGCGGTATTGGCCATCGTCACCTCTGAGCCACAACCATCTTTTCCCCGCTTGCTTCCATGTCCATGCGAAGCAATGTCATCTCGCTCTCCGGTGTGCCCGCCAGCCTCTGCATTGTTTTTCCACGTGCATCACATCCTTTGGCGCCCACACAAGCATGTGGCCGGATGGCGAGACTACGAACAAGGGACATTCTCCACGGTTCCAAAGTTGCCCGGACGGACGTCTGCGGTGTCGCGGCTTCTCTGCGTGCCATATCCGTCACAATATCATCGAGCGTTGGCGGCTTTGGTTTGGGTCGGTCCGATCCATCAAACCAATCGCATCCTCCACGTCCCCCGTCATTAGTGGTAGCCAGCGCGATCCGACATAAGCGGGCTTTTCAAATCTGGAATAGCGAGAATCAAGGTCCGACCGACAATCGACGCTCTTCCTCTCACTTGCAATCCGGTGAGGGTACCCAACCCCGGGTAATCGGCAATGATGTGCAGAACCGCTGCGCGTAACTTGAAATGCCTCTTAGGATGGTTTACCGGCATTGAGAAATCTTCCATGTCCACCCCCCTCCATAACTCTTCGAGTTCATCTACCAGGGGTGCCATGTACACATCGAAATTTTTAACCATCCCCGGCCCTGGCACAATCAGAGGCATGATGACATGCGCGTCCTTTGTGCTGGCCCAAGGTGGCATGTTGTGCACAAATACCAAAACCGGCCATATGGACGTGTTTGCGGACTGTGGCCAAAGCAGGTTGAACCTCATGGATAATGCTAACCTCAAGTTCCTCGGCTCATCGCGAAACCATCAAGCGCATCTAGTGCTCCATGCCGGGTATCCGCCATCATGGACATGTCCCCATTCTCGCTTTGCCTCCCGACATACCAAGTCATCAAGCGCTATTTCCGCCATTGAAACATGCGTTTGATCGCGGTTTCAAGGAAAATGCGGAGGACCTTCCGAGGACTCGACCGTTCATCAAACCCATCCACGAACGCGTCCCACACTTTGGGCAATGGTTGCGGTCCCGTACCACAGGCGAAACGCGATCTTCTCACAAGCATGGATTTTCTCATATCGGGGCCAAATAGGTGCGATGACTTGGCCTCGTACATGTCCTTGGTAACTCGTTGATCGGCAAAAATCCACACTTAAGATCTTTAAGAGGGCTGTTAATGCGGCGTCGATGTCAAACATGGTTTGCCAAGACAACAACCGTGGCGCTTAGGCTCTCTTCGCTTTCACCTGTTCACACGTATAAAGGCGTCTCGCCTGACAAGCGGTTCTCTTGCGGTTCCCTCCGTGCCAAGTGCATGATCGATTGCTTCCAAGTCGTCACAGTGCATATGAGGTACATCTTCACATCCGTTCCTCGTCCATGCTCTCCACATCGAGCCGCTTTGGTCGCCCATTGCCTTGTTGTCTCGCATTTCATACTCCTCGGGCCGTTTCGTATCCGTCTGCGGTGGAGAGGCGCCTTCAAGGCCTCCGCCACCGTCGGTCCAAACTTGGCTCCAGTGCGCGGATAAACCTCGAATGCAAATTAGAGAGCAATATGCAGCACATGAGCTTACCGGCGGGGAGCCGTGCCGCAAGCAGTCGATCTTGAGATGTGCTGGAATCCGGAGGTCGCCACACCGACGGCATGGACAAAACATGTAAACCTCATTTGCAAATCGGGGCATCTTGCACGTGGTCCCGACCGGTGTCGACGACAAGCGGAATCAGCGGCGGCGAGCAACCTATGAATGCCGCAGACTCGCAGTGTGAATTCATGTCCAATTCACAACGACCTACTGTACACGCCGCTTGTAGGTGCAGGCATCACGCTCGCAGGCGCAGACGCGTCACCTCCAAATCGAGAACCAGTCCTTCAACATTAGAGCACCTCAGACGATGAGCCGTCCGTCGATGGCATCGAGAGCAAGGGGGTACGGTTGTGGATTCACGCCATGTTCATCCCAGGCGGTGAGAGCGACCGGGATGGGATGAATCATTGCATTGGCGGGATGTCCTGGGCCTGAATAAACACTCCCGACGTTGAGCGCGCGTCGGTGAGGTGGTGGCGGCTATTGAAAGGGAGGAGATGAGCGAGCGGCTAGCGGGCGGGTCGCTCACATACATGTGAGTCATTGCACTTGCAAACATGTGTTGGGCTAAAACGGATGCCCCACCTCCTTCACAATTTTACATTCAAACCCGACGGCAAGCGGTTGCATTGAAAGGCGGAAGATGCTCGACGAGCCATCCTTCTGCAGCCACCTCCTTGATTTGCCGTCCATAGCGAGGATAGTGTTGAGCTCATGCTCTCAAAGTCTCTATACAACTCCCATGTTGCGTGCGCCATTGCGGTGAAAGGCGGTGCACCGGTGGCCGCCGCAGCGTGTTCCATGCCGTCTCTTCGCGCCCCCAAGTCCATTCTTGTGGTGTGTGTAGCTTCAGCCATAGTGGCGCTTCGGATGTGAAGCCCCCACAACGGCAGTTTGTTCTATCCAGAAACAATCGACTCAAGTTGCGCAGTAAATCCTCCTTGGATCGTGGCCTGTGCCAAAAGTGTAGCTCCGTGCGACTTGCCTCTTCCTCCCATTGGGAAATTGCTGCAGTTGGCGCGCCCGCCGGCGTGACGGGCCGGCGCCGCCGTCCAAAGCAGAATCCTCCCCGCTTCCTCTCGTTCATGGTCGGTGAAGGCGGGGAGTGTTGTGTCTGCCTTCCCTTCCTCTCAACCTCCCTTTCGCTTCAACTTTCGAGGCTTGCGAAAGTCCCGCCTTCGTTCCACCTCGATCCATCACGGTTTGGAGGCGGACACTTGTATAGTTTAGCAGCGCCACTATCCAGGAGGAGGCAACGCCGCGATGGCAAAGGATCCCAAAGTTTGTGAATCCATATGGCATCCATCGGCACGGTGCACGATTGACACGCCAAACATAAGTGGCGTGGGTGGCGGTGACATGTCATGTCGCTCCACGGTATGGATGGGCACCAACCCTATCCATCCATTCCGAAGTGGACAGTCATCGACTTTTATTGCGGTGTTGATGAGTAGTACACGTGGTACAAATGGAGGAATCACATTTCCCAACGCCGCCTTTAAGAATGGTGAAAGTATACCCGAATGTGAGGTATAACTGCCCCGAACACGGCGTGTCATGCCCAAGAGACGGCAAAAGCTGGGCCGACGCCAAGCGCCCTCGCGTGGCGTGGACGGAGCAACCTCCGTCCGCCGGCGATGGCCATCGCCGTGAAAGGAACGCAGCCCTCTTCCTCGATGGCCATCGTCGATTCGCGCGGCCGTGTACGCAATATCACACAATCACCGCAATGTTGCAAGCAACATCAAGGTGAGGAAATGAACGTTTGCAACATATAAAGAGAAATCCAAACATCCACGAGGTTGAAATGATCGCCCACGGTCACGGCTTGTGAAGCGAGGTGTGACAACTACGATTTGTGCGACACCTTCCATGCCACATGAGGTTGGATACCATCGCCACTCGTGACCATTGTGACTTCCACATTGCCACCCCAATGGCGGATTCCCAGTTGCATGCACACGAGACACCGCCCCACTAAGGGCGAGTTGAACGCCCCTCCAGCGCGCTTGGGGTCCTTGATGGCCATCGGCGTAGGGGCGGTGTGCACCGGAGATGGAGAGAACAACAAACCAATGGTGGTTCTCGGTTCCTCCACGCAAGGCGCCTCAACGCAGTTGGTTTCCTACACATGCCCATGGCAATTGCGAGACGGATGAAGAGAGGAGGAGAGGGCAAGGGTTGGGAGTTGTGCAGCCTCCTCGACTATTCCACAAGGCGACGCATCGCTTGGAGGAGCAACGGTCGCCACAACCATGAAGCGGAGGCCGTGCAAGGTCATTTAAACCGTGCATGCAGATGAGGGCCGCCGTCGGCAACCAATTGTGCGTCATGGCGAATGGAGGAACGGTCGAGGGAATCTTTCATGTCGACCGTTCGAAAAGGAAAACGCAGCATGGCGAGCTTTTATCGATTTCCATGAATGACCACTATTGCAAGTTGCAATGAGGATGGCGGTCGGTTAGTGCGGGCATAGAGTGGCGGATTCCAATGCCGGTGCTCTCTGCGTGATATGAAAAAAGGCCACAAACGTCCGTCTTCCGATGGCGTGAGGGTTGTCGTCATTGCGATTTTCACAATTTCAGCCATGTCATCCTCACCGCCATGTCTCCTAGTTGATGGTCGGCGAACAGCCGATGCTCCGACATTACATTCTGCCGAGCCCACGCGATGGATGGCACGGGATCTTATTTTGCGATATCACGGTGGTTGCGCATCTCTCTTAGGCTGGTCAAAGAGGAGCAGAGCTCGACAAGTGCCATGCCCGTGTGCCAGGAAATGATGATCACGGTCTTCCTTACATCACGGGGACATGGCCTGCCAAATGCTACCGTCACCATCACTTATTGGCAATGGCGCACACAGTGTGGACATTAGCGGTATCTTCACTTTGATGAAGGCAACCAAGTCAAGTGGGTTTCGAAGTAGGATACATCATAGGGTTCGACCTACCACTTGTCCTTTTGTCATGGCATAATGTATGCGGGCCATGTACTTGCAAGGATCATAATACGAATGGGCGATGTTTATTGCCATTGTGGTTATAATGTCCGCCGCAAAGGAAAGGCGGAAAGAATGTAGGTGGCTGGATGATCTCCACTCTTTCCCTCCTCCACCCGTCACCACAAGGTGACGGGAGTGAAATAACTACTTGGACCATGGTCATTCATTGCATTGCGAACAATGGTCCTTGGCTGTTGAAAAGTATTCAACACATTGGCCACATGCATTAACCATCCTTGGACCATGGTCATTGCATTCGAACAATGGTCCTTGGGCGAAAAGTATTCAACTGTTGAACACATATGCATTAACCATCCTTGGACCATGGTCATTTGGATTGCATTGCGAACAATGGTCCTTGGTCGAGTACTCAACATTCGACACATATGCATTAACCATCCTTGGACCATGGTCATTCGATTGCATTGCGAACAATGGTCCTTGGATCTCGAAAAGTAGTCAGCATTCCACCACATATGCATTAACCATCCTTGGACCATGGTCATTAGGTGCATTGCGAACAATGGTCCTTGGATCTCGAATAAGTAGTCAACACTTTCCACCACATGCGTAACCATCCTTGGACCATGGTCTTTTCAACTCACAAACCAACAACATCCATGGCCCATGGGCATCCGCTTTAAGTTGCCAAATTCGTCCTTGGGTCACGAATTATCGTACAAATCGCCCGCCTATATATAGTATGGGGACATGCCAACCGAACAAAAGACGAGGTGTGCGCCGAAAGACGGCATGGCTAGGTGAGCCATGGCCGACACACGACAACACCATTCACCCATGGGCATCCGCATGCATTTAAAGGCGTCAAATTGCCGGCTATATATATGAAGCAGGGGACATGGCGACTTGGGAATTAGTGACGGGTTGCGCCGCGGCAAGGGCCGGGCGTCCCGTCTGGAGCCAGTGGCACGCATTATGGCTCACACTTGACATCGAAGGTAAAACCACCGATTCGGACGTGATGTTATTCGGGTGGCATCATGTTGAGCGGGCCATGGCGGCGTGAATGACCATACAACATCCTTGGCACATGGGCATCGAGCATTGTTACCAATTTGTCCTTGGGTCACGAAGTATTGTATGCAGTGCGGGCTATATATGTGAAGCATGGGGACATGGAGCTTCGTTCAAAGAGGTGACGGTGTCCATGCAAAACGGCATGGGGCATGCCATAGCGGACACATGGGTATTCGGGAGAACGATGGAGGTGCGTCTTGGCGGAAACATGGCATCTTGTGGCAAGGAGCCAGTGGCATGTCCTTTCGTTCGCCCCTCCCTCCCTCCGTCACCACAAGGTTACCACCTTCGAAAACCCATATCGTCTTAGCTTGCACTCCGGCTTGTCGCGGTTAGGTCATCTAGGCGTCGCATTGGCGTGGTTCGCTATGGTTTGGGACGTGGACTTAAGATTTGGTGAGGCGTTCGTTTAAGCCTACAACCGCTACCATAACCCGTGACTTGGATGGCGATCCGAAAGTGGTTGTGGCGCGGAAAGCAGGAGGGCGGAGGGCCCCACGTGTTGCGCCGATGGAGGCGGTGAAGGTTTGGAAAATGGAGAGGGCGGCGGCCCGTGCATAGTCAAGTGGAATTGCTGGCAACCTCGACGGGTGCCAAAGCCGAGGGAGGCAAGCGATGTGGGCGTATGCCGCCTGCGGCAGGCGGGAGTGGATGCCGGGAGGGTCCTTCCGTGGAGCCGAATGGAGGCATGGAGGGGCTTCGGGAGGAGTTGCGCAGTGGAAGGTGTTGCCGATGAGGAGGAGGCGGCAACAAATCCTCCTCATTCCACGTCTGTCTCCAAGAGGTGGGCAGCTAACTGGAGCTTGTGGGTGCAGGGCGACACACGCCGCAGACGGACTTTGAAAGGGCCCTCCACGCCGTTGAAGAGTACGAAATTGCAGGTGCGGGCAGCGGACGCGTGGGCATGTGGAGGAGACGGAGGTCTTGCCGAGGACGCGCACCTGGATGGCGGGAGGGAGAATAGGGCTCTTCTAGAAGAGCTTATTTTTGGTGACCATGGAGGACTCAAGGAGCGGGCGGGGAGGTCTTTCAAGGGCAGCAAAGTGCGGCCTTTGGAGTTGATATTGCTTGAGGCCAGGGAGGAAGAGGAGGAGGCCACGAAACACACATGGGTCGAGGCCTGTGGGCGAGGACACCACCGGCACCGAGGATGGTGAAAGGAGGAGGCGTGGGAGTGGAAAATGGTGGTGAAGAGGTGGACGAGGACCTACCGACAACATTGAGCGGAGAGATAGGGGCCGAGAAAAGTTGGCCGGTAAGCCACTTGACGACATCATTGCCGTGTTGTGCAAGTGCATGGTCGTGGGGGTTTACATGGTGAGCCTGTGTGATGGAGGGTGGGTGGAGAATGAAGATGAGGAGGAAGAGCCCATCGGCGAGGAGGGAAGGCCTTCCAGGCGTGTTGGAGCTAGTGTGCGAAGATGCGCTTGATGGTACCATGGTCCGACGACGAGACTTTGAGGGAACAGTTGGTGAGGAAGGTAGAGTACGAGTTCCCTAGTGTAGATCGCGAGGATATCGTGTCCGGGTTTGCGGGGCTTCGGACAAGAAACCACAACGTTGGCAAGAAGGTGCGACAGTGCGGTTATTTGGAGGAGAAGGGAAAGATGCGAAATGGCTGCACCCTACGTCGGCACCAAGGCGTGGAGGCGGGCGTGGAGCAAGCGTGGTAACGCGTTGCACAAGCACGGTGGTGTGTGGCCAACCCACAACAAGCGGCGCAACATTTCGACTTGCAAAGCACGAGCATGGGACCAATCCATTTGGTCCCATGGGAGCAAAAGAGTTCGAGAGAAGGTATGTTCAGCGGTGGGGAAGGAGCGCAAGTACAAGAGTTGAAATGGGCTGCGAAACATGGATTGAGAGCATGCGGGACTCGAGTGGTATGGCGAAGATCGCCTTGGTTGAATAGCTGGTCAAAAAGTGCGCATGTAGGACATGAAGGCGTGAGCGATGGCGATGTGTGTGCATGGCTGCGGTCGAGAAGGAGAAGGAAAATAATGTGCCGGTGAAGGGCACGAAAAGATGGAAGGAACCATAGCATGTCCCGAGGGGAAGGGAAGGGAAGGTGGAGAGGAGGGCATCACACTCGGTGATGTCGGAGGCGGTGGGGATGGTGTGGAAGGTGGAGGCGTGAGTGTGTTGCCACCCACAAGGCGAATCACAAGATCTCTCCAAAAGTGTGAGTTTGGTGGCAATGGCGGCGGATGAATTGAATGCATCATTTTGCCTAACGTAACTTCTGCGGTGAATATGCAGCCTATGGGGCCGGAGTGCAAGGCACGAACGTGGAGGTTAGTGGCTCGAATGCCGCTCAAAGGGTCGACATGAGCGGGAGAAAGCAGGCGAGGTGCTAGGCCAAAAGGGTCGAGCAAAAGGCAGCTATTGAAGATGCAGGAGTCGAGACTCGGATGACGCCAGAGGCTGTGGCCGACCGTGTGGTATGTGCAAGTCCATGTCCGGCAATAAGCTGGATTGATTTGTCTTGGACGCTCGTGGATTTTGATGCCGTTCCTTTCTTGCGGTTGTGCAAAGCGGGAGCAACGGCAAATGAAACACGCACGAGCAAGCATGCGAGGACATTCACAAACCGCCATCGCGTACGTGGTGGTGGAGAGTGCTTGGGCGATGCAACTGCGCTTGATTGGTAGTGCGTCGAGGCGGGTCTGCCGATCCGCGAGCGAGATGAAGGAGATCGGCCTCATAAGCCACACATGTGGAGCGGGCATTCCATAGTTCGTGTAGCGTTTACATTGTCCTTCGATATGTTTTAGCCGGTTGTGGAATGAACCCGAAAACTATGGCATATGTGCGCAAGCCGCACATGTTCGTATTGAAGCGTCTAGATAGGGGCACAAATGGGGCGTTTGAAGAAACGTAATGCGCATTTGGTGGTAAATGTGATGAGGTATTTATTAATCTATGAGGTGTATACTTATAACTATGGCATGGTTAGATATCTATGAATTTGTACCTATACATAAAGAGTATGTATTCAATATATATATATATATATATACGTGTTGCGATCATGTATGTAGGATTATACAGACATCGGCCCGCCAACCGTATATATAAATGGACATATAAATAATGTAGAATCCTACTATACATAATTAGCAATAAGGGTTTGTGTATATGGGGCTTGAAAAGAAAACCGGTGTGGACATAGGGTGCATTGAAGAGGGAAGATGGAAAGAGAATGATACCTACGAGGAGAGATAGAGTTCTGGTAATTGCTATGTAGGAAAAGCAAGAAGGCAAGAATAAAATCGGTGGAGGGAGCTCATTGTCACAATCATATGGCAACACAAAGAGGGAAACAATAAAGAAATGGGTGTCATCCCGGAGCATTAACTAGGAGTGTGAGGTGAAAGGGAGACCAAGAGCATGTTGTTAAGATGGTAAGAGAAAGAAAACAAAATCACAAACTTAACACCAAACCAACAAACTTGATGATAAGCTCTTAATGGCGAGGTGTAAGGTCAAGAGACCACTTGCATGTTGTTAAGATGGTGAGAGAAGGTGGAGGAAAATCACAAACTTAACACCAAGCCACCTAACTTTTGGGTGTACCACATGGAAAGTGTTACATGAAATTGTAACAAAGGACTATAACATAAGCAAGTTTTCATTGTATATGTTTGAAATCATAAACAATGCTAGCGAGAGGATGTTGTACTTAGGAGGGAGAGGTGATGAGAGAGAGCCAGTTCATGTTAAGATGGTGGCGGCATGAGAAGGAATAGTGTCAATCTTAATACCAAGCCTAAATAGCATGTTGCAATTTGGAAGTGTTACATGAAATTGCAATAGCGTAACATAGGCTGCCTTTTCTGGTAGAAATTTGTTGCTCCTTTGCTCGACTCTTGCCGTTTCAACTCTGCACGACTTACGCCATAGCGCCGCTTCCCGCCGCCTTATGCTGGACGTGACTTCTTTTACTGCGTCCGATTATCTCCCGTTCATCCTAGCCTTTAGCTCCGCCATCTCCCTCTCAGACGGTCGAGGCAACTCTGCCCGTTAAGTGCCGTCCGGGTCCTTCTCCATTTCGGTGACGTCACGCTCCTTGTTCCATCGCCTTACCTCCTCCGTCCCAGCAGTGGGCAGCTCTATCTCGTTCGTGATCGTGATCACGCCTATGTGCCATTCGCTCAATGGTAACTTGGGCTGACTCGAGGTCTCCTGCGGTCTTCCATCTCTCCTTTGTTGCTCCACCTCGCACGCGAGTCAGGAGATCCTCCATCTCCTTGTCGCGGGCTTCCTTCTCCCTTGCATGGCTGGCGCACTGCTCCGCCGCCTCCTGCCGTCTTGAGTTAGCTGCAGCTATCCTCGGCCTCCTCCACCGGTGATCACGCGATAGTGATCGCGGGTCGGTCTTAGCAATACCCGCCTCCTCGCCGCCTTCACTGGGCCGCCAACTTGGTGCTGGTCCGGGCCTAGCCTGTGTCGCTTGGCGCCGGGCCTCCTCCGCCTCCTTCTATGCTACCCCTCTCCGCCTGCAGGTCTTCACCCGCTGGGCAGTTCTGCCTGCTCACCCATTGAAGAATTTAGTCCGTCCGCTGAATGGACCAGATTCTTCGGCCTCCCGGCGCTTCCTCTTCGATGCGGCCGAGAGCTTCGCTTCCTCCGCCTCCCGGGCCGCCTCAATTGCTCCCTCGAGGAGCACCATGCGCCTCAGGGCTTCCACCTCGGGTCTTCTCATTGTCCCGCAGAGACCCAGAGCATACCGTCCATGACGGTAGCCAGGACCCGCCGTGTCTCTTCCACGGCCGCCATTGGTGAGGCCCCAAAAGTCCGCTAGGGAGCGGGCATCTCACGGTCCGCCAAGGACCTCCATACCGCAGCCCCGAGCGAGTCCGACGGGCTCTCCGGACCTAATCAGTCCCTTAGGTCCCGAGTGCCGAGGTCCCGAGCTCACCTCCTTGGCCCTCTTGGCCCACCTTATTCGCCTCTTCGTCCCTGGGCCTTGAGGGTGAGGGGGTTCGGGAGCCGACCCTTGCCTCCCGGGTCGGGCGATGTGACTGCCCGGTGGGTTGCCGCTGACCTCCCGCCTTGAGCGGCTCTCTCGCCTTCTCACCGCCTCTTCACTCTTGTTACCCGCAAGGGGGCAAGGCACAGCGCCGTCCGAGGCATACATGGGTGGCACCGCCTTCCGCCTTTGGTGCCCGGCGAGTTCGCTGGGCTCATCGCTGCCGGCTGGTGGGGCCGGGCGAGCCGGGCCGCCTCTCGTCAGACCGGGCCGCCCGTACCAAGAGGAGGGAAGTGATATCTTCCCACACTTCCCTAGGTGGTGAGGGGGTCCGCTCTGCACGTATGGAGTCCCAGATCCTCCCGCCTGCCTCCTCCCGACCTGGCCCTAGGGGTCGGGCCTCACCTTGCCCGCCTCCGCTCGGGTAGGGCCAACCCTTCCCGAGCGCCCGCCTTCTTCCCCATCCTTCGAGGTCGAATGTCCCCACACATGGATCGTATGGGGATAGTCCGACGAGGTGGCTCACCTCGCCTTCTCTCAACCGCCAAGATGATCCTTCCGCTGCCCTGGCCGCAGCGCATGTGTGAACACTAATAAATTATCACCAAGGTGATCCACCTTGGTGAGCAAGTTCCAAGGGACAATGATCCGCCAACGCCTCACCCTCGGCCCAGCAGTCCGACATCAACCAGCTGGTTGTCCGCCGCTCGGCTTCAAAGATCGCCCGCCTTCCGCCTATCTTTCCCGCCTTGAGGGGTCTCCGGGACCACGCCCCAATCTCCTCCTACTGGCCAAGGCCGCCTCGTGACCTCCAAGGTCCACCTCGATCCTCCCGAGGTTCTTGGATCGAACCTCCTTGTTGGCCGCCAACATCTTCCGGCGAACTCCCTGACTAGTGACATCACAAATGTCCGCACCTGAACACGCCTAGGTGCCACTGACCAATCCTCCCGCCTCCTCCCACGGCCCAAAGTCCGGATAGCGCCGGGTGACAATGTTGCGCCTACTGTGTTCCATGGCGCCTATACCTCCGCAGCCTTCTGTCCCATCGCTTTCTTCCTTCTCCGTCAGAGCCGATTGTCCGAGATCGCTGGCACGATGCGCCCTCTTCGCTGCGTTCGCTGCTCCAACCCCAACGGTGAGCTGCTGCCAAGATGCCCGAGCTGCCGGAGAGATAGCGCCAGAGGGCAGGGTTGCGGAGCGCAAGAGACTGCGAGAATTGTCTCGAGGTCGCACAGAGAAATGACCTCCGCCGCCGCGGCTGCTGGGAGTAACCGGGAGGAGGTGCCCTTCCTCGTCAGAATCGCCAGAGGTGGCTTAGCATGGCTTACCTCGGCCTTTACGCCACGCAGCTGCCTTACTGCCGCACGCCGCCGCTGGCCGGGCGTGAACACCGCTTATAACGGCCCCTCTGCAAGGCCACGGCCTGCCTCCGCGATGCCCGACCTTCCATCAGGCCCACGTGGCGCCCGCCTCTGGACTCACGACCCAAACTCTAAATTACTTTCTCGGCAGACTTATCCTGCTTTTGACCCTCGAGTGGGTCCTGACTTATCCTCGACACCCCAAGGCCAAGGTTCCGTAGCTCTGTAGTGGTGCTGGGGTCCGCTACTCATCTGACCGAGGCACCCGGAGCACCCCGAGCGCCGCTCGTCTTATTCCTCCTTTCCGCCTCATTTTACACTTCTCGACCTAAAAAACAAAACCCACTTATTTCCTAACCTCCAAGTGAAGTCTCAGCCCACAAACGGGTCTTCCATTAGATAAGCCACGCAGGACCCCGGTGAGGAGGCTTGGACTCTTTTCCTTTCCTTCCTAGGTGGTGTCTCTGGCCTAGGAGCTCCTCTGGGCCATAGGAGGTGGCTTCCGCCTCCCGCCTCGAAGGGATTGGGAGGCTCACAGAGGAGGATCTTTTGGCGGCAAGATCTAGGTTAGGGTCACTAAGGCTTCCACAAGGTTTGTCCGACTCGTAAGCGCCGCCTCCAGGTGTTAGGTGCGTTGGCCTGGACGCACGGTGGCGCCGGGCCTCTGAGGGACACTATCGCCGTCTCCTTCTTCATCCGCCCTAATGACAAAAGATTCCACAGGATACCTTCGAGCCTCATGCCCGAGGAGCTTTTTTGTCAGGCTGTGGCTATGGGCCCTCTCCACCGCCCCGACTTCTCCCTGGTGGCCTCGCTGCAGACAAATGGCGACCACTTCAAGATTATTTCTCCCCTGTGAGGATCCATCTAGGTTTTTCGTAGCTTTCATTCGGTGGCTATGGCTGCAGGCGGTCCCCGCAGGATCTCCCGTGTCTTGGGGCTTGGTGTTATTACTTTGAGAAACCCACGCTAAGTTGGGCGCCTCATTGTTGCTCGGGAGGTGTCTGGCCCCATCACCGCAGATTGCGATTCAGAGCACTTCTGGAGCACCTTGCCCCACCCAATTTGGGATTGCCACCAAAGGGGTTGTGAGTCTCATGCCTTGATATCCAGCGGTCTCGCGAGTCTCACCACATTTGCTCTAAGTGTGTAGATATCGAGAATGCCTTCAACATTAATGTTAGAGAAGTCATTTTCTCGGAACTCGTGGATGTGTGGGCGCCTAGTGGGCCTCATTCCATTTGTTCGCTTTCTATGGTTCTCCGTCCATCTACTATCAACATGGTCCAGCCATGCAAGGCATTTAGGTTCTCCACTCACAAGGCAAGGGGATTCATTGGGAGGCGCCTCGCCATGGCGCACTCCAGGCTGCCCTAATGCCTTTTGGTAGCTGGGAGTGCTCTTCCCATCCGTGGTTGACGATACCCATATCCTCGGCTGGGAGGACAAGGTGAGGGCCGCTTTTGATCTCTTCTCCTTGAGCTCTTAAGGGATTAAGGGTCAAGATCGATAAGTGCAGTAGTGTGGTCCCTTCCGCAATACACCCTCTTCACTATCCGTGAGGATATTATTTCTCCAAAGGGCCTGGGTCCTCGAGTTCACGAGTCCCCGACTTTTATTCATGGGTTTGTGGACGATCGAAGAAGAAGTGGCTCACATTGGGGACCTTTTCACAAATTGGGGACCCTCGGGTTGCGGAGTTTAGTATTTTGTCTTGAGGTACAATAAAGCGATGTTATCTTACCCGTAAGGACCTGCGGTGGACATTCCATCCCAAACCTTTTATCAAGAAAATCTTGAGGAACATTTTGATACCGGCAGGGTTAACACAGTGCTTGGGACATTATAGGTCACCGAATTTTGAATCGCCCGGCCGATGACTTGCTGGAAATGTCGAGCAATCGTGTGATGGCCTTTGGAGGCACTAACACGGGTCATCAGGCCTCATAACGCACTAGCCCTTTTCCTGAGTTGGGCGCTCTTGCCCAATTTTAGCCTCTCGATTTCTGCCGGACTCCCCATGCGGAAGCCTTCCGTCTCAAGTTTTTGAGCGCAGGCCTTCCCCTTAAATGTCTCTCTCAAGGGGCTGGGACTCCCCTTTTCCTCGTGAGGCTAGGAAGGCTATGCCTCCTTTTCCTCTCTTCTCTACAGGAAGAAATCATAGCCTTCAATCCTCTACCGGAGAAACATTATTCTGAGGCGCAAAGGGCCTCTTGCAGACTCTATAGCCCTGGAATGTGGGCTATGCCTGCTCCCAACGATGTGATAGTCTAGGGAATGACGAGGCTCTTGGCATCTCGGCTTAGCCTTGCATTCGGTGCCCGCTCAATGTGGGTCAATCACCAAATTAACTGATTGATTTGAGAAGACATCCTTATCCGCCGATCCCGAAGGCTTCTTCTATCCGCACTGCGGAATACAAAGCCTTCTATCGGCCGCTTGGGCGGGCCTTCCACATGGCAAGAGAAGGTAATCCACCATCCGTCAAGCCGGGTGGGCATCCACCCGTTATGCCAATAGAGTTTGAGGTGCTCAGCTTGCCGTTCATGAAGACGGTCATGACAGAGATGCTTAACCTCTAGTCCATGAGCGGTTGCCAAATTTCGAGCGCTCGTGTCTCTTCCACTGTCACGCTGGAGGAGAGAGCTGCACCCAAGAATGCAATCGTCATGACCGCAAGTGCGGATGTATCTCGGTCCGTCACAAGGATGTGAAGGATCCTGGAGATTTAGGGCCGGGCGGACTTACATGCATTTCCCGGACTCAATGGATGGGACCTCGTGTCACGAGTGTGTATACGCCAATGGGTCCGGACCTTCTACTGCGCCTCTTGGATGGTGTCCTTTTCTCCGCACTCGCAGAATCATGGGGCTATCGAAGGTTGATGGAGGGAGTCAGACTGGCCTCTGCCTCCTCCCGGCCAGTTGTGGGCTACGGACATCTCAGTTAGGAAATAAGTGGGGTTTTGTTTTTTCAGAGGTCCAAGAATAATAAGGAAAAGGAGGAATAAGCACGGATGGTGCTCCGGATCGGTTCGAGTATACTGGACTGAGTGGGTAACGGACCCCGCACCACTACGACGAGCTACGGATCACGACCGGGTATCGGATAAGTCCGACCCCACCCCGGTCAAAACAGATAAGTACGCCAGTGGAAAGTAATTTAGAAGTTGAGTCGAGGAAGATCGAGGGCGCCACGTGGACGGCCCCGAGTGGAGGTCGCATGCAGCAGCCGTGACTGCCTGCTGGGGCCGCAGGCAGTGTATTCACGCCCGGACCGAAGGGCAGCGAGCAGAAAGTACGTGGCGTAAGGTCGAGGCCATGCACTGCACCACGATGTGGAAGAGGCACCTCCCGCCACATTTCCAACGCGGCCGACGAGGAGGGTCATTCTCGGCCACCGCAGCCTCTTGCGCCCGCAACGCAACCTCCCGCGCTATCTCGAACGCCAGCATCTGCCGCTCACCGCTGGGTTGGAGCACAACGCAGCAAGAGGGCGATCGTGCCGATCTCGGCAATCGCCAGCAAGAAAAGGAGAAGAAGGCGATGGGACCCAAGAAGGTCGGAGGTATGGGAGCCATGGAACCCGGTAGAGCGCAACATTGTAACCCGCGCTATCCGGACTTTTGGGCCATGGCCGGAGGAGGCGGGAGGATTAGTCAAGAGTGGCACTTAGACGTGTTCCAGTCGTCGACGCTTGACAAGGTCACCGTCCGGAGTTCGCCGAAGATGTTGGCGCAACAAGGAGGTTCGTCCAAGAACCTCCGGAGGATCCTGTGAGATGGACCTTGAGGTCCCGAGGGCGGCACAACCGCCCAACGGAGGAGGGGGGCGAGTCCCGCAGCCCCTCAAGGCGAGGGAAGATAGAGGCGCAAGGGCGATGCGAAGCCCGAACGGACAACCAACGCCGGTTGATGCCTGACCGCCGATGAGGTGAGGGAGCCCGGATCATTGTCCATCGAACTTGCTCACCAAGGTGGATCACCTTGGTGATAATTTGGTGTTCCCCGCATGCGCTGGGCAAGAGGGCGACTGGGAAGGATCATCTTCGCCAGTTCACCAGAGGCCCGCAAGCCGAGGAGCGAGAAGCCACCGCCGTCTGACTATCCCCATACCGATCCATGTATGGGGACATTACGACTCCTCAAGGATGGGGAGGTAGCGGCGCCCGAAAGGGGCGGCCCTACCAAGGTGAGCTGCAAAGGCGCCTGAGGTAGAGGCCCGACCCCTAGGGCCAAACGGGTCCGGAGGAGGACGATCGAAGGGATACCTGACTCCATACGCCCGAACGGACCCCTCACCACCTAGGGAAGTGTGGA
Source organism: Anthoceros angustus (assembly GCA_010909165.1). Classification (NCBI taxonomy): domain Eukaryota; kingdom Viridiplantae; phylum Streptophyta; class Anthocerotopsida; order Anthocerotales; family Anthocerotaceae; genus Anthoceros; species Anthoceros angustus. Next base: position 224,328 of record MU008175.1, read on the forward strand.
AGATATCCCGCTTCCTCCTCTGGTGCCTCACGAGCAGCAAAGCAGAGACGGCCCGACCCAACAAATTTACCCACCACCACAACGGAAGAGAGGAGCCCCGACGAACTCGCCGGCAATCAAGAGGCGGAAGACGGTGCCACCCGCCAACGCAGACTCACGGGTGCTCAGTTTTGCCCCGCCCACGGAGTGGCAAGAGGTCAAGAGGCGTGAGAAGAGCAGAAAGGGACGCCGCCAAGGAGCAGGAGGTCACCGGGCAGAACCCCACTGAGCCGGGTCCTGCCGCCGACCGGGAGAGGCAAGGCCGCCCGCCCCTCACCCTCCGAGCCCTGTGACGAAGAGGCGAATAAGGAATTGCCAAGAGGGCCAAGGAGGGTGAAGCTCCACTCAATCAGACCTAAGGGACCCGATTAGGTCCGAGAACCCACCGACTCGATCAATGGAGGTCCTTGGACCGTGAGATGCCCGCCCCACTACGGACTTTTGGGGGCCTCACATGGCGGCCGTGGAAGAGACACGGGGTCCTGCTACCGCCATGGATCGAGTCGGTGGGTTCTCGGACCTAATCGGGTCCCTTAGGTCTGATTGAGTGGAGCTTCACCCTCCTTGGCCCTCTTGGCAATTCCTTATTCGCCTCTTCGTCACAGGGCTCGGAGGGTGAGGGGCGGGCGGCCTTGCCTCTCCCGGTCGGCGGCAGGACCGGCTCAGTGGGGTTCTGCCCGGTGACCTCCTGCTCCTTGGCGGCGTCCCTTTCTGCTCTTCTCACGCCTCTTGACCTCTTGCCACTCCGTGGGCGGGGCAAAACTGAGCACCCGTGAGTCTGCGTTGGCGGTGGCACCGTCTTCCGCCTCTTGATTGCCGGCGAGTTCGTCGGGGCTCCTCTCTTCCGTTGTGGTGGTGGGTAAATTTGTTGGGTCGGGCCGTCTCTGCTTTGCTGCTCGTGAGGCACCAGAGGAGGAAGCGGGATATCTTCCACACTTCCCTAGGTGGTGAGGGGTCCGTTCGGGCGTATGGAGTCAGGTATCCCTTCGATCGTCCTCCTCCGGACCCGTTTGGCCCTAGGGGTCGGGCCTCTACCTCAGGCGCCTTTGCAGCTCACCTTGGTAGGGCCGCCCCTTTCGGGCGCCGCTACCTCCCCATCCTTGAGGAGTCGTAATGTCCCCATACATGGATCGGTATGGGGATAGTCAGACGGCGGTGGCTTCTCGCTCCTCGGCTTGCGGGCCTCTGGTGAACTGGCGAAGATGATCCTTCCCAGTCGCCCTCTTGCCCAGCGCATGCGGGGAACACCAAATTATCACCAAGGTGATCCACCTTGGTGAGCAAGTTCGATGGACAATGATCCGGGCTCCCTCACCTCATCGGCGGTCAGGCATCAACCGGCGTTGGTTGTCCGTTCGGGCTTCGCATCGCCCTTGCGCCTCTATCTTTCCCTCGCCTTGAGGGGCTGCGGGACTCGCCCCCCTCCTCCGTTGGGCGGTTGTGCCGCCCTCGGGACCTCAAGGTCCATCTCACAGGATCCTCCGGAGGTTCTTGGACGAACCTCCTTGTTGCGCCAACATCTTCGGCGAACTCCGGACGGTGACCTTGTCAAGCGTCGACGACTGGAACACGTCTAAGTGCCACTCTTGACTAATCCTCCCGCCTCCTCCGGCCATGGCCCAAAGTCCGGATAGCGCGGGTTACAATGTTGCGCTCTACCGGGTTCCATGGCTCCCATACCTCCGACCTTCTTGGGTCCCATCGCCTTCTTCTCCTTTTCTTGCTGGCGATTGCCGAGATCGGCACGATCGCCCTCTTGCTGCGTTGTGCTCCAACCCAGCGGTGAGCGGCAGATGCTGGCGTTCGAGATAGCGCGGGAGGTTGCGTTGCGGGCGCAAGAGGCTGCGGTGGCCGAGAATGACCCTCCTCGTCGGCCGCGTTGGAAATGTGGCGGGGAGGTGCCTCTTCCACATCGTGGTGCAGTGCATGGCCTCGACCTTACGCCACGTACTTTCTGCTCGCTGCCCTTCGGTCCGGGCGTGAATACACTGCCTGCGGCCCCAGCAGGCAGTCACGGCTGCTGCATGCGACCTCCACTCGGGGCCGTCCACGTGGCGCCCTCGATCTTCCTCGACTCAACTTCTAAATTACTTTCCACTGGCGTACTTATCTGTTTTGACCGGGGTGGGGTCGGACTTATCCGATACCCGGTCGTGATCCGTAGCTCGTCGTAGTGGTGCGGGGTCCGTTACCCACTCAGTCCAGTATACTCGAACCGATCCGGAGCACCATCCGTGCTTATTCCTCCTTTTCCTTATTATTCTTGGACCTCTGAAAAAACAAAACCCCACTTATTTCCTAACTGAGATGTCCGTAGCCCACAACTGGCCGGGAGGAGGCAGAGGCCAGTCTGACTCCCTCCATCAACCTTCGATAGCCCCATGATTCTGCGAGTGCGGAGAAAAGGACACCATCCAAGAGGCGCAGTAGAAGGTCCGGACCCATTGGCGTATACACACTCGTGACACGAGGTCCCATCCATTGAGTCCGGGAAATGCATGTAAGTCCGCCCGGCCCTAAATCTCCAGGATCCTTCACATCCTTGTGACGGACCGAGATACATCCGCACTTGCGGTCATGACGATTGCATTCTTGGGTGCAGCTCTCTCCTCCAGCGTGACAGTGGAAGAGACACGAGCGCTCGAAATTTGGCAACCGCTCATGGACTAGAGGTTAAGCATCTCTGTCATGACCGTCTTCATGAACGGCAAGCTGAGCACCTCAAACTCTATTGGCATAACGGGTGGATGCCCACCCGGCTTGACGGATGGTGGATTACCTTCTCTTGCCATGTGGAAGGCCCGCCCAAGCGGCCGATAGAAGGCTTTGTATTCCGCAGTGCGGATAGAAGAAGCCTTCGGGATCGGCGGATAAGGATGTCTTCTCAAATCAATCAGTTAATTTGGTGATTGACCCACATTGAGCGGGCACCGAATGCAAGGCTAAGCCGAGATGCCAAGAGCCTCGTCATTCCCTAGACTATCACATCGTTGGGAGCAGGCATAGCCCACATTCCAGGGCTATAGAGTCTGCAAGAGGCCCTTTTGCGCCTCAGAATAATGTTTCTCCGGTAGAGGATTGAAGGCTATGATTTCTTCCTGTAGAGAAGAGAGGAAAAGGAGGCATAGCCTTCCTAGCCTCACGAGGAAAGGGAGTCCCAGCCCCTTGAGAGAGACATTTAAGGGGAAGGCCTGCGCTCAAAAACTTGAGACGGAAGGCTTCCGCATGGGGAGTCCGGCAGAAATCGAGAGGCTAAAATTGGGCAAGAGCGCCCAACTCAGGAAAAGGGCTAGTGCGTTATGAGGCCTGATGACCCGTGTTAGTGCCTCCAAAGGCCATCACACGATTGCTCGACATTTCCAGCAAGTCATCGGCCGGGCGATTCAAAATTCGGTGACCTATAATGTCCCAAGCACTGTGTTAACCCTGCCGGTATCAAAATGTTCCTCAAGATTTTCTTGATAAAAGGTTTGGGATGGAATGTCCACCGCAGGTCCTTACGGGTAAGATAACATCGCTTTATTGTACCTCAAGACAAAATACTAAACTCCGCAACCCGAGGGTCCCAATTTGTGAAAAGGTCCCAATGTGAGCCACTTCTTCTTCGATCGTCCACAAACCCATGAATAAAAGTCGGGGACTCGTGAACTCGAGGACCCAGGCCCTTTGGAGAAATAATATCCTCACGGATAGTGAAGAGGGTGTATTGCGGAAGGGACCACACTACTGCACTTATCGATCTTGACCCTTAATCCCTTAAGAGCTCAAGGAGAAGAGATCAAAAGCGGCCCTCACCTTGTCCTCCCAGCCGAGGATATGGGTATCGTCAACCACGGATGGGAAGAGCACTCCCAGCTACCAAAAGGCATTAGGGCAGCCTGGAGTGCGCCATGGCGAGGCGCCTCCCAATGAATCCCCTTGCCTTGTGAGTGGAGAACCTAAATGCCTTGCATGGCTGGACCATGTTGATAGTAGATGGACGGAGAACCATAGAAAGCGAACAAATGGAATGAGGCCCACTAGGCGCCCACACATCCACGAGTTCCGAGAAAATGACTTCTCTAACATTAATGTTGAAGGCATTCTCGATATCTACACACTTAGAGCAAATGTGGTGAGACTCGCGAGACCGCTGGATATCAAGGCATGAGACTCACAACCCCTTTGGTGGCAATCCCAAATTGGGTGGGGCAAGGTGCTCCAGAAGTGCTCTGAATCGCAATCTGCGGTGATGGGGCCAGACACCTCCCGAGCAACAATGAGGCGCCCAACTTAGCGTGGGTTTCTCAAAGTAATAACACCAAGCCCCAAGACACGGGAGATCCTGCGGGGACCGCCTGCAGCCATAGCCACCGAATGAAAGCTACGAAAAACCTAGATGGATCCTCACAGGGGAGAAATAATCTTGAAGTGGTCGCCATTTGTCTGCAGCGAGGCCACCAGGGAGAAGTCGGGGCGGTGGAGAGGGCCCATAGCCACAGCCTGACAAAAAAGCTCCTCGGGCATGAGGCTCGAAGGTATCCTGTGGAATCTTTTGTCATTAGGGCGGATGAAGAAGGGAGACGGCGATAGTGTCCCTCAGAGGCCCGGCGCCACCGTGCGTCCAGGCCAACGCACCTAACACCTGGAGGCAGTGGCGCAGCCTCTACGAGACACCATCGCGCGCTCCGTGCCCTTCTGTCAAGCCCCCATTTAATGGCTGACATTCCACAGGAGTACCTTCGATTCGTGCAGGGAGGCGTTTTGTCTAAGGCAGGTGATTCTTTGGTGGAGACCCTCTCCACTTTGACTCTCCTCGGTGGCACTGTCGACGATTATGGCCACTTTCAAGATTATTTCTCCCGAGAGGATCCATCTAGTGGTTTTGAGCTTTTCGTTAAAGGTGGCGGCTATGGCGGAGGCCGAGAATACTCATGAGATCTCCGAGGTCTTGAGGGCTTGCCAAGTTATTAGCTTTGGAAGAAACCTCTACGTTGGGGTTGCGCCCTGTGCCATCGGAGAAGTGTTCCTTAATGGCCTCATGGCCGGCGACGTGTGCGATTCAACTTGAGCACTTCCGGAGCACCTTTGCCCCACAATTTGGGATTGCCACGGGAGGGTTGTGAGTCTGTGACCTTTGATATCAGCGGTCTGAGTCTCACCACATTGGGTTGCTCGGTGAATATCGAGAATGCGGCAACCACTTTGTCTAGAGAAGTCATTTTCTACCGGCGGAACTCGAGGTAGCCAGGTGGGCGCCTAGCGGGCCTGCCTGCACTGTTCCATTTGTTCGCTACTTCATAGGTTCTCCGTCCAATCTCTCTCTTATCAACATGGTCCATTGCAGGAAGGCATTCCGGTTCTCCTCGGCGATAGGCACAAGGCAAGGGGATCCGTTGGGAGGCGCCCTCGCCGCCATAAGCGCACTCCAAAATGCACATCCTCAACATGCACTTTTGCGATTCGGGGTACCTTTTCCCATCCGTGGTTGGCGATACCCCTTATCCTGGGCGAGGGGGACAAGAGGTGAGGGGCTGCCTTTGATACTCTTCTCCTTGGAGCTCTCCGTAAGGGATTGGGGGTCAAGATCGATAAGTGCAGTGTGGTCCCTTCCAGTAATACTTTACCCCTCTTCACTATCAGGATATTATTTTCCTCATAAGGAGGCTTGGGTCCTCGAGTTCCGGCTTTGAGTCCCACGACTTTTATTCAAGGGTTTGTGGGCCAGCTCTGGAAGAGGCAGTGGCTCACATTGGGGACCTTTTCTGGAGTGGGACCCTCGGGTTGCGTTTAGTATTTTGTCTTCTTGCTTGGCGTCGAGCGATTTATCTTACCCGGGTGCTCCATCCCAAAGCTTCCGGCCTTTTTATCAAGCGAGGAACATTTTGATAGGCGAGGTTAACACAGGCGCTTACAGGGACATTATGAGGTCCGACACGCTTTGAATCATGCCCGGCCGATGACTTGGCGCGAAGCGAGGCATCGTGTCACGATTGGCCTTTGGAGGCACTAACTTCTTTGGTCATAGGCCTCAGCTCAAGCTGACCTTCCTCGGGAGTTGGGCGCTCCTTGCCCAATTTTAGCCTCTCGATTGCCTGTCTGAGGACTCCCCATGCGGAAGCCTTCCGTCTCAAGTTTTTGAGGAGGGCGCGGCCTTCCCTTCTTAAATTCTCTCTCAAGTGGGCTAGGGACTCCCCTTTTCCCTGGAGGAAGCTAGGAAGCCATGCCTCCTTTTCCTCTTTCTCTAAGGAAAAATGCATAGCTTCAAATACCCTCTCCAGGAGAAAGCATTATTCTGAGGCGCAAAAGGCCCTCTTGCAGACTCCTCCATTCCCTAGGAATGTGGCATGCCAGCGTTCTGATAGGGAATGAGGCTCTTGGCCTTGGCTTAGCCTTGCATTCGGTGCCGAATCGTGGGTCAATCACATTGGTGATAGGACATCCCTCTCCGCCTTAGGCGGCTTCTCTTCTTCTATCCCGCAAGGGAGACTCCGCCTTCTTCTGGCCGCTTGGGCGCCTCCACATGACCACGGGCCTCCACCGTAAAATCCGTCCGTGGGTGGCCTCCACTTAAATGGGTTTTCTCTTGCCGCTGCTTGCACCTTGTGTGTCTTCATGCTAACGTGAGTCCCGAGTCATCGAAAGGTGCACGGCGCCCCGGAGAGATCGATCAAGGTCCCGTGACGGACCCTAACGTGGTGGTGGTGTGTGTGGGAAGAGCGATCGGGGACCCGTGGTTCGCCTGCAGCCGCCCAAAGATCGAGCGGACCGAACGTGTGAGCCGGAGGAACTCCGGAGGGTGCAGAGCCTGACGAGAGGCCCGCTGAGCAACGGAGGAGGTCCGGATCGTAGCTACCATGCTCTTTTCCAAGGTTGATGAGCGAGTGAGAGTGATGAGAGGAACGACTAAAGGAACGAGTGACGCGGAACGATACGGACGCAAACGGGTCTCAAACGCTTGGCCACACCGGCCTCGTGAACGTTATGAGTAGTTAGACGAAACGATTGCGTGTGTTAAAGTTGAGCGACGCAAAGTAAGGTGAGAATCGGTTATCATTCTCGGAACGGACTCATTACAACGACATCGGGATTGTGCGCTGCCTTACCGGGCCCGAAAGTCGCACACATGGGGAATTATCGGTGGCGCGGTTCTCCCGCCTCCCTCGGCAATGGCGTCCTGCCCTCCGCACGGCCTCCTCCGCCGCTGCCACTCCGCTAAGGGGCAAGGGAATGCGCCCGGGCGTCAAGGCTGGGTAGGTGTATCTTCGCTGCTCGCTTTCCTCCGAAGTCGTGAGGTTCAGCATGGGTCGTGGTCAGCTGGCCTGTGTCGGCGCGCATGGCCAACTCCTTTCCTCATGGCTGCATTCCTCACCTTGGTGCTCCGGTGGAGGACCGGGAGGAGGGAAGTAATGTCTTCCCACACCTCCTGGATGGCGAGGGGTCCGTTCGAGCATGAGAGTCAATCCTCTCGTCGTCCTCTCGGACCTTGGTGGGCCGGACGGACCTCGTGCTTCCTTCACGCCCGCCTCGGTAGGCGTTAGCCTTCCATAGCGCCCGCTCCTCTTCCCCTTCCTTCAGGAGGTTCATGTGCCCCCACACATGGATGATGAACGGCGACAACGCCGACGGGGGTGGCTTCTCACTTCTCAACTTCCTGGCCTCCTGGTTGATTCTGGCAAAGATGATCCTACCCCAGTCGGCGCGTTTTCCCCTCTGTAAGGCGTGGAGGAACACCAGCATATTATCATCAAGGTGGTCCACCTTGATGAGCATATTTCAGTGGACGATGATCTTTGCCACTGCTCGTACCCTCTTGTCGGAGGTCAGGGGCCACCCGTTGAGGATCGCTACGTTCACTGCAAGAGGGTGGAGGAAAACCACAGGGCTTCCCGAGGCTTCCCTCTAGGGCTACACTTATCCCACTGCCGCTCAGACGCTGGGTTTCGTCCCCATGAGACTTGTGTGAAAGTTCGAGGTCTTGTGACAATCGCCACCGCAGACACACTTCTCACCTTCTAAACAAGCAAGGCGCCTACTCTCCTCTTATAAGGCACCACTTGCACCGCCTCCGAAAAATCACCAACTCGACCCACAACGACACAACACAATTGCGTGTCCCGCCGAAAGGAGCCTATCACGGCGCCAGGACCCCCGATCCACACCGCGATTTCGTCCCTACTTCTAAGACCACTCTTCTCCACCTGTGAGCGCCTTTACTTGCAGTTTGGATTCTGGCCCCTTAGGCTCGCCTGTGGCCTTCCACTAACACCTACACCTCTAATCCTCTACTCATCTCCTCATCCTCTTCCTCCTATTCTAACCTCGCGGCTTATCGCCTCGCCTCACGGCACAACCGCCTGGGTCGGCCTCCACCAAAAGTTCTTCCTTGGGCCGGTTATGAGTTTGACACGCGAGAACCTCCAGGAGTCTTTCCTGTCTACCCTCAAGCCGAGAGTTCCCGGCATTGCCACACACCCAAAGCAAAGCACACAACCATTCACAAGGGGAGCAACTGCTTAGGCGCTGAGCAAGTCCTCCACCAAGCACTCCGACCACCGCGACTTCCTCTCTACAGACTGCTGGGGCTCAAAGACAGAAATTCCTTTACAATGGCAAAGGACTCATGGTATGGAAGCGCAAGACATGATACTTTACTTTGTGAAATCCTCCTCCTCTTATAGGAGGCCTTCCACATACAACCTCCCTTGGTGACCCCGCAGTCACCTTTTCCAATATTCTATTATTTCCTACCGCCAAGATTTAATGTCCTGCATCTAAGTCCTCGATCCTTGGTAAATTCTATTCTAGCAACTTCACCTAAGATCATCCTTAAAGGATGTCACCACATCACCTATCCTTCTATTCTTCCAAACTCATTTATGGTCTTTGACCTTAGTCTCACGCTGGGTGGTGGATGTCTGTGGATTGGCTCCTCCTTTTGCTCTGCCCTTCCCTGATCTGCCTTCTTCCGTGTGGGGCAAGTACAATCCCTTCCTCCCTCCGGGTGGCGCCTGATTCCTCTCATCGCGCGCCTCCACAGGCGCCTTCTCCACCTCCGCCGCTGTCGCGCTTCATCAAGCATCACTGTAGTCCGCGGACCATGGGGTAGGCCGACTACCATATAGTCCGTCCCTTTCTCCTCTTCTCTTCCTCTCTCCATCGGATGACTTGGGTTGAAGATCTTTGCTCTTCCTCCTTGTTTGATTTGTCCATACATGGAGCATTCTTCAAAGATTCTTCCCCATTCACCGATGTTCCGCCTAATCCTCCGGCCTTTTGCTGCTGGTCTCCTCGGCCCGGCTCCTCCCTTATCCGTGGGTGAGGGAATTCTCACCCCTCCCTTCCTCGGCCTGATCGTCCATCTCCTCCGGGGTTGCTCCCCACCCCCTCTCCTCCGGGGTATGCCACCCCCGGCTCATCTCCCAGCCGCGGCCCGACTCCCCCTGCCCCACTGCAGCTGCACCCGTAGTCCGCATCACCGCGAGGGAGGCCACCACCAGGTAGTCCTGCATCACCGTGGTAGGTGACTCGGAGGTGGGCTGTCCTCCTGCTCTCCGCCATCTTCCTCTCTTGGCCGCGGCCTCCTCCTCCCTCCCTCGACTTGAGTCCATGAGTCCACCTGGCCTCATCAAAATGAGGCCTCCGCACTGCGCTCCTTCCGTCATCATGAGGACCCAATGTCCTCCTCTTGGCCAAACCGTAACACTCATTGTTGGCCTTCAAAATCTATGGAGGTGAGCCCCAAGCTGATTGCATTTGGAGATCATCTGTGGGCCACTCTCCATCCTCACACCTACCTTGTAGGCGCCTCGGTGGTCAATTCCCCACCTTCACATGGAGGTCACATTCTCCTCCTTGCTTCTCTCGGCTAATTTTGCTTGAAGGCATAATCCCAAAATCTTCCTTACCACAAGATTGTATGCACCACCTTCTTGTGGTGCTCCTCCGGACCTCCTGTCCAGTCCTGCTTGGCAAGCCTCCTCTCCTTGCCAAGCATCTTCTCGCTCTCCAACTCGGTTCTGGTCTTGAGCTTCAGCTGCTTCTCCTCCAAATTGTACCGGTCCCCAATTCCTCTTCCATGTCCCGGATTTTGATGGCTTGAGTAGCCATCACTGCTCGCCCCATTTGCCGGACCGCCACCCTCCCTAGAGCCTTGCTTGCCCTTTCGCTTGCTCTAATTGGGCAAAATGCTCCGCCTTTTGCCTCCATGAGTCCTGGGTTGCTCGCTTCTCCTCTTGACAACCTTCCTCCAGACCTTCTCTCCTACCGGTCCATGGTCGCTTGGAGTTTCTCCACCTTCTCCAACTTGCCTTCTCATCGGACTCATGGCCTCCACTGCCATTTGGTCCCCGCTCCTCCGCCATGTCTTCTTGACTTCCTCATGCCCACAAGGAGGCTGCTAGCCCCTAGCCCCTTCAAATCCACATGGCTGAGTGCTTCACAAGCACTCAAAGAATCTCCTAGGGGCCCTACCCCCCTCCTCCTTCTTGCTGGAAATCTCAGCCTCCCTCGCACGGATCGCGCGGGTCCCCTCACGCCGCCCATCCGCCTCCCAGCGGGTGAGGCGGCTGGGCGCTCATGCCCTCGCTTCTCCTTCCCTTCCCCACGAGGCGCTTGCACGTGCACCCGCCACTGCAGTAGGTGCCCCTCACGTCGCCTACCTACTGCGGTAGGTTGACCGCCTACATGTAGCCGCACCACCGGGTAGGCTGCCTCACCGGTAGCCGGTGCCTCTTCCCTAGGCACACGAGATGGTGGGGACTCCCACCCTTGGGTCACACTCCTGGTAGTCCTTCTCATAGACTACCACCGGCCTCCTGGCCGCTTGCTCTTCCTCCTCCTTGCTCTTGTGGGGAAAGATTCCCACTCGCAACCTTGTTGCCTCCACTCCTCCGCCCCTTGCTGTGTGCTTGTGGAGGTCCGACCTCCCATGGTCTTCCTCAAAAAGGCAAAGGCCTTCCAAGCTTGGCTGGAGATGGATTATCTCAAGGATGCCAAGCATCTCCTTGCTTGTAGGAGTCCCTCCGTTTCCCACAAATGCCACCAATAGGTGCTAAGATAAGGCCTTGGCCCTTCCTCATCCACCGAATTTGGCTTGAGGAGCCCTGTGGTGTATGTAGGCCTCATACATGATGGTCCCCAATCCGCTTGGCTGGAAATCTTCCACAAAATTGAGGAAGTAAATAAGAAGTCCGTTGGTAATTCACCAACCCCAACACATTTAAAGAGCCTCACATGCTATCCGCCTTCCACCCAGCCATTCTCCTCCTCCATCCATCATGTCAGGACCTCTGGATTTCTGAGGGGTCCTCTTCCTCCATTGACCTTCTCGAGGAGAGCAATTCGAGCCTCCTCCTCCGCCTTCCATACACCGTCGAATGCTCCTACGGTCCAACATGGATGAGCATTCCTCTCCAGAAGGCAAGGGCGCTCGATTGATGGAGGTTGATGTAACACTCCTCAATCAATTCCAAATTGGTGTAGGCCCATTGGCTATACACCCATCCTAATTGGATGTTTTCCTCCTCTCGCCCATTGCCGAAATCAACCAAATCCTCGGGGTTGAGCTGCAGCAAGTGAATTGGGGCATCTGTTCATCTCCACAGCGGCGCGCTGGCTTCTTTCCTTTCCTTCCTCGCAGGAGGAGCCCTTGGCAGGCGGTTCCTTCCCGTTGCCCTTTCTTGCTCGAGGCATGGCGCCTTGTTACTCAAGTGCTTCAAAGAAAGGAATTACTTCCCAAGGTGGCTTCAAACACTCCTCCTTTGGCGCTGGCAACAACACTCAACCAGAAGCACAAGTGCACGTTAGTCCCACGCTCCCCCTGCTGCCAATTCTCCTAGGCCTCTCCTCAGTGGTAAGGCGCCAGGTGTGGTAGGCCTCCTCTCGCTCTTAATTCCCTCAATTCGCCGAAGGCCCCAATCACGCCCCGCCTCGGCTTCCTCCACACTCGCGATGCTCGAAGCTCCTCCCGCTTCCTTCAGTTGGAGTGCCCTTCTACCTCCTCGATGCTTTAGAGCGTTTGATGGCCTCCTCTTCTCTTTTCTCCTAATCCAGCTAGGGTTTCTTCTCCTTCTCGCGCTCCACCTTCCTTTCGTTCGCAAGCCGTGGCGACGATGGCGATGGCAGCCTTCCTTCTCCTCTTCCTCGCCTCTACGCTCAATCTTCACGACTTACGTCGTGAAGAGAGTTGGAGCCCAAACTGCACTTTGCCCTCCTTGGATTGTTGCCACCTGGAGACTTCCCAACCCTAGATTTGGTTTACCATCCTAAAATACCTAATCCTACCTAAACTGCCTATTTCCCTATCCTATTTGCTACCCCTAATGAATTACCTTCTAATTAATCTTATTTATTTATCTCGCTATTGGTGAAACATGATAATTTTTGAAGGGGGGGAATATAGTAACCCCCTTCGGTCGAGACAGCACCCCCTTGTCACGAAGAACACCTTTCCTAGAATAGCATATCTGCCCTACTTTGATAATGCGCACACCCTTTCTGAGGTCATACCTTTGATAAAAGATGCACTTTCAAGTCTACACCCGAAACCGGAGCATGAGGGTGGGCCCATTTATGCTTAGTAGAATGCATAGAGGCTGCCATTTTCATATGTTTATTACAACCGAAAACTTTTACTTTCAAGTGGTGGAACACAATGAAAACAATCTTGTACTAGCGGAGTCTCATTTCAATGGTCGTGAGAACATTGCAACAAACAATCGCTAAAGGAGGAAGTGGTCATCGATCGACAATAGTCATTGAAGAGTGCGGGCGACTCATCCATGCCTTGCGCCAAATCGAGTCACCACCGCCATATTCGGAGGCGGTCCATATCCTCCGCCTCAAAGTTGTCGCTCTCCATTGCTTGCCTGCCTTCAATAGTATCATTCTTGGGCCTGGTCGACGGTGTCGATCGCCACACAAGATCTATCGGCCGACCTCATCCAAAAGGTCGCCACCGTGGTCTTCAACCTTCTGGCACTCAATGCAACCACTTGGGCTTTAAGGCAATGCCAACGTCCTTAAAATGAACAAAGCTAGTTGCCCATGCGCCCATGCAAGCATCCTTAAATTCAACAAAGTTGAGTTATTAAGAAGATATGGGTTTTGAGCACAGACCTATTCATCACTACATCTTTCTCCCAAACACTTGACCAATGGTCCCAAGTTACAAATCTATTGAGCCGCTAAATATTCATTTTCTTAAAGACAGCCTATGAGGAGGCCGGCGGCCATGGGTAGGGTGTGCTAGGGGAGGCCGGCGGCCCATGGCGGCATGGTGTGCTAGGGGAGGCGCCGGCGGCGCCCATGGGCGAGGTGTGCTGGGGAGGCGTCGGCGGCGGCGCCCATGGGCGGGCGTGTGCTAGGGGAAAGCCGGCCCGGCCGGCGCCCATGGGCATGGCGGGCGTGTTGGGGAGGGCACCATGGGCGGTGTGCTAGGGGGCGCCGGCGCCATAATGGCCGAGCATCTTGAGGGCGGCGGCGGCCCGCCCTCGCCGCACCAGTTGCCACCCAGGTGGTGCGTGGAGGGGAGGCGGCCGGCCCGGCGTACCCTCCTGGTGAATGAACAACCAGAATCTTGGCCGCCGGCCGGCCCCAGCGTGCCATTGTAACCCTCCCACACACCCCTGTCATTGGCACTTCCATCGGTGTAGGCTAACCTTGGCGGCAACCTTGGAAGGCTAACCTTAGAAGCAAATCTTGCGAAATCGAGGCCGGCATCACGGTCGGTCGGTGTAGAGGTACTCCTCCGAGGAAACATCGTATGCGGTGGGACGAAGCGATAAGGGATAAGCTTTGCGAGTTCGTGGCTTCATATAACACCTGCAAGTCAAAGTCTTGGGGTAAAGATAGTGATGACAATGCGGAAGAAAATTGGACCAAGTGATGATGAAGGAGTTGAACTACGGGGATGAGTGAAATCTACGTTTTTTCAGGTCCCGGAGTTAATGTTGTAAATGCAGTTCTTGATATTCTGTGTTGAAATACTGTCAGTGGCTTTTGTGGTGTCATAACAAAACCACATTTTCCTCCAAAGCGAGTTCTGATCGTCCCTTCCCGTGAGCGGCCTTCCTCCAGTTCCTACTTTGCATTATTCCCTAGGTTCGAGTTTGCGACCACCATTCGAAACAAACATTGCTAGATGGAAAGTAGTAACTTTATTGGTGACACCCTTTTTGGATTTGTTTTGTAATGCCTTCAAAGCTGTTTAGGGCCATCAGAAACCCCTTCGAGATTATTTGCGGAAAACCCTCTTGATTATTCACCCCTTAAAAATTATCATGTTGTGAGCATATATAGTGGATATCCCCCTATTCTAATTTCCTTTTACGGCGAGATCTCGTCGGGTCTGCAGTGATGCCGACCTACCATGGTGATGCGCTTTTCCTCGACCTACAGGCGTAATGTGGCGACCTCGGGTGAAGGATCGTGGGCGACCATGCTTTGGTGGAAAGAGGAGGAGGAGGAGGAAGTGTAGCTCTCCCATTGAGATGAGGCTTGGAGGGTATTTATACCCTCCAATAGGGCTCCCTAGGAAGCTCCACAAGAAGCTCCTAGGAAGGAGCACAAGAAGCTTCCTAGTGATTAGCTTCAGCTAAACTAATGATACTTAACTGACACCTAACTTAGACTAAGTGTATTAGTCTAAGTACATTGGGCTTTAATACCCTTACAACCTCCCACTTAAAGGCCAATTTACCTTCGTAGGAGAATGGACTATCTCATGCCCATCAGTGTCCGAGCTTGTGCAAATTGCTCCGTAGAGAGTCCCTTGGTAAGAATATCTGCAGGGTTCTGGCTGGTGTGAACCTTGACAAGTTGTACCCTCTTGTCATCCAACACCTCTCGAATGAAGTGATACTTCACATCCACATGTTTAGTCTTCGCATGAAACACTGGATTCTTTGCCAATTGGATAGCACTGCTATCACAATGCAACACCGGCGACTCAACCTTGATCCCCAAGTCTCCCACTAAACGAGCAAGCCATATGGCTTCCTTGCAAGCCTCGATTCGCAACATACTCGGCCTCTGTGGTAGATAGCGTAATCGCAAACGAGATCGCCATGAGACGCCCCTCCAACATGAAGACATAACGATGTGGACCTCCTTTTGTCCATATCCCGCATAATCGGATCTGTACCCAACCACATGCATCTTCACTACCAAAACATATGCACAAAGCTTTTGTACCATTCGGATACCTCATAACTCCTTTTCGCCTCCCAATGCTTCTTGCGTGGTTTGACATAACTCCTAACCACTCCCACCAAAGGCAATGTCGACGTGTAGCAATCATTGCATACATCAAACTCCCTACATGAGTATGGGACCTTCTCCATTTCCTTTTGTCCTCCTCGAGCTTGGGCAATCCGCGCTAGTTTCACATATGGAGGCAATGGAGTACCCAATGGCTTCCCTTCTCCATGTTGAAACGTTGAAGCACCACTATTATTGCAGACAAATAAAGCGCTTATGTCTTCCGAATCACGCATGCCAAGTATATGGCTCGCCTCTCCCAAGTCTCATTTCAAAGTGAGCATTCAACTTTGACTTCAACAAATCTCATCGATCTGTTCCCGGAATTAGCATATCATCCACATAGAGGATCAAAATGAGCAAGCTTTGATCCTTAGCTTGCTCGATAGAGGCAATGATCCTCATCGCTACGTTTGTAGCCTTGAGAAAGCATAAATGAGTGGAACTTGTGATACCCTCTCTGCCTGTTTCAAACCATAAAGGCTCTTCCTCAACGCACACCGGATGCTCTTTGCCCTTCTCAACAAAACCTTGGTTTCATGTAGACGTCCTCTTGAAGGTCACCATGCAAGAATGCCGTCTTGACATCCATCTGTACAAGTTCCATATCATTCCCGCAACCAAAGCAAGAACACATCGCAGTTGTCATTTTGACTCGTGAGAAAATCTCATCAAAGTCAATGCCAGTTGTTGCTTGAAACCCTTAGCAACCAATCGGGCCTTGTACTTTGGTTTGCCATCAAGCGGTATGACCTTCATCTTGTACACCCATTTGCACAGTAGTGCCTTCTTATCCTTAGCAACGGAACCAACTCCCAAGTTTGGTTCTTATGCGTAATTCATTTCGCATGGCCTTCTCCCACTTGTCTTTGTTACTCGTGTGAGCCTCTTTGTAAGAAGAGGGTTCCCCACAATCTGTCGATAACATAATCCGAGATGGATCATACCGGAGGTCGTGTAATCTGCGACCTCGACCCAGGCACCTCTATAGGTGCTTGTTCGACTCTTGGTTCATCTACGGTGGAGGAATGTGCTCACATTACCACGGTTTTCAACCGCCCATGATGATCATGTCCATCTTCTTGGAAGATCACCCTTCGCACCTCCACAGTTGGAGTAGGCTTCCTGCATCTTGTTCTCATTGAAGAACACGTCGTTAGTACGAACAACCTTTCTAGCCTCGATCCCACAAGCGGTATCCCATCTCACGAATCACCATAGCCAAGAAAAATACATTTCTTGGACTTAGGTGCCAACTTGTCCCGAAACTCTTTTGGAACATGGCGGATGCCTCACACCAAACACTCGCAGATGCTTGTAGGATGGTTTCTTTCCGGACCATAGCTCCTCGAACTCCGCCATCAATGACCTTATTAGGAGATCTAATAAGATGAATGCAGTGACACCTTCGCCCAAAACCCATTAGGCAATCCGAGTTTGACAACAAACTACGCATCCTCTCCGAATGGTTCTTCATCCGCTCACACCATTTTGTGGAGGAGTACGGCGATCAATTCTCTTTTGATTCCTTGGAATCAGAATGACCGAAAGCTTTCAACATACTCGCCACCATTATCGTCTTAGACACTTCAATGGCGGTGATTCTCTACAAGGGTGACAAATTTCAAACACCGTCGAACTTCATCCTTTTCCTCAAAGGATAAACCCACACCTTGCGTGAGAAATCATCTATGAAAGTGACAAAATAGGAGGCACCGCCTAATGATGCGATGAGGCATAGGTCCACATACATCGTGAACCAACTCAAGAGGTTTACTTCTACTTTTTCTGTGTTCGATGTGATGATTTTGTCTGCTTCCCATATAAACTGCTCACATCGAGAGATCGAGAAGTTAACAGGATATAACCGAGCGAGATAAAACCTTCATTCCCTTCGAGACATATGTCCTAACCGCAATGCCACAAGGAAACATTTGGCGCTCACCTGATCACATGATCTTTGGATGTTTACAAGTGAGTACAAAGTGCCACACTGATCCACGAGCTAACACAAGAGAACCTTTGGAGATCTTCCAAGAGTGATCCCCAAAACCAGGTGGTAACCGGATCATCCAACTCTGCGCTAATCATGCTCTTTGTCAACTTGAACATGCCTAACGCGTCCTTGATGAATGAAGATCCGTTGTCAAACTTGAGTTGCACATCACCTACGCCGCATGCATAGTTATTTCCAAGCCTAACGCATCCTTTCCTTGTAGCATCATACGTGCTAAACCACTCTCTATGAGGAGTAACATGGAAAGATGCACCGAGTCAATTATCCAATTGCGTAATAAATGACTATCCACGGTAATTTGTGCAAATTCAAGTAAGAAGAGATAAGGACATCTCCGTCCTCAACGAGTTTAACTCTTCCAACTGACGAAGTCGCCTTCTTGTCGTCGCTTCTTCTCTTTTCCTTGGTCCTTTTGAACTTCTCGCTCTCTTTTGAAGTGACCCCTTTTGTGACAATAGTGACACTCCACATTCTTACGACTACGAGATTTGCTGAGAAGCTTCGTCGTTGCTTCCCTTCGCGTGGACCTCCCTCTCACTATGAGGGCGGAACCTTTGGAAGGTTCCATGTTTTCCTTCACCTCCTCGTTAACGCTACCTTCTACATTTACAATGGTAAGACCACTAGCAGGCGGTACTCGGTCGAAGGTGTCCCAACTCTCGTAATGTGACCAGAAACATAGCTCTCTCACGGAACGTGATACCTTGAGATGAGAGCTGGCTGAAAATGGTATTGAAATCATTCGATGATCGGACATCCTCGTCCCTTCCTTCATCTTCAAGTCCACCAAAGTTTCAACCAATACACGAAGCCGCACTTTGCTTCTCATACAGTCACACGCCACGCCAGTAACTCGTGGTCTTATCTTTCACATTGAAGTACACTGACAATGTTAGCATGATAGTAGATCTAGCAAGCTCATCCAGTCCCGCCACTCATCCCCGTCACTATCGGTTTGACGCCTAACAACTTTATGGGCTTGATCCGCTTTTTACTAGAACATTATACACTTGTTCTTTTCCGAGCGGGAAGTTAGTACCATCTAACTCTCGATATTGAACATGACGTTTTCGATGAAGACATCATGACTCAAAAATCGATACTGATAAAACACACTCAACTCGCCTTGTTAGAAAAGTCAAAGAAGAAAAGTCCCGTCGTGTATTTTGCCGTTGATCCATTCCACGAGTATCCGCCGAATCGTTGCGAATTTTCTCACCGACGCCCGCCGGCACTCTCACCGCGCCCGCGGCTGCCCCGCGCCGCGCTGCGCGGCCACCGCGCCGCCGCGGCCCCGCACCGGCGCCCCGCAACCACACGGCGCCAACCGCGGCCACGCGCCCGCCGCAGCCACGGCCGCGCCGCCGCGGCCGCCTGCGCACCCGCCGGCGCCGCGCGCGCTGCGTGCGCGGCGCGCGCTGCGGCCGCGCGCGCGCGCCCGGGCTGCGGGCGCGCGCTCCGCGCCCGGGCTGCGCCCCCAGGCCCGGCGCTGCGCCCGCCCGCCCGCGGGCGCCCCGCTGCGCCCGCGGCTGGCGCCCCGCGCTGGCGGCGCGCGCGCCCGCGGCTGGGCCGCCGCGGCGGGCGCGCCCGCGGCTGGCCGCCCAGCGCGCCCCGCCTGGCGCTCGCGCCCATGGCCCGGCGCGCGCCTGCCGCGCTCGCGGCCGCGCTGCGGCCGCGCCCGCGCCCCGCGTGCCGCGCCCCGCGGCCGCGCCCCGTGCCGCGCTCCGCGTGCCGCCGCGGCCCCGCTCGCCGCGGCCTCCACCGCCTGCGGCCTCGCGCGCCTCGCGGCCGCGGCCTCGCCCGCTCGGCGGCTGCGTTCGCGGCCTCGCGATGGATCACACCTGCAATTCCACGGGCGCCGCACTAGAAAATTCTAGCATCACAACACACCAAACCATGGCTCGATACCGGTTGAAGGATCGTGGTGGCGCCATGGGAAAGAGGAGAGGAGAGGAGGAGGCAAGAGTAGCTCTCTCTCATTGAGATGAGGCTTGGAGGTATTTATACCCTCCAATAGCTCCTAGGAAGCTCCACAAGAAGCTCCTAGGAAGGAGCACAAGAAGCTTCCTAGTGATTAGCTTAAGCTAAACTAATGATATCGACACCTAACTTAGACTAAGTGTATTAGTCTAAGTACATTGAACTTTAATACCCTTACGGTGATGCCTTGACCTACCGCCTCTTGAATTCGCCTTCACATCCTTTGTCGTTTTGACCCGTTTCTTTTCCCAGGATATCCCTCCTGCCTTTCTACCCATATCCGACAGCTCCGGATCCAAGGTTCTCAAAAAAATTCCTAACATGTCCCTCTTCAATCGTTTTCAACAAAAAAAAATCAGGTTCGTTCTTCCTCTGGCTCTTTTGGGCTGGTTGCCCAAACTTTTGCATTCCACATACTCCCCTCCTCACCTGTTTGCGTCCTCGCAAACAGCAGTACTCGGTGAAGGTACTTCTTCTAACCTTCCACCATTCACTTTAGTCGGATAATTCTCCATCCAATACTCGTAGTTAGCGGATCCATTTCATATCGCCACCACCTCATAGGTCCCATCCATCTCGCCTAAACTGGAAGTCCGAGGTTACTATCGTGAAGAACCAAATCGTCCACGATAACCTCACCTTCCTCATCTTTCCATCATGCGGTCTTTTCTGAGTTCCTGAATCCGCTGGGTCTCCTCTAAGGCATCTTCTCTACGCTCCTCCTGTTCTACGAAAGACTCTAACCTAGCTACTTGACTATCTTCTACTGTCATACGTTCATCCTCTATGATCCTATAGGTAGGTACCTCGAATTCCACAGGCATAACAGGAGACATGCCATACGTCAGATAATAAGGGTCTTCTTGGTGGTTACCTTCTCCGCGGTCCTGTAAGCCCACAGTGCTGAATGCAACTTAGCATCCCAATCATACATGTGTGTTACAGTTACCTTAGTGAGGATTGTGCATAACAACCCGTTCGTCTTCTCCGTCAATCCGTTGGCCTTAGGGTTGTAGGGGGTCGTCTTTCGATGTCGGATGTTGAAGTAGGCGGTTAGGGACTCAACGACAGAGTTGAGGAAATGGGTCCCCTGACCAACTTAAGGACACCGTACCTCGTTATGATGTTCTCAAATAAAACTTTGCCCTTTGCGGTCGTCGTCCTTCCTCGTCGCTTCTTCCACCATCTTGTACAATATCCGTACAAAATGTCTTGCTTCCTTGTCCATTGGGTGGGTGGCTTGATCGGCCGAAATCGATTCCCCACTTCTCGAATGGTGCTAGTGGCGGTATGGGTGAGGGCCATATGGACAAGCGGCTCTCGACACGCATCACACCTCGAATAAATTCCCACATCCTTTTTGCATCGTAGCCCACAGCGCATTTAAGATCTTCTTCACGGTCACATGCGAATAGTGACCCTTCTTCATGTAGTGCCTCGTGACAAGCGCACCTCTTGACCTCGAGACAGCATCTTTCGTGGGCCAAGCTTGTATAGGACTCTTCCCTTAGAACTATAGTGCGGCCTTATGGATAAAAGCGCGCACAGAGGCTGTGCATATACAGAACTTACGGACCTCACGTTCGGTAATATCTTGGGCATGGTCGACCCTCACGTTCAAGTCTCTTCCTTCCATTCATACCACGAGGTCTCCCGGTCGCCTATTATCCGGATAGGGTCGTCTCATTTGCCAATCCACTTTCTCCTGCTTTCGACCGGGCAGCCTCCGTCTTCTGTTCGCCAGGAGTCTTTCTGTAAACTCTTCCTCCTCCTATCAGCTGATCGACCTCGTGGGTCGGGCCAGAGTTCCTCTGCCGACCTCTTTGCCCCGTTGTACCCTTTGTAAAGCAATTCCCATCATCGACCCATGGTCGGTCGACGGTTCTCCTTGTAGCTCAACTGCGAGCACTTCTTGGGGTGTGGGCTTCCCACAATCCCTCTTCTCGCATGTCATCTCGGGGCCATCCTCGCTCCTAGGCCCTAGCGCTCGCACTTCCTCAGCACACCCTGAGTGTGCGCCATCCCCGGCCCCCTTCCTTTTGCCTGCAACTCCTCTGCAAGTCCCTCATCATTCTTTGCCATCCTCATGGCCTCCGCTTGCAACCCTCCTGACTGCTCACCCTGGGGACGCGGCTTTGGCTCCCCTGTGTGCCCCTGCTGGCACTCCACCACCTCTCCTTGGGCTTCTAAATCGCCCGACTGCCGTTGCTCCTGCCCATCTCCCTCAACACTCGTTGTGGCGACCAGTTCTTCGTCAGGGAACCGGTCATCAGTGGCCTCAAGACGTTCTCCAGTTTTCAGACGAGAAATGAAGTCTGCATTCAGATGTTGCTTCCCTGGCCTGGTTTCCACATCGAAATCGAACTCTTGCAACAAAAAATACCCACCTGGCTATCCTTCCTGATAAATCTGGCTTGTTCACAAGGTACTTCAACGCGAAATGATCTACATGAAATGTCACCTTGCAAGCCAGCAAATAATGTCTAAACTTCTTACAGGAGTAGATGATCCCAAGACCCTTTCGCTCCGTGGTCGAGTAGTTCCTTTTAGCATCCGTGAGCTGCCTCCCAGCATAGAAAATCGGGTGATCCCATTTCTTTTCGTCCTTCTGACTCAAAATGGTCCCAATGGCATAAGCGGACACATCCACATATACATGAAACGGCTTCTCCCAATCTGGGGGTTGTAACGTTGGAGCGCTCACCAAGCTGTCCTTCAGCTGTTGGAAGGCCTCCTACCTCGCGGTTGTCCATTCAAAGGGTACCTCCTTCTTGGTCAGCTGTGTTAGCAAGGCTGGCGAAGTCCTTGATAAACCTCCTGTAATACCCTACTAGTCCTACAAAAGCTCGCACCTTCCTCACCGTTTGTGGGGCATCCATCTCCACTATCACTACTACTTTTTCCCTATCTACCTGCAATCCTCGTATTGAAACTCGATGTGCCAATAAAATGCCTTCTGTCATACCAAAATAACATTTCCCCGGATGAAGTTTCATGTTCGACTCTACACGCCAGGCCTTGCCTCAAATGGTCGATGTTTCCTTCTCCCAAACACGCAAAAATCATTCAGGAATACCTCCATGAACTTCCGTAAGAAATCTCGGAATATCGCGTTCACCACCCGTTGAAAAGTGGCAGGCACATTACACAACCCAAAAGGGAGCTTCGAATAAGCGTAGGTACCCCAATCTGTTGTGAACGTCGTCTTGTCCTGGTCCTCCTTCCTCAGCGAAATTTGATTGTACCCAGAGTATCCGTCCAAGAAACTATACATCTCATGTCCGGCTACCGTGTCCAGCACACTGTCCATGAAGGGTAAGGGGTGGTGATCCTTCTTCGTCGCTTCGTTGAGCTTCATGAAGTCTTGGCACACCCGAACCTTTCCCTGTTGTTTCTTGGGCACGATCACAATAGGAGCGACCCACTCACTAGTGAGTACCAGGTAGATCACCCCTGCTTCCAAATACTGGTCGAGTTGATCCTTTACGACCATGGAATATTTGGGGTTTAGTCTGTACTGCTTGATCCTCACCGGAGTGTTGCCCTCCTTCAGATCAATCCGATGTATACCTAGCTCCTCCGGAATTCCTGTCATGTCAGTAATCTTGAAAGCAAACACATCGACATACTCCCTAAGCACACTACGGAACTCCTCTTTCTCTACCTCTCCTAGATACTTAGAAATCTTGACTACCTTGCTAGGCTCTAACTCTAAATCTTCTCTGACGCCGGGATCTACTATCGTCCCTCGGTGCTACCCTTCGGATCCCTCCTCGGGAAAATCACGATCATAGGCTACCCCAAAGGCTACTCCCCTCTCTATGTGCCTCATCTTGACTCTTCTCATCTTCTACGTGCAAGCGACACCAAATCAACTTTTATTTTGACCTCATTGAAGGTCCCCATAGGCTCGGTCCTTTGCAGGAGCTTACCCCGTGCTACAGTGTACCCATCGGGTGAGACTCCCCTCATAGGTGCCTTGCTCCATGACACAAAGCGACCTCGCGGGTCCTACCCTACTCGACTTAAACGTGATGCCTTCGACAAAATCAAAGACACGTACCATACAAGGCACGCCTATCAAAACCTTGTAGCCTAAATCCGACACGGGCCTCATGACAATGTAGGTAAGGTGGAAGGTGAGACCTCCAATCACGGTTGGTACTTCAACACTCCCAATGGCTTCCTCCTTGTTTGGTGACCATCCATAAAACACTCGGGTGGGTGAAACTCGGTGAACCCAAGTTGATGATTTGTCTCCTCATCAAGTTGACTCCCGATCCGAATCAATGGCACATTGGGCACCAAGCATCACAATTTCAACCTCAATTTGGTGCCCCAAATCAACAAGTTCGACCAC
Organism: Anthoceros angustus; assembly: GCA_010909165.1. NCBI lineage: Eukaryota > Viridiplantae > Streptophyta > Anthocerotopsida > Anthocerotales > Anthocerotaceae > Anthoceros > Anthoceros angustus. The sequence goes on from MU008175.1 coordinate 247,964, forward strand.
ATTTACCTCCACGCCTTCGTCCCCACCTCGAGATTCCCTGATCGCTTCCTTCACAATCTTCGGGATCTCGGACTCACCAAGTAATTATCGTGACCACAAATTCTCGGTCAAGCAATGCGTGGCCAGATCTTATCGACAAGGTTTCCTCCCGTTTGCAGCCACGACAGAGTCGATTCCGACCTTATTGGTAAATTTCCCGAATCCATGGTCCCTCCTATCGGGTGGGACTCCATACCCGATCACGGCTCTCAGCTACCTTCTTCTTGAATCTTTGGGCGAGTCTGTTGCTCATCCTCCATCACGCCGCCGGGCGATCTCGGAGGAAACGCGGTTCGTTTCTCCCCTTCCTTTGGCTCTTCCTCGTTTCGCCCTACCGTGGTAGGCGCACCCGCCACCGTGAGTGCCGGACTGGTGGTAGTGCGCCTACCCGTCTCGGTAGGGTGGGCCCGTTCCTCCCGCTCTTCGCTGAGGCCAAGGTGACTCATCCCTCACCTTCCTCCTCTTCCTCTCCTCCTGGTCGCGCCGCTTTTCCTCCTTGTTTGGTGACCATCCCAAAACACTCGGGGGTGAAACTCGGTGAACCCAAGGCGATGTATCTCCTGTCATCAAGTTGACTCCGATCCGAAATGGCACATTGGGCACCAAGCATCCTGCAATTTCAACCTCAATTTGGTGCCCCAAATCAACAAGTTCAACCACATTTACCTCCACCACGCCTTCTCGTCCCCATCTCGAGATTCCCGATCGCTTCCTTTACAATTTTGCGGGATCTCGGACTCACATAAAGCGTCTCACAAATTCTCGGTCAAGCAATGCGTCGTGGCCGGAGATCTTATCGACAAGGTTTCCTCCCGTTTGCAGCCACGACCGCGTCGATTCCGACCTTATTGGTAAACTTCGAATCCATGGTCCCTCTTCGGGTGGGACTCCATACCGGCGGATCAACAACACGGCTCCGCTACCTTCTTGAATCTTTGGGTGAGCATTGCTCATCCTCCGGCATCCGCCCGCCGCGGTGATCGGAGGAGAAGCGCGGTTCTCCCTTCCTTTGGCTCTTCCTCGTTCGCCCCTCTGGTAGTGGTACGCCTACCGTGCCGTCGACTCTGGTGGTAGTGCCTACCCTCTCGGTAGGGTGGGCCCGTTCCTCCCGCTCTTGGAGGCCAAGGTGAGTCATCCCTCACCTTCCTCCTCTTCCTCTCCTCCTGGTCGCGCCGCTTTTCCGACCTTCGGCCTTTCTCCCGTCGCTCCGATCTGGTGGTCACCTTGGCCATCATCAGTCCTTCATCGCTCATCTCTCCCTCGTACCCTTCCTCCACAATTCCTGATGTCACACTGGACTCGTCGAGGAACTCGTATTCCGCTTCCACCTTCAGCACGGGCGTCGTGGTCACGGTAATCGCGGTTTCTGGGTTGGTCCGTGTTTCCTCCGCCGCAGGCTCCGTGAACCTGACCCCTGGTCGCACTGGTGCCACTCGCGCCATGCCCGAACACCTGGGATCCCCAATTTTATGCCCCAATTCCTTGCATACCTGACAAAAGGGTACATAACCCACTTGCTTTCGAGGTTATGGGCAATCGTTTGAGTAATGACCTGGTGCTCCGCAATTATAACAACATCCATGTGGAATTGTCATCGGCCTTTGTGATGAATCCGGCCTCCATGGCCCTGGCGATGTCGGTCGCGATCCATACCTTGCGGGAACTGGTGTAGCAGGTTGGTAAGTCGCCCTCATTGATTGAGGTGGCCGACTTCCAGTGACCGCTTGCACCTGGTAAGCTTCATCCACATACCAATAGTCCCCAGGCTTGACGGTTTCCACATGATTCACAGCATGCCGTGGTGCACGAATACATTCCACATTGGTGTGTCGTTTGATGACAAATTGAGCAATACACCAAGCTGTCTGCTTGAAGGAGACCTTTGTGGAGCTTGGTTCTTCACCGCCTTGACCTCAATTTGGTGCCCCAAATCAACAAGTTCGACCACATTTACCTCCGAGCCTTCGTCCCCCACTTGAGATTCCCTGATCGCTTCCTTTACAATTTGCGGGATCTCGGACTCACGCAAGCAAGTGACCACAAATTCTCGGTCAAGCAATGCGTCGCGGAGATCTTATCGACAAGGTTTCCTCCCGTTTGCAGCCACGCTGGTCGATTCCGACCTTATTGGTAAATTCCGAATCCATGGTCCCTCTGTCGGGTGGGACTCCATACCCGGATCAACACGGCTCGCTACCTTCTTCTTGAATCTTTGGGTGAGCATTACTCATCCTCCGCATCGCACGGTGATATCGGAGGAAAGCGGATCGTTCTCCTTCCTTTGGCTCTTCTCGTTTCGCCCCTACGTGGCGCCTACCAGTAAGTGCCGGCTGGTGGTGGTGCACCACCCGTCTCGGTAGGGTGGGCCCGTTCCTCCAGCGCTCTTCCGAGGCCAAGGTGAGTCATCCCTCACCTTCCTCCTCTTCCTCTCCTCCTCGCCGCTTTCCGTCGGCCTTTCTCCGTCGCTCGATCTGGTGGTCACCTTGGCCACCATCAATCCTTCATCCGCGCTCATCTCTCCCTTGTACCCTTCCTCCACAATTCGATGTCACCTTTGGATTCGTCGAGGAATCGTATTGCTTCCACCTTGACCGCAGGCGTCGTGGTCACGGTAATGCGGTTTGGGTTGGTCGTGTTTCCTCCGCCACGAGCTCGTGAACACGACCCACAGTCGCTTGGTGCCACTCGCGCCATCCCGACAGGATCCCCATCTTATGCCCCAATTCTTGCATACGACAAAGGGCATAACCCACTTGCTTTCGAGGTTATGGGCAATTCGTTTAGTGACACGGTGCTCCGCATTAACAACATCCTGTGGAATGCCATCGGCCTGTGATGAATCCGGTCTCCATGGCCACAGCGATGTCGGTGATCCATACCTCGAGGCGGTGTAGCAGGTTGGTAAGTCGCCCTCATTGATTGAGGTGGCCGACTTCCAGTGACCGCTTGCACCTGGTAAGCTTCATCCACATACCAATAGTCCCCAGGCATGACGGTTTCCACATGATTCACAGCATGCCGTGGTGCACGAATACATTCCCTGTTGGTGTGTCCCGTTTGATGACAAATTGAGCAATACACCAACTGTCTCGCCGGTGAGGAGACCTTTGTGGAGCTTGATTCTTCACCGCCTTGACCTCTAATTCGGTCAATCTCTTCGTTAAAGCCTCCACTTGTCCAGCAATTCCGCCTCCGGTGGCAGATGTCTCTCCTTTCTCCATTCGACGGACCGTCTTCCTTTCCTCTCCTTTTTCGGCACGCGTTCAGCCTCTTCCTGCCTCTTCTTGACCTTCTCCAAGTCCTTCTTCATTCGCCGCTCGTAGGCCTTCTCGGATTCCTCGTCCGATGTGGAGCTTCCTTGAGTTCCGCTGTCCTCACTCTCTAAGGAGGATGAAGGCGACGAACTAGAGGAGGCAGAGGAAGACGAGGAGCTTGATCGCCTTGATCCTTTCCTTTTCTTGTGACTTTGCCTCTTCTTCCTCCTTCTCCCCAGCTCGGCCGATTCCCATTCCTCAGCTAGCCGGATGGCTCCAGCCGACGTCTTAGTCCCGCGTTTGCAGTGCACCTCCATTTTTCGGGATAATCCGCTTACAAACCAATCCAGCGCTTGTTCTTGTGAATACCCAGAGGTGGGTGGATCCCCCGGCCTCTCGGGTGCACACTTTGGAACTCGATCCAGGTATCCATAGAACCTCTCCACATAATCGAACAAGGATTCTCTCTTCCTCTGGAGGGTCCTCGGTTTCGCGGTATGATGTGCGTGGCGGGCCCTCGACGATTCAAGAAGGCTGCCTTAAGCCTCCCAATCCGTCGGTGCCACCGTGCTATAGGTGCGACCATACCATTGTTGCGCGTGCCCTCTCAGCAGTCCAGGAAAGATGTGCAGTCGATTGGCGACTCCATCCTCCAAGTTGGCGTGGGAGACGTGCTCGAAAGTTCGCACAAACGCCTCCGCGTCATCGCCCTTCTTCTTCTCGCCAAATTTGACATATTGTTGGCGACTGTGGAGCTGGGGCAGCCCTCCTCCGCCAGTGGCTCCACTCATGTTGCTTGTCCTGGCCGTTCTCGCTACTCCTATGCTTCTCCTCCCTCGGTGGGCGGAGCGATCGGGGTCTTTGGGTCTTGAGTTACAACCAGGCGGGAGTAGCGATCTCCCCTGTTGTCCGTCCCAAAAGATCACGGCGGTGATCGATCGAGGCGACTAGGTCCTCGGACCAAGCTGAAATTCCCCACGCACGTCGTCATCGTCCGATTTATTTGGAAGTTGGGGTGGACTCACCTCGCCATGAGGCCCGGCCATGGAAATTCGCGTCAGTCGCTGGCGGGCCGCTCGGGGTGTGTGCCTCCTCCTCACTCCCTGACACCAACACTTCCTCCTCGACCTCCTTCCTTTCGCTATCAGTAAACTCCGCCTCTTCTCCTTCCAGCCCGTCCAGTGCCCGCCGCCCACCGCCCTCTTCTTCGTTCGTTGAGGCAAAGGCGGCCTCCTCTAGCGTAACTTCGTTTTCCTCTGCTGCACGGGTGGCGGCGGCAATTTCTTATCACGATCGATTTCTCGTGAGCTCGTAGATCTCGCGGTGGCAGCGAGTGGAGGTGGCGTTCGACGATGAGGTCCGCCTCGGTTGGCTCATCCTCTTGCCTCTTCTCTTTCCGGTGCGGTTGTGGGCGCCATCGGCGATTCGGATCCCATTTGGCTGTTGTCTGGGGGCAACGTGACGATGACGGCCCGTTCGCGGCGTCATGTTTTCGATCATGCGTGGAGGCGGATTTTTCCGTATAAGGCGCCCATATTCATTGCGTAATGGCGTGTCACTTAGGCGGACCTTTTTATACTAGGGGAGCAAATTTATATCGATGTGGTTGTCCGGATCCCACGAGACTCTATGTCGCGAGCATGTCATCATCAACCCCGGTGGCGGCGGAAGGATGCGCAACACAAGACTCACAAGTAGTCTCACTGCAAGACAACCATGTTTTCATCCCTTGCCCTTCGAGACTCATGGGGCTATGGGCAAGGACTTCTAGAGTTAATTAAGGGTGTGCAAAAGCCTATCACATCCACGAATTGGAGGGCCTCCCCTTTCCTCTGTGGTGGCTTTCCAGTAGTTTCCATAGCTTTCTGCGCCGGCTAATCTTTGTTATAGATGGCTCGTGCGGCCTTGACTTGCGGTAGTGGTAGGCCTTCATCATCCACAGAATTCTGGAAAGGCATTGACTAGGTCCTCGGACCAAGCTGAAATTCCCACTACTTACGACCTCGTCGTCCGGCTGTCGATTTATTTGGAAGTTGGGGTGGACTCACGCCTCGAGGCCAGTTGTGGAAAATTCCGGCCATGAAGTGCGAGGCAGCGCTCGGGGTGTGTCTCCTCCTCACTCCGACACCAACACTTCCTCCTCGACCTCCTTCCTTTCGCTATCAGTAAACTCCGCCTCTTCTCCTTCCGATCCGTCCGTCCGTCGCCCACCGCCCTCTTCTTCGTTCGTTGAGGCAAAGGCGGCCTCCTCTACAAGCGCCCGTAACTCGTTTTCCTCCTGCTGTCGACGGGTGGCGGCAGCAATTTCTTGTCACGATCGATTTCTCCGTGAAGCTCGTAGATCTCTCGCAGTGACAGGTGGAGGTGACGTCCTTTTCGACCGCGATGAGGGTCCGCCTCGGTTTGGCTCATCCTCTTGCCTCTTCTCTTTCCACGTGCGGTTGTGGGCGCCATCGGCGATTCGGATCCCATTTGCTGTTGTCACGTGGGGGCAGCGTATTCTGACGCATGGCCGTTCGCGGCGTCATGTTTTCGATAGTGGAGGATTTTTCCGTATAAGGGCCCATATTCATTGCGTAATGGCGTGTCACTTAGGCGGACCTTTTTATACTAGGGGGCAAATTTATATATCGTGGTGTATCCCACGGATCCGAGACTCTATGTCACGAGCATGTCATCATCAACCCCCCGGACTGGGCGGCGGAAGGATGCGCAACCAGCAAGACTCACAAGTAGTCTCCTGTGCAAGACAACCATGTTTTCATCCCCCTTGCCCTCGAGACTCATGGGGCTATGGGCAAGGACTTCTCTAGGTTAATTAAGGAGTGTGCAAAAGCCTATCACATCCACAGGAATTGGAGGGGCCTCCCCCTTTCCTCTGTGGTGGCTTTCTTCCTTGAGTTTCCATAGCTCTGCAGAGGCTAATCTTTGTTATAGGACGGCTACGTGCGCAGGACTAGCGGCTTCTTCGGCACCGGTGGTAGGTAGGCCCTTCATCATCCCTGTAGTTACGGGAAAGGCATTCGACGGGACTAGGACTTCCCCTTCTACTATTAGCCCTTTTTGGGTTGTTCCTCCTCCGACCTCAAGGGTAGATGGGATTTCCCTTCTCACCTATTAATAATGTCTATTCTTCATATTCTCAATATAAAATAAATATGAAACCCTGAATCCTAGTCAGCTTTCTCGGGCCCCGTGGAAAATTAACCCTGCACCTCCCTGTATCCTGAATGAGATCCTTTTCCTCCGCTCTCACTGCTTGCTCGCTGCGACATCAAACTCACTAACCAAAGTCTTGGGGTCCCTCCAGCTTTCTCCATGCTTCCGGGGCTGGTCCCTGAAGCTGTCCCTTCTTCGGTTCCAATTCATTTCTCTCAATTCTCCAGATGTGCATCGCAGAGGCAATGCCCCTCGACCTTAGCTCGGTAGGTCGCTGAGCACTTGAGCAATGGGACCAATCAAACTGGGGAGTAGAGGGAAAGAAGCCCCATCATTCATCTGAAGAAGCTCAACTACTGGGCATCTTTGAAAACAATGCGGGTGGAAACAGCAGAACAGAATTGCAGCTGAGTTTCTATTTTTGTGAGCAGGGTGGAGACCTCATGAAGAGGGACAAGGCTGGGATTGAATACTTTGTTGGTGTTGACATTGTCGAAGGCTTTGAAAGGTCGGGATCGTTTTTTCCCGGCTTCTTGAGTAATTCTTACCTGGATTTTTCCTTAAAAGTGCTCCAAGTTTGTTCAGATAGACGATCCGAGAACCAGGTAAAATGGAGAAACACACCACAATTGGTTGGGCAGGTGGGAAGGCTTGTCATTTGCAGCAAACCTTGTATGTGCTGATTATTTCGAGGTGAGGATCTGTTGTTATGAGGTAGAAGCTGCATCCTGGAGTAAAGCGGGGATCGTTTTCTCATGCAGGCTTTGTAACTTTTAGTGCCCATGGACAGATGAGGGTCAAGTTGGCAAATCGTGGTTGCCTTTGTTGCAGGTTGAATCGGACAAAGCTTTGAAAGATTGCGGCCTATTTGATCGAGGTTGAAATGGATTTCCTAGTACTGCCAAGCTTTCTTGTCAGTCTTGGTAGCTGCTGCACGCAAGCACGCCATCGCTGCGCCACTCTGGCCATCGCGTTGGCAGGCCACGAACCCACAATCCAGGAAATAGCGTTTCCGCCGGAGCCGCTTCTTATGGATGCCCAGCACCATTCCCAGAAAATCCTGCCTCAGTGTGGAGCTCTTGGTAACCAAACCAATCTCACTAAATAGGTTATGCGACATCGGATCTTTCCGCCGGAAAACCGGTCTTTGAACCGAGCCTTTCATTGGGGACGAACCAGCGCTCTAGCCGACTGAACAATTTTCTCAAAAGTCGAAAACTATTATCCACTTTAGTGTTTACATGATGAGAACCATATGCCATATCGAATCGAGAGAAGCATATATCTTGATCAATTTCCACAAACAATCAAACAATCGAGCAAAGCATACCATTACGCTTGAACTGCAATGACCGGTTCTTCATGATATGCTACCTGTGACAACTCCTGCGTCGTCTCCTACGTCCATACCATCATGCTCACAGCTGCACAGTATGGAAGAAAAATGCACAGGAGATGGAGATTCTCCAAACAGGCAGGTCCACTGGCTATGGAGTCACTTCAGGAATGGAGTGTAGCTCTCAATAGTCTGACCTAAAGCGATACCAGCTGAGTGTGATAACCCATTATCCCTACGCACTTCCCTACAACACGAAGTCGGTGTATACTTCACTTTTGGTAGCCAGCACCTGGAGCATCGTTCAAATGCACATCCTCACCCATCACATAATATTCAGACATGGCAGCAGCTGGCCCCTGCGTCTGCACTTCTTCCGGGAGAGCGTGAGCATCCAGCTCTTCGCTGTGTTTCTCGAACGCCTGCCTCTTGCGATCTCTGACGTAGTACTTGATGTCCACCACATGGTTAGGCTGCGCATGGGGAATGTAGGCCCGTTCCGGTTGGGTTGCAGGAGCATGGTGTCGATACTCAGAGGCATCCCAAATCGCATTCCTGTAATCTTCGGATGCGACAGGGCCTGTGATCTGCCACGGCGCCTTCAGCCATTTGAACAACCCCTGCGCCTTAGATGCGACCGTCTTTGCCAAATTCGCCATCTCCGCGCTTGCTCTCAGCTGCGGATTCTACACATAGACACGAATCACAATTGCGAGATTCACAGCAGTTTCAGCTTACAACCAGCAAGCTTTCCGTCCTCATGACGGCACGATCGAATCTAACCTCAAGATGTAACTCCTCTGCCAAGGTTCCACAACCGGGGGAAAGAGGAAGAAGTCTAATAACCGGAGCTGCACTGAATGGAACCCTAATACCCTAATTGCTTCCACACTGAAGATCAACTATGGAAGGTTGTCTCGTTAACTAACTTGGGAGGAATCAGCGCACGTTCTTAAAGTATGTGCTGATCCGAGTCAACTCTCGGGCCTCGGGATCAAACTCTGGAAATTCACCCTGCACATTCTTGTATATAGAATCAGATCCCCTTCTTCTGCTCCTTCTGCTTGTTCGCTGTGGCGTCAAGTTCGCTAACCAAGTTTTGGGGCCATTCCAGCTTTCTCCATGCTTCCGGCCCCGGTCCCTGAAGCCGTCACTTCTTCAGCTCCAATTCATTTGCTCTTAACACTTCAGATATGCAGCGCGGAGGCGATGCCCCTCGGACCTTAGCTCGGCAGGTCGCTGATCACTACAGCAACCGGACCAATCAAACAAGGGAGGAGAGGGAAAGAAGCCCCATCATTCATCTGAAGAAGCTCAACAATTGGGTATTTTCTGAGGGGCAATCATGCTGCCTGCTGCTCTGGCTTATCTAATTTTTCATGTGCAGTCACCAAGACATCCCATGTATTTACAAAGCAATTTTCCAGCTTACGCTGCTGTGTGTTCAGGTGAAAAGTGTGCTGATTCACTTATATGCCCGACAAAATCATGCTGTTCTCGACCTCGCTTGTGGGAAGGTTGTTCTCTCTCTTTTCCTTTTGGCTGTGCATATTTCAAAACAATGCAGGTTGAAAAGGCAGAACAGAATTGAAGGTGGCTTTCTGTTCCTGTGAGCAGGGTGGAGACCTCATGAAGTGGGACAAAGCTGGGATTGGATATTATGTTGGTGTTGACATTGCCGAAGGCTCTGTAAGCTCAGGATCTTTTCTTTCTCCAGCTTCTTCAGGCAATCCTGACGAGGGTTTTTCCTTATAAGTTCTCTATGTTGTTCAGATAGAGGATGCCAGGACTAGGTACAATGGAGAAACAGACCACAACTGGTCTGGCAAGAGGAAAGACTTGTCATTTGCAGCAACCCTTGTGTGTGCTGATTGTTTTGAGGTGCGGATCTCGGGGGATTGGTTTCTCATGGAGTCTTTGTAGCTTATAGTGCCCATGGACAAAGGAGATTCAGATTGGCAAATTGTGGTTGCTTTTGTTGCAGGTTGAATTGGATAAAGCATTGAAAGATTGCGGCCCATTTGATCTTTGCAGCTGCCAGGTTGAATTTGGATTTCAGTGTACTGCCAAGCTTCCTTGTCAGTGTTGTTAGGTTGTGCCTTCTCCACAAGCTCTCCAGCTCAATCCAGTGTTTCCCTTGAGTATAGTTTGCGTTGCATTATTCTTGGTCGACTGAAGCGCGTGCCCTTCGAGCTTTATCCAATGTCTCCAACCTGCTCCAACCTGGTGGTTGTTTTATTGGTACAATGCCTGATTCCAATGTCCTTGTGAAGAAGTTGCGTGATGGTAAGTCTACTTTTATGCTCTTACAGCTCCAGTGGATGTCTGTCCTATGCTGTCTGCTCTTAGGATTTCGCTGTTCCCACATGAATCAGTTGTGTGGACATCGCAGCTGAAGGACTCGAATTTGGGAACAGTGTCTATAGGATAAAATTTGATGAACGATTTTCTGAGAAGGTGAGCATCATTCTGTTGCTATGAGGTCACCACTTGTTTTGAAAGTGGACATCTTTTTGCAGCTGCTATCTCAGTTGTCATCTAGATGTCTTAGGTTGCTGGAACTGGCAACATGGATTTCAGGCTGAGCACTAATGGTGAGCTCTGTTGGATGCTTGTAGCGCTTCAAAGCGTCTGAACCTTTTGGCCTGCAGTATGAATTCTACCTAGAAGTAAGTATTGTAGTTTGTTTGGGGGACTTCTGCTCAGCTTTCCACAACCAGAATTGCATCAGTGGACAATGCAGAGCACTAGATACCCTTTGGGGCTAACTGCTTTTGTTTAACTTGTCAGGATGCTGTTGACTGCCCTGAGTGGCTTGTTCACTTCCCCACACTCCAGGCTCTAGCTGAACAGGTAGGCCAGAAGCTTTAGCTCTTATTGGTGTGGGTCATTTACAGCCACCACTTTCCTCGTTTCTTGTCTGCAGTCTGTTTCTGCTTTGCTCTGTCTGATAGTTCCCTTTTTATCAACTTGGTCCTATTTGCTCCGCACAGCACGGTCTCAAGCTGAAGATGCGCAAGAATTTCCATGATTTTACAGATGAATACAGTCAAATGCCCGAGTTTTCAGATCTGATGAGAAAGTTTGCACTTGGTGATGGGAGTATGTTTCTGTGCACCTCCTTCTCCTTTCTGAATTCTGATCAGATTTTGTATGCTCCTGAACAGTTCCTTTCTTCGTCATTGTAAGACACCTCTGGGACCTTTTGCAGACAATGGGAGCTCCATAACAGATGATGAGTGGGATGCAGCGTATCTCTACACAGTTTTTGTATTTGAGAAGGTGACCATCGCTGCCATATACTTGTCGCAATTATCGTTGCTGGGGAACCTAAATAACAAGTGTGCACGTACAGGTTGGCGCCGTAACTGAGGACAGCGAGCCACCTTTGAAGAAATTGAAGACTGGATCATCAGGTCAGACACCAGGAAAGAAAAAGGGCAAGTCTTTCCGTCCGTTAAGTGAGAGCGACACCATCCGTCTCTGATAGGAATTTAGCAGACGACAAGTCACATTGGCCTCAGACGATGGTCTCATTGGCGACAGGTGTGTTGTTGCTCGGAAATGGTTGGCTCACAGTCTTCCGCATTGCATCTTAACGGTCGCATCTTTCTACTGATGTCTTCGTTGCCTCAGGTGTGGTATCTCAAAAAAATATTAACCGGAATTCAAAATGGATCGAACAAGTAGTGCTATGAGCTACGGGCAATTTCGTCATCCTCTGCTGGATCTAAGTTGTGCATTCAACGGTGGTATATGTGAGAAACCTCCTCCAAGGAAGCACTGCATGACCCCAACAGTTTCAGGCAGCGCCGAAACCTGCGATTCGCTCGTTCTCTTTTATCTTCCTTCGTATATAGTACGCTGGAATATATTTGTATCAAATTCGGCAAATAAAGCAGTGAGATGGTAACAGTGTTCTTGCCTAGTTGTTTTTTCGAGACAACGCGGCTTTATTATACATAGAGAGAGTTACGACGAAAGCCCGTAGCGAGGCAGGAGCGAGGGCGAGGGCAAGGGCTCTGCCTACGATAGCCAGCGTTCACTAGGACTCCGTGATTAAGGCTATGTAGGAACTCCGTGATTAAGGCTATGTAGCACATCGTGATTAAGGCTATGTAGCACATCGTGATTAAGGCTATGTAGCACATCGTGATTAAGGCTATGTAGCACATCGTGATTAAGGCTATGTAGCACATCGTGATTAAGGCTATGTAGCACATCGTGATTAAGGCTATGTAGCACATCGTGATTAAGGCTATGTAGCACATCGTGATTAAGGCTATGTAGCACATCGTGATTAAGGCTATGTAGCACATCGTTTCCTCGGCCCCTATGCAGGTTTTGTCGTGACACTAATAGACTCTCAATGTCTATGTTACGGACAACTCAGTTATATATCAATCAGGATCTTACACCATTGCAATGGAAGACTAAGAAGGAGAAGTTGTCCGCTTTCAGAGTAGCTCGTGCTGCTGGTCAAGTGGCTTTGACTCAGTTATATATCAATTAGGATCTTACACCATTGCAATGGAAGACTAAGAAGGAGAAATGGAAGACTAAGAAGGAGAAGTTGTCCGCTTTCAGAGTAGCTCGTGCTGCAGGTCAAGTGGCTTCGACTCAGTTATATATCAATCAGGATCTTACAGCATTGCAATGGAAGACTAAGAAGGAGAAATGGAAGACTACGAAGGAGAAATGGAAGACTAAGAAGGAGAAATGGAAGACTACGAAGGAGAAATGGAAGACTAAGAAGGAGAAGTTGTCCGCTTTCAGAGTAGCTCGTGCTGCAGGTCAAGTGGCTTCGTTCACGCAATTTCATTGACATTGTTGATTGATTGAAGATTATTTGTCTTGTTTGAATTTTACCTTTACATTCGTCTAGACCATTTTACCCGCAATCTATGTAGTTATCATATTTCAATCCAATGAAGGAAATCCGTCCTTAGTGGACTTAAATAAAATTCTTCTTCTTCTTCTCCTCTTATGGACTGGAACCGTGGCCTTCGTTCATCCCATGATTACAATCTGGAGAGCTGGATTGGTTAGGGTTTTAGAAATGCCCATTCATCCCGTTTTACATTTTGGAAAGCTGGATTAGTTAGGGTTTCGGAAACGCCCGTTCATCCTGTTTTACATTTTGGAAAACTGGATTAGGTAGGGTTTTGGAAACGCCCGTTCATCCCATTTTCGTTTTGGAAAGCTGGATTAGGTTAGGGTTTCGAAGACGCACATCATTGCCGATGATACTGAACACTTCACCACCTAAATGGCTACTCGTCTGAATGGCACTGCCCCAAAGAGACAGCTACTTGTCTGGGTGGCATTGTCCCGAAGGGACTTCACCACATCACTTGGTTCAGGAGCCACGAAGCGGAGCATTTGGGAAAGAAGATTTTGTTCGGGTAGAACCATGTTCGGTGTGCAAGAGAACGAAAGCATATATCTAATTGAGAAGATGTACAAAATGAATAAGTGTTGGTCTTATATACTAAGCAACCCTTCACTAAGTGACCTTTGGATATATAATCCTAACTAACATAACATAACCCTAAGCGTTGTTAAGCTTATGCTCTAACACCCTCCCTTAAGCGTACGAGCTTAGGGAGGCATCAAGCGATCCTGAGGAGGCAGCGGCGGCATGGGGACTAAGCGGTCGCCCAACAAGCGCCATCAGTGCGCACTGCGCGCCAGCGCGAGGATGGCTACAAACATCGGCGGCTTCTGGCGCCTTCATCACAGTCATTTACACTTGCGTGCAAATCCTCGATCTGCTCGGCCACCATGGCTGGCGTGGCGAGGCGGAAGGCTCTAATACATGTGGCGAGGCGGAAAGGAAGAGGCGGAAAAAGCAGTGCTACTTTGTTCCCTTGAAATTTGAAGAGTGGGATGAACGCCATGTCCTGGGCTCGAGTGTGACACTCGGTGGGTGGAGGATTTCCCTTGATGTTAAATTATCTTTGGGCGAGGCCGTGAGGTGGAGGAGGCGCATCACCGTGAGCGTGGGAGATAATGCCTACTTGCTCAAACCACTTCACGAAGCAGAGAAGTTGTGTGGCACGACTTTCGCTGTCGGCCAGCCAGGCGCGCACAATCCCATGTCGTTGTAGCAAGAGGTCCGTTCCCAAGAGAATGATAGGCTCGTTTGTACGTTTTCAACCGATTCTCATAGCGTCGTGGCGTTTGAGACTCAAGCGGCGTGCTGATTTGCGACTAACTACTCTTAACGTTCACCGAACAGGCCCGGTGTGGCCAAACATTTAAGGACTCGTTCACGTCCGTACCCTATCAGTCCGTTCCTAGTTCATCTAGTTCGTTCTCCTCACCACTCTCAATATGCTCATCACTTCTTGGGAAAAGAGTGGGTGGGCTGCGTGGTCCGGACCTCCTCCGGCGTTCTGCCGGGCCTCTCCGTCCGGGCTCTACACGCCCTCACGGAGTTCCCCAGCTCACGCGTTCCGGTCCGTCCGACGTCGGTCCGCTGCTCTGGAAGAGCAAGGGTCTCTGATCGTCCACTCCTGCACACACCACCACACGTTAGGGTCCATCACGGGACCTTGATCTCTCGAGGCAGCCGTGCACCTTTCGATGACTCGGGACTCACGTTAGCAAAGGACGCACAAGGGTCTACAAGGAAACGCGGTATCCACCCCAAGAAAAAGATGCTTTACTAGAGCAACTCCGACCCTCTTATACTACGCCCAAGGTCGCCGTCTTTATTACACTCCTATTAGGTGGCCATTTCGGTGGGCTAACTCGCCTACTATTTCCCTCTATTAGCCTATCTCGCGTCTGCGGTGGAGGGGTGCTCACAGTTCCGCCTCGGTCTTTGGCGGCCCCTAGCCACGATAGGCTGCGGGCGCACCTAATCGGATGATCGCGAGGCCCTTCCCGTCCCAAAACTACTGTCAGTGAGCCACCGGCGGCGGCGACAGTGATCACCAAGTCCTCCTCCCCTCCTCTCTTGCCCTCGTGGTGGGCCCTTGTTCGTGGGCCCCTCAATAGATAGCTCAAAGTGGCGGGTTGGTGACTCCAGTGAGGCGGACCTCGAGGTCAGTCCTGGGCTGAAATCGACCTAGGGTCGGCCTTCCTTCTGGAGTCCGGACCTCGGGGTGCGGTCTCGACTCTGGGGTCCGGACCTCAGGGTTTGGCCTTCCTTCTGGAGTCCGGACCTCGGGGTCCGATCTCGACTCTGGGGTCCGGACCTTTGGGTCCGGCCTTTCTTCTGGAGTCCGGACCTCGGGGTCCGGTCTCGATTCCGGAGTCCGGACCTCGGGGTCCGAACTCGCGGGTCCTTGGACTTCCCCGCCCCGTGGACTTTCCGGAGGTCCGTCCTCACCCACCGCGCCCTCACGTTGTTCCAAGGTTCCCGGGGCTGTCGCTTCTATGGCCCCCTCGGGGCTTTCCTCCCTTCCCTCCGTGGCAGGGAGCGGAGTGCTTACCTCAGGCGCAGTGGCATCCACTATGTCTTGCTCCTCCAGGTGATCCCCCTCCCCGCTGCTGCTGTCGTCGCCAAACAGCGCTCCCAAGGTCCCGGTGGCCGTACTGGCTTGTGGGCTATGGACTTCCCTTGGGGGTTCTGTTCGGATAGAACCATGTTCGGTGTGCAAGAGAACAGAAGCATATATCTAATTGAGAATATGTCCAAAATGAATAAGTGTTGGTCTTATATACTAAGCAACCCTTCACTAAGTGACCTTTGGATATATAATCCTAACTAACATAACATAACCCTAAGCGTTGTTAAGCTTATGCTCTAACAGATTTGATTTGGACCTCGGATATGTATCAATTGAATGGTATATAGCAAGCAGCAAAAATCGCTTATGTACCAATGCGCAGAATTGAGGACTTCATTGCATGAGAGGAGCAAAATCCTACATTCCCAACTGAGTTATGCTGTACAAATTCATGGAAATCGACCACTGAGCTCACATACTGTCCAAAGATGACTCAAAGTTGTTCTAGAAAAGTGTACAAATGCCAACTTGGCCCAGCAGATCACAGCTATACAGTTGGTCTAGACATCCTTCCTATGGACAAGCCCAAAAATAGTCCAGGTAAAGGATTCCAGACCCCATCTGCATGAAGCAGGATGGAGCGGGCGATGGCAAGTGAGCGATCAAGAGCAGTCAAAACAGATTTATACAAAGAGTATTTTCTATTGAGCATGATGATACATATATACAGGGTCTAGTAACACTTTGTAATTGGCGCAATTACATCCGTAACTACTCTAACTGCTGGATGACAGTAATTCACCCCTATCTACTATTACTCCCACTTAGTTTGCATGTAGTCGATGAAACCAGATTCAGAATCTCAGTTAAAATCACCCGATACAGAACCAAATAGGAAGTAAATGACACTGCCAAAAACAGCTTGAAAAATCAATGTGGACCAAATTTGTTCTTAATTGTTTTGGTTTACCATTTAATTAAGCCTCGGATATAGCTCAAATAAAGTTTGAGCAATGGTATATGCTTGCTTTACGGCCGGCGGCGGCCCCTAGATCTTGATGGCACAAGCTCTGCCGCCTCTGAGTACCACAGAACACATGGTGCCCAAGGAACTCTGAACTTCTCAAACGTCTAGTCTCGCGGCCATACTTGAGTTGTAGTAGAGATGTCGAGCTCGCAGCCAGCTTTGAAATGCCTTGGATGTGAAAGATACTGAGTACCTTCATGCAAGTTCACCGAATGCTAAGCAGAAAAGCAGTTTTGACATCTAGTTGATGGACAGTAAGATTGAAATGGGCAGCTATGGCAAGTAGAATTCTTATAGACGTGTAGACTTCACTACTGGGGCAAAGGTCTCATTATAGTCAAGGCCAGGAACCTGACTAAAATCCTTGACCACCAATCTTGCTTTGTATCTGCCAACACTTCCATCAGCATTTAATTTCTTCTTGAAAACCCACTTACAAGCTATAGGTTTACGACCAGGAGGTAGGTCTACCTCTTCCCATGTCTTGTTATGCAAAAGGGTTGAGTATTCTGACTCAATTGCCTTCTGCCATTGCTGTGCCTCAGGCCCTTCCACAGCTTCCTTATAAGTAGCAGGTTCATCTAGAGAAGCAATGGCATTGAGGACAAAATCTTGAGAAAGGGGGTCAGCAGTGACCATACCTACAATATAATCAGGCTTTTACTCTTCTATGGGCCGACGGGACCTTGTAGAACGACGAGGCGGAGGTGCTTCTAAGGGTTCTTCTTCTGTAGCTACAGGATCAGCAATGTCTGGTGAGTGCTCATGGTCAGCAATTTCTACAACAGCAGGAAAATGATTAGGTGCAGGAACATCTATATCTATATCAGCAGAAGCTGGTGCTGGAATTGTTGGTGCTAGAATTGCTAGTGCTGGAATTGCTGGTGCTAGAATTGCTAGTGCTGGAATTGCTGGTGCTAAAATTGCTAATGCTGAAATTGCTGGTGCTGGCTAATGGATGGTGTCCCCCTCTGAACCCGAAATCACCTCATTATCTTCATACAGGGTGATGGCCAGAGTGTCCAAGGGCTCCTCAACTTGAACACCAAAAATGGAGGAGGATGCCTCTGAGTGTGCCTATGTCTGCTGCAAGTGATGTTGGAGAAGGGAATTCTCGTTGAAAACAACACTTCAAGAAACGGCCAGCGTACGAGAAATAGGATCAAAAAGCTTATAGCCCTTCACATCATCAGAATAACCAACAAAATTTCGTCGTTGTGCCTTGGGATCAAGCTTGTGACGTAGCTCAAAAGGAATGAAAGCATATGTAGGTGCACCAAACACACGCAGGTGAGAAATTCAAAGATTTCTTGCCTGTCCACCGCTCATAAGGGGTTGTGTACCTAACTCTTTCGAAAGGAGTCGATTCTGTATGTAGTTGGTGGCCATGACAGCCTCTCCCTAGTAACCTCTTATGAGGCCAGCAAAAAGCAAACTCGCCAAAGTGGCCTCTTGAAGGAATCTATTTTTTCTCTTAGCAAAAGAATTTTGAGCAGGAGTATAAGGTACTGTGAGTTGATGTTGGATTCCTTTAGCTGGCCTGATAGGCCTTATTAACCAAGCTTATCCATTATTCTAGCACACAAATCCTCACAAAAAAAATAGAAACTCCTATAAACTAACTAGAAGGGAGGTCGAAGCATTCGGCCCTTGTCCACACGGACATATACTTAAGTAATTTTACGAGACGTGATATATTTTTCGAGGTTAGCACTTGTTCACAGATTTTGGAGAACCATGGACGTGAATACTGGATGTCAGTTAAGCGCATTTTCAGATATCTTAAGGGTACCTTGCATGTTGGACACCTGGCATCAACAAGTTAACTTTAATAGCTTATACCGACGCTGAATCTGTTGGTGACCCTAACATGCAAAAGTCCATATGAGGTTAAGTACTCATCCTAGGCAAGGCTCCTATCTCTTGGTCCAATAAGAAAGGACCTACTATTGCCCTGCTAAGTATTGAGTCGGAGTACAAAATACTAACCTCAGTTGCGGGTGATTTAGCTTTAGATGAGCTCAATCACCCGCAAAATAATCATAAATCATTATTTAATGATAGCCAGGGAGCTAAAGCCTTAGCTAAAAACCATATCTTTCATTCCAGAACTACTAAGCACATAGCAGTTGAGTATCATTATATAAATTGCGCTTAGAGAATAAGACTACAGACATTAAGACTATAGACATTAAATATATACAAACTCAAGAGAATCCAACTAATTTACCGACAAAATCTCTTGGTCGAGACTTGCACAATAAGCACATGAAAGTCTTAGGTGTACTAGATATAAAGTCTAGACCTCCTTAAGTTAGCACTTTTACAGTCATAGTTTATGGGTAGATTCAAGTTAATTTTACTATCCTATCCCCAAGCTTTATCTATGTAGTCTTTTTCTTCCTCTAGCTCTAGATACTCCTCATAGTACTCCATATTGAGTGTCCATGCAAACCCTAAGAAAATAGGGTATATTAGTTTATAGAAATATATATAAACAATAATACAAATATTTAATTATTAACTCCTAGATTAACCTAACCACGGAACTTAGGGCACTCACGGTACATGTGCTTAGTGTGCCCCTCATACTCCTTACATGGCTCACAGCCTAACCACACCATGTGGATCTGAGTTTTCTGGCACATATAACTTTCAGGGACATTGGAATCCCCCTTCCCACCTGGGCATGTTAACTAAGTCATGTTTGTCAAATCATCAGCAGGCAGGTGCTGCTTAGGGATCCAATATCTCATCTTAGTGGGAGCCATCCGAGGTACAGAAACCCTCATACTAGAGGTTCCCACACACTTGTCGTTTGCTGCCATTAAACAATTAAGAGAGTAAAACAAAAAAAAGAGGATACGAGGATCACGTATCAAAACTTAAGCCACCAACCTACCAGTAGTGTGGCCTCCTACCTCATCCACCTTAGCTTTGCCTTTTTCATTGTCTTGTACAGCGGGGACAAATCCTAGCCACTCATGTCCCATATATGCACATACCCATTGAGAGTCAGCCTACAGTACCCTTTCTGGTTTGTATGCTGACTACTGAGCACAAATATACATACTATTTACTAGTTCTTGTAGTTTTCTACAAGCCATAGGGTCTGAGTACATAGATATATGTCCTCACAACATTCTCTTCAGCTGGGACTTCCTTCACATATGGGCTCACTGTCACTTGTTGGTTCAATATATGGTAAGCCAAGCTGCCTCTCACTTGTCCTTGGAGGACTGGGCATTTCGACATGTGTGTGTGTGCAGCTACAAGAGATGGATGTGAGTTATTAGTAGGGCATCAGTTTTTGCAACCATTTGCAAATCAACTTCACCTCTTTGCTCCACACGTGGCATCTCCTCATCTATCTTAAAGGCATCAAATCCAAGCTCATGTGTGGGTGAGGACAGCTCGATAATGGGCGTGTTGCGGGCATGATGACGAGCAACTGATCCTTCGCTGCTTGACGAATGGCGATGCAAGCCGGTGACTCTTCTTGGTACAGGGCACACTCTCCTATTTACAAAGACAGATGATGCCGATGTGTGTTGGTACTGGGCAGCATCAGGTGCAGACAACGAAGCCTTTTCTCCTTCGTCGTGACTGGGCGGTGTTAGAATAATAACATCCTAGCCCTTAGGGCACGTTTCGCAAAACTTAGGCTAGATTCCGAAAGGCAATTACGAACGATTACGCACACAGCTTTTCACCTCTGTTCATAACATTCAGTGCCCAATGCAAACATATTCTGCACATTTACATGGTGCCTATGCCTGATCACCGAATTCAGGCATGCCAGCCGCATAATCATGCCACACCCCTTTCATTATCATGCCTGGCAATCAGAGGCGTGAACGCCTTACAAAGAAGGCAGAAAAGGAAGCGAAACATCTCGAATGGCGGAGAATCAACAGGGAGATACAATTCCTCAAAGAGGCACAAGAAAATCTATGGCATTACGGCTGGCTTAGAACCTGCAGTGTTCTACTCTTCATTGGCGCAGAAATGGCTGGAATGTCGCCTAATCCTTCATCGCCCGCCACTCGGTCGCTGAGATTGCCCGTGCGATTTTCTGCCATCATGTTTTCGCTCTGGTGGGAATGGAGCTCAAACCCCAGATATGGCAGCCGGCTGAATTAGCACATCATCATTTGATTTATAGACGTTTCCATTATTAGGCTGCTAATAATCAAAGGTTACTTTAACCAAACTTAACCCTAAACCCAACATTTTCAACTCGATTCCGAAGGCCAAGGTTAATTTAACCTAACCTAACCTTCAGCAATTGTTGACCACTCAAGCGCCCGCGCACACCGTTCTAGCCGACCATATCGAGCATGTACTTTGTCAGGGCTTTTAAAAGTAACGGATGTCTGGGCGAACCAATGTAGTCGGCGTGGCAATCGGTCATTGGTGGCGATTGGGCATAAAAGAAACGCGCCTCGCAGCAACAATGGGTCGGCCTTGCATGCCACAGGCTGTGCGGATGCGAGTTTGAAACTTGCATCCTCGCACTTATATACGCCTCTTGCGCCGAAATTGCATCTGCGTGCGAGACCACATCAAGCGGCCTCCTCTTCATCGCGCGCGCTGCGGTCTGGATTATTGCCGTCGAATTTGATGCGCCTCTGCGGCGATTCCCTCGTCTGATTCTTGATAATATGCGGAGGTGATCGATAACGGATGGTTGGGCGGCGGTGCACAGGAATTTATCGAATGGCGTGGGAGCACGCTTGGGCGGCTTGGAGGCTTCCTGAGCGCGACCCACACATGGCCAGCCGGGGCCCGGATGGCGCTTCAAACTCAAGCGGAGGCGGTGGATTTCAAGAGGAGGCTCATGGAGATGGGGCGTTGCTTGATGGAGATTATTGCCCTTTGGAGGTCCGAGTAGGGCGCCCGACTTGGGTGTCTTCCAAGGCGGATTGCGCCACAGTTTAGAAGTGTTATATAGAATTGCCCAGGGGCGTTGCGGAGACATTTAGCGTGAGGCATTTTTCAGCCCGTCTCTACCTATCCCATTCCACTTTTGATCGCCTTTGGCAAAAGTAATCCTTCATCGCCCGCCACTCGGTCGCTGAGATTGCCCGTGCGATTTTCTGCCATCATGTTTTCGCTCTGGTGGGAATGGAGCTCAAACCCCAGATATGGCAGCCGGCTGAATTAGCACATCATCATTTGATTTATAGACGTTTCCATTATTAGCTGTGCTAATAATCCCGAAGCCCAAGGTTACTTTAACCAAACTTAACCCTAAACCCAACATTTTCAACTCGATTCCCGAAGGCCAAGGTTAATTTAACCTAACCCTAACCTTCAGCAATTGTTGACCACTCAAGCGCCGCGCACACCGTTCTAGCACGCGCCGACCATATCAGGCATGTACTTTGTCACGCGGGCTTTTCTGAAGTAACGGATGTCCTGAACCAATGTAGTCGGCCGCGTGGCAATCAGTCATTGGTGGCAGTTGGGCATAAAAGAGAGCACTGCCTCTTGGCAACAATGGAATTCGGCCTTGCATGCCACAGGCCTGTGTGCGGATCGCGAGTTTGAAACTTGCATCCTCGCACTTATATACGCCTCTTGGCAACAATGGAATTCGGCATCCGTGCAGACCATGGCATCATGCCTCCTCTTCATCGCTACAGCGGTCTGGATTATTGCCGTCGAATTTGATGCGCCTCTGCGGCGATTCTACGCAGATTTCGAATGTCTCGAGGAGGTGATCGATAACGGATGGTTGGGCGGCGGTGCCCGGAATTTATCGGGTAACGTGGGAGCACGCTTGGGCGGCTTGGAGGCTTCCCGAGCGACCTGACCCACGGGCCGCCGCGAGGCCGTGATGGCGCTTCAAACTCAAGCGGAGGCGGTGGATTTCAAGAGGAGGCTCATGGAGATGGGGCGTTGATGGAGATTATTGCCCTTCGGAGGTCCGAGTAGGGCGCCCGACTTGTGTCTTCCAAGGCGGATTGCAGCCGCCACGGTTAAGTGTTATATAGAATCGCGGAGGCGTAGGAGACATTTAGCGTAGAGGCATTTTTCAGCCCGTCTCTACCTATCCCATTCCACTTTTGATCGCCCCTTTTGGGCAAAAGTAATCCTTCTAGGCTAATAAATCGTGGTAGAACTTAACTGATACCACATCTACTTTGTGTACTTGCAAAGGAAATCGGACTGTTGGTCCGTGGATAAGATCATGCACTGCAAATGTGCGTTCGAGGGTTCGAATCCATTCCTCGACAGGTGTCAAAACAGGTTGCAAGTATGATGGAAAAGATTTTGCATTGCGCATAAGTGCATGAGGGTTCGAGCTCGCGCGCATACGATGCCCTTGTGGATCGAACCAAATGCATGTTTTGTCTCGGAACCCGTCATTAAGCGCCCATACACGCTCGTTCCTTCTATATTGTCTATAAATGTGAGGGGACGTCATAAATTAGTGCTGTTGTAAACGACCAGTGTCTAGTCGTAAAGGGTCTTGTTGTAAACCCTACAGGTGTGTAGTAAACTATGGGATGTTGTAAAATACCATTGGCATGTTGTAAAAGAACCCGTTGTAATGGAGAAAGTCCTGTAGTAAATTGATGGACCGTAGTAAACAAACATGCCATTGTTGTAACGTCCATAATGTAAGGGTATTAAAGCCCAATGTACTTAGACTAATACACTTAGTCTACGTGAGGTGTCGGTTAAGTATCATTAGTTTAGCTTAAGCTAATCACTAGGAAGCTTCTTGTGCTCCCTCCTAGGAGCTTCTTGTGGAGCTTCCTACGGAGCCCTATTGAAGGGTATAAATACCCTCCAAGCCTCATCTCAATGTGAGAGAGCTACTCTTGCCTCCTCCTCTCCTCTCCTCTTTCCACCAGCATGGCTGCCCCACGATCCTTCACATAAGCTCTATTGTAAATAACAAGTGCCCCGTAGTAAAATCCATTTTGTTTTGCCACGTCAGCTGTTGCGCCTTTGGCAAAACAAGCCCTGTAGTAAAGTTGGAATGAGGGTTAGTAAATTCAGGGCTATACTTGAAAATAATACATGGACTTGAAACAATGCCTTCAAGTGACGTAGTAAAATGGGCAGTCGTGGTAAAATGCACCCCTGTTGTAAAACTGCAATTAGTAAAAGTATACTTTTCCTAGTAGTGAGGGGAGTCACCAATCACCTGCCCTGACGGAACCATCTCTTAGAAGGCCTGCTGAACGAGGGCCCACCAGCGAGGCAAGAGAGGAGGGGGAGGAGGACTTGGTGGTGACCGCCCGTTGTCGAGCGCGCCCGTAGCTCGGCGCGAGTCTCGAGGAGGGGTAGGGGCCCCGCCTCGCGGATCATCGATTGGGTCTTACTGCGATTGTCGGGGAGCTAGGGCTTGGCCGCCAAAGGAACCGAGCAACCCAGCCATACCAGCATAGATAGGCGGAATAAGGGAGATAGTAGGCGGCCAGCAAGGGCCCACTAAGCTGGCCACCAGCTCAGAATAGGAGTGTAATAAAGATGCCGACCTTGGGCATAGTATAAGAGGGCTGAGGCTGCTCTAGTAAAGTATCTTTCTCTTGGTGTTGATCTGCGTTTCCTTGCGGACCCTTGTGCGTCTTCTTGCTAACGTGAGTCTGAGTCAGCGAGCACGGCGGCTCGGGAGGGGATCCGAGTCGTGGCGGACCCTAACGTGTGGTGGTGTGTGCGGGGCGAGCGGGGACCCTTGCTCGTCTCGGCGGCGACAAGCGTTGGGTGGGCCGGGCAGGTGAGCGAAGGAACTCCGGGAGGCGTGTAGAGCCGGACGGAGGCCCGTGAGCAGCGGAGGAGGTCCGACCACGCGACCGCCCATTTTTCCAAAGGACATTGAATGTCGTGAGAGATGTGAGATTTTGGCGTGAGTGATTTTAGATGAGTGTAACGAGAGTGGTAAGAGGGACGGACTAGAAGTATGAGGGACGGACTGGAATGATACGGACGCGAATGAGTCCTTAAACGTTTGGCTTCACCGAGCCTGTTCGGTGGACATCACGAGTAGATAGTAGCGGAAACAGTAAACATAGGTGTTTGAGTTCGAAACGGTCAGAAACGATTGAAACGCGACAAACGGAGCCCATCATTCTCTTGGGAGCGGACCCCTTACTACCACGACACGGGATCGTGCGCGCCCGACTGGCCGTCAGCGAAAGTCATGCCACAGGTGCCGAGGCCTCCTTATACTCCCTCACACCCTAATCTAACCCGCATAGTTTGAACCCTAACCCTAGGTCGTTGTAACCGCTAGGCGATAGCTCATCATTTCGCCGGACTTCTTCCACCGGCCGTCTCCTGCCCAGCAGCAGATCCATTCCAAACTATGCTGCCCGATTGAACTAAGTCGCCTGGCTAGACCAAGCCGCCTGGCTGGACCACGAGTGCTCGGACAGACCACTCCGTTGGACCTCGCCCGGACGGACCACTCCGTCGGACCTCGCCCGGACGGACCACTCCGTCGGACCTCGCCCGGACGGACCACTCCGTCGGACCTCGCCTAGACGCTCCGGCTTCTAACAGACCGAGGGTCTAGGGATTGCACACTAAGTGCAATCTGGACAAAAATGGGCTTATTGGCTAACTCCGCCTTATCCCTGCTAAGAAGTGACAACCCAAGAAAACGAATCCAGCCCAAAACAAGCCGCCGGGGTCATGAACACCGGATTGGCACTCCACAATATGGTTATGAAGTCTTCTAGGGCCGCTTCATATATGATCTCAGACTGATCATATGATTGATCTTTGATCAGACATATAAAGCCGACACAATATTTTTTGGAGGCCCGTTACAGCCATGGATGAGGGGGCGGGGCGAGCATACTAGTATCCTAGCAACCAAGACCGGCCCTGTTTTGATGGAACTCGACCAGATCATGGAATTCAAGGGGCGTTGTTTTGCTTGTAATGAGTGGGGACATTGGGCGAGCGTGTGTACTTACTGACAGCAAGAGCGAGGGAATCAGGGGAGGAGGAACAATCCAACAGGACCAATAAGGCGGGCTTAGATTCACGAAATTAAAGCCGCTCCATCTTCAAGAGCCAGGAAGCTAAAAAGCAAAGTTGTTACGGGGGGATCGCAGTGAAAGGGAATGAGAAAGCTAGCCTTCAATGCATCCACAATCTCCTCAAATTCAGAGGGATGATCAATGGAAGCCCCTATGTACAGTTTTGGTCGACTCCGGGGCGAGCTGTAACTTCATGGCTACCCATTTTGGGAAGCGACACAATCTGGGTACGAGGATGATGTTGGGATATGTCTAGTATGCCAACGGCCAATAGTCCCCCAAACCATGTATGCATGCTACTCTTTGTGCTTTGCTACGAGCGTCGAGAGGGGGACCCCACAAGAATTGAAAAATTAGTGCTTTCCTGATCCGCTTCAGTGGGAGCCCATGTAAATACATAATACCATAAGGTAGACGACGACGGCAGGTGACGCTTCTTCCTCATCCTCTGTAGTTTGCAGGCCGTTTGTTCTTCCTGCGTATGATGTTCTAGGAGCAATAGGTAACTTTAGGTAAGGAGCTTAGTCGCTACTTTTCACCTTGACCCCATGGGTCCACCTTCGTTGTCCCCTGGATGAGTTTTTCCCCATCGTTTTTTCCCTCAATAAAATATAATTTCTCTATCTTAAGGTAGATGTAAGTATATGATTAATAGCAATAACCCAATCGCGAGCTGGGTAGATAGTGGAAGGATCTCCAATATGGATCTAGCCTTACGAATAAATTTACAAATAATATATCTACCAATCTCCCCATTTTCATCCCCTCCTAGCCTTACGAATAGGTAAATTTAGAAATAACATATCTGCCGATCTCCCCATTTTCATCCCCTCGTGAAAGGGGATGCCTAAGTATTAGTGGAATTGTGTTCCCGCCTAGTTGGCCCCTTATCGGTTCTTGGTACGACACAATGAGAGGCAAATGCGAGGTGAGGCAGCTTTCGGGCGGGTGACAGGTGGATCGCGCAAGCCGGAGCTGTTGCGTGAGATCGCCATCCGACATTCTCCCTGCAGTTTGACAATTTTGGGCAAGCTGTTAGGATGGCGATGGAGCCTCATGGACTTGTTGCTTCTTTGTGGGCTGTAGCAGGCCCTCATCGTTCTGAAATCCTGAGCAGCAGTTGGCCAGCCAATGTCTTGCGTCATGTCCCAGCAAATCCTTCTGTCAACCCAGCTCCCAGTTAAGCGCAATTCCCACCTCCACGTTTCCTTATGACGATAAGCTGAGCTGTGCCGAATTTGACTCACAGGATCGATTCATTGCAGAGGGATGACTTAAAGGAATGTGACACAGTAACTGGATAGCCATTGCCTTGCCTGGTTAGAATGTGGAGAGGGACAGTGCACAAAGACTGAAGGGATCACAGTGACAAACACTTTGTGGAATGGGTAATTGCTTTAGACGGCTAGAAGATGTACATTCGGATGAAAAGATTTCACGGCCTCAAGGAGGGGCCGGAATGCACCAGGCGGGATCTTTAGGGGCCCATGGAGTGACTCTGGAGACTGTAGGCTTCGCAGCCTTTGCCAGGGATCTTTTCCACTTTGAAGCGACTGGCGCGGTGTTGCTTCCTATCCTCTAGTTTCTGACTGACAGTAGTAGTAAGGTTGTCCGAATTGAGTGAGGCACAGTTCCCCACGATTTGGTCCACAAAATGCAACAATTCCATGACTCCTGCATTGTGTTCCAGCAGTTTGTGGATGTGCTTTCAAGTAGAGCAGGATGTTGAAGCTCTTTAGTTCTCTGACCCCCTCACCCGTTGTGGTCCCTGATTGCAGGTGCCTGAGGGCCTGGGTCAGCATGTTAGAGTAAGCAAGAATGCTCAAGCTCTCTGGTAATGAGCTAGTCTGTGGGTATCATCCTCATTCCAAGATCTTGGTTGCAGCAGTTTTACTGAACATTGCAGACCTTGCAGGTATGGAAAGCTACTGGTGGCCTGGAGGTCTTCCAAACCACCCCCCAGTAATTCGGCAGAAGCGTCACGTCTTATTCTACAAACTTTGCAAGGTCATCGCCGAGCTGATTTGCAGGTATTTTGCAAGGCTAGAGTGCAACCTTCACACATGTGGTGATCTCGGCTGCTGTTGCATAGGCATAGTTTGGGTTGTCTGAAGTTGTGAGTGCCTGTCTGGCCTGGCAGAGACTGCTGGCGTACTATGCTCTTCCGCCTTACTCTCCACCACCTCTGGAACCACCTGCCCCGACCCTGGTGGTGCCTGCACCAGCTCCCTCCTTGCCCTCCTTCATTGCTCCCAGACAGCTGCCGCCTGGAGTGAAGTATGAGCTCATCACTCTACCGGTGAGATAGAGGCTTTGGGCTTTATGCTTGTGTGATCATCAGGCTGTAAAGATACACCACCGCTTACATCTGAGCCTAATCCCAAGTCCCCATTCTGTGCAGATTGACAGCACCCAAATTACAGATGGCGACACCCTGACTGTCTATGTCGAAGCAAGGAACGATGTCGCCAGTGGAGCAGTCCCAAACAACGTTCTCCAGGCAGTGGCTGCAAGGCGAACAGCACAGATGCAAAATGACCTCCAGACACTGAAAGCCACCCAAAAGCAAATACAACAAGCAGGCTACAAGTCGGTTTCCTCACCCCTTTCCCGCCGTGGTAGTCTTCCTGCTTGGCCGCTGAACAGCAGAAACACATCATACATCATCCTTTATCTGATCCTGCGGTCGCTGATGTCATGGTTTGGTCCGAGACAGGGTGTTTGACTCCACAGCCGGCCAAGCTGAGGTTCTGGCTCACAAGTACCGAGTTAGACTCAGGTGATCATCCTGCATGACATGTGTATGCCTGTGTCATGCCTAATGCGTGGGATTCATTTCACAGTGTTGCTGGCATGCAGGGGAGTGGACGCTCCTGAGAAGACCATGCCTTTTGGGCAGCAATCAAAGCAGTATTTTTCCGGTCTTGTAGAAGGGAAATCACTGGAAGTCTTTGTGTACAACACAGACCAATACGGCCGAGTTGTTGCAGATGTGTACGCCAACAACATGCTCCTGCAGGTACGACACTGTGTCATCCAGGTTGGTGCAGACGGACAGCGACTGGCCAGTGAACTCACCCTTCGATGCCCGCAGGAAGCTCTGCTGCGAAATGGGTGCGTGTGGCACTATGCCGCCTATGACAAACGACCTGAATTTTCCCAGGTAAGGTCCTGGTGATGTTACATGTGGAGGCATGACCTTTCGTGCGACATATCCATGAGCTTGCGGGATCACGAGGCCGAGACCTTCTTTTCAGTTACTTTAGTGTTCAGGAACTCAGCACCCTCCAACAGGACCCGAGAACAAACAACTTTTGTGGGCATTTGTGCATGTGCAGTGGGAGCAGGAAGCCAGGCGGTCGGGTGTGGGATTATGGTCCTTCCCGGATCCTCAGGCACCCTGGGAGTATCGGAAGCAAATCAAGGCCAAGAGCAGAGCCGGGTGATGGGACCAGCAGCAGCATCGGGGAGGCAAGCACGCGCTCGTCCGAACACGTCAAGCCGTGCCAGGTCTTTGACGCATAGACCAGGGCGGTCAGACTCACCAGGTTGGTGAACGCTCATCACCTACCTAGCCTCCTGCAAACACCAGGTCTTGTAATTTCTTCTTCGTGTGTACAAGCTTCAAGGGTGGTGAACCCCGCGGAGCCTATTAAACGGCCTGATTTTCCTCGACGGCCCAACTTGACTCCCCCCAAGGTGGGACGAGATGGAAGTATCATTAAAATTTTATTCATTGGAAGGAAAAAAATAAAAATTCACAGGGTCCAGCCTCAGGATTTGGATCAGGTGTATCAGCAAACAGTTTGTATGGCTCGCGGCCCATCATCACTACCTAGTACCTTCGTATCCAAATGGACACACAGTTATAACAACACCAGCATTGAATCGGGCTAACTTGACTTCACTGGACTAAGGCATCGATTCTCCACGCTTGGATGGTTCCGTGTACGCTCCTTCTGGTCCCAGACATCCCTTCAAGGCCTGTATCCACACCGGGCCTTGTCCATATGATGATGGATGCCTTCCAAGCAAATTTTTTAAACTTGGCTAAAGACCTGTTCTTGTCCACGAGATGAAGGATTCCTCCCAAGTGATGCTTGAGAGCAACGTTCCTACGCGAAGCTCCACCGGAGTGGGGATTGAAGAAAAAAGAAATGTATTTCGGTGGCTGGTTCTGCTAAGTAGGCGGTGAGGGGATTTTCGTGAGCATGGGACACGGAAGGCTGAGTCCCGCTGGAGGCTGGACTCCTGGACTCCTGGACTCCAGGCTGGAGGCTGGAGGCTGGAAGCTGGGGTCGCTGTCGCTGAAGTATTTGACTGCAGGAGACAGTGGTCGGAGCGAAAACCAACGGGAAGTGCCAGGAAATGTTAGGGCAAGAGTGAAAGGTGGGTGGTTTGGCGTTTCGCCCAATATTAGACAAAGCCGATGGCTGGCATCTACCGGTGACCAGGCGTATATAAAGGCGAGGATCCTTGCGGCAGACAAGTCCAGCAGCACCAGAGCGCACATCCCAGCTTCACGCTCTGGAGCATCCACCGCAGGTCCGACATAGGAAAAGCTGCCCATTCGTGCAGGAGCTGCGGAAAAATTTTCACTCATTGCCAGCCTCACAGCCGCGCTCCTCCCGCGGCCTCTGGTCCCTCGGCGGCGTGTGGATCGATCTGTGCCAGCTTCCAGCTACTCCAAGGGAAGCGAGGGGAAGAGAGGCGAGGAGAAGAGAGAAGGAGAGAGAGGAGAAGAGGAGAGAAGAGAGGATAGGAGAGGATAAGAGAGGATAAGAGAGGAGAAGAGAGGAGAAGAGGAGAGAAGAGAGGATAGGAGAGGATAAGAGAGGATAAGAGAGGAGAAGAGAGGAGAAGAGGGGGAGAAGAGGGGGAGAAGAGGGGAGAAGAGAGGAGAAGAGAAGAGACCAGAAGCTCGACTGTCCCAATGGCAGCAGCTCAGGTTTCAGGACTCCTGACCCCATATGCTCAGCGCTCGCTGCCCTCCCACAGCGGGTTGCGGAAGCTCAGCTTCCACCGCGGGAGCCGCGTCGCACTGGACGAGCCACGTCGTGTGCTTCTTGCAGCCGTGGCAGCAGAGCTAGGTACGTCCGTGTTTAATTTCTGTGCTGTTGACGCCTCGCCCGGCTGCGATATCGATGCTCTGCCTGCGAACCCATTGCGGATTTGCAACTGACATCGCATTCGGCAGGTGACGAATCTCTCGCCAAGCGCTTCAAGCTGCAGGCCGCTCCGGGGACGTCAGGTAAGGGGTGGAGGGCTCCCGAGCTGCTGCCGAGTCGTCACGTTCTTGGATTCGTCGTCGCTCTCGGAAGGATGCACGGCTTACCCGTAATTGTGGTGTTGTGCGTGTGGCAGCATCTTCTCTGCTGGACTCCAAGGCCCAGGACTTGGCATCCCGATCGGGGTGGGCCATCGACGATACGGAGGCATTGCAGGATTCCTTGGCCTCCCTTGCCCTAGTGACCGAATCGGGTCCCACGCCCCAGTTTCTGGAGGAATGCATCTCCGCGGTCCGCAACATGTTCAGGAGCATGGGGGACGGGCAGATATCCGTCAGCGCCTACGACACAGCCTGGGTGGCTCTGGTGCCGGCCTTGGACGGGTCCGGGAAGCCGCAGTTCCCCAGGTCTCTGGAGTGGATCGTGAAGAACCAGTTCGCCGACGGGTCCTGGGGGGAGGCCGATCTCTTCTCTGCTTACGATCGCGTCGTGAACACGGTGGCCTGCGTGGTGGCGCTCAAGACCTGGAACATCGGTGCTCTCAACGTCACAAGAGGTAAACAACTGGCAGTACAAGTACAGGAACTTAATCCATAGGACGCAACACACAGCGTCATTGTTTTATTGTATTCTTCACCCGATTTCTGTTGTCTGTGAAATCAACCCAGGCTGTGAATTCATCACACACAACATTCACAAGATGGCCGACGAGCCAGAGGATCACATGCCCATCGGATTCGAAATTGTCTTTCCCGCCATGATGGAGGACGCCAGGAAGCTGGGGCTGGACCTTCCCTACGATCACCCGATCACACACAAAATCCTGGTGGAAAGAGAGCGCAAGCTTAAGAAGTGAGTCCATGATTTGCTTCTTTTCAGCACTTGAAGTTTCCTCCACCCGCCAAGTGTGCAGAAGCGAAACGCGGAGGCATCACAATGTATACGATTTGTTGATGTTGATCAGGATCCCGATGGAGGTTGTGCACAAATATCCCAGCACTTTGCTGCACTCGCTGGAGGGCCTCCGCGACCTGGTGGATTGGAACCGACTCCTGAAGCTCCAATCCAAGGATGGCTCCTTCCTGGCCTCCCCCGCGTCCACCGCCTGCGCGCTCATGTACACTGGGGACCAGAAGTGTCTCCAATACCTCAACAACGTGCTGGAGCAATTCGACAACGCAGGTGATTCTTCATTAATCACCAGAAACCATGTGCAGGACTATCTACGGTGACCATCAACTGGGTTGCGAGCATGCAGATGGCGCGTCGTCGATCCACTCACGGGCTCCCTGTGTTGGCTGTGTGTGCGCAGTTCCCAACGTGTACCCGGTGGACTTGTTCGAGCACATGTGGATCGTGGACAGGCTTCAGCGTCTGGGCATCGCACACTACTTTCAGAAGGAGATCAGAGTGTGCCTGGACTACGTGTACCAGAACTGGGCACCCAACGGCATCGCTTGGGCCCGGGAGGCTGTGATTAGCGACGTGGATGACACGGCCATGGGCTTCCGTCTCCTGCGCCAACACGGATACGACGTATCGCCGGACGTTTTCCTGCCCTTCTACAAGGACCATGAGTTTTTCTGCTTTGCCGGCCAGAGCGGGCAAGCCGTCACGGGCATGTTCAATCTGCACCGAGCGTCGCAGACGCTGTTGCCTGGAGAGTCTCTCCTGCAGTCGGCTCGGGGCTTCACTCGCAGCTTCCTTGAGGAGAAATGGAGGGCCAACGACATCTCCGACAAGTGGATCATCACCAAGGACCTTCCAGGGGAGGTGGAGTATGCTTTGACGTATCCCTTCTATGCCAGCTTGCCCCGTGTTGAGACCCGAGCTTACCTTGATCACTACGGGAGCGATGATATTTGGATCGGCAAGTCCTTGTACAAGTAAGTGAATTTACTCTTGCATCATTGTGGACAGCATGCCAAATTCGTGAGGCTGGACGAACTCGAGTGCTGACGATGTTGGATTTGGCATGCATCAGGATGCCTTATGTCCACAATGAGACGTTCCTGGCCCTTGCCAAGGCCGATTACCAGTTGCGGCAGCAGCAGTACCGGGAGGAGCTTGAGCAACTTTTCAGGTGCTGGCAAGCATATGAGAACCTGAAATCGTGAAGGTAGTAAGAGTCGTTCATTGTTCCTGATGAATTCCCCCTTTCTCTCGTTGCATGCAGCTGGAGCTTGGAGCACGATTTTGAGAAGGTTTCTGTCTCGAGGGAAAAGGTGGTGGAGCTTTTCTTCTCTGCGGCTGCTAACATCTATGAGCCTCAGCTGAGCAGCGCCCGTAGAGTGTGGGCTCAGAGTGGAGTACTCACCAGCATCCTGGACGATTACTTCCACACAAACACTACTGGCATTGAGGAGCTCCAGCGATTCCAAGCAGCTGTGGACAGGTACAGCCTGGTCAAGGAATTTTCCGTTTGCGAGGTGATGGAAAGGTGATAGCACTGTTGAGAGTCTGACTTGTCTTGTTGCCTCGGACGTATTGTGCTCAGCTGGGATCCATCCCTCATCGACAGCGGAAACCAGAGACAAAGCATCATATTCAAGGGTCTGTACACAAGTATCAATGCCATGGCAGCCGAAGCATTTGTGACACAGGGCCGGGACATCACACAGCATCTGATTGGCCCTGTAAGACCCTTACACTTGCAAACTTGCATGTCCACATTTTTTTTCTCGAGTCGGAGATTTAGCTACGATCACTCAAATTGTCAAATGCTCATGGTACGTCTTCTTGGGCGACTTTGGTTTCAGTACAAAAGCTGGATTCAGGCATCCCTGCTGGAGTTGGAGTGGGCAGAAGCTGGAAGAGTTCCCCAATGGCCGGAATACATGACAAATGCTGAGTCGGCAATCGGTCTGGCACGTGTTATGCTGCCAGCCATGTTTTTTGTGGGTGACGAGTTAAGCGATGACGTATTGGAAGGAGACGAGTTCAAGGCGCTGACGCAGAATGTGGACGCTGTTGGCCGCCTGCTTCAAGACATCCGTGCCTACAAACAGGTTTGTGACCAACCACACTTTCTGCTCTCGGAATTACAGTTCTTTCCAAGGCTAGTGGATGCAGGCCTGCTCCCTGCAATCTTGGGTCATGAGCTGAACGCTGATGAGGATTCTGCATGTGCAGGGCGAGCCGACCGTGGCACAGAGGGGCAACAGCGTTGCCATCCACATGAGCAATCATCCTGAAAAGACAGAAGACGAGGTGGTCGAGTACCTTCGCAACACAATAGATGCAAACATGCAGGAGCTGACATACGCAACCACAACGAGCCAACGGTCAAACGGTCCTCATGCTTACAAGAAGCTCTTTTTCCACATGGCCAGGCTCATGCACTTCTTCTACAGGGATGACGCTGGCTTCACACCCCTCCCACCCATGGAGCATGCCAAGAGACTGCTCTTTACCCTTCTATCTTAGAGAGGTGTGCCTGCTCTTGAACCCCTAGACATTTGTACACACATTTAGTGTAGGTAGAAGTCCCTTGAAGGATTGGACAACGAGCTAGCTGCATAGTTGGAATCTCGGCACCAAGCACCGGCCCTGCATCCCCCTCCGTGTACGTAGAACCATGCTATCCATGCTCCAGATTTTTTAAGGGAGATCATTGAAATCTTCTCCATCATGTATCCGTCCACGGCAAGTGGTGTGAAGCAGTAAATGATTGAAACTGCCCACCTGCAATTGCAGTTTCGTGGATGAAACAACAGGCTTATCAGGCTCAAGCTCTCTATGATCCAGCTTAAGACAAGCTAGGGATTGAAGATGTGTGGGAAGTTGTGGTGTGATGCACTTTTGTGATGTGAATCAGATGGTTTTTCTTCTGCCCGCCAGCGAGGGCGAGCTATGCGATGTCACCACGTTACCGCAAGGGTGGTGGCCATGGCAACCTTTCACAATGGAGGCATCAACACAAGAGTAGGTTCAGCATCAGTATGTAGCAGAAAACAATAGGCATGTTGTAAACCGATAGACTGTTAGAATGCATGGATGGCGGAGCACAAGCCAGGCGGTGAGGAGGAATAAAAGTAGGTCGGAAATGGAGGCGGTGAAGGCGGGAGGCAGACAGGGTTTGGAATGGAGTGTATCTTGGGCCAGTCAGCATCGAGCAGTGGGCGCCCGTGCGTCCTGAGCCTGAACCTTACTGGCCCTTTACCCTTGAAAAGCCTTTGAATGGTCTTCACATGAACTGCCCGGGGCTGCACCTCCCGCTCTTCCTCTGCCCTGGTCCTTGCCTTCTATTGGCTCCCGTTTTCCCTCTCCTCTGTTACCCTCTTTTTTCCTGTTTCCCGCTTCTGCTGTGCGTCCAGCAGCGTCTCCGCGGCAGTGGCACTGGCGGTGTGTGATCACCGCCCGCACGGCATTGCCCCTGCCTTGCCCCGCACCGCATTGCTATGGAGATGGCCGCGGCGGCAGGAGTTTGATGGACGCGGCAGCCGCAGGGAGCGCGGTGTGAAAGGATGCTAGGTTGGCTGCTCTGATCACAGCATAGGACAGGACACGCATCCTCCCTCCCTCCCTTCCTCCCCGGTGGGCCTGCCTGCCTGCCTGCAACCATGACATGGGGAAGGTCGGGATCGGAAGCAGGCCTGCACTGGAGGAAGGTGCCTCCCATGAAGGTCTCCACCGAGTATGACAGTGAAAACAACGTGTTTGTGAACAAGATCTCGGCGCAGGTGTTCAACGGGCTCGCTAAGCTTAAGGCTTCCTTCCAGCGGGAGCCGTCGGGGGACTTCCGCTACCCGCTTCTTGGAGTTGTGACCAAGTACTTGTCGGTGCTCTACGATCACGAGGACAGGAACGCGCTCGTGACTGTGACTGCGCAAACCGGCCGCAACCTGCGTTTCCAGTACATGAGGGACGTGAAGGTAAGTGCTTCTCAAGATTTGTTTTTCTGCTCAAACCCTGGGATCCTACCACGGGTTATGGATGTGTGGATCTTGTGCATTTCGGCTCACTCTCTTGCATTTTGATTTCCTCCTCCCAGGCGCAGCAGGGAGAATTGAAAATGTTCGCTAACTCGGCCGATCTCAAGTACAAATCGGAAATTTCGTGTGACATCCCACCAGCTGGATTGGTGAGCAAGTCTTCACATCTTGTCTTCGTGCGGCCCTGTTTCTATTCGCCATGATGCGTTGCTCATGGCTCGGTCCCATTTTTGTGTGGCCAGCCTAAAGCGGTCCTCTCTTTTCCGAACGGGGAGATCAAGATCGAGGATGATCTGTCCAAGGAGGAGAGTGACAAGGCCCTCTCTATCAGTGGCTTTGTGGGAGGCTCAGCACTGAATGGCCTCCTTGTAGCTGAGTATAGAGAGGAGAATCTCAACTTCAAGTACACCTTCAAGGTGCGTTGGTGAATTTGGAACATAATATAGAACCCCGTCGGTCCGTCTCGTCCGACACCTTTTATCATTTGTCACGGCTGTCCGGACAACTTACCTTGGTTTCGTTTTCGCAGGATGATGAGATGACTCTTACACCCCAAGTTTCATGGCCATCGAAAACCCTGTCCGTTGCTTTCAAGAGACAGTTCACTCGAGCAAATAAGCTGAGGTGAGTCGGAAGGAGGCTTACATGTTTGTGTTGGAAGGAGGTATACTGCATTTGCGTCGGATGGCCACACATCATCATGACGGGTTTCGGATGTACACGCATCATCATGGTGGGTCTCACGTTCTACTTTTTTTTTGGCTCAGCTATGTCTACAATTTTGATAGCACGGCTTGGAGCGCCGTCTTGAAACATAAACCGAACGAGGATTTTAAAGTGAAACTGGGCTATGATTCCGAAGTCCGGCTTTGTTGGGGGTCTCTATGGGTAAGCATTGATCCCGGCTTCCTAAAATTAAGGTGGTCCTCTGCAAACTTTTTGTTGTTAGCATATGGCTGACTTGTACTATTGGATTGATGCGTACATCAGATTGGTAAAGAGGACTTTGGTGCAAAACAAGCTCCAAGGAAGTGCAAGCTTCAGTTGATGGTTCAAGTGCCACAGGATAATGTGAAAGAAGCCATAGTGCTTTTCAGATTAAAGAAGAGATGGGACATCTAAGATTTCTCTTGGGAGGTTCTTCATTCTTCGGTGGAACGTGGGTGGAAATTATCATTTTTATTGAGACTCTCTGCAGTCTGACAATTCTCAGAAAAGCAGAAGAAATGTTCCTCGCAAGATAAGCTGTTGATGCAGATGGGTCACGATACTGCCTGCAGGAGACCTGACTTGCTTGATTCATTTGTGGCAGTCTGGCTGCAGATTTAGCATTCTTTAGTTGGAAACCTTGCCCGGATAGCGATCCCGATTTTGATGGGTGATAGCGAGACTGCCATGTATATCATGTATTTTTACTTAACCAATCAACTAATTGATACATGGAACAGGAAGATATCAATGTGGGTTGCGGGCAAAGTTCTAAGTTCTCACTTTTGGCCTCGCCACCTGTCCTTATGTGAACGTGTGCTTCACACTAGCGTACATCGCTACTCTTTATGTACATACATACAGGAAAGGGGTTTGCATCATACCAGATGCCGTTCTTGAATCTTGAAAGGCACAATGACTGAGAAACGGTGGCCTGTCTCCTGCTGTGAGAAACTCCTGCATAAAAACTCCTTCAGGTGGTTAGGGGTGCTTGTTCTTGGTAGGAGTTCTAGTTCCGCACTTGCTGGTGGCTTTGCCTTCCGTCTTGGATGTCGTCTCGCGGGCGTTGGAGGGTGAGGGCACCGGAGAGCAGAGCAAGTGCACGTGAAAACGAGGACAGAAGAACCACCTGGAGAGGAAGCAGTAGGATGGCAGCAGTGCCGTGCCGGCTATCCTATGAGAAAAAGAGTGAGTGGAAAGGGTACGACGAAAGCAGGGCATCGTCCTCAGCTGCGAGTCTCCGCAATTGGTCTTCCAAGTTGGAGCCTGTGGTTTCCAACGTCCGTCAGTCTGTGGAGGCCGAGCATCGACGTGCTGCGGAGGAGAAAGAGAAATGCAAGGCTTTCCTCAACCGTTGGGAGGAGAGGCTGGATAATCAGGACCGGACTGGCATGATGTCGCGCATCCAACTACTAGATAAGGAGCTGGAAATTCGGACTCAGCAGATAGAGGAAGACCAGCGCAGGATAATGCTGCAAATTGAACGGCTTGAACAGATTTACAAAGACCTCGACGTCCCGCTTGAGGAGTTGGTACTGCCTCCAGGAGTGACGGACGCGGAAACGCGAGAGCAATTCAGAGCTCTGTTAGCCAAAAATGACAGTGTGCTGCCCAATCGAGATCATAAAGCCGCTCACCAAATCGCTCTGCCCTAGATCTGGTTTTTGCTGTGCACTACCGCAGTTGATGTCTGGTAAGGATAGACAGTTAGCTTGTCGGTACTCAGCCGTCTCAGACGGTTCCGTAAATCGTCAATCTTTTTCGCATAACCATGAACTATCTGCAAAAGGCAACTTTCGTGTCACAAAACTGGTAGACTCAGATCTCAGTCCAGATTAAAGGAGGTAGGAAAAGCTACTACCGTGCACAAGCGTCTATACTCTACTTCCTCTTTCTTCTTTTCCAACAGAGGATCCAAGACAGTTCCACTTGCTCTGCCTTTCATGTTCTGTGTGAGCATGCAAACGTTTCGCAATATGTGACTTGCTGAGGTTTAGGCCCAGTGGCATGTTCGTGGACTACATACCTGCACCTTCACAGCAAGATATCAGACTTGACAGATCGACTTCCAAAAAAGTGTACCTTTGAAATGTCCATCTGCTTCTCCTTTACGTCAGCAATGCAGTTCAGACAAGCAGCATTCTCCTTTATGAGCCCTAAGGCAAGGGCAAAACCGTGAGACTTGAAACCTGAGTAAATTTGCTGGCACTCTGGACCAGATTATACCACCAGACTTACTGGAAAGCTCATCAGTTGCTTGGTGAATCTTCTTGTTTCGCGCAGCTAACTCAGCTGCATTCTTCTCCTCTTGGATTTTTAGTTTCTCCTTCAGGTCTTCTGATCCTGTTTGGACACTAATCGAGTCCAGAGCATCCAGATCGATGACCTAAGAAGTGGAGACGCAGTGAGCAAGAATGTTGGCCACGTACGTACACAGGTCAGAGCCCTATATAACTCTGCAGGTCAGAATCATACCTGGCCAAACTTCAACATCTGAATGTCAATAACCTTCATCTCCCATTCTGCAACTTTAGCCTCATTTGCTTTCCTCTCACGGCACAGACCCTGATTTTGCTTCCAAAGCTCTTTCTGCAACTTACGTAGAGCAATTCTCTCTTGAGCAAGCTCGTCAATCCTCCCTTTCAGTTGCTGCAAAGATGTGTTGCTGAACACCAAAGCGCCTGAAAGGTTTTGGGGCACAGCTCCTTCTTGCAAATACTCAACCTTCAAAAGACATGGCAATGCAACACAAGGGATCTCAGGGTAAGTCAACAATGGGACAATTTATTACTCACTTAAAAAGACGGAGAGAAGTTTGAACAGCAGCTTCATGTCACACCTGATGCATTTTGAGAGTTAGGCAGATGTCAACTTTGTTCAATGCGTCTTGCTTTGTGACTAGAAACTGATCCATTTCCTCCTCAACCGAATCCAGTGCAGCATCGACGTTCTTCTTTTTCTTCAACAAACTCTCTTTCTCCCTGACCATAGCTGTTAAGCCCCGAGAAGGATTGCACACAAGATAAGAGGCGAAAACACTACTCTAGAACGTCATGGTATAACCTAGGGTGGTATACTTACCATCTAACAAGACTTTATTATCCTTTATTCCATAATATTGCTCCATGCGTTTTATCCTTAGGCCCATTACAGAATTGTACATCTCCTCTGTTACACCAGGAGGGCAAACTTCAGGTTCCTGGCAAGAAAACAGAAAGCACAGCCTGGTGACACCAAAACACAGCTTTCACGACACTCTTTGATTGCAAAGAACATCAAGCAAATGATATAAAGCAGAAGACATTTTTAAGAAACATACATCATCCTCCTCTAGATCGTCGTCGTCATCATCGTCTTCCTCCTCCTCTGATTCATCCGAATCACCCTCATCACCAGCCTGTTTCTTCTTGACGCGCTTAATTTTTTTCAGGTACAATTTACGAAGAACCGCTTCATGTTGGTTCTCCTCCCCAATCAGAGCTTCAAAGTCAGCCAGTAACTAACAAACAAAACATGGATCAGAAACCAAGCTTGATAGCAACAGGCAGCCAGTTAATTCAGTTAGATCCCTAGATAGTGGCATGCAAGTGAAGGAGGTACATGAAATTATGCCATGGGCAATATGCGTCACGTCATCAAACTTAAAGTTGAAAGAAATGTGTTAAGACAATCAGCTATGTGGGAGGCTCTGCTTGGAAGAGCCTCCCACGTATTTGGTGATGACAGTGACAAACATGGCAGCTAAACATGTTGCAAAGCTCATACTGCCGTGGTGTATTTATGGATTCGCGGGGACACAAGTTGCTTTTAATGCAAAGCAGAAAAATACTTCACCTCTTTTTGAGATCGTTACATCCCATAGTTACATAGACCCTAAAGCGGATGAAATCAGACGGCAGATAACACATGTCGAAAGTTTGAAAAAGAACGGTTAGACCAACACGAGTGTGGTTAAAGGTTAAACTTCTCAGTGTTAAGAAAAAATTGGACAGATCCTTCAAGCTTAATGCCTCCCTCTGCATAAAAAGCAGAAGCTCAAGAGACAAAGGAAGGAGCCAAAGCACTTTGAAGCCTCTCTACAACTCTCCTTGCATCTCAGCAAAGAATCCGTCCACAGGGTCTGAAATGACGGATTTTGATGCCTTTTACAAATATCAGCACACCACCTTTTCATTGCGCATTCACAGTGGGCAGCTGCTGCAGCTCAACACACAATGGCAGTTGCAAAAGTTTGGCTATGGAGAAACAGTTGAGACATATCCAGTGTCCCCATGGTTGCCATTGTTGTCTGCACCCAAGGACTCAGTAGCCTTGTATGCCAGTCTCTTCTGGACATAATATAACATGTAGCCTTGCGAAGCCCTCACAACATCTTCACTGACTCGTGTCACCCATGCATCGTCACATTTGTACCACTGGCCACCAAGGCGAAGGTAGGAAACGTAATGACCAGAGTCAAGCTTCCCAGAATGTGTCACAACTGCAAAAAGCTCAAACTGAGGGGGTGGCCCATCTAGAGACTGGCCCACCTCCTCACTGTCCATCACCAACATCCTGTTGCCAAGCCTTAGTCTCACAACAGATGATGACAGATAAGGGCCCATATCCAAATGAATTGGGAACTGCAGATACCGATCAACTTTTCGTGAAGTATTCCTTGTGGTAGAGTGTTCGAAGCGTTTAATGTGGAAGCACAGCACCAGAGGAAGCTTCCGAACAGACATCTGCTTGATCCACTCCTGCCGAACTTGACATCTCTGGCAGTAGAACTTCTCGTTAGCTCCAAGACGCTCTTGCCTGGTGAACCGGTCCAAGCATCCCAAAAGGCTAGAACCAGAACCATGGCTCCCTGCAGAAGTTCCTCTGTTGTGATGGCCCTCCCCATTAATGGAGCCAAAGTCACCTGTGTCAGGTTCCAGGTCCAGGGAAATGTCCACACAAGGGTCATGGGTTGTGGATGTGAATCCACAGACTGTACAGGTTACATCAGAGCGGAGAAGACCCGAAAACACTCGATGTACAATGCATTGACAATCAACATCGCCTGCCCTGTAAGCAGACAATTCAAAGTCATCATCTCAGCTAAAACATAGGATTTGGACCTTACAGACTAAAGCGCTTTCTCATTACAACCTAACCATCAGCCCTTCCAGGCTGACTGTTCAGTTGGCATCACCAGTCAAACCATCCGTTCAGACTAGGCGGCTTGCTACAGAGTGATCAAGAAAACCTTCCCCACCAGCATTACCTTCCAACATTTTGCGAGCGCCTGGCTCGTGGAGATGTGGTGCCTGAATTGGCATGAATACCATCCACAGTGGATATGAAAAACTCATGTGCATCTTGTTGCTCATAGCCTGCGAGGTTTGCTGCGTGTCGCCACCAACTGATCGGTCACCAGAATCACAAAGAAACTTAACACACTTTCGAAATTCAAAATCTGAAAAAATAGACATGCATGGAACTAAATTGGGTGAGCTCAGCTGAAAAGTCCACCAAGAATGACCACCTGTAGAGGAACTCCGCAGGACTATAGGGTGTCCTTTCTCCTGAGAACGCAGCAGAAAATATGGTATCCATGTCACATCCAAGGCAGAGATGGGACGCCCGGTTTTGGCACAAGACACGGTTGTGCCGGTCACTGAGGAAGTAGTTTCTCAGAGGAGGGGTGTGCAGCAGCGCTTGCAAAACAGAATTCATAAAGCAAGTGTTTCCAAGGTTGTTCAGTCCTCGGAGCCCTGATGGCAGGCCTGAGTTCTCTGTCAAGGGAGTAGACCCTTGACTCAGAGCCAATTGCTCTGCTGGTGTGGGAACCCAGGGTCTGTACTGTGCAGCCCTTCTCCTCTTGCACACATGCAGTTGCGGCAGTTGGTCACTTTTACTGGCTCTGCTACTGACTGTATTAGTGCTAGTAGCATCCGAAAACTTTCTGCCGTTGGTCAAGTCCTTCGCATTACGCCTTTTGATAAGCCCACCAGACGCATCCCGTTTCTTGCTGCTGTTGCCCTTTATCTGACGCTTGGCATCAGAGGACGAGGGGCTGTCATTACTGCCCACCTTCACATCCCCCGAATCCTTGCTGTTGCTCCACCTCCCCTCTCCCCCATTCGACATGGCATTCCCATTCCCATGACAATTCCCATGACCGTGACCCCCTTCCTCCGCCCCGCTGCCCTGCAGCCGGACCAGACTCTGCGCACAGATGACCGCCCGATCGAAGTCAGGGTCATAAATCTGGTCATGACACACAACGCAGAAGAGCTCAGCTCGATCCACATCCACAGCCAGGTCATGCCCCGGATGAGTCTGCGCGTGCCGGCTTGCATGTGGATCTGGAAGCTTCCAACACCCAATAGTGGCACAAATGAGACAGGCGTACAATCTCCCGTGCGGCCTCCCACAGACAGCACAGCTCGGAATTTCTTTGGCCTCTCTCTTGATTCGAGCCTTCCCAGACGGCCCCGTCAACAAGCATTTCTGCAGCACCCGGAAGCCACGCAATCCGTGCCTGGCCTTGTAGTCGAGCAGATGCTGGCAGGAATTGTGGGTCTGATTCTTGGATGTCATGGTCTTCCTGGTCAGGCGCCCGAATCTTCGTCACAAGCCATGCACAAGCAGTGAGTTCACTCTCACACTCCCACTCCCTCCATCAGTCACCCACTGGAAGCTGAGCTGATGAGATCCTCCTGCTCCTGCTCTTGCTCCTGCTCCTGCTCTCAGGCCCGCGCCACAGCAATTCAAAAATGTTGCAATCACATTACTCCGCAGCAGATGCTGCAGAAGGAATCAGCAGACGCAATCTAGCAGACTGGCTACAATCTACCATTCCACTCCCAGCCCGCAGCCAAATGGCAAGAGCAAGCCTTGCTGCCAATTACCGCCCATCCAAATCAGCCCTACAGCTTTTGTTGGGCGGTAGCACTTCCCTCCCGCTCCTGCTGCTCCACCGCACCGACGTGCAGGCTCCTTCTCCTCAGGAGGCGAGGACCAATGCCACGCCTTAGCCCCTCCCAGCGCGGAGGACGCGGCGTTGCCGGATCCGCCGCCCGCTCTCGCCGGCAGCGTGCTGGGTGCTGACAATGGCAGCGATTCCAGCTACCCGGATGGGCGGGACGGGACGGCCCAGTTCAGGCCGCCCAGCGCCGAGCCATGGCAAAGGCAATCGCACTGCAATTCCGGCCGGGATTCTTGCACAACTTTTGCCTATCAGAGTTTTGCGTACCGGACCGAGGCTCCCGACACGACACAAGACCTGACCGGACAAAATTCCCCCGTGTCCATGCCTTGAGCTTCATGACCCATCTTTAACAGTCATCCACGTCGGCACAACATACATGCCCACATGGAGCTGGAACGACTCTGGTTGGAGCTTGTTACCTTCTTGGTGACTTCCTGAAACTGGTGGGTCTGCTGCTTGTTGTTCTCGATCGCATTCTCCTGCTCTTGGACTTTGTTCTGCCATGGCAACCAGCGAGGGAGATTAGTCGGAGGTAACGTGATTTTGGGCATAACCGTGGGAAGTGGGTCAGTTCCTGGAGGGTACCTTGAAGTCAGTCACGTCTTTCATTTTCTGAGTGTGCCGAATCTTGAGTGCCTCTTCTGTTGGCGTGAGGACTTTGAGGAGCCGCAGTTCCTGCAGGTCGGAAGACATGGCAAGACATGATATGATATGACATGACATGAAATGCGTGAGGAGTGACTGTCTTCTGACAAGTGTGGAGGCAAAGTTGAACAGGATGAGCTCTTTGCCTCGAACAGGAAAAGAAATTTTTGCTCAGCCATGTTGATATTGATTTCTGCCCTCATCTTCGTCTGCCGCAGCTCCTCCAGAGCGTGGTCGAAGTTATTGACGGCAATTTCCATCTTCTCCAGAATTTTCTCCTTTTCGTACTTCAGCTTGATTTGAGCTGCTTCTAGCTCAGCCAGCTGCACAGGTTATGAATGATGAGGTCAGCAAGATTTGAGAAGTCCTGGTACCCGGCGTCAGTTTTTGCCAGTGAGGCTGACATGCATCGCTTCCCGCCACTCACCTCCAAAGCTGAGGGTGGGTAAACCCTGACTTGGGTCGGGCCTGCCTTGTCTGGTGTTCGTTTCCTCTGCTGCGGGGATACTGACCTGCGACCGATTCTCATGGAACCGTCTTTGTCTGCTCCCTCTTTGGCCGCCCCCAAACCCGATGTGAATCCACTGGATTTTCCTTCCTGCAAAAGCTGGATAATATGAGGTTGTGGAGCCATCAGTGTGTCACTATTGCAGCTACCAGGGTCAATACGTCGTACATTCTTCGCTGCTTCTTCAGCAGCCTTTCTTTTTGCGACAAGATCATCCATTTCCTGTAGAATCAACAGACCTGGTTAGGTCTAGGGATATGAGGTATGTGACATGGATGCCCCTAACTCTCATCAAGCTCACCTGCTGTGTCACAATTTCCC
Source organism: Anthoceros angustus (assembly GCA_010909165.1). Lineage (NCBI taxonomy): Eukaryota > Viridiplantae > Streptophyta > Anthocerotopsida > Anthocerotales > Anthocerotaceae > Anthoceros > Anthoceros angustus. The sequence goes on from MU008175.1 coordinate 292,546, forward strand.
GGTCTTCTGGAGTCTCATCTCTGAACTTTTGGGGAACGAATAACACCTCGTCCTTCACTCTGAGGATGCATACAACTGTGATGGTCAGAAACCTCTGCTAGGTGTCTTCCAACAATTCTCATCTATATCATGACAGTTCACTGTTTCAAAGCAATACTTGAGAAGACCATTGATTTCTTTGATTCTCGCGTTTCCTCGAATGATCTGGCCCTCAATTTCTTTCTTTCTCACCCGCAAGGCCAAGAATTCTGCATTGTACTCCATTTTGGCCTTGTAAACTGCTTCTACAAACAACAACATCTCGTTTCGTTTCCTCATGGCATTCGTCTCCAGCTCCTCCGGCGCTCGGTACTCTGGATCAGATTTCAGTTTGAAATCTCCCTTGTTCTCTTCTGCCCATTTGATGGCGAGAGCATCTTCTTGATTTACATACGTCTGGAATTATCCGAAAGGAAGACACAGCATCAGTTCTCCTCGAGACATTCACTGGGATGGCTGGTATGCCGACAACTGCTAAACCTTGCACAACCGGAGAGAATTTTACCTCATCCGGCTTGGATTTCAAGAATGTCATCCATTCCCCTTCTCTTTTCTTCATAAGGAGCCTCCTGTCTTCCATGGTGTCCCCGACGGGATGCTCTACTTTGAAAATGCCCTACGATGCTGTGCAAGATCAGAACCTCACAATCCCTCTCTCTCCCGAGTCGCGTATTGCAGGTTGCATCTATGATTTTGGTGGAAGAAAGCGACTGGATTTCTGGCCAGCTCCATGTTTCTGGCCAGAATCTTGCTCCAAAATAAAGCAGCTCAGTGTCAAGAGTATTCATACCTCATCTTCATCTGTTTTCACCCTGGTTTCATCCCCAGGCTGATGAATCTCCTTCCTGATAAATACCGGAGTCTTTACTGGCCGCCTCAACCCTTGTACTTGTATACGTGCTTCTTCTATGAGATCCTGACAGAACCCATCATCAGTTGTAAGAGTTGCTAAACTGGCTGCAGAACCTGGCACAAACATTTAGGAGTGCTTTGATTGCTCGGGAAACACTCGTAAGAAGAACTACCGTACCAATATCTCTTGTGACAATCTTGCAGTCCGGAAAGTTGATACTGTTTTGCCAGAGCGGAAAGCATGCAAGACGATATGTTCGACCTGCATCCGCAGATTAAAGTTCGATCTCAACAGCCCACCAGCAACAAATATCAGTTGAACTTGAGCTCCCATCTCGAGCTCGGCCCTCCCTACCTCTATGTCATCGAGGAAGTAAGCCCGGAGTTTCCTCAATGCGATGTTCCTCCTTTCACTTTCGTACTGCAGCTCCTTGTGAGCCATGTCAACATTTGCCTCAGTCTCAGCCTGAATCATGCTGGAGAGAGATCACATGCGCACAACAAAAATTAAGCAGAGACGCTATTTGGCACTTGAGAGGAATCTTGTATTCAGACTGTTGCCTCTGAAGGAGTTCCAGACATACACTTTCAGGTGAGGGTCTATTTCGAACTCGGAGACATCCAATTTCTCGATTGCGGTTTTAGCTTCGTTCTCTTTGATAAGATCAGATAGTGCTTTCCTGATGGCATCAACATGGTTCAGCACTAAAGCCTTCTTCTGAAGAGCTAGAATTAGTTGCCTGTCTTTCTCTGCCTTCTGCTTAGCTTCCTCGATGCTGTAAACACCGGCACCCAAGTCAGCAGCTTCGGGCTGAGCTTCAGGTTTCGCTGTTTTCACAAAGATGCACAAGATAATGTGTCAAATGTCTGGCAGTGCATCTCTATCGGCATGGCACTGGTGTTTTGATGCACGCTCGTTGATTTCAGAGCGGAGATCTCAACACCATAGCACTCTTTTCATCGACTAGTTCACACCTTTAACGGCATTGATTGGCTTGCCCTCCTTGTCAGCGTGGATCTTAAGATCCAGAAAATGAATAAAGAAGCTCCCATCGTACCCGACGCTTGCCTAACACAGCACCGTCATTTGCTGAGGTGAGCCTCTGCTCTTTCCACATTTCTTGATAAGCTGTGGACTAGGAGAATGAGCGTCTTGTTCTTACCAGATACATGTTGTCAAAGCTAAGCACGGCTCCACCGACAACTCCTTTAAACCCATCATGTATCGCGCCTTCCCAGTAGCTCAGCTTATCAGATTGTTGGAGTTCGCCAGGCATGGGTGCTGCATGTATTCTGACAACCCCGTCGTCTGATCCTGAAACCAGGTACTTTTTACCAGGAGAGTATCTGCAGGCGTGAATCAAAGTCAGAATGTTTGGTCCTGGGCTCACATCACCTTGGGCTGCAGACCTTCACCCACCCCAGGCATTTGACACAAGTGGAGAGCCACTTTGAGGTGCCCAGAACTTCCTCGGAATCCAGCCTGCATTCGTAGAGGAATCCCATTCCCTTCCCCTGCACGCACAAGTGTGATGTCCATGGGGCCGGAATGCTATGCAAGAATGAGTGGATCAGAAGCGCCGTGGATTTCAGCTCACCTCTACGGCCATGTAGAACGTGGATAAGGTACTATTCGTGTACAGGATTGCCCGAACTGGGAGAGTACAAATTGGCTGTTCTTCTTCTGGCTCTGGCTCTGGCTCTGGTTCAGGAGCCGCGGGAACTTCAGGAGCCGGTGCAGCTGGAGATGCCTCTTTACCATCTCCTGCCTCTTCTCCTCCTGCTCCTTCTTTCTCTTCTGCTTCCTCTTCACCTCCTCCTTCACCTGATCCTTCAGTTTTCTTAGCTTCGTCATCTGTGGCATCCGCGCTAGTGGCCACCTCAGGTGAAACTGGCACCTACAGCTCCTAGGATTTGAGAAGGAGATTAAGAGCATGCTTGTGGGCAACTGAACTCTTACGATCATTGTGCAGAAATATAAGCAAATCATATCAAGTGAATAGAACTGCTATGGGCGAACCGGAGGTGGCTCCAGGACAGGCTCAATCTTCTTCGGCGGCTTGGGTAGGCGATAGGTGAAAATTTTGAGAGACGGCTTCAGCTCAAAGGTGACAGAGGTATCTGGGTGCAGATCTGTATGTACAGAAACAGGCAGACAGCAGGGTGTTCACGCAAATGAATTCAAGAGTACGCTTTTCAGAACACGAGAACTTGCCTGGGCGATCCAGATGAGCAACTACTCCATTACTGCAGCCCATAAGAAAGTCCTTCCCGTCTGGTGACCAGTCCGCGCATGTGATCTGCCCTGGACCCATCACATATCTGACCCAGATCATATGATGCAACGTCAGGGGCGGTAGACCAGACAAGAGGATCAACTGGTTGTACAAGATGCAGAAGATGACTCACCCGATTGGTCTGTAGTTTTCAACTGCATGGAAGAAAAAGACACTGGTATCCGTGGAAACTGTGGCTAAGATCTCTGCATCTGGAGTCAGTCGCATTGCAGTCACGTCCATCTGAAGCCAGAAATACGAGCTTTGTAATATTTGTCCCGGGCGCAGAAGATTAGAAATCCTTTGACTCAAGATGAACGTGGGACAAGAAAGTGGGTGAGCTGTCTACCTTATGAGGCTTCAGAGCCTGTAGGAGTCTCCAATTGGTCGCAGTTTGCTGCAATATTCTGAGAACCCCGTCAGCAAATCCAGCAACTATGGTACAGCCAGATGGATCCAAACGAAGTGGCAGCCACAGCAGAGTAGTCACTGCTGTCGAGAATGTCCGCGTCTGGATCTCATGTGGTTCCTTGTAATTGTAAAGCTTGACCTGAAGAGAGTGCAGAGTCCGCACTTCAGAGAAAGCCAAGAACACTGCACTTTGACACTGAATATTATGGTAGTACTCACGGAGCCATCTGAACCGCCACTAGCGATGAAGTAGTTGCTAGGAGAGCTTGCAACGCATGTTATGGACGAGGCATGGAATTGAAATATCTTCTCAATGTCGAAAGAAGGGGTGTGCACTTTCCAAATGGCTCCACCCTCATCCTGCACATATGGGCGCACTGTAGATGGACTCGCAGCATGCTAAGCTACAGATCTTTTCGTTGACTCTAAGAGGTGAACCCACACAGCAGCCACGTTGTAAATGTATGAAAACAGGAACTTGCTAGGTGTATCGAAACCTGTATGATCCAATGATCTGCTTCGAACAGGATGCCCTTTATTTTGCAGTTCTTATCAACTTGCACTTCGCGGCGAGGGGCTATTTCAACAACTAGTTTATCATCTCCATCGTCAGCTTGTTCCAGCCACTTCACATTTTCTCAGCTTATCAAAGGTGTTCTTACATGGACACAAAGGCAGACAAGAGCAATACTGCACACTAGTAGGTTTGCTGCCAACGATATCAAGACAGCTGCAGAGAGGTGCACAAGAATGAGCACAAACAGTCACCTCAAGTCCCCAGAATCGAACGAAGCCATCGGCTGCAGCTGTGATCATCTGACCATGAGCCTCGTCCAGCAGCAGGACTTCAATCATCCCATCATGGCACGGAGCTCCAGCAGGTCTGGTCAGCTGACACTTGACAAGACCGCCATCCCACAAGAGTATACTTCCCATCTCTGTCCCGGATATCACCTGCGTCCACAAGGTTAAGAAACATGCAAATATGGGGTCGTCTTGGAGCACCGCAAACATGTTGTAAAATCTGATGACCGGCTTACTTTGCCATTTTTCAGCTCAGCATATCCAGCAATGTCAGAGATAGGCACTGTGCCAAATTTTGCTATTTGACCCTGCATGTGAACCGAGAGATTTGAGAACTGTTCAAGGTCCTCGGATGGAAAGAAGACGTAAATTCCAATTTTGCACCTCAAGCTTCAACCCGGTGAAAGTGACAGCCATCTTCCAAAAGCGAATGTGCCCAACGCCGGAGGTGATGAGGGTGCCTGGCAGCACTCTTGAGAATGAGACCTAGCATTTGAAGCAGTCTATCAGTTGATGCTGGACATCACATTAGAATTAAGGTGTGGAGGACCTTGCCTGAACCGACAACATGAAATGTCACAGAAGGTGGACTGTCTTACTTGGAACACGTCTTGCGAGAATGCTTTAGATCGGAGAATGATAGACTCTTCAGACCAGTCCCAAACTGAGAGCCAGTAATCAGGGTACCCGCCGACCTACATTAAACAGGACTTCTCCTTAGCATTCCAGCCGCCATGGGCCTGATCCATGGATGCTTGCAACAGCTAGCTTACTGTTGCCAGTTGAGTTCCATCCGGACTGAATGCTGCTGCGGTATATTGGTTCTCTGTCCCGTCATGGAGTTGCTGCATCCTCAGAAAAGGGATTCATTAGTCTTGAAATCTGCATTTCAGCTCCAACAACACGATTAGGTGTGTAGCAAACTGCCCCTTGATACAGCTCCTGCTTGACCTGGTTATGAGATGAACAACCGGAACAGGAAAAATGACTGCTGAATCTGGCTGTCACTGACCTTGCTAAACTTCAGAGAAGGATACTCGTAAACATAGATGCCAGGATTATGTCCTTTCTCGCAGACTGCAAAATACTTTTTGGTAGGGTGAACGCAGACTGCACCAATTCCATGTCCTTCAATACTCTGAGATGCAAAACGTGTGCAATAATGATCTTTGCCCGGTACAGGTGATTGTAGCGAGGCAGCCAAACAGAGAACTCACAGGGAGGTAGGCTTCGATCTTCTTGGTTTTCACATTAAAAAAGTGCACAGCGTTTCCAGCAGAATATTGGAGCACATTCTCAGAAATATAGCATACGTTGTTCCTCCGGCTTCCCTGAAAAGCCAAACAAACGTTTACACAGGCCTGACCTAAGGCAGAAGAAACTGGAAGAGAGAGCTGAGCTGAGCCATGGAAAGCACTCCAGAGCACCTCCAAGCCGAAGGAATGCAGGAGACGAGCGGCAGTCTGGGGCAGGCGATTGGGATCCCTCTCTGGACCTGCCTCGACCTTGGAAGGCCCGGCCTCCGGGGTGGAGCTGGTCGGGGGTCCCGGCTGTGCTTTGGAGCTGCGGGAGGCCGGCACCGCAGATTTGCGAGCCGGGGATGGTTTGGGAGTGTCCGTGGTTGGCGGAGGATCAGCCATGGTTTTACAAGTACGCTTATGGCCGGCCTCAATCCAGCCTTCTGCTCGAGTGCATGCAAAATGCCACGGTTTTCGTTGCAATCAGCTCATCACGAGAGCAGCCCTTGTGGTGTTCTTGCTGCTTGTGGCATCTGAATGTGGACCCAAATCCGCCATCACACAACCAGGATTGACGGTCCCAGTGGATGGGAAACCCTTGGTGTGTGTGTTCAGGTGGTGCATAAATTGGGGAGACTTCAGCGGAGCCGGACATCCAACGGTTTACTTTGCAAAACATTATTATATACATTAACCTTTCTAAACAAAGCAACTGCAGTGGCTGTAGTTTAGTGGTAAGAATTCCACGTTGTGGCCGTGGAGACCTGGGCTCGAATCCCAGCAGCCACATCTATCGCGATAACAGCAATCTCTTGTTCGGAATTGCTTATATTTTCATCCTATTTTGTAGGAAAAGAATTGTACTACTTTTTATCCATAATTTAGGAATTCTATAACTTATATCCAAGAATTGTATTATTTATTATCTATTAAAAGGTGAAATATTTTTATATAGATATATTATATTATTATATATAATAAATAATATTAATATTAATGTTTCATAGATAATAGTATATTTTAGATTTATACTTAATGAGTTGTTATCAAATCACTCATTCATATACTAGATTTGGTCATATCATATGTTTTCTACATGTGTTTGATTATGAACCAAAATAGATTTAGAATAGGTATAATTTTGTGAAACCTTGTACTTAAGGTAGGTGCAAGATGGACATCTTCAAAGCAAAAATTAATGAGCGAGAATTGGAAGTAGTGAAACTCAAAGAGTCTATCAAAAGGCTCAATGGTGAGGTAGATTTTATCAATGAAAGAATTCAAGATCTTCAAGTATTTTTAAAATCATGGAGGAAACAATTCAAAAAAGCGAAAGAAGAGGATTTTGCAAAAGATCATCTTGATTTTATATTGGGAATCAAGAAATCTCACGAAAAATATTTAAAGCAATGGGAGGCTTGGAAAGCCTTTAGATTGAAAAAGATTCTAGATTTTTCATTGGGTATGTACATCACAATACAAGTCTTACATTTGATAAATCCATCTACGACTTCATGGAAGAGTATACAATCTTGGTTAGTAAGCATCTCATGAACCTATTTGTTGTTGAAAGCTACTACCTTTTCAAGTATCCTTTGTTTAACTTTTCCCAATTTCATTTTTTCATATTTCAGGGATAAAATTAGCTGAGGTTCAAATTATGCGTAGCAAACACAGAATGAGGAGTAGAACTTTTCAAGCTTTCGACCAATGGACAGATGAGCGTAATATAACTCATCATGCAAGACTTCGTCGCCAAAGTCAATACATTCCGCCAATATTCGGGCGGCGCCAAAGCCAATTTATCCCAAAACGAAAATCATCCAAGTGACGGCAAGTTATTCAAATCATCTAAGTAATTCCAATATGTTACTTAAATCATCCAAGCAATTCCAAGTTCATCCAAGCAATTCCAAGTGCATCCAAGCAATTCCAAGTGCATCCAAGCAATTCCAAGTTCATCCAAGCAATTCCAAGTTCATCCAAGCAATTCCAAGGTCAACCAAGCAATTCCAATGGCAAACTAAGGCTCTTTGTTAAAATTACGTTTGGTTTTTCTCAGTTCAGTGGGTCAGTTAAAGAGATGGGGATAGGCTATGCCTGTGACAATCTTAGGCTGATATTTGAGAGCTAGAAGATTTTAAATTCAGTGCATTTGAAAATGCCTTTCTCATAGGTTAAAATCGAGGTACTAGTGTACATCGGCGTGGACACCAAATTTGCTTCATCCTGCCGACTTGTAACAAAACTCAGGTACATGGATGTAAACGTGTCTAACTGCCCTGTGAAGGAAGGGCCAAATCCAGTGCAGCTCGGAAGAATGTGCGTGGATACATAGGCGGGTCTTCAGCAAGAGCCTGCACTCCAAAACTCAGGAATTAATAGTGGGCTACACTTCGTATGATAGCTAAGGCAGTGGAATGGAAAAAACCTGATGGATCAACACAGTTGAAGGAGTCATTCCTGGAATGGTGTTGGCTTCAATTACTATCATCTGGCAATAGAGATCAGGAGACAGGTGAAGCATGAGTTGGAACCCGTGATCTACATCTATCTGAAGAAGCTGGATTTTGCAGCAGAGAAATGAAGATGGAAAAATCAATGTTAACAACAGCCAATACCTCTCCAGTGTCAGCATGTAAGAACGCATCAATTCTTGCAAAACCTTCTAGATCCAAGGTACGAGCTACAAGCTCTATCCTTTGCTTGGCTGCTGCAATGGCTTCCTTGCTGGACTCACAGAAAAGTCAATTATGCAGTCAGAATTTGAGACGAAGAATATCAGCCCAAAGGGGCGGAAACTTCTCCTTTGCACCAACTGACGCTACGTTGGTGAACAGGTAACACTTACCTGACAAGAGACGGAGGAGGAGGAGTCAGGTTCACGCCTGTACCACCTGTTGGTTTTTCAAATGGAGCACAATCAGGAGTAGAGCACACTAAGGGACAGGTTATACTCTATATATTCTCGGATGAAGTCCATTTTGCTTCACTATCACTGGAGAGCTTTTCACAGACACCCATACCTTGAAATTTCTCTTCCAATGTAAGGATAGACCCAGATTCTTTCACAGTGATGCTCGGATTGAAAGACCACATTTCGTTCTTTCTCCCCATCACACCAATTGTCACCTCTATCCACCGACTATGTCCTTTCCAAAACAGGCCCTCTCCAGCCGCTTCTCCGTGTAGCATGCTCTGAGAAGCAACTATGATGGGATTGGTCTCTATAAATTGTTCAAACAGAAGCTCCCCAGGTGGGGGAACAGGCATTTCCACAATGCCATGTGCCTGTTCATTTCAGGGCAAGCAATAAGTAGATTACTCCACAAAAGTTGATTAGGAACAACATGCTATCCAAGAATTTTAAAAGTAACCTGAATTTCCGGGGTATACAAACCTCACTCAGAGTTCCTGGCAATAGTCTGGGCACACCCTCATGAATCGCTCTCAAATACAGATTGAGGTCTTCTGCACAGCTGTCTCAACAGATGGTTGGGTTTATAGCTGTAGCAGCAGCAATCAACAATGACTGAATTTCTAGTCAAGATAGATACCAGAGTCTTGCAACCCCTGTGGAGCACCCATCACCCACAGGTTTTACACATATGGTTTTAGCCTGGAGACGGCGGCTTAGCTCATCCCACATCGCAATGACCTGTGTTCTGCTCTCATCGTGAAGGTCCACCGATGCCAAAAGTTCCGATGTTGCACATAGCTTCTTTGCAGCACTCAACACTCCAAGATGAGCAAGCTGTTACATGGATCACAGAAGCTAATCACTCAACCCAGCACCGGCATTGAAGACTGACATGCAAATGACAGGTCAACAACTGGCAGGGAATGGTTCCTCGCACATGAGATAACGCAAGACCAGTGGCAGCTTTATTTGCACAAAGACGGGAGGCTTGAGCACCAGATCCTATACACAAGGGTGAAACCAGCACCAGTCAAGTCACCACCTTCTGCCCATGTCAATACAGAATCTACAAGTCAGCAAACAGACCACAACCTGCCTCACCTGTGTATAGAACGCCTTGTGAGTCAAGAAGAGTCTGAAGGGTTCCATTTTCACCAATGCCACCATGCACTAAAGGTTATACCACTAGTCAGTACCTATTTCCAAAAATTTCTCCATGACCTCAGAACACTTCAAAATGTTTTGTTAAGAAACCAGATTTTTGCAAATGTGCAATACCTGCAATAAAAACGACTGCGTTCTCTTCTTTTGCTTCCTTAATCCAATCCAGCAAACAGATCTGCCTCGGAGCCTCGAATTTGACACTACCTTCAGCCCACGGCAAGTCTTGCTGCCATTCACGCAGCTCTGAAACAATCTCCTTCCTCAGCTCAGCCACAGTAGCAGCCCTGTCAGGTTGTAACGCCTCCCTACAGCAGTCCAGGACTTCCTCCACAGTGTGCCGCAGCACCAGGGAATACCTGCCACCATAGTGTACATCGATAATGAGATAACAATACCAGCCCTTTCGTGCAATGATGCCCTAAGCTCCAAATACTGTTCTGCCGTTAGATTGCGGCTTTACTAAACACTTGACTTACGGTAAAGCCCACACATCATGGTTTGAGGGTGTGTCTAGCATCTCCTGAGACCTCATCGAACTTGGGGTGAGCAAAAAGGGCTGGACATCAAGCTGCAGCACCGGAGACACTTTTTAGGTGAAATCGTACGCGTCCAAGAGCAATAGCCAGAACACATAAATCAATATCACTGCTGTTCATGTTGTCCTTACGTCAGGTGAACCACACAGATTAAGCCATACGTTAGTGCCACTGATAAGAGACACTTGCCGTTCTGAGGACTCTCCCCCAAAAATCACGTACACCTTTCTTCTGGGAGATTGTACTTGGTCGATAGGATCCCTGGATGATTCTTTCTCGGACACTCGGGGAAGGCGTATCGAAAATCTGGAGCAAGCGTGAGACAGAACCATCCGAAGAACGTCTGCATGCGAAAGGCCAACCTGAAGAAGAGTGGAGTCAACAACCTGTTTCTAAAACTTTCCTTGCAGAAATGGACACAATGGCACAACATGCACCTGTGAAGCTTGTTGAAACAAGAAACTTGTCTGCTCCATTCCACTGATCTGTAAGAGGATGCAAGGAAAATGAATGATTTTCTGAGAACATTGAAAGAGTCATGGACCCAGAAACCACCCGGCACTACACTTTACCAGGTTTATGTCGGTAAACACAATGAATCCTTCTTGAAACTCTCCAATACGTTTCTTTTTGGGATCTCCCTGTCCAACAGCCCTTGCAGTGCTCGAAGATGGAACATACCACCCATCAAACCGAGCAAAATCTTTCAGGCCTAGCTGCTGGAACAATTTTGCTGCCCCATCACGGATCTCTTGTACTGCTCGACGTGGGAACCGTGGAGGCGTATGGTAGGACACCTGCATACGGTACCACATGATGATGTTGCTGTAACCACGTAAGGAAAACCCTGGCTTTCCCCTCTTTCAGTTCAAAGCGCTCTCAAATCAAGAGCAGAAATGCAGTGGTGCAGCATTTACCTGCCTAGATGGAAGATACTTTTTACGGTAATCAAAGATGGATGCCTCCTCAGAACCATCATCTGATCGGAGTTCAACCTGCTTAACTCACTCTAGACACAACTGAGGCAGTATCCATGGGAGGCCAAGATAACCTTAAACTAGTCAGAGATGCACACTACCTTCACCATCCACATTAAAAGCAACCAAGAACAATTGGCTACCTCTGTTGGCATCAGAGTCACAGGATGGGCCTCCGTTCCGAAACCCACATCCAGCACTACTGCTGTAAATTCAACTCCCTCAATAAAGACTTCAATGATGACTCTGTCATCAATACCCTGCACAGCATCACAGCCCAGAGTACTGGACAATTGGCTCTGGGCTACTTGCTTGGCATGGAGATGACATTCTATGAGGCAAAGTGCCTTCCTACCTCAGACAACAGGGCCTCAGCTCGCTTTGTAGCATCTTCCACACCAAGAGCGATGCTCACCCCGACACTTGAGCCTGCACATGCTGGCTTGACCTGCATCGATTCGCAGTAACAAACAGCAGAAGGTATCAGCAACAACAGAGGGCTCTCATCGACGTAATCTGACAGTCCATCGAAACTCACCACAACCCTTCCTGTGCTGGGGTCTAGCTGGTTACTGGCAAACCACTCACCCAGACTTTTCACATCAACCCCTGTCGCCTGGCAATTGCAGAGACATGTCAATTTGTGAAACCACATTATGATCGTTCTTCAATATTCCTTCCGAGAATGGAACTGACCTGTACGAGAAAGCCGGGAATAGTGACAAAACCTTGCCTCAAGAGTTCTTGAGAAGCTTCATACTGTGACATAAAATGTGCAGCAATCGTCAAAACAGCAGGTCACCTACACATTAATTCCTATACAGACACAATGTAGTAGGAACCAAACCTTATCAAATGCTCGCTGCGCAGACACTGAGCCTGTCCCCACAAATGGGAGGCCTGCACCTTCAAGAAGATCCTGATGGACATGGATATAAAGGCTAATGTCAGAGCAACAAGCCTCCAGACTGAACAACTCAAACATGGAATGTAGAACACGGACCTGAATACCCCCATCCTCCCCAAACTTGCCATGCAGGACAGGGAATACAATGTCTACAGATGACCGAAGGTGCTCAAGGAAGGCCTCCATCGTTTCAAAGGATTGGGCAGTACTGAAAGCACCAAAAGTAAACTCAATGATCGTAGTAACCCAGAGCAGTGTGACCATACTCCTCAAGCGAGACACAAGGCTTGAGGAAATGATCCGGACCTGCCAAGCTTGAAGTCGAAGTCGGAAGGGGTGTTCGAATACATCTGCATGCCAAAACAGGATTACGTGTAACAACAATTGAAGACCCACATACTCAATTCAAAACCACATTGCGAATTGTATATCTTGTGTTACTTGCAGTCCCATGATGGGACGGCCCATCATGGCTGTACTGAATTACGAATTCTTCTTTCTTCCTCTCTTGTTTACCTGTGCTGTCGAGATAGCATATGGGCGTTTCTTGGTGTCCAGGTAGTAGCATGTCACCTCCGCAGCCCTCTGTCAGCAAAGTACAACACTTGGCATGATCAACCCGAAGCTGATTCCCAATAATCCATCCTCTCCGACGAGGCTGCATGAAGTTACCTGTAAATGGTCGAGAACAGAGCGTGCAGAATTCAACGAAATGCCACGCTCAGTAGAAGGACCCCCACAAATAATCCCAACCCGAAGCAAACTATCCGACTCTTTTTCCTTCCCTGCGCTCTGCAGCACAACTTTTTTCTCCAGCTGCCCAACTCCAGCCCAAGTCCTGCACGTCCTTCTCCTGTTGCACCCAACCCCAGGAGAGGATCGAGCCACATTCAGCTTCACCACCCTCTTCGTCCACAGACCTTGGCTTCCCAAACCCAGATAGGCTGTGTGCTTGCGAGACGGGTTTCTCGTCAGCTGCGAATTGAGCAGAGTCTCCATGGGCAGCGTCGCCATGGCTGACACCCCCTGATTGACAAGCTCCAGGTACGTGAACCGGAACCGCCTGCACGCGTTAGGGCGCGTCGATGGAGAGGCTGGTGGCGAAGTACGAGCAGCGCTACAAGCGCGCCCGGGAGGAGGTCGGGAAGTGGGCAGGCCACCAAGCTCGCATGACCTCCCTCTTCGCAGCTGCAGGAGCCATCCTTGGGAGGCTGCCAGTGAGTGGATCACGTTCGCACTTGGTCCAGCTCCCACAGGACTGAAAGAGATTGTTTCTGACACAGCACTTGTCTCGGTCCAGGTGCTGGCAGCAGAGCGCAACACCGGGATTTTGCGCGAGATGGAGTTCCTAACACAGGATTTGTGCTCCAAGCAGGTGGAATCGCTGGAGGAGATTCTCCAGGCCATGCAGTCAGCACTGTGAGATTTTTTCTTTCACGCCAGACGATCCCACGGTAAAATTTCGCTCTGCCTTGCGGAGGGTTCATGTGTTTGTTGGGTTTGTTGGGTTTGCTGCAGGTCGGAATTCGAGAAGGTGAGCAAGGCTCTGGAGAAGCTATGGCGGGACGGCTACCACCTGCTCCGAGCAGAGAAGCCGCAGCCCAGCCAGCAGCAATTCCATCAACGACTGGGAGCCAGGCCCAGCCTTCACGACTGCGTCGGGGGCCTGGAGTCGCTCTACATCATGCACCGAGACGAGTAAGCATGCTCATGTTCACCATAGCATCCTCACAAGGTTGACGCCCAAGAGTAACACACGGTGCTGCATGTTCCATTCAACGCAGGTACCGTCTGAAACGGGAGATTGTGTCTGCTCTGTCATACAACACAAAGTGAGTCCCCTTCTAGCATGCTTCATGAAAGCCTGAGACCCTTGCATGGAGTTGTCTCACTGTGGCATGCAGCAGGGAGGAAGACATCTCCAGACTGGCCACACTCTTGGCTGATCAACCTAACCTCCCTACAGACGAAGGTGGGTAGCACTGACCGACTACTGATCAATCCTTCACATGCCCGCTAGCAAGGGATCTGATCTGAAGCAAGTGTGCAGTGCAAATGATCTTCGGGCTGGTTCTGGGTGAAGCCTGAAGGCGGAGTACGTCACATGACTCGGGGAGTGATGGCAACTGAGGAATTGGCATCCACATCCAGCCACACCCGGTTCAGGCGGATGTCAGCGGTTCTGGCAAAGCCGGTGGGCCCGTAGATGACCGCGGCGCCCAGCACTTCCGCCTGGATGGTTTTGATGGCCGTCTGGTAGTTGACGCCCACCAAGTCAGGCCACCCAGGATTCATCCCTGCAACACAAGCAGCCACGAGTGAGGCCAGGATTGGACGCACAGCCGAGCGCCTGGCCATGCCGCTGCCGATCCGGATGCCGCTCTAGGGTTTGTGCTTACTGTTGGGATGCCATAGCCCTCGGCTGGGAATCTGATACACCAAATTGTCGATGCCGTCAGTGTAGAGCCAGACGTCGTTGCGAGTGCCGTAGCCAGGGGAGACGAGGGCGCCATCGCCCGCGTCCTGGATGTACACGTTGCTCACCACGCCCGAGGCGAGGATGTAAGCCTTGGCGAAGGTGGAGTTGCTGTAGATGAGGTCGGGCCAGTATCTTTGGTCCATCCCTGCGGAATCAAGGCAACCTTTCCTTGAATCGTGAACGCATTTCACTGGCTGCTTTCTAGATCAAAGCCATGGTTTGCAACAAGCGCGACTGGGCAGGTACCATAGCTGTTGAAAGGTGCGGCGTCAAGGGTGTCCACCAGACACAGGAGCAGGGCGCTGGAGATGCACGATGCCACGAGCAAGGCCATTGGGCTGGTGAATGCCATCATAAATTGTCAAAATTTGGTAACACATTCCGTGACAAGGCGCATTGAAATGCTGCTGCCTTTCTCTACATTCAAGGCCAGAGCAGGGGCAGGGGCAGGGGCAGGGGCAGGGGCAGCAGCAGGGGCAGGGGCAGGGGCAGGGGCAGGGGCAGGGGCAGGGGCAGCGGCAGGGGCAGGGGCAGGGGCAGCGGCAGGGGCAGGAGCAGGGGCACGCGCGCTGCCATTGCCATGCCTTCCCTGCTCCATTCTACCACCTACCACAACAGAACCAGCGTGAAACAGACTAGGCTAGGGCAAAGAAATGTGACATAACTGAAAACCTGCCTTGCTCTGGTAGCGGGTCACATGGGCAGAACAATTAAGACTCACGAGCTCGTCTGTACAGAGACTCTCACATAGCTGCGCTCACACCAATATGGCTGCACACAAAAGACAGCAGCGTTTGCTTTTCAGTCTTTTCAGGCGGCAGCTATTGTTTTATTCAAAAAAATGTTAGTGGTTTTCTGGTCACCACTTAGGACCTGCGATCTCTGCTATGGCTACGTCCGCCCCTTCTGGCTGTAACCCCTCATCAGAGGCCGTCGCATGGCTACTGACGCTTGTAAACTCTCTGCACAATTCCAACGTCCACCATAAGTTAGTTCATGGCCATCCAGAAAAGTACGTAAAATAACCACGGAGGAGAGGGGGTCATTGGGGCATACAGGATCGGGTCGAACAGATGGCGCCTGTGATGATGCCCGCCGACCACCCAACACAGAAACAAAGGTCGATATCAGGAAAACCAGACACTTCTAAGCACCCAGAAGTTTTTGGGCACAATTCTGCAGGGAAACTTTGTTACGAGAAACACAGACCTTCAGGAGGTAAGGCACAACATAGCCGCCTTTCATCCACATGATCCACATCTAGGCCGATCATCCATGATCCCACTGAGATATCTTCGTTTTGGTACTCATGCAACATGTCACTGCACATAGAATTGGACAGGAGAACCAGCTCATGTCACAACGACGTACAGAACACGGCAACTCAAGGATCAGCGAGTTGACAGCCCTGCAGGTGGGACACTCACTTGTTGATGGCTACATACTGAGCAACGGCTTTCGACAGACCATACATCTGTCCAGCTGCATGTCGATAATATCTGAATCCACCCACCATGAGCAAAAAGAGCAGTAAGAACTTGGGAGGAAAGCCAAGACACTAATGTGTCAGAGTCGACTACCAACGGAAGAGCTACCAACTTACACTTTTGCATCCCCAAATTTCCACCACTCAGCCTCATACCATCGCATCTTTCTGCCAGACTCAGAGAGAAGTCCCCCGTGAGAAACACAGCAACCATTTCTTCAAGACGTAATTGAGAAAAAGAAACACGAGATGTAACATTGCACTCAAAGTAAACAGCTGTAACGACATTTCCTGTTCTACAATTCTTTGACAAATTAAAGCAACTTGACTTGACTTACGAATCAGTAACAACCTCGCCAGACTTCATACATCCCACATAAGCACGAGGCTTCTCAATCAGGCTTGTGTGCAACTCCTCAAGCTTCTCTGTAACAGAAATGGAATTCGATAACATACAGCATCAGAAGCCAGTTGCTCCAAAATAGCCACTCCCAACGCCTACTACATGGCTCTATCTTGGAGGCAAAATATCACTACACCAAGTGCCACATGTGTCACTGTCAAACAGAACAGAGCTCACCAAGGTCGACGAAGGCGTCATCATCAACTTTCCAATAATATTCTGCATCCCATGTGTCAACAGCAGCTCGAAGAAAAAGCTTTGTTTTCTTAGGTAACTCCTCGCTAGCTTCAACGTGATTCTCCTACCACAAGAAGAAGATACCATGGTTACGATAGCCCCTGTGTTCTCTACACTTCACTCTTGCTTAAGGATAGCAGCGTAAGATCAACCATGTCTGCACAGGTGTTACCAAGATCATAAAGTCTTGCATCTCCTTCTCTTCCTCGTCAATGAGACGGTCTGAACTGTCACCTCTGTTGGGGCTGCCATTGCAAAAGAAGCCACATTACACCATCTGCTTGGAAACTTTGATCTGAATGAAAACTAGTAAGAATTGAGCTTGTTTGGTAAAAGCTGATGGTTTACCTCCGGCCAATAACAAAGCGGATAGCAAAACCCCTATTGAGCTCAAGGTTCTTCAAGCCAGAAACACCTAGTGAACAGCAACAATGGGACTTCCTAATTACGTGGGAGAAAACCTGGGTTCATCTTCTCACGCTTCCTACTTGTAGTTGGGAAGGAGATCAAGTGAAGATGCGACGGAAATGTAAGACAGACTAACCTGAGGACATCCAACTCTTCCTAATTGCATCCCGCCTGCTTCTTTGACCGAACGCTGTGTTAACAGCTATAACTGCCTTCAACTTCTTGCCGGAAGCTGTGCTATTGGTAAAAGGAACAAAGCCTTGTTTCCTAGCTGAGATTAATTCAGTCTCAAGGTCTACCACACGCTTTTGTAACGCCCTGCATTACCATTTGATTAGAATTGCAGAATCACTACCAGTTCCTAGAACAGATGTTCATGCACAGCACTGTTTCAGCTGCTACCGACTCAAGTCTGCATCCAATACCAGCTAGGTCGGAAATTCAAGATCTCCTAGTTCAAATCTCCAAAGCACCAACCAGTAGCCGAAAGGAAGGAAGCATACTTATTTTCCACAGCCTTCAAACTCTCCTCTACAGTGAGCACCACTCCGCCCTGCAATCACATCCGCATTTCAGGATGAAGAGTTGCTTGTCAATATGAAGCCACCCCTTTTGAGTCCCCCAGTCGGGCGAAACAATAGGAGTTCGGAACCACTTATGGCTGTGAACAGACAAAGCAAAGAGCACCTCGCTAGACTTCTTCCGCGCCAGGTTGACAAGAGAAGCACGAAGCTGAGCATCTTGCCACAATCTGCAAGTAAACCCACGCATCCCTCAACACTGATACACGCAGCAAATCACGGAATGAATAAACCGTGATCACCAACATTCCGGGAGCAGTAACTGGTCCCCTAGAGAAACTGGAGCACTAACCGGTTAGCTACATAAACGCTGGCCATCACCGCGAAAGAAACGAGAATGAACTGTGCCAGAGTGAGCGGCACGCGCGCAGCTCCTGCTCGGGTTCTAGCAAAGCCCACGTTCTCCTTCGCATTTCCTACCGTAGTAGGCAACACCCTCCTCATTGTCGACACCAGCTAAACCCGCATCACCGAGGCGTCGGCAAGCCTCCGACACGATTTCTAAGGGCCTATCCTCAAGCTCGTCCTCCCACCTGTACCATACCCTGCTTCGAGAACCCAAGCTTCGGTCTAACTTCTCTGTTGCCGCAGAACCGCATAAGCTGTTGAATCATCGATCAGCACCAATACGTAGGTAGCGACAAAAGCATCAACCCATCCAATTGCGAACCACAACTTCCGCGAGTGAATTCCTGGCACAGCTGTGCGCAACCTGGAACACAGCAGTACCAGAGGCAGGCGCACATCAACAAATGCTACTAACCAGCTCGGGCAGCAAGATTTGAAGTGAGCCTCAGTTCCACATCTCTCCGTCCAATGACTGGCAGTCTTCTCGCCTAATCCTCGCAGGTAGGTGCAGAATCTGGTGCCTGAACCGGGGTTGAAAGCCTCTGCACCGGGGGTGGAAATCGCAGCAAGCTTGGCACTCCGGGCTCGGTGAAAACAGTCGCAATCCTCCAGATCCAAGGGCAACAACCTTGCTACAAGGCAATGAGCAGCTGGGAGAAGTCCGTGAAGTGGGGAAATGTATGAAGGAGAGGACGACAGGGTTGGCAGGGCGGAGAGCACGCAGCTGCCTCTGCTTGCCGCTCTCACAGACTACATATGCAAGGGCGCCAGTTTTGTTTACTTTACAAACCAGCTTCTCAGCGTCCCAGACCGGGTTAGCTAGTAGCCTGCGGTGTCGGGCCTCCGAAGCCTACGTACTTATATAGAAGACATATTCATTTTGTTTCCTTTTTTCCGGACATATAATACCTAGTGATTTTCTTTAGCCTTCCAGTTTTTCACGCTTGGCTTCTTTTGGCCCCTTTCCTCTCCTCGGACCATGGCACCCTGGGTTCTCTTGTCCGAGTCACCCACCGGGATGGGTATGTGTGAGCCTGAGATTATGAACCTAAATAAAAATGGATATTTTATCTTATCAACTTAGTTAGTTTTGGACTAACTTATCAAAGCTACAAGACGGAAAGGAACTGCAAAGCTTAAATACTTGCATGAAGATATGTGCCACTTACATGAAGATATGTGCATACACAACAAATTATGTATGCAGAAACACATGCAAGAATCTAATTCAAGTATAAAAAGATTCAATTCTTTAATCACCATATCTAGGAATAACGGTGAAATGGCTTTGCACTTTAAACTGAATATATAATAAAATAAATCGTTGTATGAGACAAAAACAATCCAAATATGCCCAAGTACCTAGATTGTGATTCTAGACCAACAGGTGGAGAGTAACACATATAGGTCGCAATAACTAGGCTTGTTAGTGCGAGTCATAAGTGAGGGAAACCATGATCCTTTATAATACAACCAAGATCTTTTGTAATACATACAACGAATTAGCACAATTATATGAAGAAATCAGCTTGATTTAAGCATAGATTTTTCTCAAGTTGCTCACCCTCATTACATCTAAAGCTATAAGCCTATGTGCTCTGTGGATGTTGCAACTTCTAACCCAAGTTGCAACATCCTAAAACCTAATGGGAAGTACTGTTAGAGTATCTAAATAATACTCTTACTAGATAAAACTGAAGCAAATTTGAAACTAGGATTACAAACCAAGTGGTGTGGAGTGCGGTTGTTTGTCGAGGAGATGAGCGTGAAAAATATATTGGTCAAAAACCACGAAGACCCTTGCGATGGGTGATATTATTGCAAGTAAGGACCTCTCCGCATTGGCGTTTCAGGTGTAGTTAAATTGCAGTTCAGCTACTAGCTAGCCACGAACTAAAACAATGACACAATCCGATGTGGCATGTGATTGGCTGATGTGGCTGGGTGTAGTTTGGTTTAGATGGAACTGATTAGTGAACTGATTAGTGAACTAAACTACGTGCAAATTCTCCATTATTCGGCTTAGTTGAGATAGAATAGTAAATATATTTCACAGTAAAAGTTTTACTATAGGATTAAAATAAAATAGAAATCATCATTCAGTTCGCTATATCTCTCCGGAGGGCTCGGTTCAATTTCAGTTGTGCGTATTTGGTCGACATATCAGTTCAAAGGAACTGAATGGCTTTTCCTATGTAGCTCTAGTTCATGGTCCATCGAAGAATACCTTGAACTTTGTTCGACCAAATTGCCAATGCGGAGAGAGATCCTAAAACGCCAGCACAAAGTTCAAGGTATTCTTCGATTTGATTTCATGGTCGAGAAGTGTTGCTTTTAAAACCTAACTAAGAAACTAGAAGCCTTTCACACCCATGCACATGCACATAAATGAAACCAACCATATAAACATCACTTTGGCTTCCCTAAACTAGATCTTGGCAGGTATGTTGTTACGCTGCTTGGAATGAGAATAAAAAGTCGAACTAAAAACTTAGCTATGTAAGTACTACAAAATTAAGAAGACAAGGATGTATTATGTCATGAATCTCTTAGTGATATAAGGAATTGAATAAATGAATTGAAAATTTAGTACCTCGGGACAAGGTATCTAAAGTATATGTTAAGTAATGAATTATAATGTTAAAAATTATGCCTATTAAACAATTTAAATTCTTATAAAATTTTAACACAAGAGCAGTCACCAAGCGGGGATAGCTCAGTTGGGAGAGCGTCAGACTGAAGATCTGAAGGTCGCGTGTTCGATCCACGCTCACCGCAAGATTTCTGATAGTTTTTGTTTCCCTTTCCCTTCAGGAAAAGGTTGGTCTCACGCAGAATGAATTGTCGCACGAGGGATCCCAACGTGCCCTGTACCAAGGGACGACGGCAACCAGCAAAGCAAGTAATCGCAAGCATTCACTAGGCCCAGGCATTCACAACGATGCCCATAATGCACACTATTTGGACGTGGAATAACATGATGTGCTAGCCTCAGACAAGTTGCAACAATGATCACACTCATGAATGATGTTAGCCAGCAGTGCAGATTTGCAGCCTAGCCAGCGCTACAGGCATGCAATGCAATGCAGCAGGCAATGGAGGCGTGTGATGAATCGCAGCCCAATTCAAAGGCCAGTGTGTCACTCGCATGAGCAGCCACAAATGCAGCTCATGAATTGCGCACTCCACGGTGCACAGACGCGTGACAGGTCCTGGATATGAAATATGCTGGAGCTATGACTTACAGGAATCGGAACAACCATGAGCACGGAGATGGCGCCTTAATGGATCCGCTGATTGTTCTGGTTCCTGAGAACGATGTCCAAGGGGCTGCTGTAATCGTTTCTGGAAACTCTGTAGGCACCGATTGGTAGACCCCCGGCTCTGGCTCTCCAACTTGAGCCCACACCTTGTATACACCATGGGGTGCCCAAGCTGCTTGCACCAAGGGCATCCTTTCCCCCTAGGCACCCCATCTAGGTACAGATTCCAGCGCAGGATGCTTAACAGCGACCTTCTGATGAATGGCGCACTACTAGCCAGGTGGTAGAAACCTGCAAGTGGAGGCCAGCATTGTGCACTAGCACATCGGAAGCGGCAGTGGAGTGGTGCACTCGGGACAAGTGGAGTGGCACTGACGTGGCACCGTTTTAGCCGGCCACCTCGCGCTGCCACTTGTCCAGGGCCTGCCCCTGCCCGTTGCATTATGAGACCGACGCACCCACACCGCCCTCGGTGTCTCGCTTGCGCGGCTGCGATTCTCGTTTGTCCCAGCTGATCGATTCGGAGTAGAGCGTCGTCGCAAAGCCGTCGAGATGGCAACTGTAGGATGCGGGTGCAGCACTAACTGCCGCTGCGGCAATCCTTGCCCCTGCGGAAGCAACTGCCGGTATGCCATGGCCATGCACTCCTGCTTCGCACGGCTGTCGCGTTGTTAGGCTGAGCTCCGCATGCAGGCTTTCTTCACCTTCTTTCATTTCTCGGGCTTGGGCTTCCTTGAGCAGGTGTAGCGAGGCAGGCGGCACCACGCAGGAGGGCGGCTCTGGGACGTGAGTGTTACGCGTCTGTGTTGCAGGGAACGTGCCGTGTGGTTTGGGAGGACTTACCTCGCCGCTGTTGTTTTGCATGTTTGCAGTGCCACAACCTGCAAGTGTGGAGGGAACTGCACCTGCAACCCTTGCTCATGCCCCAGGATCAACGCTGTCACTGGACGGCCCGTTTGCAAGTGCGGGGAGTGCTGTGCTTGCTGCCCGTGCTCCAGGCCCGAGGACGCGTAGGCGTGTGTCGTGGCGTTGCAGATGCGGATTGGCCGTGGCTGTGGCTGTGGCTGCAGTGAAAACGTGGGATGAGGGATTAGCGGGGTGGAGTCAGGTTCCTAGCTTTTGGAACCAGTTCATTTTTCAGTTGTACAGTGAAGGGTGTACAGTGGTGGAGACACTGGCGTGGATCAGGAAGTGAAAGTACATAGAGCTCGGATTTGGATGTCTGAATGTTGAAGAGAGTTCAGTAGGCCCAGGGAGGTTGTTTCGCTACTGGCAGGGCCACAGAGTCCTTGGCACATGTTGGTTATTTCGTGATCTGATACATCTTTGAACCCTTTTTCAACAAGTATCCAGCATCGTTGAGTTTCTCGATGAATATGTCGAGGTCGGGTACATGCACGTCGATGTCGTCCGCCAGCACGTACAGTTCCTGCAGGAGAAGTTGCATCTGCTCAGTGCAGGAGTGGAAATGTAGCCAGTGGTGAAATGGTGGATGAAACTTACAGCGAGGCTGAAAATAGTTTTCTTCTCTTGCTCGCTTCGTTTTTGAAGAGCAGCAAAGAATCGCTTCACTTCTTTAGCCTGGCTCATGCCACCGCTTCGTGAGAGATCGATATGGCCATGCTCGTCAAGGAATTTGTCGAACAGAGACTGCTTCATGATTTCCACGACATCCTGCCAACAACCAGTTGTCAAGACATTCAGTTGAACATCCCTGCACCAGCGAAATAGACAAATCTGTAGGATGAAGCAAGCTATCCACCCGAGCGTCCTGCTCTGACACCTCTTCTCTGAGCTCCAACTTGGCGCGGGCTTCCGCCAGACGGATGAGACTCTCGAGCTGCCTTGCCGTAATCGGGGTTTCAATCTTTTCACTCCTCAGCTTTAGGTAGAACTCTTGCAAAACAGCGGCTGCGGCGTCTGACAATCTGATGCAGGTAGGTGAGAGGAGCAGGAAACTTATCATTCCAGACATGGACGGGATGGAAGCGCAAGTGAGGGATAACGTCGTACCTTGGGAACACATATTGCTTGGCATAAGCTATGTATTTGCGCAGGAGAGGGCCAGGCAAGGGAGAGAAATTGGCATCTAGAGTTTTGTCAAGTTGTAATCTCTTCCGCCAAGGCACTTGCTTCTCGTTTACAACCCCTCCTTCTTCTTTGACTGCACATGATACGAGCATCAGAATCGAATGGGAAGCTCTACACATCCACAACACGGAAATGGACGAGTTAGACTATACTACGCTGCGCAGAGGCGCCTTGGATCCTTACATGACTTCCAGGCTGCATTCATCTGGCCTTCAGATCCACCATGTCGCTGATCAAGCATCCCAAGGTCATTATGTGAGGACATTTGTGGCAGAATCGAGTCTAGTCCACGTAGAAGCAATTTATAGAGCAACAATTTCACCGTACCGCCATCACGTGTTCAGACAAGTGCTGATCCAGAAGCTCATTTGGTTTGTCCAAAAGGATGAACAGCACATCAAACCTTGACAGAAGTGCTGCACTCATTTTCAAGTTCTCGTTCACAGTCTTCGCACGGCTGCATCCAGACACCTATCATCAAGACATTTCAGTGTAACAAGAGATCAGTACAAAATTCTCCGGAAGGAGCTTACTTGTAGTGACCATCGACTGGATTTGCAGCAGCTATCACTGAGGTGCGGGCTGCTAAATTGGCCACTAAACCAGCTTTTGCAATGGACACAGATTGCTGTTCCATCGCTTCCAAGAGTGCCTGCGATGAAACCACAACTTTGTTGAACAATTTGCAGATGGAACGCAGTGCTTTACAAATATCTCACGCTCAAACACTGAAACTCTGTATGAAACCAGATGTTTGCTACTTGATAATCAGCTGTCATCTTGTCAAACTCGTCAATGCAGCATACTCCACGATCGGCAAGAACCATGGCCCCTGAGAAGCAGACGGTAGATGTCACTTACAGTGTACTAAACAGGTGGGGGGAGGCTACAACTTTTGCAAAACTCTGCCCACTTCTCAACTTCACTAGTCGTCCAGGAACCTTCTGGACGTGAGTCTACAAATGCCTGCACATCTTCAGCCAAGTCGCGTACCTGCTTCAAAGACGTAATCGCCGGATAGTGTATCCTTCACTACTGTAGCAGTCAGACCTGCAGACGTCACTCCATTCCCACAGACATATATTCCGCGAGGAGCTACAGCTGTGACAGCCTTGAGGAGCTGACTCTTCCCAAGTCCTGGGTCTCCTGTGAGTTGACAACCGTGAAATAAAGCTGTTGAGACTGGTCGCCAGATGCCATGGGTCTTTCAACGACGAACAGGAAAAAACGGGTGTTACCAACAATAAGAACATGGATATCTCCTCGTACAGGGACCCTGTTGTCATCCATGACGTGCTTCTGAACTCCTCCAAACAGAGAGAGAAGGATTGCCGCTGCAGTGAAGGCATGGACAAGCAATCAGTATGGCACTCAAAAGGCTTCATCTACTGGATACCGGAAGATGTCTGGTGAGACGTACCTTTAACACTTTCATGGCCGTATATGGAAGGACAAATGGAGTGCAACAACCGCCGGAACAAATGGACTCCATTTTCTGACGCAAATCTCACCACAAACTCCAGGTCTCGAGGGGTAAATTTTTGAGCATTGGGGGGAGCTCCAGCCCTAACGTCCAAGTCCTTCATAGCAGCCCTTTCATTCTTTGAGTTTATGACAGAAATGGCATCCAAGTACAGGACAAATAGGCTGTCATCCTTGCTTGCCTTCCCTAAATGCAGCAGAGACTGTCAAGAGCAGGGATAACTAAATACTGAGAACAGAGCCATGGAAAAGGAGCATACACAACACCTTTACCTTTACCGTCCGCAGGTACATCCGTGACCTTCACAAACCCGCAGACGGTTACCACATCACCAGGGATGCATGTATCCACCAAATCTTCAGTCAGCTCGACTTCTACAGTCCGTGGCATGCGGCCTTCCTCCTGGCCAGCTACACTCAGGATCTCCTGGACCCTGCAACAACAAATAGGTCATGCTGCAAGCTCTCTCTCTCTTCAGCATTATCCGAGTGAATTCCTCACTTTATCAGACCTTATCTTCTGGAAATCGATCATGGATGCTGATCTTCTGTCAGGTGTGAAGGCCTTGCTTCGGCACCCGTCAGATATGCATTTTGCTGGTGGTGAGTATTTCCCATCGACAAACTTCCGGTCAATTCTGGTGCCACATTTGGCACAGGTGAAGTCTAGTCTTGTAACTAGAGGTTTCACCATGCTCATCCGCACCACAGAACCCCGAATTGAAACAAGTCTCCCTGAAGAAAGCAAGCAACCACAATCAACAGTTCGAAACCTGGGAAGAATTCAGGATGGCTAAGAATGGTTACCAACGAAAGCTGCCTTCAAGTTCCTGAGGGCGAGCGACGACTGCTCGTAGTTATACAACCGAATGTTGATCTTGCCAGGCTCAAATTCATTTTTCTCGTCATGAAACAGAATCTGCTTCAACAATGACATGGCCACGGTCACCGCCTCATCTTACCTCCTTCACAAAAAGCGAAACGGACAGAAGACACTACCTCACAAGTTGCAACTCCAAAACAGGAAATTGCGTCCTTCGGTTCGTCCTGAAGAGCTTCAGAGAAGTCATCAGCGATGCTTGATTGCTGAAGAGCTCGAAGATCAAGTGGGAGGTGGTAGCTGGTGTCATTCAGCACTGCCTGTAACACAGCAGACCTTGTGACATTCCCCGACAAGCGCAATGCTAGTGACTGCAACCATCTCCTGGGCCACGGAACCAACCTCTGAAAGCAGCACCCGACCTTCGGGAGTGCTCAGGAAGTCGAGCAAGTCTCTGAACAGAAAGCCTCGTGGGCTGTCCTCAACGTACTCCTCCTCTGGAAAGTAGACATGCCAAGCGGATGGAATGCCTGATGCAGACGACCACGCCTCAGATACCTGCCTCTCCATTTCCTGGAGGGAATTCGCGCTGCAGAAACGAGGGAAAATTTTGTTTAGACCCCACCTCTGGGTAATCGGTTTCGTACATGCCGAGAAATTTTGTTTAGAATCCAGGCAGTAGTGGGTACCGAATTCCTCGCGTCGCGTGCTGAATTGCATGGCACTGGGTCCTGTGAGGTCCTGATTCCCGACATTTTGGGCCAGGATCCAGGGGGTCTGTAGTCTATATCCGACAATTCCATTCTCTGGCTCGCAATTTCGGTGATTTCTGGAGCGGAGCTGGGTCCAGCGTCTCGGTGCCCCACGCAGGCCTGTGATCAGGGAACGTTGTTGCCCGAGCTTGTGGAACTCGGGGCATTCTTCAGACCCGAAGGTTCGGATGGCCCCTGGCACTTTCAGAGCTGTGGTTTGCAGGAAGCTAGGAGATCCAACAGCTCCTTTCTCTGACTCCTCCGCCCTGCACATCACGCAATTGCCCCGGACAGAGCTGCCGTCCACCACTTCTGTCAGGGTTGGATTGAAAGCTGCAAGCGTGAACTTCGCCAATGTCCTGGTGGTTCAGGGACAGTATCAAGACAAGCCACCTCTGCCTTTCGTTCCGGGCACTGATTTCTCTGGTGTTGTGTTGGAGGTTGGATCGGATGTGGCCGAGGTCAAGGTTGGGGATCCTGTTTGTGGAGTTGCTGATGTAGGTGCATATGCGGAGGAGGTGGTTGTGGACCAGCAACGAGTGTGAGCACCTTGCACCTCCCACATGTGTGTCATGTGTGTAAGTGCATGCAAGGTGGCTGGAATTGTAATTGTTATAGGTCACATGAATGTCGCTGATGTCATGCTCCTGCAGGTTCGTTCTCCCCCCGAACGTGGACTTGGCAGCTGCAGCAGGGCTTACCGTTGCTTTTGGCACTTCACACTTGGGGTTGGTGCACCGAGCAAATCTCCATTCCGGCCAGGTATGTGTAACAGATGGCGACCTCTCGTCCTTCTCTCCCGTAGGAAACTGCATCACCGTTGGCTAGACACGAAACTCCAAGGGCCATCACTTGTTCCACTTCCTTCTTCAAGAGAGTGAAGCTCAGGCTCAGCTTGTGGACTGGTCCAGGTACTGCTGGTCTTAGGTGCTGCAGGTGGAGTTGGGCTGGCTGCTGTTCAGATAGGGAAGATCTTGGGAGCCACAGTGCTTGCAGCTGCTAGGTTGTACTTCCACTCTCCGAGACCTTTGGCTTTGTGGCATTGCAGCCTTTCTGTTGCTGTCCCCATTTGAGGTCTGACATCTGGTGTTGATCATCGTTAGGGGACCAGAGAAGGCAGCACTTCTCAAATCCTTCGGTGCAGATTATGTGGTTGATCCAAGCGATGGGAAGCTGATAGACTCTGTGAAGGCATTCTTGAAGTCACGGAAACTCAAAGGTGTCGATGTCTTTTATGATCCCGTGGGGGGGAAGTTATTCAAGGACAGTTTGAAGCTACTGAACTGGGGAGCTCAGATTGTGGTCGTGGGTTTCGCAAGCGGTGACATACCCTCCATTCCAGCAAACATCGCTCTCGTAAAGGTGAGCATTCTCAATGTGTAGCAGCACATGCAACGAGAGTGTTGGCCAACTGCCAAAAGTTGTTTATCCCACATTCTGTTCTCTGTGCAGAATTGGACTGTCCATGGGCTGTTCTGGGGAAGCCACTTCATCCACAGGCCTGATGTGTTACGCAACTCCATGAAACAGCTGATATCATGGTTTGAGCAGGGGCTTATTCACGTAAATGTGTCCCACAAGTTTGATCTCTCTCAGGTGTAAATTATACTCCATACGTTTTTTTGCATTCTCTGGTCGCCAAAGTTTCTCCTTTAATCGTGCCGCTTACCTGAGGCTTTTTGTTTTCCTTTGCAGACCAACTTGGCCTTGGCAGCGATTCAGCGAAGGCAAGTCCTGGGCAAGGTTTTAGTCATGGTCGATGGTTGCCATAAGCTGACTCCGCCTAGTAGGCTTTGATTCGTCGGTGAACGCTGTACATAACCTCATTCCGGTCATGGAAGTCACAGGTGAAGCCCAAATGTCCCTTCCTTATCGTCCCATCCCTTCCGGCACGAGTTCTACCCCGGGGAATCTACGTCGTCTAGAACAAATTTGAAGCAATGTGGAGTGTACTGCTGGTTGTCCCCCATCGTCGTCTCGGGTAGATGGTTCCCCATCATCGTCTCGGTGTGGATGGGACCTCTTGGACTTCCCATCATCGCCTCTCTGTAGATGTGTAGATGGGACTTCCCGGACTTCCCATCATGGCCTCTGTGTAGATGGGACTCTCCGTCATCGCCTCGGTGTGGATGTGTAGATGGGACTTCCCGGACTTCCCATCATAGACTCTGTGTAGATGTGAGTTTCCATCATCGCCTCGGTGTAGATGAGACTTCCCGGACTTTCCGTCATCGCCTATGTGTAGATTGGGACTTTCCATCCTCGCTTCTGTGTAGATAGGACTCCGTCATCGCCTCCGTGTAAATGGCACTTTCCATCTCTGCCTATTTATAAAGTCTCCATATATTCCCCTTTGCTCATATGAGAGTAAGAAGCATTGCAGCATGCAGCCCTTGATCCAGTTTAGTAAGTTATAAGTAGTGGTAGTAAGCTTAGCTTAGGGATTAAGGAGGATAGTCTGCTTTATGCAGTTACTTTGGGCATTACGTAAGCCTCCCTATAAAAAGAGATGAGGCTAGCTCTAGAGATATCATCCTCTGATCCTAGCATTTGGAGCCACACTGATAGGACTAAGGTGCCTACAGGCTTTGGGAGCCTAGAGTGTAAGCGTGCTAGAGGAGAGCTGTTGAAGAGGAGATCGAGGGGAGAGAGAGTTAAGCTCCTAGCTTAGGCAAAGATGGGGAGCTCTCTTTGATCTCTCATATATTCTTGTTGACTTTTGCTGGAATAAGAGGAGCGGCAGAGGTGCTGATTGCGAGTCATCTTGTGGGAGGATGGCGGGCTACTTGGAGGCCTAGTATCTGGTGATGTTATTGCCGCTAACTGCGTGACTGCCCCACCTCGCTGGAAAAGGGGTGTTACTTGTGGTATCAAAGCTCCAGGTTGAAATATCTTTTAGCTAGGACGCTAGCTGGAGATGGCCGATCCTCAAGAGCCAGGCAGAGCAGAGAGAATATGGTGGAAGAAAGAGAAGGCTCTTGTATTGGAGACTGTAGTGGATGAGCCTCAGATGGAGCCACTAATTCTTGGAACGATGTACGCAGATACCTCTGAGCCGAAGACTGTCACCATACCACAAGAGGAGCTTCAAAATCTTTTGAGGAGAATAGAAGCTCTAGAGCAACAAGCAAAAGGAAAAAGAAAGCTCGATGAAGTAGAGAAGGATGATGAACTGGACGAATTGGAGCCTGGCCTAGAAAAGAGTGGAGCAAGGAGACCCAAGAAGTTCAAGTTAAGCGTTCAGCCCCCCGATAGGTATAAAGGAGAACGAGATGTGGAGAAAATCAATTCGTGGTTTTTCTCATTGGAAGGATACTTTACATGCAGGATTCCAGGAAGGTATCTAGATCACATCGTTAACTTCTTAGAGGGGTACGCTCTTACTTGGTGGAGAACTTATGTTCAGAGTATTGAGCAGGGTAATAAAGTGGAAACTATTTCCAACTGGGGAGAATTCAAAAACGCATTGCAACTTCAATTCCAGCCAACTAATGCATCTATGCTAGCAAGAAGGATGCTAGAGAATGTGAAGCACACAGGAACGTTGCGGCAGTATGTGAGTGAATTTAGCATAGCTGTTTTACAATGTCCTGATATGCAGGAGGTAGATAAGCTCCATAGATTTTATAGTGGACTTAAGAGATGGGCTCTGAATAGAATTCAATTGACAAAACCTCAAACGCTGCGAGAGGCTGTTGCAGCTGCAGACGCGATACCTGACACAAGTCGTGCCGTGGAAGCACCAGTGTCTTCTAGAGGAAGATATCCAAGATCTTTTCAAAGAAGATCGAGAGGTAGAGGAAGAGCCACCAACACTGGGAATAGTGGAACAAAAGAAAATATTGGTAGAGGCAGAGGAAGAGGCAGAGGAGCCAATAGAGGTCGTGGCCGTGGAAGCCAAAGGGTGACAGGCCCTCAATTTGGTGCGTGCTTTAGTTGTAGAGAGCAGGGACATTTTGCAAAGGATTGTCCGCATGCTGGGAATTCCCAATTGAATATGATAGTCGCCGCTCCAAGACTTGGGATCTAGGAGCTTTCTACAAAGCCTAAATGACGCCAGTGGCCACATGTTGTTGTGATAACATGTAGTGAGTCATCTAGTGTCAAGGATGACACTATTTTGAGGGAAGGTGTAGCTCTTATGTATATACGTGGGAAGATGAATGGCTTAGAAGTAGAGTTATTGTTGGACTCTGTCGCCACCCACAATTTTACAATTCCTCGCAAGGCGAAGAAGCTTGAGCTAAAATAGGCGAGTACTTCCGTGCCATATGGAATTAAGCAAGCTAAAGGAACTTTGCATTTCTTGGGTGAATTGCAAGGAGTAAAGTTGCAAATAGAAGCGTGGGAAGGGTATGTGAGTTTCATAGATATGGATGACCATGATGTCATCTTATGTACCTAAAGTGGATGAAATCCAATGAAGTAAGTGTAGATATGAAGTCCTGCACCATTGAGATACTGAAGAATGGAAAGCACAAAGTGGTCTGTGCTAATCTTAGTCGAAAGCTTGAGATGTGCTCAGTACAGTTGATTTCAAAAAGAGAGCTCAAGCAGGGCATAAGACAGAAGAAGGAGTTTTATCTAGTTGTGCTCTAGGGATTAGGGGATGGTCTTCAGGAAGAATCCTCGAGAAAAAAAAGTTATTCCGAAGGGAATAAAGGCTACCTTGGATGATTTTAAGGAATTGATGCTTGATGAACTAGCACTTTTACCATCTCATAGAGTAATAGACCATGAGCGAGATTGAATTGAGACCATGAGAGTACGCCTCCATCGAGAGCATCATATAGATTTTCGCAGGATGAGCTGCAGGAACTCAAGTGACAACTATCCAACCTGTTGGCAAAGGGATATATCAGAGTCTCTAAGTCTCCTTTTGCACCGGTACTGTTTGTTAAAGGATAGTGTTGAGCATATCCGTGAATTAGGTCAGCATTAATTATATATGCTATTATAAGGGTAGCTGAAATAAATATATTAGAAGTACCCGTTCAATAGGGTTACGACCCTTACCAACAGTTATGTCTTTTAAGTTCTAGATAGTGTCTTTTCAGTATAAGCATTTTAAGTTCTTTTCTTGATACTCAATGAAATATGTAATTACTAAATGGTAATTGATCTACATCAACCTTACATTTGTTATGGTATCAAAGCATTTCTGATGTAGGTTGCATCCTAGGTGATGCACATAAAATTGCGCATCTGAAAATGTGCATTTTGTATATGTTTTGTTGTTTCTTGATTAGAAATACTAATTAAATCAAGAACACAATATATACATCAAGAAAATGTTTTGTATTGTTTTTCCCGGCCGCTTTCTATAGAAATTAGCAGATCGAGGTAGTAGTTCTAGCATCACGATCTTTTCCGAAAGATTACGATGGAAATACCCTAGACAATCGCCTCGACCGGCAGTTTATAGAAAATTTACTACAAAAATCTAGAATGCATATAAATGCACTCTAACAATACAGAACAAGGCCAAATGAATGGCCAACAACTTGGAGGCTCCCAATCAGTGGGAATTGCGCCCAGACACTGATGTCCCTAGATGGGTAGCAGGAGGAGAACAAATCTACCTCTGGCTAATCAGGGTGCAGGTACTAGGGCTTCAATTGCCGAGCGACTCCATCATGCAACTTGTCAATGGATAGCTCGCAATCAAGATGACCACATGCAAGCCATTGAACTAAGGGAATCCTTCAACACAATAATAGAGACTCTCTCACCGCAACGAGAGGAATCTTCTCGACTCCGCCTCCCAGAATCCCAACAATCTTCCAAAATCCGTGTTCGACGTGCCTTCGTGCAACCCCGTAGGTTTTATTACTACACATACAACTCCACACAATGTTGTTAGTGATCTAATCGAGTGCAGTACTAGGGCTTCAATTGCCGAGCGACTCCATCATGCAACTTGTCAATGGATAGCTCGCAATCAAGATGACCACATGCAAGCCATTGAACTAAGGGAATCCTTCAACACAATAATAGAGACTCTCTACGCAATGAGAGGAATCTTCTCGACTCCGCCTCCCAGAATCCCAACAATCTTCCAAAATCCGTGTTCGACGTGCCTTCGTGCAACCCCAGAGGTTTTATTACTACACATACAACTCCACACAATGTTGTTAGTGATCTAACTGAGAGGATCGAAGCACACCAAAGGAGCGTGGATAGAAGATATAGTAATACTAACCAGAGAATTTCTTCTGTTGGTGTTGACGTCCTGGATTTGAAAGAGCAGATTTTGCACATTGATTTTAAGCTGCTAACATTGCTAAAGCCTAAACTACTGACGCATCTAGCCCACAGAGGAACTGCATGCAGGCCTGTTAGCAAAACTAGCAAAGGTCTTAAATTCGACTGTCCAAACTCATGCCCTTCGTGTTCTACCTATGCTTACAATAGGTGGGAGAGCCGGAACAATAGAATCACTCGAAAGGCCTGCATGCGCAATGCTTCATAATGACAGACCTGCTAACCCTACTAATCCTCTGTAGGATTCAGCTGCACAGGGCAGCCTCACCTTTGATGTAACATTAGCATTTTAGGTGTTCCTTTGCAAAGCCTCGCTCGACCGCACAAAGATAGGTCAAAGCATTTTAGCATTAGCTAATGGTCATAATTCCTACAGCTAGGAGGACAATGTTACCCTAGAAACATGATCCCACCTCTAACCTCGGTGGAGATGGTTTCAAAGAAAAGGACAGTTTGGAGGAAGCAGTTATGACATCGGGTCATGCGGATGCGTGGAGCACGCAAAATAAAAAGCTATGGAAATTTGCTGGGAGGACAAGTTCTCGACACTGCACTCATCGACTCTACACCTTCGCTATTGAGAAGAAGAGTCGAAGCGTGGACCACTGACGTCGGCGAATGTATCCGATCCGAGTGGGCTTACCTCGACATGATGAGACAGACCTCCGGATGCAAAACATCGCAGACATATGGACCAAAGCCAGGACTTGTACCGGCACCAATACCACTAGCCAAATGACACTCGCAATGTTCGTAATCATGAGAGAGATGGGGATACAATTGAGAAACACATCGGATTCTTTAGAACATCGGGTCATGCGGATGCGTGGAGCACGCAAAATAAAAAGCTATGGAAATTTGCCACGAGGAGGACAAGTTCCACGACGCACTACCCGACTCTACACCTTCGCTATTGAGAAGAAGAGTCGTGAAGCGTGGACTACTGGGGCGCGCAATGTATCCGATCCGGAGTGGGCTTACCTCGACATGATGAGACAGACCTGGATGCAAAACATCGCAGACATATGGACCGAGCTTGGGACTTGTCTGGCACCAATACCACTAGCCGGATGCCTCGCAATGTTGAGCTGAGAATGAGAGATGGGGATACAATTGAGAAACACAGATTCTTTAGAACACCTTGGTTTCTAAACTTGAAAGTGCTTCACAGGAAAGTCTTAAGGATGATTTGCTCACAATGTACCTCATGATGTCGCCCTGCACTCTTGGTCACACTTTGTGACTTCTTACAACGCCGCATCACCAAGGCGAAAATTGCTAAGGTCGCAGGCTCTTCTTCCTCAAACAACTTTTTCGTAACTAGTGGGAGCTCTCCGTGAGGAACAAGCTTGGCAAGCAAAGATGCAATCGACACTACAAATGTAAACAAAGGGGAAAGCCCAACTTCAAAGGTAAACAGAATACCTCAAATGCAAGTAGCTCACAGCGAGCATCTTCACGTAAGAAACCCAAGAAGACTGGAAAATGCCACGTGCCAAGTTCCGTGTCATTGGGAAAACGAGTGTCGAAGAAGCGGTGGAATACCTCGCAAGGAGGGCAATTCCACTTCCGAGACACACGTTGTTGTGAAGAAACAAGCTTCGCCGCTGATCAGGGACCAGTGGATTTTGTACATCCCTTGCTAACCCACTGCTTGTCAACAAACATCCATGGTAAGCCATTTCATGAATGGTACCTAGATCTGTGCAACAACAAGACATCCGCTTGATAGAAATGCCTCACATACAAACCGGTTAAAGGGGATTCGTTTACAGGTGATGATAGGTCACTTGTGTCTCCCGGAATAGGCGTTGAAGATTCCAGTCCCTTCAGGTGTCATACTATCTCTTATAGAAGTATATTACGTCCCTGAAATGACTAGAAATCTTATCTCTGTTAGGAAGCTAAACATGGATAACAATAGCCATATCCTCTTTACCCCTACAAAGTGTCGGATTATCGATGCATATGATCATCGAAAAATCCTAGCTTACGGATCATCAGACCAAGATCTGTTTCGCTTGCACACAAATCTTGGTGTAGCCCAAACCCATCTAGCTTCTCAAACTTCAGACGCTCGCAAAACAAGTTGAGAAGGCTAAATTATGGCATTCACGCCTAGGTCACCCCCACAGTGCCAAGCTACAGAGGCTAGCCACTAGTGACCTTTATTATGATGGAAAAATTGGGCCATTATCACCATTACCTTTGTGTGAGGCCTGTGTGCTTTCTAAGCGTCACCAGGCAGCCTTCAAGAACAGAACTCCACATCGAGCTTCAGAGATTCTTGAAATGGTACACACTGACATATGTGGGCCTCTTTCACAGCCCTCACTTGGAGGTGGTCGTTATTTCCTCACATTCACAGACGACAAAACCAGATTTGTCATTGCTTATATCCTCAAAGCTAAAAGTGAATGCTTCTCATATTTCAAAGACTACTTGAGGTATGCAGAGAGATGGATAGGAAAACAGCTGAAGATACTCCGATCTGACAATGGCGGTGAATACACATCACATGAGTTTCAAGCCTATTGTACAGTGAGGAATTGGCGAGCAACTTACGTGGTTTACACGCAAAGAAACGTGTAGCGTAACGCTTGAACCTAACTCTTCAGGAGATGGCTTCCTCCCTGCTACATCATGCCAAACTGCCCCTTCCCTACTGGGCTGAAGCCCTTATGACATCTCGTACCCACCGAGTGCCAACCATCACGTTGAGGGATGACTTATGAAGCTTGTCGCAAGCCTTCTCTCCATCATCTTCGCACCTTTGGCTGCGTCGCTTATGCTTTTATCCCAAAGGAGAAGAGGAAGAAGCTCTCTGCAAAGTCTAAGAAACTTCTAATGATTGGCTATACAGAGGGCATCAAGGCATATAAACTGTATAATGTTTCTCGTGCTCAAGTCATCTATTCACGCAGTGTTATCTTCGATGAAGGACGGTTCTGGCAACCAGTGGGAGTTACTCCCGCAAATAAGGAGGATCTGCCTGATGATCTCACACTTCCTGATGTCACTGTTTTTGAAGACTTCACTCTTGAGGAGGTTCCTCCTGCAGGGGGGGACGAACCGCAACATGAGCAGGTAGTTGGGATAGAACCCGCAAACGCCCCTGACATTGTTGCTGATCTACAGCAGCAACCTCCTCAACCTAATCAGCCAGATCCAGATGATGCTGAAGACTCACCTGATGATGAAAACAACGACTCTGATGATTCCCAACCACTTGAACAGGCAACCGCGCCTCTACGACGCTATCCAGCTCGGGAACGACGAGCCCCCGATTATTATCAAGCTCCAGATTTCAGACCCACATCTTCACATGTTAAGGTCAATGCTGCTATGCCACTTGATCCTATTGAACGGCAGTCTCTTCAGGAAGCTCTTAGCAGACCTCATCATAAAGAGTGGGAGAAGGCAATCCGATCCGAGTATGACTCCCTTATAGAAAACGGCACATGGGAGTTAGCTAAACTCCCACCAGGCAGAAAAATGGTGTCGTGTAAATGGGTATTTAAGCTAAAGGTTAAGGCGATGGTACCTTGACAGTACAAGGCCCGACTTGTTGCAAGAGGATTCTCCCAAGTTCCAGGACTTGATTACTTCGAGACCTTTGCTCCAGTTGTCAAGCTAGCAACCCTTCGCACCATTTGTGCCCTGTCAGCATACAACCCTACTAGAAAGGGCAGCCTA
This sequence comes from Anthoceros angustus, assembly GCA_010909165.1. Lineage (NCBI taxonomy): Eukaryota > Viridiplantae > Streptophyta > Anthocerotopsida > Anthocerotales > Anthocerotaceae > Anthoceros > Anthoceros angustus. The sequence goes on from MU008175.1 coordinate 328,980, forward strand.
TGTTACAGTCGTTGTTGCAATTTTATGTTACACTTCTAACTTGCAACATCATTTGGAGGCTTGGTATTAAGTTTGTCATTTCTTTCCCCAAGTGGGCCTACAATCTTAACATGAACCTGGCTCTCTCTCCTACCACTTCACCCTCTTAACTACATCCCCTCTCTCATATGCATTGTTTATGAATTCCCTCATGCAATTGCAACATGACTGTAACAAGGACCCCTCTTCCAGTCCCCATCTTTATTACACCCCATTGGGAGTACAATTAGTTAAGGTTTTTCCTAGCGCTCTTCTTTGCACTCTCTCTTCACAACTATTTGTTAATGGTGCCCAGACCTGAATATCACAGTAACATGCCCATTAACTGTCACCTTTAAAGGTGACCTAAACATAATATTATTTACCTATGTCTAAGTTCGTGGGTCCGAGGCTCACTCTGCGTTCGGAGGCAAGGAGAAGGAGGGGGAGAGGAGCAGAAGGGGGAGAGGAGGGGGAGGAAGAGGAGGAGAGGAGGAAGGGGAGAGGCAAGGAGGAAAGGGGGGAGAGGGATCTGAGGTAGAGGAGGAGGAGGAGTAGGAGGAGGAGGAGGAGAGGAGGAGGAAGGGAGAGGCAATGAGGAAAGGGGAGAGGGATCCGAGGTAGAGGAGGAGGAGGAGGAGGAGGGGAGGCGAGAGGGAAGGAGGAGGAGGAGGCGAAAGGACGGAGGGGAGATTATAAGGAGGAGGAGGGAAGATGGAAAGAAGAGGAGCAAGAGGAGGGGAGAGGGAAGGAAGAGGAGGGGAGAGGGAAAGAAGAGGAGGGTAGATGGAAAGGAGGAGGAGGGGAGAGGAAAGAAGAGGCCCGTTCCATGCTGTGATTTCAAGTAAAGACCCGTTCCAAGCTGTGATTTCTAGTCTCAATTTTTCAGCTGATGCGTAACCAGTGTGACATGACGTAGGTGACGGGATGGTGGCAGGGCGGGATCACGTGTACACCCGCAAGCAGATCTTGTACTTCCAATACTGTGATTTCCTCTCAAATTTTCAGCTGTTGCGTAACTAGCTAGTGTGATTTGATGTTAGAGAAGGCGATAGGCAAGGAGGAAAAGGGGACGGGATCTGAGGTAGATAAGGAGGAGGAGGAGGAGGAGCAGGAGAGTCAAGGAGGGAGAGGGATCCGAGGTAGAGGAGGAGGAGGAGGAGAGAGGCAAGGAGGAAAAGGGGAGAGGGATCGGGAGGTAGAGGAGGAGGAGGAGGAGGAAGGAGGAAAGGGGGAGGGAGAGGAGGAGGAGGAGGAGGGAGAGGCAAGGAGGAAAAGGGGAGAGGGATATGAGGTAGAGAGGAGGAGGAGGAGGAGGAGGAGGAGGAGGAGGAGGCAAGGAGGAAAAGGGGTGAGGGAGGATAGAGGAGGAGGAGGAGGAGGAGGAGGAGGAGGAGGGAGGAGGAGGAGGAGGAGGAGGAGGCAAGGAGGAAATGGGGAGAGGGATCGAGGTAGAGGAGGAGGAGGCAAGGAGGAAAGGGGAGAGGGATCGAGGTAGAGGAGGAGGAGGAGGAGGAGGAGGAGGAGGAGGAGGAGGAAGGAGGGGAGGAAGGAGGAGGAAGGAGGAGGAAGGAGGGAAGGAGGGGAGATGGGAAGAAGGAGGAGGGAGAGGGAAGGAAGAGGAGGAGGCTGCTCCATGTGATTTCAAGTAGAGACCCAATCCATGCTGTGATTTCAGAGAGACCCATTCCATGCTATGATTTCCTCTCAAATTTTCAGCGATGCGTAACCTGACATGATGTTGGTGAAGGGATGGTGGCGGGCGGGATCACGTGACCGCAAGCGATCTTGTACAGAGCATTGCAAGGTCGCCAAGACCTTCCAATCGTGATTTCCTCTCAAATTTTCAGTCAAGGCGTAACTAGCTAGCGATTTGATGTTAGAGAAGGCGATAGTAGCATGGCGGGGTGTCTCGTGTACATGTACAATCGCAAGTAGTTGCAAGGTCGTGCCAAGACCCATTCCATGTCATTTCTTATCTCAAATTTTCAGTGATGCGAACTGACTATGATGTGAAGTTAGGGAAGGCGATGGAAGAAGGCGGAGGGAGGATAGGAGTGGAGCAACCAGCAGCCATGGTCGAGGCAAGGGCAAAAGGCGAACGGACATGAGGTAGTTGTCTAGGGGAGAGAGAAGGAGGGAGGACTTGAGCCAAACAACCCCACGGCGATAGCAAACATGGGTCCGCGTAGCACAAACTGAGGGCACAAAAGGCCGAGTGCTCAAGGACAAACTAGTAAACGATCGTGGACGTGTACAAAGTATGTACGTTATCCGGACGATATGCTTATTTTATATAAAATAGAATATGACCATATATCACGAAATTACCATATAGTATATGTTACCATGAACAATACGTGTATTTTACAAAGAATGTATTCATACATGTATTTTATATATGTGTATTCATACGAGTATCGGTGGGAACTACTAAGTAAAACTAGGTATTCCATAGGGTAATAGTAGTAAAAGAGGAAGGTAGATGGGGAGGAGGTTCGGTACCAAGCCCCAAATGTAACAAGAGACGATGTAACACTTTGGTTGTTGCAATTATGTTGAAATTTTGAGAGGGGACACAAACCACCTCTCACTACATTGCAACATAATTGCAACAAGACTGTTACATGACTGTAACAAGGTGGAGGGTTGGTTTCCAAACCTAACTGTAACAAGGGGTCCCAAAAGTGTAACAAGACCCCAAGATTTTAACATAATTGCAACAAAGGGGGGTCCAAATCTTAACATAAAGTGTAACATGACTGCCCTTTTCTAGTAGGGCAAGGATTACGAGCTGCGGATGTTCGATGTAAAGATCTCGAATGGGAATCGACACCCGAAATTTATATGCGAACCTCCACACGAGGTTAAGGGCAAAGAAGACTATGCTAAGCTAATAAAATGTCAGATGGACTTAAGCAATCGCATTGAAGTGGAATGTTGATGTTGAATCGCTAGCTCTTGGATTCACCAAAAGCAAAGCTGATGGCAGTCTATACATATATATCAGTGGAGATGTCACATGTTACTTAGCTGTATACGTGGACGACTTGATACTCTCAAAGAATACCAAATTTATATTGACAAGATAACGGATCTTTTGGCTACAAAATTTAAGATGTCAAATTTAGGCCCGCTTCAGAGTTGCCTCGGAATCCACATTCAAAGAAACAGGCTTTCTAAGGTTATCACTCTAACGCAGCCTAGATACTTACTTGACGCGGGGCTCGGCCAGTGATGCTAAGGTGCTACTCCTCTTCCCATCGGATCAAGCTCGGCAAGAGCATGTCACCTACCATACAAAGTGAGAAGGATCAGATGGCTAACGTACCTTACAGGCAAGCAGTTGGAAAGCTCATATATGCTGCAAACACTACAAGGCCAGAAGTAGCTTATGCAACAAGCGTTCTGTCACAATATCTTGAAAATCCTGGACAAAAACATTGGAGTTGTGTTAAGCGAGTCTTTAGGTATCTTAAGGGAACTGCCAACAGAGGTATCAAGTACTCACATGAGATGGGAACTCCCTTAGACCTAGAAGTTTATACAGACTCGGACTACGCCGGTGATGTAGACACCAAAATCAGTGTCAGGATACGTGGTGTGTGTAGCTGGTGGTCCTATCTGTTGGTCCAGCAAAAGCCAACGTTGCTCTATCCAAGACAGGCGGAATATCGGGTGCCATGCGTGAAAAGAGGTTGTATGGTGCAAGCTCTTGTTTTCTGAGCTAGGGATACCTGCACAGTCATCCACACTGACAACCAAGGCTCAATAGCACTGGCTAAGAATCCGGTGTTCCACTCTAGGACAAAACACGTTGAAGTTGAGTACCACTATATTCGAGAGCTTGTTGCAGCAGGAACAATCGGATTGCAATACATACCAACACAAGACAATCCGGCAGATGTTCTTACCAAGGCACTGGGACGTGAGCTACACGAGAAGCATGTTAAGGGTCTTGGGCTAGGAGAGTCATTTCCTAGCAAAATTACCACTTAAGCGCAAAATGAAAACCGCCCACCCACTACAACCTAATACCGTAGTCCGGACTATCTTCAAGTTTCGACACCTCCTTAGGGTTGTCAGAGTCATAGTCTGTGCTGCTCGAGGAAATCGGACCAACATTGTGCCCGGATGAAGAAGGAGATGACATGTAGTCTTCAGAAGGAACATCGTCCTCCTCAAGCTTGTACACAGAACCTGCACAAGGCAACAAGCTGAATTAGGAAGCAGTGGGAGTAAGCAAATCAAAAGGGCAGTTACCAAAAAGAAGAGCACTCACGGTAAATGCTAACAACATGTCCCGGAAACTCGCTCTCACGCACTTTGATGCGTTTCATCACCACACAAGATGTGGTGCACCTGTACCACAGCGGCGAATTAGGTTTCAACAGTGTGCCAAGGCCAATTATTTTGGTATCCTTCCGAATGCTCCCCTTAGGGAACCGAGGAGGAAGATCATCACGACCATCGTCCCACATAGCAACAGTCCAAGACGGTGAAAGCTAGAAGTCCGTCGTTGAGCCGCCTCTCCTTTGGTATTCGCTAGCAGGCAGTGAGGGCCGGGAGCCTAGGGTGTTGAGGGGCTCCCATAGCCCTCACGTTCTCTACTCTGGCTGCAAGGGCGGCTCTTGTCGTTCCTCTGGGGCGACCGGGTCTCCTCCGTGGTTGAGCTGTCTCGGCAGCTGACAACTCCCCACCTCTTTTAGTTGAGCACGAGGCAGTTGTCCTAGGGGCTGCTCCCCTAGTTATGGCGAACCTTCCTCGGCTGTCTCTCACATGGCGGCGCGCAACCATCTTCTCCTCAGAGGAAGACGACATCTTTCTCAGCTTACTCTCCAGGCACTCTGTGGCTAGCATGCACAGATGTATAGAGAGAGATAGCGACCGTCGCAGAATCGGCTTTTCAAGAGCACGCCCCATTAAGTACCGGATGAGGGACGCTTGGGGCGAGGAGCCGGATGATGCAAGGCAAGGCCCATACCGGAGTTGCAAGGTTCACAGGAGGATCAAGGCGCAAGCGATCTGAATTCACTTTCTAATATGATCACCAAGTGGGAGTGTTAAAGGATAGTGTTGAGCATATCCGTGAATTAGGTCAGCATTAATTATATATGCTATTATAAGGGTAGCTGAAATAAATATATTAGAAGTACCCGTTCAATAGGGTTACGACCCTTACCAACAGTTATGTCTTTTAAGTTCTAGATAGTGTCTTTTCAGTATAAGCATTTTAAGTTCTTTTCTTGATACTTAATGAAATATGTAATTACTAAATGGTAATTGATCTACATCAACCTTACATTTGTTACTGTTTACGCGCAAGAAGAATGAAGGACTGTGGATGTGTCTAGATTACAGAGCTCCGAATCAAACTATAGTTAAGAATGCATATCCTTTGCCTAGAATGGATGATATGTATGACAGGTTGAAGGGTGCCAAGTATTTCACCGAGCTAGATCTGATGGCGGGGTACAATCATATTAGAATCGCATAGGGACATGAGTACAAAACACCATGTAGGACGAGATATGAGTCTTTTGAATTTTTAATTATGCCATTTGGACTTACTCCTGCTCCTGCCACATTTGAGACACTTATGAATACTATATTCATAGATCTGGTGGACAAGTGTGTTGCAATCTATCTGGATGACATATTAATCTTTAGCCATACCTTGGAGGAACATGCTGAACACCAATGAGAAGTGTTACAAAAGCTAAGAGAGTCTTTTTTCTTGGCAATTCTGAACTGTGACTTCGTCAAGACAGGCTTTATTATCTCTGCTGATAGCATCAGAATGAATCCTAATAAGGTGAGGGCCATTCAAGATTGGCAACCTCATAAGAATATTCATAAGGTTCGAATTTCGAGTTTTATGGGTTTGGCTTCTGTGTACAAGAGATTCGTATATATGTTTGCTAAGATAGCAGCCCTCATAACTGACCTCTTAAAGATGACGAAAGCTTGGAAGTGAGATGTTGAATGTCAAGCAGCATTTGAATACTTGAAGATGAAATTGAGTACTATTCCAATATTAGGAATATATGATCCCAAGAAGAATGCGGAAGTATACAGCGATGCTTCAAACGTGGCCATAGGTGGAGTGTTGATGCAAGACCATAAGTCGATACCTTTTGAGTCAAGGAAATTGCATCCTTATGAGTTGAAGTATCCCACCGATGAGAAGGAAATGATTGCAGTCATTCATTGTCTGAAGATGGCAAGAATTCCTAGTTATGTATGATGTGCCTCTCAAGTATAAACCTGGAAAAGAGAATAAGGTTGCAGATGCACCGAGTCGCAAAAAGAGTAAGGAAGTAAAAGCAATGGCAATAGTGGTTGAACCTATGGACGTTCACAACAAATCAAGGAAGCATATCTGCAGGATCTAGATGTTTAGGAATGGATTAATGAAATAGAACAAAAAGGAAGCAAACTCAAGCTAAAGAATGGTTTGTTGATATACAAACCGAAGAGGACTATGATCCCAAATTCTTCAGAGTTGAAGAGCAAATTGCTGCTTGCTGAATGTCATGATGTGCCAAGTGCAGGTCACAGTGGAAGTGACCCCACTTATGAGAAGCTAAGGAAGCTTTGTTACTCGCAAGGAATACATTAGGATACAGTGGATTATATCAAGGCATGTGCTGTTTGTCAACAGGATAAGGTGGAGCAAGCTAAGCCAAGAGGTTTGCTACAGTCCCTACCTATCCCAAGTGGACCATAAAAGAGTATCTCCAAGGATTTCATCATGCCTTAACCACCCAGTAATGGATGTACAATTATCATGACAATGGTGGATAGATTCATCAAACAAGCACATTTCATCCTTACAAAGAAGGGAGTGACGGCTTCTGAGTTAGCAAATTTATTTAAGAAGTATGTATACAAGTACCATGGCTTGCCCATGCAGATTGTGAGTAATAGGGATTTGAGATTTACAGGAGAATTTTGGCATTATGTGCAGATTGATCAGAGGGATTGGGGTTTTCATCTAGACGATGCAGAATTTTGTTATAACAATACTGCACACAACTCTCTGGGATGTAGTCCTTTTGAGATGGGAGAAAATTAAGCATTGGATGTGGTAGCCATGCTAAATGCTGAAGTTTTCGACGCTACCACTAAGGATCCACGCCAATTCATTGAGCAGTTGCAGGCTAGGCATGAGATTGCCAAAGGAATTTAGCCAAGGCTCAAGCACGTTAGTAGAAATATGCTAATAGGCACAGGGGAGAAACTGTCTTCAACGTCGGGGATAAAGTATGGGTGAATTGAAGCATTTCCCATTACCTCAAGGATTAACTCTTAAATTAAGGCCAAGATATGGTGGTCCATTTGTAGTCTTGAAGTGCATTGGAGAAGTGGCTTACAAGTTACAACTGCCTGAATGGATTTTTGCACACAATGTGTTCCTTGTATTACTACTGAAACCATTTGTGCCAGGCGAGTAAGAGGAGATGTATAAGAAGAAGTATTGTATTCTCGTGCAACATAATCAAGGATTGCGAAAAATTGAGGAATTCCTTGCAGAGAGTAGTGTGCCTACCATAGTATATGGTAAAGTTGCGTGGGATCTCAGATCGAAATCGGGTAACGTTAGAGAATATTCAGAAAGGATCCTGCATGATCACTCGATACGTTGGCTGATCATTGAGGACAAACAACGTCTGGGTAGAAAGGGGTTTCTCCAGTAACCCCTTCTTGCACATGTCTAAGGATGGACCCCTTTTTGCACCATGCAAAATCCGAACACAAATCGGCTATTCTGTAGCAAACCCTCGTGTTTTCCCTATAACGAAGAAGCAGTTGCTTTCACATAATGTGTGTTAGTGAAATGCACAAAGAATAATGACAAAGATGAAACTGTAGTCCACCTTGTGGACTTGTGTATATCGGAAAAATATTACGCTTCAGGCGCAAACATGCGCGCCCGCCTACCGCCAAACCCTAATTTATGTTCACATTCTCAATCAGGCAACTCCTCAAACGTTTGTGTTTCTGATCTCGGGACAATAATGTCATCGTTGATAGATCAGAAGCAGGATCACAACCGCAAGATTTTGATCTGTTGGGTTTGCCCCTATAGATCCGCCCATGCCGAACGTCTGTAAATGCTGAATCTCCCAAGTGGGATCCTTCACCGCTAGGGCTGTTTCTTGCTCATCGACTCGCTTCTCGGTGTTTCTGATCCTTTCGTTGTTGCTTTCTCCTTTTTCTTCTGTGGTCCCTGGGATTGACTCAAATCCTGAAGATCGATGGGAGCGGAAGTGCCATGAGTTAAATGAAGAAACGACGCTCTAGACTTGATAGACCTTCCGCCTGCTAACTCCTCGCTTATGTGGCTTGGTTGTCAATTCTTCCTCATCGCTAGGGAAAACCTCATGCCCTGTTATCCGTTGATCAATGAAAATGGTGCTTCTTTGCTCCTGGTCGATGGCGATGCAATTGCGGCCTTCCAATAATGCTGCCAATATACCGCTGCCGCTCCCGGAGCACCCATCTATTACCCACTCCCCTCTCTCCGTGAAAAGGTCATAAAGCAGAACCATAAGCCCTATTGGTTTCTGGTAAGGGCATACAACATGTCCATCGTTTGACACATTCAGAAGTTTCTTCACGACGGCGCTGTGTCTAATGAAAGCGGGCATGGCTCAATCTCCTCGCCGCATCGTTGCACAGCAGACTGCATTTCATATCTTCGATTTTAGGGTGGACACCATACCCTCTTGTAAAATATTCACAATTCTCATATAGACCTTCATCCGCAATTAAATTATCTTTCTCCACACCATGGTATACACACCCTCCAAGACACCATTTACGGCGCATTCAACGCCCCGCATCCGATCCGGACCATGCATAAATACCACTCGAAGGTTTTGCATCACATCATGAACCCATCCATGATTTTTCATAATCTTGGATGTCATCTCGATCCCGATTGATACATTCCCTCTTGGCAAATCAACAACCAGCGGTTTGTATTCCCGCTTCCAAGATAGCCGCCATTTCGCGAATATCACGGTAATTACTTGGTACCGACTTTTCTGTTTGCTTTTGGGACTTGGAACGTGGATAGTTTAGCATCATTGTCCTCCTCTGCTAGTTCTCTCTGAAGGTCTTCCACCCTCTTCCGGTTCCTTCTTTGCGTTGATATGCTCTTTGAAGCTATCTCGAATGACTTTTCTTTGTACTCTGCCGCTTCAAAAGTCTGCAGTACCAAAAAGCATTGTGAAATTTGACAATGATGGGGATGCGCAAACAAGTGCGCGCACCTAATCCATGCACGATAGCAACGAGAATAACTTACGATGTGGTCGAAACCGGTTGAAACTTTGCGATATCATCCGCCGAGTGCGTGGTACTCTCTCAACCTCTCGCAAATGACGACACCGTAAACCCGAATAAAGTCGCTTGTATCACATTTAACTTTTTGCCTTTATGATCCACGTCTTCATGCCGCCACGCTTAACTCTCCTCGAATTACTTTCTCCAGTCTTGATAGCATAATCCGTTCACCGCCTCTCCGGAGGCATTCCTCGAACACCCGCCATCCGTGCATGCATTGGCTTTACAATAAGATTCGGATCTCGCATCACCGTTCGTTCAGGCCGCCACGCTTGATTTCCTCTTTTGCTGCCTTTTTGCGCTCGCCCTAGAAGCTCCTTTTCTCCCAAAGGTCGAATACTTCATCCACCCTATCCGGACATGCGGGACACTGCAATGCAGCACAACGTTTTCGGTCTACCAACCGTGCATATCTTCACGGGCGGCATCCCGATCACGCCGAGCATCCTGCGATTGTATTTCCAGTCCATAGTAATGTTAACGCCATCCGCAGCCGCAATCTTCATCTCATCGTGGATGTATCGAACTTGCTCGATGAAGACATCCGCTTCAAATCGGCCTTTACATTGTGATCCGCTACAAACATCTCATCTCGGCTTCAACCCGGCATAGATATGGGCTTCCATATATTGGTAGTGCGAATTCTCGGGTCCTCGGCATATAGTCTCTGGAAAGCATAGAAGCTGTGATTTCCTCCTAAGACTCCCATAGTGTATTGTTGTTTCTTCAGCTTATCCTTATCGTGATGGGGATCTGGGCACTCTCTTGGGTCTATCATACAAAGCAGGGGAAGTACTCCTTCTTGCACTGGTCCCTTTTTTATTTCTCGGAGAAGATGTTTTCCCCAAGACTCATCTACTCTTCTGATTTGAGCATCACGGGTTAAATAATCAGCGCTTCTGAGCTTGGTGATGGCAACCATGTCCGTGTGAGGGATGCATCTCTTCTTGTGTCTTGACTCCGGTTGGTTGAGAGGATCCTCTACTGCCCGCTCCACTCTATCACCGTCATCAACGCTTTTGTAATCACCGCCTGCTGACTATTGTCCACGCTGTATGCGTAGCCCTCTTCACGCTTTTGCCCTTGCCTTTCCTTTTCGTAGTGTAACAATTTCAAGATCCTCCTCTGTGTCCTCGCCTTGGGTCTGCTCGCCTTTCTTCACCTTCTTCTCTTTCGACGATATATCCCTTGCTCTTTCGCTTCGACATGGATGTTTTCTAGACTCTTCAATATTTGTTCACCGATGGCAAAAACAACTGATTTTGGATGCATTTGAGGACCGCTTGGATAGTCCCTCACTTTGGGTCTCCTCATTCCTATTCATCTCGCTGCTCAAACCACGGCTTCAACATCCGCCTCCTCATCATCTCCCTCCTCTTCGCGATCCCCACTATCGCTTCATCCTCAACCTCTCTATCCGATTGGCGCTTCATACCTTCTGATCTTGGTCCATGGAGTCTTCGGATAGTTCTTCCTCCATAGCTGCAGACGACGGCGGCTTAGCAGATGTTGCAAATTGCAGCCGTCTTCCTTCCGCCTTCTCCACAATAGGTTGACCACCACGCTTGCCATCTTTGTCATAATTAAGCCAACTACGATCTCTTTGCGGAGAAAGCGTGGCATTCACAAACGCTGTGAAGAAAAACCGAAGAGGATTACCATCCGCGGCAAAAATTGAACAATGGAAGACAACTTCACAAGCGGCGGCGGCGGCGGTCGCGCATAATGCGCACACAGCCGGCTAAGGGGCATGTGCGCGCTGTCGCGCACCATGGGCCTCTGAGCCAAGGGAGGGGTGGAGGCGGTGCGCGCACGCGCACCATGGCGCGCCCATGGCGCGCCATGGCGCGCCCTTGGGCGCGCCCATGGCGCGCCCTTGGGCGCGCCCATGGCGCGCCCATGGCGCGCCCATGGCGCGCCATGGCGCGCCATGGGCCTCTGAGCCAAGGGAGGGGTGGAGGCGGGATGGCGGTGCACGCGCGCCATGGCGCGCTGCACCATAGAGGGGCCTTTGGCGCACAAGAGTGCCTCGAGGCGGCCCGTCGTTCAAACCACCCAGGTTAGAACTGAAAACATAGAAACAAGCTCACCTTGTCTAGTGTAAGAGCAACGTCAAGTCCTATCTTCAGGTCCGGTGTGTTGCAGCGTCTCGCAATCAACTTATCCGCGCTCAAGACAAGCATCCGATGACAATTAGAAGTCTTCATGTAAAACTTCTCTTTCATAGTGCAGATCAAAAGCTTCACTCTCACATTTGATCCGACTGACTTCCAAGCCCATAGAATGTAGCCCACCACTATCTTCTCGTCTTCAACACGTCCATGTATCCATTGATAACAACTGGATTGGATCAAAGTTGGCCGAGTGGAATCAAGACTTCTCTTCATGGATGCACCATTCCTTGTCAAGTAGACCTTGTTCAGGAAGATGCGCACATATCTTCTTCAAGGCAGTCCTTTCTCGCGAAGTGAAAGGGTTCTCGAGCGTAGTGCCTGGAACAATGCCTAGTTTGTCAAACAATGTCTGGGTACTATCTTGACTAACGATGCTCCCTTCGACCTCTTCTTCCCTTGAAGCCCTTGGGACGCTCCACTCTTCCTTGTGAGTTCCCATGTGCAATACCCTGCAACGATTCCCTTTCGTTTCAGACCACCACATCACCCCCTGCCTTCCCCATTTCCTAGCAGCCCTTGCCTCGGCCTGTGCATCGTTTCGCTTTCGCTTGGAGGGAGGTTGCTGTGGAGGATGGTCCACTACGTTGGCGTGCTTCACACGGACTTTTCTCCCACTACTTGATATATCTGGAATCAAAAACACGCAGGAATGAAAATCGGCCACATGTTAGCAACTGTCCGTAGAGAATACAATTTAAGGGGCACCAACCTGCTATTTCGCATTCTCGAGAAGGTCGGTGATGATTCTTGCAGAATCCTGCGAGAACACACGTTTCGAGACTCTGGAGAGCCTCAGCTTCCTGCAAATCACCAAAACATTTTCATTGTATCGATTATGAACACGAATCCTTGGCATGCCCTTGGCGCCTTGTCAAGGGCACGTATGAGGAACATTTGGGCACGCCCGCGCACGCCATTGGCGCGCCCTTGAAAACCTGACTTGCGCGCACGCGCCCATGGCGCCATGGCGCCCATGGCGCCATGGCGCGCCCTTGGGCACGCCCTTGGGCAGGCCCTTGGGCGCCCTTGGGCGCCCATGGCGCGCCAGCGCGCCCATGGCGAGCCATGGCGCGCCGCCGACCAGGCGCCCGCCGGGCTTGGCGCGCCCGCCAGCGCCAGGCGCGCCCATGGCGAGCCATGGCGCGCCATGGCGCGCCCATGGCGCGCCATGGCGCCATGGCGCCCATGGCGCCCATGGCGAGCCATGGGCGCGCCATGGCGCCCATGGCGCGCCATGGGGCGGCGCCTGCCCAGGCGCCCTTGCTGGGCGCCATGGCGAGCCATGGCGCCATGGCGCGCCCTTGGGCGCGCCATGGGCGCGCCCTTGGGCGCGCCCGGGGCGCCATGGCGCCATGGCGCCATGGCGCCATGGCAGCCATGGCGCCATGGCGCCCATGGGCGCGCCCTTGGGCAGGCCCTTGGGCGCGCCCTTGGGCGCGCCCATGGCGAGCCATGGCGAGCCATGGCGCCATGGGCGCGCCCATGGCGCGCCCATGGCGCCATGGCGAGCCATGGGCGCGCCCTGCCCGCCTCCAATCGCTTGGTACATGCACGCACACAGCCAGAGACAATCCCAAATCCTGGATGCAAACGGTGATATAAGACTGAAACTGCGCACCGCGCCCAAAACATGTGGAGCAAACCCTAAAAACGGGCTCTTCCCGTTTTTTAGGATGCCCTCGGTTAAGATGGAACCATGGTTAATTAACTAGGCTTGAACCCTGACTTGTTTAACCAAGGGTTAAGTAACCTGGGATTTACTAAACTTTGTCGGGTTGCCGCTATAGAGTTTATTTTGTGGCGTCATCATGTCCAACCATGAAGTCCCCTAATTTGAGCGTTCGGATTACGGGGCCACTATCCTTTTCACATTCTCCTCTCATACCGTGTGGGTACCTTCATCCAAAGATATCAGCAATGCAGAGCCCTCAAACCTATGGCAAAATCGGGGAAGCAGGTATCGCGGCAATGGAAGAAGAAGTTGTAGGAGCGGTTTCAAATCGCCTCGGAGAGTGGGCAGACGCCAAGACAGTGTTCATGGATACGACGCCGATGCTTCTATTCCAAAAGCGGGTAATGGTCATGGATACGACTCCATTAGAGAATGACGAAGTTCTTCTTTCCCAAGGCCTAATCTTTTTGATAAAGATCCGAACAAGGAAGTGGCGGGGCGTGGATCTCGCGCAGAAGATGCTCTCGACGGGCGCGGCTATTCTACGATCGACGACGAAGGCGTTTCCAATTTGCTCCATGGAAGAATCGCACGGTGGTTTTGGAGGACTTGAGCAAACTTCAATCCCAAAGCTTTGTCGGAGACTTTCGTGCGAGCCCTCAAAAACGTCGGAATATCCCAGACGGTGGAAGCGTGCGCAAAGGTTGTGTTCTCTTGGCGAGTTGAGTGCATGGTCGTCGCATTGTTGTAGCAAAGGGTGTTTCTTTGAAAGTTGGAAGGAAACATATAGAAAACCTCGGTATCGCTTCTTGGGAATGGGTCGAGAGCAATCAGATTTGGAAAGTCCGCTTGAGGCAAGTCTATCCCGACACAACAAAGGTGATCAACTACCTCTCGGAGACCGAACGCAATGTTGTGTTGAAGTTTTATGGTGTTACGCATTGGATGGAGAGCAGATTACGATCCGATCAATGTGGTTCTCAACACACCATGGTCATCGAAATGAAGGTCCAAGCCCGTCAAAGCAAGACCATGTGCTAGAATGCATTGCTTGGATGGACCAATTTTTAAGATAGCTGCGGGCGCATGCCAAATGTTGCGGTGTTCAACCCGCCTTCTACCTAAGGCGAGATCTTCCAAGACTACAAGCGGGAGGTGGCAGGCGGGGATGTCAAGCGTATCTCACTCTCATTTTTATGCATTATGGAAGATGCACTTCCAATGTCAAGATCCCAAAGTGCAGCCCAAATGTACAGAAACTATCAAGACGGCCATTGACACGATGAGACGAGACCAAGGTCCAAGTGTATCACTGAAGTGCAAGCGAAGGCAAGAGAGGGAGTGCACGACTTGCGGGCAAGGAGTGCCCGATGCGGGCCCGGGCGCGCGCAAGGCGGCGCATACTATGCCACAAGCGCGTGCAAGTGTGCGCCAAGGGCTGGCTACCGCGGCAAGCGGCGCCGCAGCTGGCGCCTCGGAGGCGCGACAAGTGCGCCGCGACCGCCGCTCATACGCTTGACGCCAAGACTTGTGCGCCGCATCGCGCGCCCCTCCGGGGTAAAGTGGGAGCCCCAATCACAAGACTTATGCTCCGCTATGCAATATCTGAATCTCACATCTTCATGGTTTCTTTGGCGTAACGCTTGAGAGCGAATCGGGTCGCAGAGTTCAAAGCAAGAGCGATGGCTTAGCGGGCATCGGCTGAAGTCTTGGCGCGGACAACCCAGCCCGATATATTGGAATTGCTATAGATGGTATGGACGAGCAAGACCGAGCGTGACTTCACGCAGGCCAAAGATTTCGCCGATGGGTTAATTCGTGTTCATGTTGTTGGTTGTTTGGTATACAATAATGTGATGAAGGCGAAGGTGTATGTCAACTATCCGAACATCCGCAATGATGCCAACTGACGATACATATTATTCAAGATATTATACTCAACTATGACGGTGTCTTGCCAAAGACCTTTTACCTTCAATTGGACAACACGTTTGGGTTGCAGAGGTGGAGAACCTAGATTTCGACGAAACCGCACCAGTCGTGCAATGGTGGGTTACGGAGAAGAATGCATTTGAAGGCCGTTAATATATACCAAGAGATTTTGAACAGTGCGGACAAGAATGCTCTCGTCAAAGGCAGGCGTCAAAACATCTCGATCGCCTTGTCTTGGCGGAGACCTTTATTCTTTCATATGGGTTTGCCACGGCGAGAGAGCACGCTTTATGTGAGAACCCAAGAGCTCATAAAGACCAAGCTATTTGAACTCCACCATATGCAAATCGGAACACAGGAATAACGATAACGGCACCCACCACCTTGAGGCGCGAGGAGAAACGTTTCACCATACAGTCATGGTCAATGATATTAAAACCCAAGACCATGTTCGAGTTGAGGATGATCCGCGAGTCCATGCCGGCCAAAGCATTAGTTCTGGACCAATTGCGAGACGGACACGCGGACGAGGTATTGGAGATCCTAACCCAGTCGGGGTTTTCGAAGGCATGTTTGAAGATAGCTCCCAACCAGCGTCCGACGACGCGAAGGAAAAAAGCAGCGTATGACCATGTTTGTCCTCGTAATTGCGATCCCTCATGGTAGATGGAAGAGATGATCTTCACGCACACCATTGAGTATCACCTATATTGGAATAATAGCGATTTTGCATTGCGGTTGATTTGCAAACTTCATCCGTCCAATAATTTCATGTTAATCATTCTACGGATAGCGGACCCAATATATAATGCATGAGAACGTGAGTACGCGACTTTTGCGCGCACTCATATCTGGATGCAAGCCGGCCGAGCAAACCCCATGTTCTGGATGACATGAAGACATGCTAAAAAACCTAGCAAAACACATATTTAATTTCATTTACACCTTCTTAAATGGCTCTTTCACTGCCTAAATGGAGGTACGGTGGGGCCAAAACATGCAGAACCGGGCACCCTGGAATACATCACTGTATTCCAAGTCGAGTGCACATGCTGAAAACCAGGAAAACATCCATGGGCATTTTGCCCTAAGAAAAGGACTTTTGCCTAAACCCCTTATTACCGGAGAAACCCCTTTCTACCCAGACGCTGTTGACAGTGATTCTTTTCCCAATGGGGGAGAAAGTAAGAAGCCTTGCATGAGAGGCATGCAGCCGTGGGTCTAGTTTAGCAAGTTGTAAGTAGTGGTGGTAAGGCTTAACTTAGGGCTTAAGGAAGATAGTTTGCTTTATGCAGTTACTTTGGGAATAATGTAGGCCTCCTTATAAAAGGAGATGAGGCTAGCCCTAGAGATGATCATCCTATGATCCTAGCATTTGGAGCCACACTCGTGAGGATAGGACTAAGGTGCCTACAGGCTTTGGGAGCCTAGAGTGTAAGCGTGCTAGAGGAGAGCTGTTGAGGAGGAGAGCGAGGGGAGAGAGAGTTAAGCTCATAGCTTAGGCAAAGATGGGAGCTCTCTCTAATCTCTCATGTATTCTTGTTGACTCTTGTTGGAGTGAAGAGTGACGCATAGGTATTGATTGCAGTCGTCACGTGGGACGACGGTGGGAGGACAATGGGCGACTTGGAGGCCTAGTGTTGGTGTCTAGTGATGTTATTGCCGCTAGCGTGATTGCCTCACCTCACCGGAAAGGGGTATTACTTGAGCATAGAATTGTAAGAGGTTATAAAAATTGGTAAAAATTAAAATTTATCACGCATAATCTGATTTTTACGCTTTGATTCATATACGTTATGGTTCGGCATGGTATCACTCCTTGAATAGTACCCAAAGTATGAGATGATGCATGTGTGCCTTTCCTAATTGAATAGCGGACTTTGAGTTTTATCTAGTGGATTTTTTTTACAAAGATGCCAGCATGAACGAGGAGAAATCAAAGATTATATTATTTATTTAAATTATTTGAATATAATATAATATAATTATCTAATAAAATATTCTTTATTAGATCTAAGATGTCAACATGAGCGAGGAGAAATAAAAATTATATCATTCATTTAAATTATTAAAAAGATCTGATATAACTATCTAATTAAAAAATATCCTTTATTGGATCCATCTTGGATACAAGGCTTTTTCTCCATTCCCGCTTCTTCTCTAGGTCAGTTCAATTACGGTTATATTTATTTTCTTTTCTACCAGTAAAACATGGGTTGTATACATGTAAAACATAAATTGAAGTCGGTAGACCAAAGAAACGGATGCATTAAAGGCATGTGGGAATGTGGCAATGTGGCAATTAAAGGCATGTGGCAATGTGGCAATCGTGGCACACTTCATCCTACGCCTCCGGCGACGTGAACATGATCCAGGTGGTTCTAGGAAAGCAGGAAAGGGATCCTCGATCCTCATGCCAGCCGCGCCAGCGGCGAAACAAAAGCAGGAGGCGGCGAATGGCGAATCCGTGCATCATCCTATGTATCTGGTGAGTTTGACGTGGCATAGGCATCCTCATCGGGCATAGTGGCGGGCCCTCCTGGATCAGCGGAGTCTGAGCAGCTGCATTTCGCTTCCTTGGGAGAGGGTGCAAGAAATACCCGGCCCGTCTCCCGACGTCCCATGCAGCGTGCGCAACAGGCCCCTGTTGCGCCACTTTCGCCGCTTTCTTGCTGTGCCCTACTTGGTCTCGCTCCTCCGCAGCCTTCTCCATCGCCACATCGGGATCGCCTGCGAGCCCTTCCGCTGCACCCGCCGCCTCGGTCTCCGTCTCGTCCAAGCTTGCGAACCGGGTGGGAGAGGGGCCGCGGGAGCCTTCCTGTCCCGGCTGGAGCCCAGTCTGCCGCGCCAGGAATGCGCTGAGCTGCCCTCTGCCCGCAATGCGGCCCGCCTCTGCGTGACTGGTGCATCGCAAGCCGCCGTCCCCGTGCCCGGCTGCTTCGCTGTGCCGGCCAGCGGGACGGGAAATTGGGGAGGTGGGTGAAGGGAAGGGAAGGGAAGCGGGTGGGCGCAGATGGAATCGGGCCTGCTCACCGAGGAGCAGAGGCAGCTGCTGCGCTCCGCGTCGCAAGGGCGCGAGGCCGCCGCCGAGGTCGGCTCCCCGAAGCATGCCGACGGCATCAAGCTCCTCAAGGCGAATGCCGGGGCGTCCGCCAAGGCCGGCGACAGGAAATCGCACTCCGGAAAGAACGGTCGTCCCAAGAAAGGTGCATTACCGCTTCTTTTGCTGCCGAATGCGGCGTCATTGCTCCATGTCTGCCTCGGCCGAATTGCGGGGTGGGAACTCTGGCTGTGACCTGACCCGGGGCGGGGATGGATGTGTGTCCGTTCAGGCGGCGGAGGCGGGAAGGGGACGTGGGGTACCCTGTTGGACTCTGATGGCAAGCTGCAGGTGGACCGGAACGACCCCAATTACGACAGTGAGGAGGTATGTTCGTGGGTTCTCCGGCGGGTTCGGCTTGGCTTGTACTGGACTGGGCGTCGGGGTTGCGTTAGTGATATGGGTTATTGTTTGCAGGAGCCGTACAAGCTGGTTGGAGCGCCCATTGCGCAGTCTCTGGAGCAGTACAAGGAGAAGGTGGTGGCGATCGTGGAGGAGTACTTTGTGGCGGACGATGTTGTGGAGGCGGCGGCGGGGCTGCGGGATCTTGGGTCCCCGAGTTACCATCACCATTTTGTGAAGAAGCTTGTGTCCATGGCGCTGGACAGGCACGATCGGGAGAAGGAGATGGCGTCCGTTTTGCTGTCGGCGCTGTACGCGGATGTCATCCAGGCGGACCAGGTGGCCAAGGGCTTCACCAAGCTGCTGGAGGCGGCGGATGACCTGGCTCTGGACATTCCTGATGCTGCGGATATTCTGGCCCTGTTTCTGGCTCGTTCTGTGGTGGATGATATTCTGCCGCCGGTGTTTCTGTCCAAGACGGTGAAGTTGCTGCCGGAGGGCTCGCTGGGGGTGGAGGTGATCCAGAAGGCTGACAAGACCTACTTGCTGGCTCCGCACCATGCAGAGATCGTGGAGCGGCGGTGGGGAGGTACTACGCATGTAACAGTCGAGGAGATGAAGAGGCGGATCGGGGAGTTGCTGAGCGAGTATGTGGAGAGCGGGGATAAGGCGGAAGCTTGTCGGTCTATACGGGAGCTCAATGTGCCGTTTTTTCATCACGAGGTTGTGAAGAAGCGCTCACTCTTGCCATGGAGAAGAGGAAGGCGGAGCCTCTGATTTTGTCTTTGCTGCATGAGAGGCATGCGGTAGTGGGTCTAGTTTAGCAAGTTGTAAGTAGTGGTGGTAAGGCAACTTAGGGCTTAAGGAAGATAGTTGCTTTATGCGTTACTTTGGGAATAATGTAGGCCTCCTTATAAAAGGAGATGAGGCTAGCCTAGAGATGATCATCCTATGATCCTAGCATTTGGAGCCACACTCGTGAGGATAGGACTAAGGTGCCTACAGGCTTTGGGAGCCTAGAGTGTAAGCGTGCTAGAGGAGAGCTGTTGAGGAGGAGAGCGAGGGGAGAGAGAGTTAAGCTCATAGCTTAGGCAAAGATGGGAGCTCTCTCTAATCTCTCATGTATTCTTGTTGACTCTTGTTGGAGTGAAGAGCAGCGGCATAGGTATTGATTGCGAGTCGTCACGTGGGACGACGGTGGGAGGACAGCGGGCGACTTGGAGGCCTAGTGTTGGTGTCTAGTGATGTTATTGCCGCTAACTGCGTGATTGCCTCACCTCGCTGGAAAGGGGGTATTACTTGAGCATAGAATTGTAAGAGGTTATAAAAATTGGTAAAAATTAAAATTTATCACGCATAATCTGATTTTTACGCTTTGATTCATATACACGTTATGGTTCGGCATGGTATCACTCCTTGAATAGTACCCAAAGTATGAGATGATGCATGTGTGCCTTTCCTAATTGAATAGCGGACTTTGAGTTTTATCTAGTGGATTTTTTTTACAAAGATGCCAGCATGAACGAGGAGAAATCAAAGATTATATTATTTATTTAAATTATTTGAATATAATATAATATAATTATCTAATAAAAATATTCTTTATTAGATCTAAGATGTCAACATGAGCGAGGAGAAATAAAAAATTATATCATTCATTTAAATTATTAAAAAAGATCTGATATAACTATCTAATTAAAAAAATATCCTTTATTGGATCCATCTTGGATACAAGGCTTTTTTTCTCCATTCCCGCTTCTTCTCTAGGTCAGTTCAATTACGGTTATATTTATTTTTCTTTTCTACCAGTAAAACATGGGTTGTATACATGTAAAAACATAAATTGAAGTCGGTAGACCAAAGAAACGGATGCATTAAAGGCATGTGGGAATGTGGCAATGTGGCAATTAAAGGCATGTGGCAATGTGGCAATCGTGGCACACTTCATCCTACGCCTCCGGCGACGTGAACATGATCCAGGTGGTTCTAGGAAAGCAGGAAAGGGATCCTCGATCCTCATGCTGGGCCCGCGCCAGCGGCGAAACAAAAGCAGGAGGCGGCGAATGGCGAATCCGTGCATCATCCTATGTATCTGGTGAGTTTGACGTGGCATAGGCATCCTCATCGGGCATAGTGGCGGGCCCCTCCTGGATCAGCGGAGTCTGAGCAGCTGCATTTCGCTTCCTTGGGAGAGGGTGCAAGAAATACCCGGCCCGTCTCCCGACGTCCCATGCAGCGTGCGCAACAGGCCCCTGTTGCGCCACTTTCGCCGCTTTCTTGCTGTGCCCTACTTGGTCTCGCTCCTCCGCAGCCTTCTCCATCGCCACATCGGGATCGCCTGCGAGCCCTTCCGCTGCACCCGCCGCCTCGGTCTCCGTCTCGTCCAAGCTTGCGAACCGGGTGGGGAGAGGGGCCGCGGCGGAGCCTTCCTGTCCCGGCTGGAGCCCGAGTCTGCCGCGCCAGGAATGCGCTGAGCTGCCCTCTGCCCGCAATGCGGCCCGCCTCTGCGTGACTGGTGCATCAAGCCGTCCCCGTGCCCGGCTGCTTCGCTGTGCCGGCCAGCGGGACGGGAAATTGGGGAGGTGGGTGAAGGGAAGGAAGGGAAGCGGGTGGGCGCAGATGGAATCGGGCCTGCTCACCGAGGAGCAGAGGCAGCTGCTGCGCTCCGCGTCGCAAGGGCGCGAGGCCGCCGCCGAGGTCGGCTCCCGAAGCATGCCGACGGCATCAAGCTCCTCAAGGCGAATGCCGGGGCGTCCGCCAAGGCCGGCGACAGGAAATCGCACTCCGGAAAGAACGGTCGTCCCAAGAAAGGTGCATTACCGCTTCTTTGCTGCCGAATGCGGCGTCATTGCTCCATGTCTGCCTCGGCCGAATTGCGGGTGGGAACTCTGGCTGTGACCTGACCCGGGGCGGGGATGGATGTGTGTCCGTTCAGGCGGCGGAGGCGGGAAGGGGACGTGGGGTACCCTGTTGGACTCTGATGGCAAGCTGCAGGTGGACCGGAACGACCCCAATTACGACAGTGAGGAGGTATGTTCGTGGGTTCTCCCGGCGGGTTCGGCTTGGCTTGTACTGGACTGGGCGTCGGGGAGGTTGCGTTAGTGATATGGGTTATTGTTTGCAGGAGCCGTACAAGCTGGTTGGAGCGCCCATTGCGCAGTCTCTGGAGCAGTACAAGGAGAAGGTGGTGGCGATCGTGGAGGAGTACTTTGTGGCGGACGATGTTGTGGAGGCGGCGGCGGGGCTGCGGGATCTTGGGTCCCCGAGTTACCATCACCATTTTGTGAAGAAGCTTGTGTCCATGGCGCTGGACAGGCACGATCGGGAGAAGGAGATGGCGTCCGTTTGCTGTCGGCGCTGTACGCGGATGTCATCCAGGCGGACCAGGTGGCCAAGGGCTTCACCAAGCTGCTGGAGGCGGCGGATGACCTGGCTCTGGACATTCCTGATGCTGCGGATATTCTGGCCCTGTTTCTGGCTCGTTCTGTGGTGGATGATATTCTGCCGCCGGTGTTTCTGTCCAAGACGGTGAAGTTGCTGCCGGAGGGCTCGCTGGGGGTGGAGGTGATCCAGAAGGCTGACAAGACCTACTTGCTGGCTCCGCACCATGCAGAGATCGTGGAGCGGCGGTGGGAGGTACTACGCATGTAACAGTCGAGGAGATGAAGAGGCGGATCGGGGAGTTGCTGAGCGAGTATGTGGAGAGCGGGGATAAGGCGGAAGCTTGTCGGTCTATACGGGAGCTCAATGTGCCGTTTTTTCATCACGAGGTTGTGAAGAAGGCGCTCACTCTTGCCATGGAGAAGAGGAAGGCGGAGCCTCTGATTTTGTCTTTGCTGCATGAGACTGCTGACGAGGGTTTGATTACCTCTAGTCAGATGTCCAAGGGTTTCACCAGGCTGAGTGATGCGCTTGAGGACCTGGCTCTTGATATTCCTCATGCCAAGGAGATGTGGCCGGGGCTTGTGAGTAAGGCGAAGGAGGACGGGTGGCTCAGCTCCGCGTTTGCTGCTGCTTCGCATGAGCCTACAGACGGCAAGCGCAATGGTAGCGTTGGTGCACGTGGGGGAGGTGCGGCTCATGTGTCTGTGGAGGAGACGGAGAACGGCATCCGTCAGTTGCTCCGTGAGTATGTTGAGAGCGGGGATAATGCAGAAGCTTGCCGATCTATCCGTGACCTGGATGTGCCTTTTTTCCACCATGAGGTTGTGAAGCAGGCACTGTCTATTGCTGTGGAGAAGGGTGAGGCGGAACCCCGTATCTTCTCCTTGTTGCAGGAAGCTGCTGAGGAGGGTTTGATCACCTCTAGTCAGATGTCGAAGGGCTTCACAAGGTTTCTTGATGCAGTTGGCGACTTGCCTGTAGATGCTGCTCGTGCCAAAGAGGTGTCTCAATCTCTCGTGGCCAAGGCGAAGGAAGCTGGCTGGCTGGGCCACACATTTACTAGGACCATATCTTCGGATCTTGCTGCGTGGAGATTCAAGCAGAGTGCTACCACTATTATTCAGGAGTACTTCCTGTCGGATGATATAGCTGAAGTCATCATGAGCTTGGAAGATCTGGCTGCCCCTGAATTCTATGCCGTATTTGTCAAGCAGCTGGTGACCCGTGCTATGGACAGAAAGAACCATGAGAAAGAGATGGCCTCTGTCCTGGTATCTGCACTGTATGCAGAAGTAATTCCTGTGGAACAAATTCGCAGAGGCTTCATTCTGTTGCTCGAGTCAGCAGAGGACACTGCTTTGGATATTCCTGATGCTGCCAACCAGCTAGCCTTATTCTTGTCAAGGGCCGTTGTGGATGACGTACTGGCCCCTCTGGATCTTGCAGATATCGATGAGCAACTCGAGGGGAAGAGTCTTGGTAGGGAAATTGTGCACAGTGCTCGTGCACTACTCTCTGCCCGTCATGCAGGGGAGCGAGTTCTGCGATGCTGGGGTGGAGGCACTGGGCGGGCTGTTGAGGATGCCCGAGACAAGATCATCAAACTGCTTGAGGAATTTGCGGCTGGTGGGGAGCTGCTGGAGGCATGCCAATGCATCCGTGATCTGAACATGTCCTCCTTCCACCACGAGGTCGTCAAGAGAGCACTCCTTATGGCAATGGAGAAGAAGAGTGATCGCCTGTTGTCCCTTCTGCAAGAATGTTCCAGTGAAGGTTTGATAACCACTAGCCAGATGCTGAAAGGCTTTACCCGGGTAGCCGATGCCCTGGACGACTTTGCACTAGATTTTCCCGCGGCCGAAGGAAAGTTTGCCTCCATTGTCAAGCAAGCCAAGGAGGCTGGATGGCTCAGTGCTGCTTTTGCTCTGGATACCAAGTCAGTTCTTCCCAATGGAGTCGAGAACGGGAGTGCTGTGCACGCGAATGGCAACGGAATTGGTCAACCAAGCAAGGCTTCCCACTAGTGGTTGTGCTTCAGTCAGAACAACGTGACAAAAGCCGGTACCCCAATTCACTCGTGGTTTCTGCAGCTGTACAGTTCATCAAAGGTTGAAGATGCTCCTATCGAAAGAGAACAAGGAATCTTGTCCTCTCTTTGGATTCTGGTAGCCGCAGGGCAGACAATCTTTAAAGCTCATATCCGTGAAAAACTTCCGAGTGCAGCCGAAGGCTCCCCCAAAACTTGTACATATTTCAGCGGAATCCAGATCCAAACTGCGGTCCGCTGACCTGGTCTATGTTTCGAATTTTGCTGCCATACACACATCGCTGTCGTAGAACATGAGTGCACTACACTGTATCCCAAAATTATTCCGAAATCTGTACACCGACTGCTTCAAAGACAAAATCAATGATGACAAAGGAGTTTTTTGTGCAATGATAGCAAAGGAGTTTCTTTGAGACCGCTGATATACTGGCGCACTCCCGGCCCACCACTATGAGTGGTTAGCAAATTCGTGGTCATCAAAATCTTATGCAGTATTAATATGTCATTAGAAAGGGCATTTAAAATAAGGAGTTTTTGGTATCTTCTTTGTGGTAATTCGACCTAGGAAACCTGAGAAAGTCGAACGTCTCATCCTACACGACAACGCGTAAAAATGTATCTTTGCACAAAGCTCTTTTCATGGGCTACATGTGTTTCATTTGAACTCCAAAATATCTTTGCAGAAAGCTCTTTTCATGGGCTACAAATGAAATATCATGTGTTTCATTTGAACTCCAAAATCACGAGATATCGACGTATGTTGATTAGAACGATTGTATGGCATTTTATGCTAACTTGCGGTTTGTCCTTTCACAACTCCACACCCATGGCTCTCCCAAATGAAATATCATGCATTTCATTTGAAGTCTGTCAACTCCACACCCATGGCTCTCCCAAATGAAATATCATGTGTTTCATTTGAAGTCTGTCATGCCGTGTGACACTAATCTGAGCGCTTGGGTTTAGTGTTTGATTAACGTTAATTAACTTATTACTTATCTTTAAGTATTATTATTAATTAATCGAAATTACTTATATTAATTAAGTATTGATCATGTTAATTGAACATTGTTAGCAATAGTTAAGTGGATAAGCACAAGTAATATGCTTTAGCATATTCCCTGTATATTATAGTGTATTCTTAGGATATTTCCGGCATATGCTGATGCCAATAGGATATCTTAGGAATATGCCGATGCTAAGGCTAGTATATATAGACCCTTTCAGAAAAGACAAGCTCAGATCATAGCTTGTCCTCTAGATATGCAATGCAACAGTGTTGTGAGGAGGCCAAAGCTATGACTTCGAGAGCGATGTGTGAGGAATTTGCGTGTTGTTTTCGTGGGGAGAGTGTGTTTGTGCCACGACGTGTGAACTACTCTCTCCTATTGTTACAAGCTATGATTTGCTATGTACGTTATATAGGCATGCTAGGATTGATAAGCTTGCTAGGCAAGTTAGGCGATGCTAGGCCACGCAAGGCTTAATGTGCTAGGCTTGTTAGGCGTGCTAGTGTACTAGGCTTGTTAGGCGCGCTAGTGTACTAGGCTTGTTAGGCGTGCTAGTGTACTAGGCTTGTTAGGCGCGCTAGTGTACTAGGCTTGTTAGGCGTGCTAGTGTGCTAAGTGTGTTAGGTGATGCTAGGCCGTGCTAGGCTTAGTGTGCTAGGCTTGCTAAGAAGATGCTAGGCTTGCTAAGGTGATGCTAGGCCGTGCTTGGCTTAGTGTGCTAGGCTTGCTAAGAAGATGCTAGGCTTGCTAAGGTGATGCTAGGCCGTGCTAGGCTTAGTGTGCTAGGCTTGCTAAGAAGATGCTAGGCTTGCTAAGGTGATGCTAGGCCATGCTAGGCTTAGTGTGCTAGGCTTGCTAAGAAGATGCTAGGCTATGCTTAGCTCTTTACGCAAGTAGGCAAGGGACCCTCTAAGGGTGTCCATGCGCTTTAGTGTGCACGCAGATAAAAAGCGGTTGTGTCATTTGGTCACATGGACCCTACTCTGTATCACCTTCAAAATTACACAGGAAGGAACCTCATGAGAACATAAAAATGTGCTCCGCGTGTTTTCTTTTGTGAGGCAAGAACGATCATAACCATAACGCGGACTTCCTTCGCCCATTGTATACGCCATCCCGTTGATGTCAATGGACACGGTGGGTCTTGCTTTGGGATGCATTCATGGCATATGTTCTTGAATTGATGTGAAAAGCTTGTTCTGCGGTGTGGAGCGTACATCGCGATACGGTGCAAATGCACGGAGAGGAGGCGGAGGCGGTGCGCGTGCGATCGTGTGGCAAGGTTTCCGGCATGGATTGTGTAGGAATCGCCGATTGTGCGAGGAATAGCCGACTTGTGACGGTGGAAGTTTCTCAAGCTGATTGGGGTGGTTACGCCCATGATGGCCCGCTCTCCTTGTAGTCAGCGGTATTGTGAGGAAGGCGTCTGCGGGGAGGCAAGCTTTGGCGGAAATGCGAGCAGTAAAAATAGGAATGAACGGTGGACATAGTAGCAGTGCGGCAACATCAGCCTCCACCTCCACAAGCCGAGTGCGTGTCTGGCGCGATGCAGCGCGTTATTTCAAGGTCGTTGGGGTTGATACACACAATCTCGCGCCCGGCAACTAGCAAGGAGCTTGGAGCAATTCTTGCGGATGACAAGTGAGTTCTCGAAATGTCGTAGTGAGATCTATAGTACTTTTGAAGAGCTTCCTCTGCTGAAGGACTTTCGTACTCCCGACTGGGAAAGATGAAGAGTTGTTTCTTGTTCTCATGAGGAATATGAGCCTGACATGTAAGAATTTGAAGGATGTTCGGTCGGCGATCACTGCAGCGCAATCGCTCTGGAATATCATTTTGTCGCGGGTCGGATGACCATCGATTCCCACAGCCAAGCACATTGGTGTGAGTCGGAGCGGATCCGATCTGCTGAAAGTGCGGGGTGGGAAGGATTGTCGGGCCAAGGTATGTGGTGCGGGTCCGGAAGGAAGCTTAGGTCGATGTGATCTCGGATGATGTGAAAGCCACGTGCAGTGCAGGAGCTCGCTCTCGACCTTCCTCCAACACAAAGGACACCAAGCGCCTACGTCTGGACCAAACACTTTTGACCAGCACATCATCCACTTCTTGGATACTTCACGGTGAGATGAATATCATCGGATTCCATGCTTGTGTTGTGAGTGCGAACCTTCATCTGCTACTCCCTCACCTTCCATGCTTGTTTGTACTTCACGGTGTCGTTATATGTTAGCACTACCTTCCAAATTCATGTTTGACTCTTGGGCATGATGGTATTGTCGGTAAGGGTGTTCACGTAGGCTTCTCGTAGGCATACTGGTGTTGTGATTTAGGGACCGGTGATATGGGGTGGACAGATTGGTGTTCAGCAGAAGGGCTATGTGATGCACCTATGGCCTTGTGATGGTTTGGGCTGATTGGTGATGCTGATTCCTGCAGCCTGGTTATGTTTGGGCCGACAAGTGCTGGGTTCCCCGGTTTGGTGTGGGGAGGACGGCGGGTGTTGTGGTTGCCGCCCGCATGATTGGGGTGGTCGCCTGGGTGATTTTAGTGGACGCGTGGATGATGTGCGGGACAGCTGGTGATGTGGTGGTCTGGCTGTCTTGTTGATGGATGCGTTGGTGATGTGGATGATGGCATGGTGATAAGGTGGACGGATTGGTGATGTCATGGAGTAGGTGGAGCTCTGTTTGCAGCCCTTAGTGATGTGGTGGATGTGTTGGTGTTGTGGATGATGGAATGGTGATCACATGCGGTTTGGTGATGTTTTGGAGTTGTTCCATTTTAGTTGGCATCACTTGGTGACCTCGTGTCGTCGTTGGAAGTGTGTTGCACGTTTTGATATTGGCCATCCCATCGGTGATACCACCGCAGGATGTATGTAATGAAATCGCTTCGTGATGTGTGCGACAATTCTACTGCGGTTCTGCGAAAATCGACATTTCAATTGGGCAGCGAACTTTTGAGAAATTGAAGCCGTATTTTGTGAAGAACTGCGAGCGGAACTTGTCTTTATTCTTGTCATGTGGAAATGGCCTTTCTCAACGCTTTCAATGCTATGCGGTTGTCTTTCAAGTGTGCATCCGAGGTCAATGTCATGTCATGTGACATATGTGCTCCCCAAGAAGGTGACGGGCTTGTTCAAGAGTGTAGTGCGCAACACATGTGTTGTATCTGAGGATGTTGTCGAAATTGCTTTGTGTGCGGAAGGAGGCGGATGGCACAACCTCGCATGTTTGGGCACTTGTGGCCGTGGGGTGGGGCAAATTGGCTTCATCGCCTCGACCTTCCTCCAACACAAAGGACACCAAGCGCCTACGTCTGGACCAAACACTTTTGACCAGCACATCATCCACTTCTTGGATACTTCACGGTGAGATGAATGTCATGCACGGATTCCATGCTTGTGTTGTGAGTGCGAACCTTCATGTGCTACTCCCTCACCTTCCATGCTTGTTTGTACTTCACGGTGTCGTTATATGTTAGCACTACCTTCCAAATTCGTGTTTGACTCTTGGGCATGATGGTATTGGGGTCGATGAGGGTGTTCACGTAGGCTTCTCGTAGCATCTTGGTGTTGTGATTTAGGGACCCGGTGATATGGGGTGGATTGGTGTTGAGCGGAAGGGCTATGTGATGCACCTATGGCCTTGTGATGGTTTGGGCTGATTGGTGATGTTGATTCCTGACTGGTTATGTTTGGGCGGCAAGGGTTCCCAGTTTGGTGTGGGGAGGACGGGGGTGTTGTGGTTGCGTATTGGGGTGGTCGCTGGGTGATTTTAGTGGCGTGGATGATGTCGGGACATTGGTGATGTGGTGGTCAGCTATCTTGTTGATTGATCGTTGGTGATGTGGATGATGGCATGGTGATAAGGTGGACGGATTGGTGATGTCATGGAGTAGGTGGAGCTACATTTGCAGCCTTAGTGATGTGGTGGATGTGTTGGTGTTGTGGATGATGGAATGGTGATCACACATGCGGTTTGGTGATGTTTTGGAGTTGTTCCATTTTAGTTGGCATCACTTGGTGACCTCGTGTCCGTCGTTGGAAGTGTGTTGCACGTTTTGATATTGGCCATCCCATCGGTGATACCACTCTGCAGGAGATGTAATGAAATCGTTGTGATGTGTGCGAGAATTCTACTGCGGTTCTGCGAAGAGCATCGACATTTCAATTGGGCAGCGAACTTTTGAGAAATTGAAGCCGTATTTTGTGAAGAGCTGCGGAACTTGTCTTTATTCGGTATCATGGAAATGGCCTTTCTCAAGGCGCTTTCAATGCTATGCGGTTGTCTTTCAAGTGTGCATCCAGTCAATGTCATTGTCCATGTGACATATGTGCTCCCCAAGAAGGTGGGCTTGTTCAAGAGTGTAGTGCAACACATGTGTTGTATCTGAGGATGTTGTCGAAATTGCTTTGTGTGTGCGAAGGAGGCAAAGCGGATGGCACAACCTCGCATGTTTGAGCACTTGTGGCGGCTGTGGGGTGGGGCAAATTGGCCCCGAGTCATCGAATGATAAGCTTCCTCGGTCCTCCTCGGTGGCGCGTTTTCAATACCAAGTCGTTGGTTCGACCAAGATGGGGCATGAAGAAGCGGATCAAACTTGTTTTCATGGAGACTCATCCGGTGATTTTGTCATGTACTTGAAAGAAAAATTGAAAGAGTTCATCACGCGATTTTGTGCGCGATAGCAAGGTTGGAATTTCGGCTTGAGTGGTTCCGTGATGTTGTCTGTCATGGACTTGATCGAACTATCGTTTGGTGTTCAAAGCGAAATTCAATCTATGCATTGGCATAATGACCGTTTCGATTTTTGTCTTGGTGTTCTATAGGAGGACGGGTCCAATTGATGCACAGAACCGGCTGCTAACATCGACAAATACTATCACTTCTACATCGGTGATGATATGGTCCACGATACCTTTTATGCATCGCCTCATGTTGCATTGGCGTGGATGCGTGATTCAGGTTTCGGTGCCGGGAACATTGGTGTTGGTCGATGGGGCAGCTAGTCAATTTAAAGCATGTAGGCCTTCTTACTTTGTTGCGGTACCTAAGCTTGACTGGTGGTTGCAAGATGCTATGGTCGTTCTTTTGGCGGTGGGGCATGGCGAACATGACGGGCAGTGCAATCTTGAAAAGGGCATTGCGGTGCGAGTCCTCTCCAGATGCTCCTCATTGCGAGCCGCCTCGATGTTGTCACCTAGAGAGAACATCTCGGCCCGGTGCAACGTCGTCTGAAGTGGAGCATGTCCATAGGAGCTTCGGTGATTGGGAAAACCGAGGTGAGCAGGAGGAACAAGTTTAATTGTGACCCAATACAGGTCAAAAAATGCATAGCATATATGGTTTCGTTATGACCCAACTCAATGAAAATCGCATGTTGGCATGTATACGTCTTGTTGTCTTGAAATCGGCATTCTCTATGTAAGCCCATGCAGGATCTGAGACTCGTATCCATTAGGCCACATGGACAACCCACGGAGCCGTACTCGGAGAAGAGGCGGGATCTTGAGTGTGGGATACCTTCGCGGTTTGCTACTCGGGAGGAACAAGGAGCTTTGGAAACTACGTTGATGGCCTTGGATGATGCTATGGAGGATGTCGGACATGGCCGACCTCCTAGAAGTTGGTGATCGTTTGTTGTACGCCGACGCCGAGGCGAGGGGCAACTCAACATTAAGTGGGAGAAGTGGTTATGCATGGCCCATTACACACACTCCACACGGCGTCTGTGTACACCTGTGAAGAGAATGAGGTGCACCCTTCATGCCGTGTCCTAAGTTGCAAGATTGAATTGCGGGGTGGATAGTGAAGGTGTGGAGTGCTATTCTTTAGAGGGGAAGCTCTCGGAGTGACCACCTTGGTAAGAGAAAGCAACTCGAGCCTTGTGCTAGAAAGCACATGTGCGTAATGATTGGTCTCCTCTATTGTACGAGGCCCACGTTTGGCAAACATAACCACGACCACCAAGCTGGTCACTAACTATTTGCTCACTAACCGGTTGTCACTAACCGTGGCGTTCACGAAGTTATTTTGCAAATGGGTCTTGTCCATGTTAACACGTTGATACATGGCTTCTTTAGGGTCTGAAGGTCCAAGCGGGATGCACATAGATATGCCGATTGCATTCATGCAAAACACTTATTCGTGGAATTTGCTTACAAGGGCATTTGCATTAAAAGTTGAGTTCTGGTCTCGGGACACATGATTATCCGCCACACGTTGAAGCCCACTTGCCAATTGACCCCCGGCGTGGTGTCCTGGCCTTGTCCTTGGTGGCACATAGCAGGCTTTAAATGGCGTGGCCACAAGCGGGGTCAGTCCGCTGCATCTTCATACGGCTACCGGGAATGCAATGGCCGCCATGTGCTCTAACTTGGGTCTGTGATTTGTCGAACCCACACCGCAGACTCCTCTGGTTCCGCCCTTGATGGGAGAAGCCATGGGCAGCCGAGGCAAGGAGCTTGATGGAAGCGCAAGGTTTTGGCCGCGGAGTTCCAAGATCGGCGGCCGGCGGTGGCGCGGTGTTCTTGGGCTTCGCGAAGAGGGGCGTGGATCGCCATATGCCGGGAACCTCAAGTCGCTCAACAATTGCGCAGAAGGGATGTCGGCCGTGTTGTTGAGGATGATTGTGACATGGCGTGTTATAGACAATGAATCAAGGATGGCGGTGGAAAGTGGCGACTCTTGATGGCCGGTTTGCCCAGCTACAATGGAAGCATCTTTATTAGCTACGGTCTTGTGATTGGGGCCGTCTTCCACATTCTTTGGATAGCTGGACATGGCGTGCATGTTGTTGTGCCGAAGCCCTTTTAGGCGTGCTTGGATGTAGTTGTTACCCAAGCCTCGTAACTTGATCCCTCCCAGTGTGAACGAGTTGGAAAGGATGTTGTGTGGCATGTGCTAATGCAAGGCGGGTTGAAGGCATGTTTCGTTAATGTCAAGTGCGGTAAATCTTGTTGCCTCATGTCGGCAAGTTTATCTGACCATTGTATGTGGATCAACCAAAAAGCAAACGGGCCTCCTTAACAACCCTACATTTAGGCATGGGTGCCTAGAAACTCAAAACCACGCCACGAGTGCCGACCATACCGCCAAGACAATCACTTGACCGTAGTCCCTCCTTGTCATGCTCCCTCTTAGCCACCCAGTCCGGATATTTGGCGATTGTGGGGCTCGGCCAATACACTGGATGTCTTGGGTAGCCTTGGGATGGCGATCATCGAAGTTTGTTGCCAAAACCATGTCCTCCTCTATTGCGGTGGGGTGACCACGGACACACAGTTAAGGAGGCTGGTACACCCCTCAATTTGGCTCCCCTCGTAATAATAAGCCATGATCACCCTCATGATAGGAAACACCTTGCCGCTTTGCCATGCTTTGTCGAAACGGCTTGGCTAGTGACCGGCGTCGATACATAGCACATAGAACTCCACATGCTCTACATTTCCCTTGGGAGCCAGGCACCATAAAGTTACTACACTGTGTCCGCTCCATCATAAGACCTTGAGGCATGGGTGGGCGGGCACTTCATCCACATTCTCTGGTGACCATTGAGCACCCTTGTGCTTCCCACGGATGTTTCTTTTGGGGCTGTTTCCCATTCTTCCTTTTCCCTCACCGAACTTGGCCAGGAGGCGCGTCTCCGGACTCCGCATGCTTGCTCTCCTTTCCTTCATTGGTTTTTCGATTACGGTGCGAACTCATCAACCATTTCAAAAGTCACCATTTCATTCGGCCACCTTCTTCATTGGGCATGATGGGCCCACCACCACTTGCAAGAACACCGCGTCGACCAAGGCGGTGAAGAGCACCAGACATTGATTCACAGTTGCAAGTATGTTCCGGATCGATGCCACCTGCCTCACATCCGGATGCTCCAAAAGTTTTTGATGTTCGCGTGATTGAGGCGTCATCCGCAACAACCCTATCTCTGCTATAACTTGATTGGCACCAATCATCACGGTATCCACTGCGCCACCCTCATACTGATCTCGCCACCACACCACAGCTACCAAGCGGTGGACATCACCGGTTGTCGTCAATGCCAAATGGACACTTGTCCGGGCCGTCACTTGCCACATGATCCAAGATATTGGTCACGTAGAACACCACGACTCCTCTGCCGATTCGTCACATTTATCAACACATTCAATTCGGCCACCTCCAAGTTATCACTTGATTCACAAGACTCTGGACACCACAACCATTTCATCACCTACATCCACACCTCCACTCGAATACCGGTGGGAAGGCACCGTTGTCTGCCGCAATAAGAGCGCACAATACACCGTGACCAGCAGAGGCGTAGCGGCCACCGTTGTAGCTTGTCTTGTGGTCATCCTGCAGCGGACAAACATGTACTCAAAGTGTAGACAGATCTAGTTTCAACAAAGCAATGCCCTCACAAACCCACACGATGTCCTTCGGAGGAACACGCACATGCCAACTTGCCGTGCATTCCTCACCAACTTCAACCCTGGGGGGACCTTGTGTCTGGGGCCTTGGTGGAGTAGGAGCTATGTCCAGGGCGGGGTCGTGTGGCTGCTGTGGGGACAACGTCATCTTCAATTTGTGAGTCTAGCACCACTTTGAGTAATCGCCCAAACATGCGCGAACAACACGAGGCTTTTCCTCGGGCATTGGGGTGCGAAGGAATTCACGTGGCTTCATGTGCCTCCCTTGGCCTTGCAGCAAATTCATCAGCTACAGTGCGAGAAATATGTTGACATCGGCGTCAGTTGGCATAATTGCACCTGGACGAGTTCGAGATCTTTGTGAAATTTAGTCGAGCGGACTTACAATGAAAATGGACAAGACAACAAACAGGCATGGAACATACATATTGGAGACTCAAGATTTTTTCTTTTGGGGTGGCCAACCAATTCTTCGGTGATTGTGACTCAATGTCTTTCCATGTGTCATGGTCGGTCTCCAATGCACTCGAGGAACTCTTTCTCCCAAGTGTCTCGCTGGTCCTGTTCCCATGGAAGGAGCTTCTCCTCCTGCTTTGATCAGTAAGCTCTCAACCATGATGCGGGCACATCATTGCACCACTGGACGTGGGCGGCAACAATGTTTGTCAAGTGCACGATGCGGATATCGTGGAAGCAATGGCCACATGGAGTGAACACCATCTCGTTACAGGCGTACCACCGCCATGACACACATTACACTTTAGGACACACGAGCTTGCGGCTTTGAAGGAAAACCAGTTGCGTGAGAAAGGGATCACCTTGGCCTTGGCACCACATGACTAGGTGGTGCCAAGGCCCTCTCGCCACCCACTACATCACCAAGTCCGGCCATCCACGGAAACCATGACATCACCGAGCCACCACCGCAACCTACCACTACATCACGAATGCCACGCCCACCGACCCACTCTGACAGGCCCGCACACAAGCCATGCACTACATCACCAAGGCCACCAAAAGCTCACGGGACACCCAGCGGATGAACACACAGACCAATTCCTCACCATCCGTCAAGTGATCACCCACCCTTCCACCGGAGAACACATGAGTCACCACCCCTTGAGCACCCCTACCACCACCTCACCATCCGTGAGCGTCACGGAGCACCCAAGCACACAGCACATCACCATAAGGAAAACATCGGTCACGGACACCTCGTCCGTGTGCAAGAAGAATCCACACTTACCGCGTACAAACACTACGCCGTTCGACGGGGCATGACTTGGCGGGAGGCGAGGCCGACACCGCAGTGATCCATGTTACATGCCCGGTTTGAACGCTGGAGAACATCCTCATGTTTTCAAGAGAAGCCGGTGTCCGGAGCTTGTTCCTCGTTTTTCTCCTTCAAGGTGAAACACCCTCGGAATATTTAGTTTTGTCAAGCCAATTTGAATCTTGTCAGTCTCATGAATACTCTAGTCGTCAAGCCCTCCACTATTCATGACCATGTCGGCAAGCTGGACCTTGGTGTTGCCCAAATCCAAGAGTGCCTCCTCCCCATCTTTTGACAAAACAGCCTCCTCCGCACAAGCTTCCAACTCGCACTAATTTTTCCAGACCTCATCCATGACAACCTTTGGTGCCCATGGCTCAAGACGTAGCTCTTGTCACTTTTCTCGCCACTGCGGCCGATTGGAGACTCCTCGTCTCCCTTCTTGCCGGCCTCCTCTTCTACATTCTTTGCGGAGGTCCGTCCTTCTTCATGGCCATGCTTCCTCTTCCCAACTAGAGCTCCAGATTCTTTGGGAGGATCGCCTCGTCATTCTCGCTCACTTTGACGAGTGGAACACTCTTCCACATCAACCTCCGCTCCTGCATCATCACCGCCACCACAGGTTGTGAAGAATCGTTGTATTCTCTGGATGGGACTTCCACACCGTGATTTCTTCTCCATCGCATCGCCTTATCCACCTTCCTCTTCTCAACGCTAAATAGTACTCAAACCAATTCACACGCTTGCCAAGCTTCTTCTCGATTAGGAACCCAAGTGCCACAAGCACCCTTTTCTGCTGACCGTGGAGCCCGCCCATACTGACTTCTCAACAAGACTATCAACATCGTCCACTCTATGTCGATAGTGCAGATCCCCAAGAGGTATCCATCGTTCCCATTAGTGACATCCCCAAAATGCCTCTTGATCTCATCTTCACCTCCAATAGCCTCCTTTAGTCCAACTGTAGTTCAGACATTCACATTAGTTGACAATTCCATATCACCGTAGGCCAACACCAATGCTCCCCAATTTTTCAGAATGTCGTGTCCTTGCAGGCCGCAGCGCGCTCTATCCAACCTAGCCGGTGCGCCTAGCGTTCATCCATCTTGCTTGCACAGGCGCTTGACACACCACCGGAATCGCCGCTCCGCCCACCTGCTTCACCCTACGTTGCTAGTGACATGGTGTCCTTCACCTCAAGCGTGGTGCCTTGTCCACCCACTCCGTTTGGCACCGCGCTCCTCGTTCGGGAGGCGGGCGCATGGTGGCGAACCCAAAACCGCACAAACCCGCCTTGCACCGCACCCCCATCACGCACCACTATTGCTCCGGTCCCAAGCTGAAAGCCACCGACTCCACTACCGCGATCCACCCACCTACAGTCACCAGCCGTCACCACCTATTCTCGCAGCTCTAGAAGACATATAGGGACTCACGGAAAACCTGCTGGTGGCGCCTATCGCGTTCGCCCCGCACCACGCCAGCGCACCACAACGCTCCACGTTCCACGAAAAAGTGCCGGACGGACAAACGCCCTCCGCACCGCCCCGCACTGCTGCAGAGCTACCGTCCGTGTAAGCGGTTCCGACCCCAAGCGACTGCGCAATCACGCCTGCCGTCACACCACCTATTGCCCGCGACATAGCTCTAGCAAAACCCATGTAGGGACTCCACATGGTGACAATCCACTGCCGTCCCGGTTGAGCTCGCGGTTCGGTGATGCATGCACAAATCCAATGCTTGTGAGTCTCAACATTAGGAGCACGGTGATGGAAGTGGATAACCTCATTATCACCCTTAAAAGTCACGAGCATCCGCGTTTAGCCTCCCTTCCCGTCGGTCCTTACGAGTTTGTATAATAAATTGTCCCTAGCATATATAGCAAGACTTAAACCAATAATATATCAAATAAATCAATTTTCCAAATAAAAAATTAAATATATCTATGAAGTTAAAAGCGAATAGCCCTAAAAATATCGGTCAAAATGGGCATAATTTCAATTGTTAAGAAATCTGAACGTCATGCAAAACACCACTTAGAGACGGTTTCGCCCGTTTCCGAAATTAGTGGTCACCTAACCATGCTCGTACCCCTAAAGCCAAGGTGGAGCTTGAAGAGGGTGCCCAAGGCTTGAGGCCAAGAGAGGGGACCAAGGACCAAGTCCCAAGGCTTGAGGTCAAGAGAGGGGACCAAGGCCAAAGGAGAGGCCCAAGTCCCAAGGCTTAAGGCCAAGAGAGGGACCAAGGACCAAGTCCCAAGGCTTGAGGTCAAGAGAGGGGACCAAGGCCAAAGGAGAGGCCCAAGTCCCAAGGCTTAAGGCCAAGAGAGAGGACCCAAGACGCAATGAGAGGCCCAAGTCCTAAGGCTTGAGGCCAAGAAGAAGAAGCCCAAGTCCCAAGGCTTGAGGCCAAGAAGAAGAAGCCCAAGTCCCAAGGCTTGAGGCCAAGAAGAAGAAGCCCAAGTCCCAAGGCTTGAGGCCAAGAAGAAGAAGCCCAAGTCCCAAGGCTTGAGGCCAAGAGAGAGGACCCAAGGCACAATGAGAGGCCCAAGTCCTAAGGCTTGAGGCCAAGAAGAAGAAGCCCAAGTCCAAGGAGAGGAATGAGACCTCTATAAGGGAGTTTGGCCTTTTAAGGCCAACCAGCTAAGTGTACTAGGTGATGCTAAGCCGTGCTAGGCTTAGTGTGCTAGACCTGCTAGGCATGCTAGGCTTGCTAAGGAGATGCTAGGCTTGCTAAGAAGATGCTAGGGTTGCTAAGGTGATGTTAGGCTATGCTTAGCTCGTTGGGCAAGTAGGCAAGGGACCCTCTAAAGCCAAGGTGGAGCTAGAAGAGTGTGCCCAATGCTTGAGGCCGAGAAGAAGAAGGAGAAGAGGCCCAAGTCCCAAGGAGAGGAATGAGACCTTCCCAAGGGAGCTTGGCCTTTCAAGGCCAACCAATCAAGGAAGAAA
Source organism: Anthoceros angustus (assembly GCA_010909165.1). NCBI lineage: Eukaryota > Viridiplantae > Streptophyta > Anthocerotopsida > Anthocerotales > Anthocerotaceae > Anthoceros > Anthoceros angustus. The sequence goes on from MU008175.1 coordinate 366,653, forward strand.
GAGTAGTAAAATACTCTTGGGTGCTTGGAAGCCGGATTTCAAGGTGATAAGGAAGGAGAGGATAGCATTTGGTGAGTTATCCATTCATTCGTGTTGGCTATCCATTCAAAACTCCCAGTTATTGCACCCCATTCTAGTATTGATCCGCACCTAGGGTGCTAAACCGTGGTTAACTCACCAAGGTGGTATTCAACTCACCTATCTCAACTCCTTGCACATCCAAATGAGATTGATGAGTATTTGTATGGTGTTAAGGTACGCAACCCATAGATACTTAGAGGTTTCACTAATCACGATCTAAGCGAGCAGAGTGTGTTAACCTTGATTAAGGGTTGTGACGTAGCCACTAACCACCTTGGAGTGCATGTCGGGACATACTCGATCCGGACGGAGCTACCAACCACCAGCCAGTCCATCGGAGCAAATTCAAAGTCTCGACCAAGAGAGAAAAGTACGAACACCTCGATTTTGGTACCAGCGAAGGATGCATAGGAACCCAACAACTCCATTAACAATCTTTGAAGGATCTGTAAGTGAAAACACACAAGACATGTCGGTGCCATTGGGACAACTCAGCGTAAGCGACAACAAATAGGACTTGTCTCTAGGAGTCGTTAAGATGGAAGGAGACAAGGATCGAATGGACTTGTTCACGGGACAAGCGGGCACCTTGATATTGGAGGACTTTATCGAGAAGTACGGTGTGGTATTTGTGGAGATGGAATTGAAGACCGGATACTGTGAATTACGCCCTACGCCCCGTTGCTGAGAGAAGGACATCTTCCCGGTCGACTTCTCAGCAGTTCTCGCAGTCGCTCACGCCCAGACATCCCGGTCTTTGGGCTTTCTCTTAGGGGTTCGAGCTGGCGCCAGTGATCTTGCTCCTTCCAGGCTTCAATCTCTTGGAGTTCGGGAGCGCCGACGGAGGCATCGCAGCTGCCCTACCTCGAGAGCGACAAGCACACATGGGGCCAAAGAAGGCGGTAGAAGCCTGGGAGCCCTGGCGCCTGGTGGAGCGGAACATAGTAACCCGGCGCTACCCCGATTTCGGCCTATGGCTTGCCGAAACAGGTGAGCTTGTGCAGTGCACTGGACATCTTCCAGTGTAGACCTCTGACACGGCGTCGGTCAGTACCGAAGATGTTGGCGGCGACGAGCAAGGTTGTCCGCTCGAAAAGTTTGAGGGAGGACCCATGGCGATGGACAGTGGAGGTCCTTCGTGCGGTGTACAACGCCGTGAGAGGAGGTTGGGGCGTGGTGCGAGGCCCCACAAGGTGAAGGGAGGTTGGAGGCCAGGGCGTGGCTGGCTTGAGGGACTCATAAGTCCTCCAACGGGTGTCGGACCTACTGGACCATCGGGTGAGGGCAGTGGCGAAAATCATCGTCCACTGGAACATGCTCACCAAGGTGGACCACCTGGGGGACAACCTGCTGGTCTTCCTGCACGCCCTCCTGAGGGGCAAGAGGGCGGACTAGGGGCCAATTATCTTCGCCCAAATAGCCCAGGAGGCTTAGAAGCTACGCAAGGAGCGGCCTTACCCTTCAGCGTTGTCCCCTTTCATTTTGCATGTCTGGGGACACCTCAATCTCGTGAAGGGAGAGGAGGAACGATCCCTCTGACGAGGGCTGGCCACCCTACCTGAGGGAGAGCGGGAAGGAAGCGCGGGACTGGACCTTGGCCCGGCCGGTCAAGACTGACAGCATAGAGGAGGAAGCACAGGAGGGCATTCGGATACGATCACTGGAGCAGACTTCCTCCTCAAAGTGTCCCATCTCATTGTGCACGCTATGAATGAGCTGTTCCCTATCAGCGGGAGGTGGGACCAATCGTTCGAGGCCATTGCTCAGTTTCCTCCGCGATGTGCCGATCCCAGAGTACCTAGCGACGCTGTTGCACCTTCTCCTCGCCGTGCTCATGGTGAGTTCAATCGCCTTTGTTTGGACAAACACCAATGCATCTGAATCCTCCCAAATGTCCTTGTCTCGCGGGCTGCTCGTCCACTTCAATCGCCCCAAACATGTCATGGCGAGTAGCGCAGATTGGTGAAGGATCCATCATCCTTGAATCGCCATCCTCGGAATAGCCTCAATGCCATCCTCATCGCCTCTCATCCGGATTCCTGGAAAGAGTGTCGATTACGATGTTTGATCTTGTGCACTACTTTGAATTAGTCTTGCAAGATCATTGCCCATCGGCCAACTTCCACTTAGCTTGGTGTTAGTCATCACCACTTGAGGAGGTGATGGTCGATGCCACTTCACTTGTCCAAACATGTCGTGGCGGTAGCGCTGACGTTGTTGAAGGATCCATCATCCTTGGAATCGCCATCCTCGGAATAGCCTCAATGCCATCCTCAACTCATCGGTTCACGGAAAGAGTGTCGGCGTTCGATGTTTGATCTTGGGGGTGCTACTTTGAATTACGTAGTCTTGCAAGATCATTGCCCATCGGCCAACTTCACTTAGCTTGGTGTTAGTCATGACCCTTGAGAGGCGATGGTGATGTTTCAGTGAATGGCGCCATAAAGATACGGACTGAAATGGCAAGCCTTCTCAAGCATTCTCATATAGCTCTGTGGTTGCCTCGGTTGGTTGTTTAGTGATGCATATGCAATCCTCGCTCCTGTCCTTCGTCAGGCGGGCAAGCCTGCAACGAGTCCCAGGATGCTCCAGTCGGTGTGGACTACGAAGGGCTTCTCGAAGTCAGGCCTTGCCATGACGGGGGCCTCCATGAGTCGCTCCTTCAAAGAGGAAAAGGCTTGCTGCATCACCTCTGTCCAGCTCCAGCTGACATCCTTGCGTAGAAGCTCATTGAGAGGCTTGGCAATCCGGCTGAAGTTCTGAATGTACACTCGGTAGTAATTACACAAACCGAGAAAGGCTCGCAGTGAGGATATGTTGGTGGGCTCCTTGACCTGCATTATAAACGTACCTTGGGAATGGGGCATCACCCATTTGGCACGATTCGATGTCAAGATACGCGGCCATCCATGCCAAAGTCGCACTTCTTGGGATGACAAATCAGCTGTGCCTTCCGTAGGCGCTGAAACAGGTCCTCAAGATGCACTAGGTGGGCTTCGAAATCCACGCTGTGCACCAGCACATCATCAATGTAGCACATCAAGTTTGCTGAACCTGCCAAGAGCGAGTCCATGACTCGCTGAAACGTCACCGGCGCATTCTTGAAGCCAAAGGGCATTACTAGCCACTCCCACAATTGCTGAGAGCCATGAAAGGCCATCTTCTTGATATCCTTCTCGGCCACTGGTACTTGATTGAACCCTTGGCGTAGGTCCAATATAGAAAAGTAGGTGGAACTGCCAATGTTGTCAAAGATTTCCTCTTAACGTCGGCATTGGATCGGTCTGTGAGGTGGCGGCATTGATGGGATAGTGGTCCCCACACATGCTTTTCGAGTCCATGACCGTTGCTGTCCTTATTGGGAGGCATCACCGTAGCTGCCACATAGTACGAGCTAGAGGGCCGAATGAGTCCCGCTTCCAGCAACTCCTGACACCTAGCATCCACCATGTCCCACTCAGTCTTGCTGAGCTTGTACCGTCTCCGATAGATGGGCTCCTTGCTGGTCAAATTGATGTGGAAGGTAGTGACTTGCAGTGCTTCAACTCTCGCATGGAGAATGCGAAGCAATCCTTGTACTGGAGTAGCGACACTCGAATCCGTTCCTGCTGTTCAACACTGAGTTTAGGTCCCATGACCTACATGAAATTCTCAACGCATGGCTTAGGCTTAGTTGAGCCATCATGTTGCCTCCTCCACTACGGGGCTTGAAAGGCAGGCCTTGCTATCCGGGCCCGTGCTCACCCCACCGCATCAAGCCAAGATGACCAGGTAGTATAACCTGGGAAGGGCAAGTGGGCATGACGTCCATGAGGCAGAAGCGGTGGAGTGAGCAATGATCTGGAGAAGCCATGAGTTGAAATGCACAAGCGACCGGCCCGGTAAGGGCATGAAGGTCCATGGCCCGTCCCAAGGCAGCAGACCGCTGTCGGACTGTGACGTGCGGTGCGGCTATTGCATGAGTGGGAAAGCCCATGAGGCGTTCCCGTTCCTCTACACTAGGTTCCTCCCATTCTTTGAGTCACAGTGTTGAGAAGCAATCCGGAGCCCTCTCCTCGATAAACATAAGAGCTAGGGAAGCTCACCAAGGTGGGTAAAGTCGCGGGCGGGCCGGGGTGTTGGTGCGGTACCATGGAGGTTCTCGTAGCATGCCAGGCGGGCTGATGATGCCATCCGGAACACTGGACAAGGCGAGTGGGGTCCGGGTGGTGAATGAGAACCATTGCAGGGAGAGGTTGGGGCCAAGTTAGTCCACCGATTGCGGCCGGTGAGCATAACCGCTTGGGCAGCATCCGGCAAGGAGCCCCAACATGCGGTGGCGGATAGCCATGTCTGGCCGGGAGCGAGTATCCAAGCTGTCTGGTGTATTCTCCAGCACATAAACACAACCAGGGGCTGTGGTCTTGAATGCACACCAACACTGCAAATCGAGCGGCGTAAGGCGTCACGCAAACCGCCTCTGTCCCGGCGAAGAAGCCTTGCACTCCCAGCGGCTATCACTATATCGATGGGAGAAGCGATTGAATATCACGGGTTGAAGGTAGCGGATATCACATGGGGACGTGGTAAAGGTACCGACCATAGCGGAGACAATTGTGTAGGAAAGCAGCGTGCGAGACCACAGGCGGAAGGCGGCAATGTCGGTTGTTGGCAGCTCACGATACACATAGCGTCGACCGCAATCCATTACGCAAGAGGGCTTCCGGACTGTGCAAAGGCCACCAAAAGCTCCGGCACTACGGACTGGCTGCTGGGCAACAATTGATGATCCACCGATCCGGCGATGGTTGCGGTAAGCAGCGGCTAGCCATGCGCAGCGCGTTGAACTGAGGCATAACCGGTGAAGATGGTCATTGGTGTATGGACCAACCTCACGGAACGTCGGCTGCGGACAAGCTCGAAGATTGCAGATCCATGGGGGTCCTCCTCCTCCGGTACCTCACGTAATGGCGGTGGTACCGGCAACAAGGGCCACAGGGCGAGAATGCCCCTTTGGGTATCCGAGTATGTGAGCAGTGGGGTATCCCCTATATGGCGTAAATCGGTATGTGGCGGGGTATCCCAAGATCAGTGGCGAGGCGTTGGTGACCACAATGGGGACCAGGCGTGGTGTCAACCTCCACATCCATGTAAATCCGGCGGAAATGGGCAATGTCTTTGTCCGCCCGGTCATGTCGGGCCGATAGTAAACACTCATCCAATTGTCAACCTTTGAGGGCACAGTGGGAAAAGATAATCTTGTCAAGCAAGACATCATAATTGGTCGTATAAGTGACAAAGGCGATGAGCGACCAATGTCATGGCGTGATTGTTCCGGCCGCGTGATCAAGATGGGTGAATGGTTTCCCCACTGGTAGTTCTCTAGAACCGGTGGCGATTCGAATGTTCCATGAGTCTTGGGCTGTCCCACTCAAGTGCAACACAGGCTGTGACATTTTCCGATGATCACCGGTGCTCCATATCTAGGAGCACCATCTTGGGGGCATAGCCATTGTTGACATGTCCTCTCGATTGTCCACCATAGCATTCGTCCGAGACCTTACGTTGGTGGGGCAAAATGCGAGGGAGATCGATCCTGGTGCATGAGTGCATACTGGTGCGTACTCGGGAGTGCATGCTCGGGGTAGCTGAGCACGTTGAGAGGCATATGCCGCACCATCCCTCCTTTATCCTCGGATCGGCCACTATTCGGGTCGGTGATCGGTGAGAAGCTATCCCAGGCACATAACTGTTGCAATTGAGTTGATGATCCCATGTCTCGTAGAAAACAAGGGTGACTCAAAAATTTCTCAACGGTGATTTGTAGTGAGGGCTGATGAGCGTAATGACCCCTGCTGCATGCCTCGCCTTGCCTTGTGAAGGCTGCCCTGCCATATGATCAACTAGGGAGGTGCCAGAATGGGATGGCCACTCCGTGAGGAAGGAGTGAATGATCGAGGCATGGCTGCCCTTGCCCTCATTGCCGGTGTCGGTCCATTATCTGCCTCCACATCCAAGATGACTGTCGTCGCATCCTACCCATGTAGCATGTAGGCTCTTGGGACATGTCCAATGCCTCCAATGGTGTAGTGCATACCTCATGGGAAGTAGTAGTCTTCTCCAGCCTCTTCCGTGAGGATTGTAGCTATCCTGTGGCTTGGAGACACACTGGTTCTTTTGGCAGGGAGGCTAATGCCCCCAATTTGTGTGGTGAGGCTCGATGAGGCTTCAAGTGAGGCAACCTTCGGCGTGGTGCGCCCTTGGCCTTGGTCTTCTCCATTGTTGTTTGCCAGCGCAAGGCAGTCGAGCTGCCGGGAGGCTGTAGTCTGACATCTGGCGGCAGGTGGGCTCGGTGAATTTGTGCCTCCCTTTGAGACCGGCGCTCCGGGTGTTTTTGAAAACAAATTGTCACAAAGTGTCCTATCTTGTGGCAATGGGTGCAGTAAAGCCCCTCAGTGGGGCACTTGCATGCGGGAGCGAGATGCTCCGGACTTCCACAGCGATTGCAAGAGGCTTCCAGCGTTGCTGCAGCCCCTGCCTTGGCTAGCTTAGCTGGAACTGCCCTTGCTGATCCTGTACTCCCACTTCCCGGTGTCGTTCCTTTGCTAGTGAACATACTTTGATAGTGAGAAAAAGCCTTGGAGTGGCGGGAGGCATACGCAGAGAAGGCAATCTCCTTACGCTCTGCCTCTTCATGCACCTGTTCCAAAGTATAGCTGTCACCATACTTATCCACTAGAGAAGTGATGAGCTGAAAATGGAACAAGGAGTCCCCCTCCAATGTTGTAAAATTTCTGCACCGCTCACGATGCATGCGGCTGCACAGCGTGCCTTCACGCAGCTTTTGCAACCTCTGAAAAGTCATCTGCAAACATGGTATTTAGTGAAGGGGGTGATTATTCAGCATGAGGATTTTTTGCTCTTTATTTGCCGAAGGGGGTTTTGGATGGGTGTTGAATCCCTTGTTCACCGCTTGTCTTTGGAAAGATGATCGAAGAAGTGAAACCAACACCCAGACGAGCTTGCCGTTCTGCGTGGCATGTGGGCAAGATGGTTGTAGCAGTTACACCTATCGAGCTTTAGAGCCCATTTCTGACCCAAAATGGAGCACCATGACTACTTTGTGAAGATGAGTACATTTGTGATGCCCGCAAACAGTCGGGAAAACATGGTCCAACCAGTCGAACTCTCATATTTCAAGTTTCCCAGGCAGCATCTGCGGTGGTGGTGGTATGGGTCATCTGAATCCCTTACATGCGACATGGAATTCATGGAAATCGTGAGTGGTGAGCGGCCGGCCGAGCGCTACACTACCTAATCGAAGTGATATGTGTCATGCTGCGATATGTAGGGCTAACATAAGCGGTTCTAGGTTAATTGGCGCCATGTGGGTATAAATGCGTGGTAACAATGTAAACACGATTAGGTCAATGGTGTGCCGGTGCCTGTGAATAGGCGCCGATGAATTTAGGCTTTTGGTTGAGAATCCGCATGAATGATGATGCGAACAAAGTTACCGAAGTGATGGCGGGGCGGGGGAATCGAGCGATTGTACGAGATGGAGACGGATGAGGCAGGGACGAGCTTAAGAGGTCCTGTTGGTAGCCGGTGTTGTGAGAGTGCATGGGCAAAGCCGTCGCGATCGTGAGCAATGGCTCACGATTGTCATTCTTTTCTATGCAATTCATCCGGTTGGAACAATAGGTTGCATGATCAGTGAGCATGAGTCCACACTCGCACATTGATGATGCGGCGTTTTTGTGGACTAGGGAACTCTCCACTCAACGAGCGGATCTTTGCATTTAGCTCGAACCTCTACTCTCTGGCCTTGTGGGAAGCGGAGTCTTTGCATTTTGGCTTCTCGGTGGAAGGAGGGGGGAGGTATGACAATTTGCTTCTGCGTTGGTCGTGAGAAGCATCACATCTTGACATTGGTTAGAGGCGGTAGGAGGTTTTCTACTCATGCTCGCGGTGGTTCTGTGACATGTCTGTTGGTAATGCATGTCGCTGAGGAGGATGAAGAGCCACGCTATTGCTTGAGATCTCGAGTGGTTCCTCGTCATCCAGAGGTTACCCGTCGAAGAGGGGTTACAGGACGGTGGAGTTCTGACTTGAACCGGTGAGCGATTTGATGAGGGAGGGAGGCGGTTGTCGGCGGATGCTGGTCAACAATTGGCTAGCTGGTCACCCTTATCGGGTATTGTAGCGGTGGTGATCACGAGGACGATTTTGAAGAGGCCAAGATTCGAGTGGTTCGTAAGAGATGGCGAGCTTGGATCGGTCTTAGGCTTGATAAATTTTCAGGCAGCGGACTCAAACGCTGAGAGATTTAATGTTTTTCAATTTCCTTACCAGTAGGGTGAAGTTTAAGCATGGTCCGCATATTCTCATCGATATGTTTGAACAACTTCCGGATATATGAGTGGCGAGGCGTTGGATTTGTATGAAACACGATCGATTTGCTGGTGCTTTCCCAATCCGGCTTATCGGCAGCGTTGGCTTGCATACAATAATTTGCATCGCAAAAGCAATGGCTCATCATCAAGCTCGAGTTGCGAAGGCCACGCGGGTAAGGGCCTCTGGTCGCATGACTCAGAGAGGCTATCAAGGGATTGATGAGCACGTTGTTGTACCCAAGTTTGCCAATCCTGTAGAGGAGTTTTTCACTATATTGGAGAAGGCTTTTCCATTTAAAACCCCGGAGAAGATAGCTGAACTTGCCGCTTTCCAACGAAAGAAGGGAGAGACAGTGCAAATGGCATTTAATCGCAAAAGCTCGGGGATGGCCGTATGTTGGTGATCAAGAGGCGCACAAAGTTTCGCTCTTGAGGGAACCATTGTTTCATTTTCAATTGTTTACCTCGCTTGTGGACAAATATGGAGATCAATACACTCTAGATCGTCTTCCGGAGGCGGAAGGAGTTGGCGTTTCTGCTTATGTATAAGCACACTAAGTCGTATGCTCATTATCGAGACCATGTTTCGGGAAGGGTGTATCTTACAGGTGCGCTCCTATCACTGGTGCTTAAGCACAGGCGTTAAGATGGCTAAGGTGGTCACCGCTATCTCGCTCTGCGATCGACTACTATGTGTAATCATTGTGATTCGATCATTTGTCACCGACTTGCAAATGTGCGGTGGAAGCATTATATTGTACACATTGCCACAAGACGGGTCATGTTGTTACGGTATGTTTTCAGAAGTTCCCGAGCAGCGTTATCGGGGAGGCGATGAAGAAACTCCCACACTGCAGGCCATCGGAGCCTTGACCTCGCAGCCAAGCATGGGGGGGGTGTCTCTCACTAAGAGCAAGCTGAAGCGGGATAAGGGCAAACACAAGGTGGCTGCGGTATCAGAAGATGTGACTTTGAGTCTGCAGTCGCTTCAGACTACTCGATTAAGTCGTGTTGACCTCGTTGACGACTAAACCGGCTGGTGTGGCTGTGGCCGTGTCTTCACCTGTGCAGGGTGTCGAAGGTGAGGATTATGGAGATCCCTATCAGGCATGTACGGTTCATAAGGTGGACAGGGAGGAAGAGGATGTGCCCGCAACATGGCTGGGGCATGATGTACGATCTGTGCAGGCAGGTGCTTATGTAACACGGTCTGTTGCTCGCACCAATCGGTCAATTATGCCCAAGTCCTTTGTGCCATTGTCACCAGGAACTTCCATTCCTCTACGTGGTGCAGATCATTTGATGGAGGCTTTGGAGCCACCACAATCATCACAGGGGTTGGTAGGAACCATTCAGGTTCCTGCTTGTGCATGGTCAACTTTCGAGTTGGTACAGAAGATTGCACGGGCTCCTCTGTTCACCTTAGCGGATCTGGATGTTGGCGATCAATATGCTGCCACGCTAGCGCAGTCCTTGGTTGCTCGGACGGGTCCGTCCTCGAGCGCGGTACCACCCGAGGAGTCGGCTTCTATACGGCCTGGGGCGGCTACAATTGGTCAAGGGCTTGGCAGGCGGTGGCTGGGGCAAGGAGGTCTTGTCACAATTGGCTCGAGCCGCATGGTCATCCCATGATCCAGCCTACTCGGATGCAGTGCCTATCAACCATGCCGTGGTTGACAATCGTGTTGTATTCTCAATGGAGTAGCACCACGGGTGGTGCTCTTGGACACCGGAGCACAACCCATCGGTCAAGCCTTGGCGCAGTTCTGACCGGTGGGGATGCTCTCAAGAGCCCGTCGTGGAGTATTCGATGCACAGGGGCCGAGCCGCTTCAAGACAGTGTCCAGCTTTCTATCGTCTTGAAACACGGTACTAACTATGATGTTGTTCGCCTTTGGTATCGGTGCCACCAACTATGACATCCTGCTTGGCAGAATTTATTCCGCTGAGTTGGGATTGACAATCGGAGCGAGCATATTATCGTCCGGATTGGCGGCGGGTGGTGCGTTTAGCCTACATTCCTTTGACTTACATCGCCTAGCTGCCGGTGACGTTGCATTAGTCGGCCAAGCATGTCCGGCATTCGTTATCCTTTGTTACCTCGGGATGATCATCGCATCTCTTGGATTTTCTGAGAGGATGATGCTCTGTTGTTTCGATGATGTGGATACCATTGGCCCTGATCGAGTGCCCGTTGTCGAGTCAGCGGTATGGAATCTTGCCCGGCGGCATGTGGAGTATGCTTTACAGCAATTTCATGCGGCCGGGATTGAGGCCGGGACAAAGCCGTTTCTTGAGTCTGCTTCAACGTTGCTTCCACCTTTGAATCAACATACCATTATTTGGCCCATGTGTACAGTGGGTTATGTGGTGTTGGAATTATTCGGGGGTTTGTGCACTGGCTTGGAGGCTCTATTACGTGCGGCGTTTTGGTGCGCGTAATATTATTCGCGGACAATTGTCCGTCGCTCAACAGATTGCTGGGGCATCGCTTGCAGCGATTACATCTCGCCATGCTAGTTTGTTTCGATCTACGCATTTGTGACTACGCTTTGCTTTACCTCAAGATGTCGGTGACATTCACCAATCCCATATCCAGGCTTTGCCTCCGGTTGATCTGGTGATCGCTGGATGGGAGTGTCAGGGGTTTTCCCGTGCTGGCCAAGGTGCGGGTTTGCAGGATCCACGGAGCGGATCGTTTTTGTTGTTGGCTCGTATTTTGCATTGGCTTCAACAGGTGCACCCTCATATGGTGTATGTGCTCGAGAATACTCCGGCACATTTAGATCCTCGGCCGCACTTGTTTGCTGATGCTACATTGATCCAACATGTGGTGGGATCTCCGTTTGTCATGGATGCTGCGCAGGTCGGTAGCTTTGCCCACCGTTTACGCAGCTATTGGACCAATTGGGCTCCATGCACAATTTTGCAATTGGCACTTCAGCATACAGTTCGTGATGATCAGCTCCGGTTGCAAGATGTTTTGGAACCATATCATAGTCCGCGTCCGGTGAAGGTTGTGGAGAAGTCTCCGTGGTTTCCAACTAATCAGCCTGGCATGCCGCGCCAGACTCTACCCACACTGGTCAGTTTTCCTGGTTCTTATGCGTATCGTGGGGCTGGCAATGGGCTGTTGTTGGATGTTCGTACTCAACGATGGGAGGAGCCTACTGTGGAAGAACGAGAACGTATCATGGGGTTTGATACTCATGCTCTACGCGTTGGCGTCACTTACGGATTGCTCTCGGGCGTGCTATGGATTTACATCGCTTACGGCTTGTTACCATTTGTTTAGTGTTTCAAATCTTGTCGCGTGCTCCGTTTGTGGGTTTATTTCATGTCTGGAGCATGTCATCCGATCGCTCACTTGCCCTTTCCGGATTCCAGATCTCTTATACTCTGGATGCTGGGGAGTCAATAGCTTTCGTGTCCATCATTCGGTTTCGGCTTGTATGGTGAGCAATTCGGATTCGGAGACCACGGTTTATCATCAAGCAGCAGTGAGCCTCGATATGTTTCCGGAATATGGGGTCTCGGTTGATGTAAGATCGAGGCAACGTTAAGTGACCGCTGGCTAAATCAGATTGTTTTGCCTTCTCTATGAAGGAGTACTTGTAATGTGATGAAGTTCCGTGTTCGACCACTAATGAGCCGGTACAGCCTTAGCCTAGTGGGAGATCGTGGACGACGTTGTAAGGAGTTACATGAAAGGGTTGATTCGCCATCCACGTCTGATTTTTTGCTGCAAGCTTCTTCCACCCAAGAAGGATAGTCGAGATTGTGGTGAAAACGCATGTGGTGATTATCGGCCTCGAACGCCGATCCGCAGATCGTTATCCTATGCCTACCGGAGGAGTTATTTGATCGATTGGACAATCTTCGCTTTTTCGGTGTTGGACTGCGTGGATTTAACCAGTGCCCATGGCGGATGAGGACATCAAGAAGACGGCGTTCCGCATAACAACTTTGGGAGTGGCTGTTCATGCCTTTTGGGTTCCGTAATGCTCATTCGTTTGAGAATCATGGACAAGGTGTTGGCGGTGCACCACATCTCTTGTGTTACATCGATGATGTGTTGGTTCACATCGAGACTTTGACACATTTGGTTCACTTGGAGGACCTATTTTGTCATGGCGGCATTGAAGTGTCATCCCGCCAAGTGTGAGCTGGGTGTTGATCGATTGATTCTAGGTCATAGGATTGCCTAACGGCATTATGCCTCACGCTAAGGTTCAGCTATCTTGAGGTGCGCCTACTAAGCGTGTCCACGTTAAGCATATCGGCCTCTGCAATTATTATCGCATTTACATTCAGGATTTTAGTCGTATTGCCAAGCCTCTCAATGAGTTGTTACGCAAGAATGTCGCTTGGGATTGGGCAGAAGCATGTGAGCAAGCGTTTCTTATGTTGAAGGACAGGTTCAACCTGTCATGGCTAGACCTGATTTTGACAAACCATTCGTTGTGCATACGGATTGGAGTCAGCTGGGTTTGGGTGCGGTGCTCGCCCAAATCGATGATGCAGGACATGAACGTGTAATTGCGTATGCTTCCCGCAGTTGCAATAGAGCTGAGAGTAATTACCCCAGTTATGAAGGGGAGTGTTTGGCGGCTGTGTGGGCTGTATGTCATTTTCGGCCTTACTTGTATGGATTTTGATGACGGACCATCACCTTTGAAGTGGTTGATGACTAACACCCAATTGAGTGGCAAGTTGGCTCGGTGGGCAATGACCTTACAAGATTATGATTTTGAGGTTGTTCATCGTCCGGAGCTTGTCACCGAGAATCGATTTGTTATCACGGCATCCCCTGGAATCTAGCGAAGACCATACAGAGGCGACAAGATTTTGACGAGAATGGGATGGTGACAGCTAGATGGCCCCGCTTTGGGAGACTTGAGCATTGTGCTGCTTATCGGCAAGTTGGGCATGGCGAGACATTTGGACAGATTCGGAACCATGCATTATTTGCAAACCGGTTCATACCCGGTAGTGTGCTCTAAAACACGCATTCAAAGAACGGGCGGCGGATACAATTGGCGAGATGGTTATCTCGCGCAGAGGCGGCAGCGTTCGGACTGTACGCCGCCACGGATCGGAAGTCGTTGGTGGCTCATGCCGACATGGGGCATTTTGGCGTCAACGCACGTATAGTTTGGCTCCTCATTTCCATTGGAGTGGCATGTATGGTCAAGTTCGTGATCCGATAGTGCGGCGGCGACAGGTAAAGGCTTCTTTTAATATCAAGCCATCGCGCTCCCATTACCTATCGTCTTTCTTTCACTGGTCTTGCGATCTTATTGGTGAGTTGCCTAAGACAAAGACGGGTAATGTTTATGTGATGGTGATGGTAGAACACTTTTCTAAGTGGGTGAGATTGTTGCTTTGCCCGATAAGAGCTCGAGCACCGCCCAAGCCTTTTACGACATGTGCTTAGTCGGTTTGGCGGTGTCTCATGATCGAGTGAGTTTCGTGGAGAATTTCAGATTGTTGGATCATGCTTTCATTGATCATCGACGAACTAGTCGAGATCATCCCCAAGCATGGGTTATGAGCGTTTGGTTGACCATTAAGCAAGGTTACGTGGATTGTTGACAATGCCTCAAGTGATTGGGACTGGCATTATTGGCGATGGGTATCGTATGAGTAAGCACGCTTGGCCCATTTTCTCCCTATTTCTTGCTCTTTGGGGGATCCTTCCTCCTGTCTCCATTGCCAAGGAAATGCATCAGGTAGTGGCCCTGGATGATCCTGCCACATGGGCCCGACTGGTTGGTGAGCGGGCAGCTTTATTTCGGCAGGCCATGCCTATGGCTATGGCTAACCTTCAGATTGCTCAGCATCGAGACACGTTGCGTTATGCTTACACTCGCAGGCTACCACTTGCCTAAATTGAAGAAGTTTCACACGGAGACTATGTTTATCTGAGACAATACGCGCTGGAACCTTCTACTCGTAGACATGTATTGCGAGTTAAAGAGGTGCCGACAGGTGTGTTGGTGTTGCAAGGGTCGACGGACGGCTCAAGGAGCACATGAAGAATTGTGCTCCTTGCCATCTTCCCAACTGGACCCCACGATCGTTCAATTGGGTGCCACCTTCCGATTATCCATGCCAAGTCTGCCAGCGCATCGACGATCCGGAGCTTATGTTGTTGTGTGACGGATGCAATGGTGGATTCCATCTATTTTGTTTGTCTCCACCACTCGCTGAGGTGCCAGCAGGTGTTTGGTATTCCGGAGTAAGGGTACTACGGGAGCAGTTTGGCGGCATTATGTGAGTCTTCTTGGTTGTTTGGTTCTCCGCTTGGTGATGTTGCGCTTTGGGCAGCGCCCCGCCACTGGGAATGAGGTCCGACAATTATGTCGAGATTCTTGTTTTGTTTTGTTGTTATAAACTTAGATCTGGAATGAGAGTGACCGACGCCAGCATGGTTTGGAAGGTGTGTTGCGATGTGTCACTAAAGTGCATAGCCCGGATGGTATTATATGGCACATGGGCGTCACGATGTCATCACGACATGTCATGCTGCGATATGTAGGGCTAACATAAGCGGTTCTAGGTTAATTCGCGCGTATAAATGCGTGGTAAAACACGATTAGGTCAATGGTGTGCCGGTGCCTATATGAATAGGGCGCCCGATGATTTAGGCTTTGGTTGAGAATCCGCGCATGAATGATGATGAACAAAGTTCAGAAGTGATGGCGGGGCGAGGCGAATCAGGCGGGTAGATGGAGACCGGATGAGACGGGACGAGCTTAAGAGGTCCCGTGTTGGTAGCCGGTAGTTGTGAGTGCATGGTAGGCGCAGTCGCGATCGGTGAGCAATGGCTCACGATTGTCATTCTTTTCTATGCAATTCATCCGGTTGGAACAATAGGTTGCATGATCGAGTGAGCATGAGTCCACACTCGCACGTGATGATGCGCGTTTTGTGGACTAGGGAACTCTCCACTCAACTGAGCGGATCGATGCATTTAGCTCGAACCTCAATGAGGTCCGACAATTATGTCGATTCTTGTTTTGTTTTGTTGTTATAAACTTAGGCTGCGGAATAGGAGTGGCCAAACTTAGCATGGTTTGGAAGGTGTGTTGCGATGTGTCACTAAAGTGCATGGTTATAGCACGGATGGTATTATATGGCACATGGTGGGCGTCTGACGGTCTTGTCATAAATCCTGACATATGTCATCTCCTATCCCTTGGTAGGTTGGAGGAATCGATTTTTGAGACAAGAGGCTGGCTATGTGTGTCACCAACCATCGGCAGATGCTATGTATAGTCATGTGACTAGCCGTGATCAAAACAGAAAGTCTTTGGGTATGGATGCATTATTAGTGACGCATCGTGCAAGCCCTAAATGTGCACATGCTCTAAATGTGCAAATTAGGGTGTCCCCAGGCTGCTAGTGCTTAAAACCGTTGACTTGGAGCGATGGAGTTTCCATCGGCTAACATCTTGTAGAATATACAGTCGTTTCAAACTTTCCCCAAGGAGAATGGGCTACAATGAGCGTGTCGAATGTGTCTTGCAGTTTCCCTTCTCAAAGCAAAAATGAGGCTACACTATGCGCACTTTTAACATTCAAGTGCAATCTACTCTCTAAATTGACGCCGTCATCTTCGTTAGGTTCGGCATCATCACCGTCATCTTCATCCTCTGCCACTTTGACTTGCTGGTTGTATGAAGCCCGCAATTCATTCCCTTGATTGCCTTCTTGTCTACCGCATCTGGATGTTTAGAAATTCAAGGTGAAACCATAATACAAGATGACGGTTTTACATAACTTCTCAATATTTTTAGGTTCAACCCCTTCGACCCCTTTTCCCGGTTTGTTGCTTGGCTGGCATCCCCCGAATTATGTATTCTTCAACGTACCTACCCTCAAACGCATCTGTGCTCGATTACACCAGTGAACAAGTAAGTGAGGTGGGTCATCAAACAAACCGTCAATCACCTTCCCAATCCAAAATGGTGCATGTGCGTGTCACACCGAATTTGGGCGCAATGAACATGCCCTTATTTATTTCAACACATCACCATTCAAACGTGTCATTCCCCTCGTTGTCTTTCCAAGTTTTGGTATCGTCCCAAATACATATCTCGTTGTGGAAGGTCCCTCAACAACGCCTCATAATAAAGCTTCATCATCAAGTCGCGAGGTTGGTGTTACTTCTACTTGGACCTCGAATACCACTTCCAAGGATCTTTGGAGGGCCAGGCCCAATGTTTTTGAACAATAACAATCTCTTGTTGGTCCACCCGAGCTTCCCACCATTTGTATTCCTCCGATGTCACATAAGGCCTAAGGGCCGAAAGACCTTCCTTCAAATGAGCCACCATCCGTAGGTGATAAGTCAACTTTCCTTTTCTATCCCTTGATTGGGAGGCGGTTAAAGGAGTTATTGTGTCCAACAGCACGAATGTCAAAACTCAACCCCTGTCTCCCAATAGGGCGTGGAATCTTGCGCTCGATGGCTTACAAACCCACGGTCACCTTTGGCTTCTCGTAATTTTGAATTGGTCGGAAAGAGGTTGTTTAATTTTTTTGACGCCTTGTATGCGTGTCCACCTTCCCTTGCCTTATGGCCAAACATATGACCGGAAGTCCGGAACTTCAGTCAATATCTTCACCTCCGGCTGTGGAGTGTACGCACTAATCAAAATCTCGACAATGCAGGAAGAGTGTGAGCTTCCTTGTGTTTTAAGCTTTTTGAAAAGCATGAAAACATTTGGTCGATTTGATCATGCGTATGCCCCACCAACAAAAACCCCACTTTCACCTTTTCAAACGTCCCCATGTCCACGAGCATGTTGAGATATGCAAAGCTGATTCTTGTTCTCTGCAGTGTTGTCCAATTGCAAATATAACACTTTCGGCAATACTCCTTCGTAGTTATGAATAACATCCCGGATGATGGTAATCGTGAGAGATTGGCATCATTCAAGTTCGCATAATGCAAGTAAGCTCTTGCCTTAAACGTGTAATTGTGGATCATGCACCCAACCACATGAACACGAATACGCACTCCTCATCCAAGTTCTTTGGCCATCAAGTAGATGGGAATCTCCGTCTTCTTTGGTCCATTCCATCGATTGAAAGTAGAAGGTACATATGTGGTTCTACATAACTCTTGCTCCTGTGTTTCGCCATCTTGACCGCCTCCCGATGTAACCGCAAACGATGGGCATCTAAAGCCGCTTGATATTTTCTGTTTGAGAAAACATACACACTCGTGTACATTTGAAGAGACATCCATAGATATGAAGGACCCTCCTATCTTTGGACGATACCGCCCGGGACGTCCCAAATCAAGAAAATTGGTACTCGAAACCACAATGCCTTCGGCTTTTGGTTATGGAGGCGGCCGGCGGGCCCCCACCACATGTATAAATTGTAGGGTGACCCTATGGTCCTTCGCCATGTGGGCGTTGGCCGATTGGTATCCTCAGTCGGAACCTAGTTGCCGTTAAGAGCACTGAGGTGGGCGCCCGGCCGGCGCCCATCTCCGGCTCTTAACGCACCATAGGTTCTTGGCCTCAGCCGGCCCGGCGTCCCACCACATGTACAGCTGGCCTCTTAGGGTTTCATCCCAAGGGTTTTGCATATGTGGGACGACGGTCGGCTGGTGTCGCACCCCATCCCATCATACAAAGATCAGTAAGACCCGGTTATAGGGATCTTGCCCATAAGGCCTCGAGTTCAAAACAACCATTCCCCACTCAAGAAAACCATTTCCATAAGTTCCCATGCATGTCAAAACCAGTAAAGTGGTAACAATTACCTTGATCGGATTTGTGGATCGTGTTCCTAATTGTGCTCTTCGGACCTGTGAGTGAGCACGTGGAAAACCCGTTGGATTTTGGTATTTTCACTCTTGGGAAGTTGCTTTTCCATAACTTCAAGAACCATGGATATTTCACATAGAGGATCCCAGGTTTGATTGCCGCCTCCATATTTCCAACCTTGTGTATGTATGCGGAAGGTTGAAGACCTCCACGTTAATGACCGCCTACCATCATTAGAAATGTCTTATCCATCCGGGATATAGCTCCAAGCATAAGAAGACGTGGTTTGGGGTTAGGCTCAAACCATCCAGGGCATTCAAATGATTCGCTCTTGATTCCTCATCTGTTGTGCCCTATGCAATATACTCTTCTAAATGCCTTCAAAGCGGTGACGCATCGGAATGGACCCCCAAATGTGTGTGCATACTTTACCCCTTTCACATCCCCCTCTCTCCGCTTGAACCAAGGACTCTAGAAATGTCTCTTGCTCTGGCCTGCCCATCCTTAGGAGTCGGTACCTCTGCTCCTGAAACTTTTCTTTAATCAGCTTCTGCAAGCACATTTGATTGTGTGGACTACGGACTTCCCTGGGGGGTTAGAAATTAGGTAGGATTTTGTTTTTTTGTGGGAGCGAAGGATAAAATGAGGCGAAAAAGGAGGAAATAAGCACGGTTAGCACTCCGGACGGCACTCCGGAGTATACTCGACTCGGGAGTGAGGCGTACCTAGACCTCGATGGCGGGCGACAGGATAAGTCCGGACCCACTCCGGGACGAGGCGGGATAAAATGCGGTAACTTAAGTTGGGCGTAAGGCGGACTAAGCGGCACGTGGGCGACCACAGGTGGAGGGGGCATGCGGAGTCGGGCCGTAACCTTGCGAGGCCGTTATAGCGGTATTCACGCCAGCAGGCTGGCAGCGGCGTGGGGCAGTCTGTGGCGGAGTAGGCAGCGGCGTGTAGGGCGAGTAAGCCATGCGGACCTCGGCGATTCTGACAGACGAGGCGCCCTCCGCCCAGAGTTACTCCGGCGTGGTCGCGGAAGAAGGTCATTTCATTGTGACCTCGAGACAATTCGCGATCTCTTGCGCTCCATGATCCGGCTCTGGCGGTATCTCGTGGGACACTCGGGCGTCTTGTCGCTCACCGTTGAGGTCGGGCGTGACGGCGCGTGCGGCCGATCTGGCGGCTCGGCAAGGGAGAAGGCGATGGCACCCAAAAGCCAGCGGAGTTTGGGAGCCATGGAACCTTGTGGGCGCAACATTGTGACCGGCGCTATCCGGACTTTGGGCTCTGGCTCCGAGGCGGGAGGGTGGTGCGGAGTGGCATTTGGATGTGTTCAAATAGTGCGGACATTTGATGTCACTCTGGTCAGGAGTTTGCGGAAGATCTTTGGCGGCGGTCAATAAGGAGGTGCGGTCAAGAACCTCGGGAGGACCAAGGCGATGGACCTTGGAGGTCTGAGGCCTAGCCGCCCCGGAAGAGGGGTGGTGCGGGCCCCTCAAGGCGAAGGGAAGATAGGCCCGACAGCGATGCTAAGGCACAGGGCGCGGACCTGTGATTGGGCGATATCAGAACTGTTGGGCCGGTCGAGTCGAGGCGGTGGCGGATCATTGATCCTTTGGAACCTACTCACCAAGGTGGATCACCTTGGTGATAATCTATTAGTGTTCTGCAGCTGCGGGAAGAAGGCGGGAGGAAGGATTATCTTGCGGTTTAGCGAGGCTCATAGCTCGGGGCAGAAGCCCCGCCATCAGGTCCCACGATCCATGTATGGGGCATTTGAACTCCTCGGGAAGGAGCTTGAGCGGCGCTCGGGAAAGGGGGAGGCCTCCGGAAGTGGAGGCAGGCGGAGGAGGAGGCGGTCGTCAAAACCAAGCGGACTCGGGAGGAGGGGCGGGAGGGATTAGGACTCCATCGTGGAGCGGACCCCTCACCACCCAGTATGGGAAGCAATTCCGCCTCCCTCCTTGGTGCCCCAACCCAGGCAGGATCCAGCGAGGCGGCCCAGGCCCGCCGCCATCACTCGGTGAGGCCCGGACCGGAGAGGCGAAGAGCAAGACCACGGCTGCGGCACCCGGTCGGTGCAGTACCTCTTCCCTAGCGGAGTGGCAAGCGGAGGAAGCGATGGGAGGCGAGGGCGCCCGAGAGGACAAGCGGCGCATCGAGCAGTCTGTCGCCCGGCGGAAGGGCAAAAGGCGTGCTCCGGACTCCATCACCTCCAGCCCGGAGAAAGAGGCGGAGAAAGGGCTCATGACCAAAAGGGCCAAGGAGGAAGCTCGGGGCTCGGCCTCGGGACCTAAGGGTCTGATTGGGTCCGGAGAACCAGTCCGGACTTGCTCGGGGCTGCGGTAAGGTCTTGACGGACCGTGAGATCTGCTCCCGCTCGGACTTTGTAGCCTCACGGCGGCCGTGGAGGAAACACAGGCGGGTCCCCGTCATGGACGGTATGCTGCAGGAATACATGCGGGATGGCGAGAAGGCCGGAGGTGGAAGCCACCGGGCGCATGGTGCTCCTCCGGGAGGCGGTTGGAGGGAGCCAGGCGAAGGAAGGCGAAGCTCGGCGGATTGAGAAGGAAAACGGGAGGCGGAGAGGAGGTCTGGTCCATCCGCAGGCCGGACCAAATTCCTTCAGTGGAGGAGCAGTGAGCAGGCCAAGAGGCCCAGGCGGAGGACCTCTGCGGAGGGGGCGTAAGGAGGCAGGCCTTGGCGCAGCGGAGCAGGCGGGATCTGTGAGGCGGCCAGCGGACGAGCCAAGTGGGAGGCTCGGTGAAGGTGGGAGGCGGAGGCCAGGCCGATCGCGATCACTATCGGCGTGATCGGGCCGGTGGAGGCGGCGAGAGGCCAGCCAATCGAAGGCCGAGCAAGTGGCGTGAACAAGCACGGTCGGCCGTGAGGAGGCTGGAGGCCGGCCACGGGAGATTGGGGACCTCGAGTGCAGTGCAGGAGGTAGAAGAGGCGGGCGGAGGCTGGAGGACAACAAGGACACCTTGGGTTGCAACTCCAAGATGCATCGGAGGCGGGGTTCTCAGAGAGAATCCAAGACTTGACGAGAGGTGCGCCTCCTCCGCTTGAAACGGAGGAGGAGAATAGGCGGCAGTGCGAGGAGTTCGGCGTCGCAAGGTTGCGGCGGGATGTGGAGCGGAAGCCGAGTCGGACGGGGATCTGGCCCGCTGGAGAAGGAAGTGGAGGACCTCAGGAAAGAATAGGCGGAGGAAAGCCTTTGGAGGAAAGGCTGTTGCTCGTCCGGTTGCGAGGGAAGCGAGCTCGGCTCCATGGCCCATAAGCGGCGGGCTGGAACAGCGGAGGAGGAGAGCGTCGGCGAAGGTTGCAAGTAGAGCGGCCTTGGCGGCCTCAAGTCGCCTACGGTGGTAAGCAGCCCGGAGGCAGGCGGTGGTGGGCGATCTGCTTTCGAGCACCTGGAGGAGAATGCAAGGTGCTCGGGCTCATGTGGAGGCGATTGACAAGTCGATTCCGACTTACGCCTACTACCAGAGCTCCTCAAGGCTGGAGGTCCTGCGCCACCCTAGGCGGGAGGTGGACTTCGGAAGGATGGAAGGAGGCGAGAGGGGCGGACCGGGGGGACAGCTGGCCAGGAGTCCTAGGGCTTTGAGCGAAGGAGGCGTGGAGGAGGAGGAGGAAGAGGCGCCACCGGAGGTAAGCACTCGGCACCCTCGCATGGAAGGGAGGAGGATCTTGGAGAGGAAGGGAAAGGGTGCAGCCGGGCATTGGGGAACCAAGGGAGGCTCGATGGATGAACCGACCAGCCGGTGAGGAGGCATGGGCACGAGGTCGGACTTTGTCGGACTCACGAGAGCGGATCAGTCGGCCCCAGAGTCTGGACTTAGGGATCGGACTCTAGTAGCAAGGACCACGAGGTCCGGACCCGAGGAAGGTTGGGTCGAGGCCGGACCCAGGCAATCCGGACCAGGGGACTCGGAGCCGAGGCCGGACCCGGAGGAAGACCTGGGGTCAGGACTCGTCGAGGCAGTCTGAGGTCCAAACTCGGGAGTGGGGAGAGCCGATCCTGCAGTGATCCGGCCCTTGGAGGCCCTTTGAGGCCCGCCGGAGAGAAGAGGGAGGGCGAGGAAGACTTGGTGGTGACCGCGTTGTCGAGGCCGGTGGCGCGACTGAGACCCTCGGGAAGAGGAAGGGTCCGCCTCGCGGATCATAGGTGCTTGCGGCCAGCGGGGCTCGGCTTTGGGCCGGTGCCAAGAAGGAATGAGGCCATCCAGCCCCCACCAGCGGCGATAGGCGGAATAGGGAGGGGTAGTAGGCGGTGGTTAGGGCACCTGGTGGCCTCATTTCGAATAGAGGTGTAATAAAGCGCCGACCTTGGTAGTATAAGAGCTAAGGCCGCATACAGATAAATCATCTTTCTCTTGGTGTTGATGCGCGTTCTTGCGGACCTTTGTGTGTCTTCTTGCTAACGTGAGTCTGAGTCAGGCGAGCACGGACTCGGGAGATTGATCGGGGTCACAGTGGCCGGACCTAGCGTGTTGTGGTGTGTGTGGGGGGTGGTGGTGACCCGTGCTCGTCCGAGCCGGCCCGGCCGAGCAGGGCGTGTGGCCGGAGGAACTCGGGAGGCGTCTGAGCCCGGACGGAGGCCGTGAACGGAGGTCGGTGTGTCTTTCTAAGGCGATGAGTGTGGCGTGAGGGAGAGGAAAGGGAGTGTGGTGACGGATGTGAGCGATCTCGGGCCTTGACAGGTCCCTAAGCGTTTAGCCATCTGGGCTGTCACGGTGAGCGTTGTAGTTAGGAGTATGTGCGTTGAGGTGAGCAGGCGCTAGTGTAGGAATCACACGAAGCGGTGACTATCATTCCCTTAAACGCGGACTTCTTATCTAGCGACCGCGAGGTTATGTGCCGAGGTACAGCCATCGGTGATCATAGATTAACATGGTTTGAAATCCGAGTCACCTCTCCTTCACTTTTCTTCAATGTGACACCAGCAGCGTCTCGTTGAGGTGCAATGCTTTGCTCGCTTGGCCGATCGGCATCTCACCGCGCTTGGGATGGAGCAGTGACGGCAGTCGGTGTGAAGTGGTCGGCTTCATCTTCATCCTCGGAGGGTTCGTGCTCACCTGGGAGGTCTTCTCGTGACCACCATCAAACAATCCCTGCAACAGTGGTCCATTCTCACGGTTGAGGATGAGGACTCTCGAATTGGATCCGGGAGGCGTGTAGATGGGCTCCCTCAATGGCTGCGTATAGATGCAAATTCCAGGGTGTGAGGCACACCGGCATGTTTGGTGACGCCAAGTGTCGGCCTCGTTGAGCCTACATGGGCGGTGCGAACCACGACTTAACAAGCTACTGGTGCCTCTTCCAAAAGTGGGAAAAGTAACCACAACAAACCTTCATGTGGAGGACTCGTGGGTATTGCACCGGAATATGTGAACTTGGAGGAGCGTTCAAGATAGCGAGCCTCTTCCTCTGCGGACCATGTCTCCATTTCTTTGGAATTGCGAGGGCCCGGTCCTCCACTTGAACCTCCTGCGCCCACAGGCATGGTCGTTGCACAAGTTGCATCTTGTATCATGAATGGTATGGGAAAAGACAATGGCGAAACAAGACCAACCTCATCTCCGCAGCGTGTGTCAAATGCAACATCGCACTTATCGCGCAAGGAAGGAAAGCACAAGACTTTGCGAGCACCGGTAGTGGCTAGCGGATATCGAGCCTCCCTCCGGCTTTGCTATATGGCGTCGGGGCGGCCCTCGCATCCCCAGTGCCACCGCCTAAGAGGTTGATGGGATTGCCTCGAAATAAGTGCGGACAATGAAGTGGTTGACGGTCATGCACGAGATTGGAAAATCCAAGCATAATTGCAGCCACCGAAAAAGTTGATGGCGGCGGGCCGGCCTAAAATAGTAAGCTCGTCAAAATTGAGTTTAAGGTTATTTTAGAGAAACACGGTTATGAAAACCATTTGGGGTTATGGAAGAAAACCCTACTTTTACGTCGCTTAACCCTTCGTTAAGGCCTCCTCTTTTCGAACTTAAGGGCTACCGTTTGCAAGGCCGGTGACAGTAGTTCATGTCCGATTTCGAGCGCACACCTCACCGTGATGCCGCTTCTTTTGTCGCGCTGCCGAGCGCCATCTTTGGGAGTGAGGCGCCACCGCCGCTCGCCGCCCTAGACCGCCGCGCTCGTTGGCGCAACTTTGCCGCTGTGTGCGCAAGCTCTTAGGCGGCGCCAAGCTCTTGAGAGGCGGCGATCTAGCAGTGAGTTAGCGGTCACAGGCTTTGTGCATCTCTTTGTGATTACGGAGTGGGGTTGCCTTGCAGAGAAGATGGCAAGCGGGGAGGAGCAAGAAGGACCAGCCTTTGGAGGAATATGGCTGCCATGCGGAGAAGGCGGAGGCTCAAAGGCGAGAAGCGGCACCGCACGCGGACATCGAGGCACCTCCATCCAGTCGGTTGGAGACATCTTGCCATCCGCCATGCTCCAACAGGGGCGGCATTCTTGAGGGGCAAAAGCAACGGCATCCTCGCCAAAATCAGTTCCACAAAGGTTGCTTTGGAGAGCAAGGGACGAAGGTTGGTAAGGCGAAACAACCTATTCCATCCCGATTCATCCTGCTATGAGGAGATCCATATCAGCGTGTATCCGCGGCTCGACAATGTTGTGGTTGTGGAGAAGAAGGATGCTTGGGATCCACCCTCGACATGCGCCATGGACCCCTTTGTTGAAGTTGTGGATCATGGGATATAGGGGGCTCGCCAAGAGCAAGAGCTGGGTTGTTTGGGCTACTTTGGACTTCAATGAAGGGAGCGAGTTCACTTTTTGTGCACCACAAAGGCATACCAAGATGAGGAAGTTTCCGGGATCCGCTTATACAAGTCTCTTGTTCTTAGCCCGAAAGGGTTTCACGGAAGAAGTGTGCACCTCGTGGCCTTGTTGAAGATTTCCGCGATTCCATGCGACGAGAGTAAGTATTGCCCAGGCGCATTCCTTCGCAGTTCTTCACATGTGAGAGTCACTGACATTGTGGATATGTTTTTCCTACCATCTTCCAGGCACCACTAGTTGCGAGGGCACTCATACGAGCTATCTGCGAAAAGATTACACAAACTATGAGGGCCCACAAGAGAGAAATGTCTATGCGTCGAGCCCAAGCCTCCATACAGAGAACTGGTGATGTGGTGGAAGGTATGGAAGAAGATCATGAGGAGAGTGAGCTTGGCCCATCGACGAGGAAGATGGGGCTTTACCAAGTCAAGCATTGACAAGGATCCGGGGCACGGGAATCGGACGAGATCAGGACCTTCCCAATCTTCTAACTCACTCCTTCCGTTATGGTTCCCACCATGCAATATGACCCGGATGCGGCGCTGGGCGCCTAGTCATCTTCGGGTTCCCAAGAAGAGCCGGATCCTGGTTTATAAGATTCAAGGAAGGTGCGGTGGTTTGGGGGCGCCTGAATCCTCCCACCACACAGGGGAAGAGAGCGATGGCACCGGTCGGCGTGTTCGTCCCTGAGAAAAGGACATGGCGGATGCGGGGATGTGGGTATGGGAGAGGAGGGCGCGGCCGGCGCCCTCAACCTTCATGCCCCAAACGATCAGTGACCTCAGTGGCGGGCGCAAGGGCAAGGGAAGTCAGAAGCACACACACAGGACGGAGGTGGGAAGGAAAACCAAAAGGCAAAGAAGGGTGGAAGAGAAGATGCCATGGGAGGGGACATAACCACGGTTCATATTCAAACCGACGAGGAAAGGTTGGAAGAGGCTATGAGGGATGCGGATCCATTGATCGCTTAAGGGATTGCATACTCGAAGAAGGTGGTGCGAAGCGTGTTAGTGAAGTTGGAGAACTTGAGAGGCCTGTTACTCCGGAGGGTTGATGAGGCTTGGGCAAACTATCTTGCCCGTGTTATAGCGAAGATAGGAGGGAGTTCGCCTCTTTTGTGTATGATTGATCCGGAGTGTCGATCCGAGCAATGTGGAAGCAATGGCGTGCAAAGAAGTATGTCATGGGAGTTCTTGGTGGTAACCACTCGCGCTATGAAGCACTTATCGATATCTCACCCGGAAAGAAGCGGTTCCAATATGTTGAAGCACATGTGTATTGTGGGCTTACTGCATGAGATGCGGGTGCTTGCAGATCACAATATGATGTCCGGAAAGAAGAAGATGAACTTTATAGAGCAAGTCGGTATTTAAGGGACGAGTTGATCATCGCAAAGAGGGAAGAAGTGCAAATGACCATGTCCGGAAATACAATCATACAAAGTCCTAGGTTTGATTGAAGGCGATGAAGGGAGGAGGACGTGTACAAGCGAACAA
Organism: Anthoceros angustus; assembly: GCA_010909165.1. Classification (NCBI taxonomy): domain Eukaryota; kingdom Viridiplantae; phylum Streptophyta; class Anthocerotopsida; order Anthocerotales; family Anthocerotaceae; genus Anthoceros; species Anthoceros angustus. The sequence goes on from MU008175.1 coordinate 393,185, forward strand.
AGTGGACAATCGGACCCACATTCTGTATTGCTAAGCGTGATGGGAAGGTGTGGGAGAATGTGGACAAGATTTTTCCAAATGGGAAGCGGAGAGCTTCAGGAAGAAACACGTTCTGCGGGACAAGCAAGAAAGGGAAAGGCAAGCGCAAGCTGGCGGATGACCCAAGCAGTTGATAGTGTACGTCAAGCCTAGAGACATGTTGGCCAAGCCCGAAATCTTTCGTGGAATACCGGTTGGAGTGTGGCCAGAAATGATAAGCGCCAGAAGGTGTTAACGTGATAGATCCAAGGGGATGGAGGAAGAGATCACTGAAAAAATTTCATATCATACAAGTAGCAATGGTGAAGCATCTCTCGTCATTTGAAGAGGTGCGCGAGTATCCTTTACATTCGGACAATATGCTATCGATTCCAACGACCTTCTCCGGAAAGGTATGTCCGAGTTTCGTCATATTGAACAGGGACCGGGGGCGATGCGGGCGCGGCCCGGCACGCCCGTCCCCATATGTTTGATGATGCTTGTCCGCCCTCACTTCATATATGGGTTTGTAGGCGCCGCCAGCGCGCCTTCAACGGAATGAGCGCCGGGCCGGCGCCTCTCAGCGTGACTAAAGCGTTTTCGCAGCAATTGAAAGACATCAAGTCGAAAAACTCCCGACTTCCATTTTATTTTCGAGATAAACAATTGGAAAGGGCTTGAAGGCGAGCGCATTAGCGGACAAGGACACGGAGGAAGGTCTTGAGGTTTTCACAGTTCCATCAACGAGCCGGTACAATACCAAATCGAAAGTCGTGATGTACAAGATATGCGTGGTTTCTCGGGGCAAGGCGGTACACACTTCGTCATGGATGTGCCCCGAGGTTTTAACATTGGACCTATGGACAAGAGGGTGGATAAGCAATGATGGATTCTCTTCCAAAGCTTTGTTGAGAAGACCACTAGCGATGAGGATGATTGTGATGCATGGAGTGGAGGAGGCATACAATTAGAGAATCAATGCGAAAGTGGAGCAGAAAGGGGCTTGGTGTCGTTCGTATGGGACAAGACAAACATGAACAATGTGGATTTGAGGCATGGAATACATAACTATCGGATGGGGTCTCAAGGATGGGAGCACAAAGGGAATTGCAATGCTACCAAATGCTATGCATGGAACATTCAACAATGGAAGGTCTCATTGCTCACGACTTGTCAAAAACAGTTTACATGTCACATGACAAGTTGGTGGTCCGCCTTACGAGACCACTAGGGTTGATGACGAGACTTATTACAACCTTCTCCAAAGAGGGAGATTGGGTTGGATGCATGCTCGGGAGCGCACTATTAGCGTTACTTGCGGGGAAGGAGTTGTATCGCCATCGGTGACTTGAGATGTCAGTTATATTTCACAAAGAATTCATGGATTTGAGGTGCTCCCGGATGCGGTTGAGGAGTTGAATTTTGAAGCCCCGGAGAGGACTTACGATTACGGGCAAAGGAGGTTTGCATCGTGAGAAGGACTCCTTGAAAGCACAAGTGGTTTCTTTGAGTGCCGTCGGAATAAGAGCGGGGTGGCGATTTGTTGGAGGCTGGCCAACAAACACTCGAGAAGCGTTTGGCGATGGGGCGGATGGTAATGATGAAGACACGAGATGGGAGCGAGGACTCGAGGGCTTTGGTTGAAGTCGACACTTTCGATGAGGAAGAACTTGAGCGGATCTGAACTTGGTAGTTTATGATTGATGTCAGCAAGCACCGGTTGAGTCAGTTAGCCCCGAGACGCGTTTGTAGTTGTGAACTATTATGCATGCTAGTGGTCAATTTTTGGCGGAACCTAAAGCGAGGATGGTCTCCAAGCGGCTTGCAGACGTACCCATACCTAGTTTTGTTGTGTTATTACTAGGCCTTTTGTCAATGTGGAAATGGATCATCGCACAAAACAAACTACTTTTGACCACTAGCGGGCGCTGCCCTTGACCCTTCCAGTTTTGTTGTTTCACAAGCTGCGCGCATTTTGTAGGAATCATTGTCCATGGTATGGGACACGGAAATCCAAAAACACGGTTTTGGGAACCATGTGTTATACGTGAAGGAGGTTTCGTTCAACGGAAGGGGTTGGATATTCACCCTTCAATGAATACCATGTTTGCATTGTCTCTTCTTTCTTGCGTGCAAAGGATGCAAGCTACGCAATTTTTTGAGTCTTCAATGAGCTTTCTCCAAAATCCCATGAACACCTCCATCGGATTGGTGTGATTAGGTGTCAAGATATGCTCATCCACCCCTCATGGTGCGCCAACCTCTCTGCAGCTCAAGCTAACAACCGTAGGTGTCACGATGGCTGACAGTTCCGGCAATGCCTTTGGTGAGCATTGATTGCCGTGGCCAGTTTAGCGTTGTAGGCTAAGCGCAAAGCACTCTGGAAAAGAGGATTAGGCGTAGCCACCGTTGCCATGAGATCCACCTGGTGCGCCTCATACTGGTCCAAAGCCTCATCTGCTAGGTACCCAGCCAACTGCTCAAACATGTATAAATGATTGTATGCCGAACCATGTTTGAACTTCACTCGGCTGATCATGCCATTGATAAACAGCTTGAAATCTCGCAATGTCTCGATTACTGGCAGAATCTCTCATATATACGTATGATGGTCCTCCTCCTCCATAATGTATGCAGATCCACAGATAATGAGGTACATCCAGAAATCTGTTGCCGTTCTTGGGGCTGTCCGAAAGAGATGCTCTGATGGATGCTCTTCTTCTTCGAATGAGTGCTTGACGCTAGCGAAATTTGTAGTGACAAGGGTGACCAATTAGTCAGACTTGTGGCTTGGCGAGGGTGTTGGAGGCGAATCTTCATAGCGTCATACGCCCTTCTAGCTGCCTCACAGCTGCCCACCTCCTCCTTGCGTGCACTCGCTCAGGAGCAATCCTGCTGGGAATGTCCCGGGTTCGGAGTCGGAGGACTGGTCTCATGCTCCTCAGGTTGCATTCCCCCATGAACACGCATATGTCGATTCTTGTTTTGTTTTGTTGTTATAAACTTAGATCATGGAATGAGAGTGACCGACGCTACTTAGCATGGTTTGGAAGGTGTGTCATGTGTCACTAAAGTGCATAGCTGGATGGTATTATATGGCACATGACCGGGCCGATATCGATGTCATCACGATGACCGCATGCCGCGATATGTAGGCATAAGCGGTTCTAGGTTAATTCGCATGTGGGTATAAATGCGCGTATGTAAAACACGATTAGGTCAATGGTGTGCGTGCGTGAATAGGGCCAGAGATTTAGGCTTTTGGTTGAGAATCCGCGCATGAATGATGATGCGAACAAAGTTACCGAGAAGTGATGAGCGGAGCGAATCAGCAGCTGGCGAGATGGAGACGGATGAGACGGGGACGAGCTTAAGAGGTCCCGTGTTGGTAGCCGAGTCACAGAGAGTCTCAATGCGAAAGCGCGGTCGCGAGCATCGGGCCGAGCAATGGCTCACGATTGTCATTCTTTTCTATGCAATTCATCCGTTGGAACAATAGGTTGCATGATCGAGTGAGCATGAGTCCACACTCGCATTGATGATGCGCGCGCTTTTTGTGGACTAGGGAACTCCACTCAACTCGAGCGGATGCGGCATTTAGCTCGAACCTCTCGAATGAGGTCCGACAATTATGTCGTGATTCTTGTTTTGTTTTGTTGTTATAAACTTAGACCGGAATGAGAGTGACCGACGCTACCGACTTAGCATGGTTTGGAAGGTGTGTTGCGATGTGTCACTAAAGTGCATGGTTGTAGCTGGATGGTATGCACGGCACATGATCGTCAGATCGGCGTCATCACGACATATGTCATCTCTATCCCTTGGTAGGTTGGAGGAATCGATTTTTGAGACAAGAGGGTCGTCAGATGTGTCACCAACCATCCGGATGATGCTATGTATAGTCATGTGACTAGCGTGATCAAAACAGGAAAGTGCCGGTATGGATGCATTATTAGTGATCGCATCGCAAGCCCTAAATGTGCACATGCTCTAAATGTGCAAACGCGGCAAAAGGGTGTCCCCGAATCAGGCTAGTGCTTTAGGACTCAAAACCGCTCAAGATTGGAGCAAAGGGGAGTTTCCATCGGCTAACATCTTGTAGAATATACTGTGTCGCTTTCAAACTTTCCCCAAGGAGAATGGGCTACAATGAACGATTTCGAATGTGTCTTGCACTTCCCTTCTCAAACAGAAAATGAGGATACACCTATGCGCACTTTTAACATTCAAGTGCAATCTACTCTCCTTCTAAATTGACGCCGTCATCTTCGTAGGTTCGGCATCATCACCGCCATCTTCACTCCTGTGCCACTTTGACTTGGGTTGTATGAAGCCCGCAATTCATTCAAATTTTGTCCTTGATTGCCTTCTTGTCTACCGATACAGATGTTTCCGAGAATTCAAGGTGAAACCATAATACAAGATGACGGTTTTGTACATAAACTTCGAATATTTTTAGGTTCAACCCTTCGACCCCTTTTCCGGTTTGTTGCTTGGCTGCATCTCCTCAATTATGTATTCTTCAACGTCTACCCTCAAACGCATCTGTGCTCTGCCTCATCAAAGGAACAAGTAAGTGAGGTGGGTCATCAAACAAACCGTCAATCACCTTCCCAATCCAAAATGGTCTCATAGCGTGTCCTACGGGGAACGCAATGAACATGCCCTTATTTATTTCCAACACATCACCATTCAAACGTGTCATTCCCTCCTTGTCTTTCCAAGTTTTGGTATCGTCCCAAATACATATCTCGTTGTGGAAGGTCCTCAACAACGCCTGTAATAAAGCTTCATCATCAAGTCGCAGAGGTTGGGTCACATTTACTTCTGGACCTCGAATACCACTTCCAAGGATGTGGAGGACGAGCCCAATGTTGTTTTGAACAATAACAAGAATCTCTTGTTGGTCCACCCGTAAAGCTTCCCACCATTTGTATTCCTCCGATGTCACATAAGGCCTAAGGGCCAAAGACCTTCCTTCAAATGAGCCACACCATCCGTAGGTGATAAGTCTCGCCAACTTTCCTTTTCTATCCCTTGACCGAGGGCGGTTAAGGAGCCGCCAAGATTGTGTCCAACCACGAATGTCAAAAACTCCAACCCGCCTCCCAATAGGCGATGTGGAATACGCTTGCTCGATGATGCATACAAACCCACGGTCACCTTTGGCTTCTCTCGTAATTTTGAATTGTGCCGGAAAGAGAGTTGTTTAATTTTTGTAGCGTGTCCACCTTCCCTTGCCTTATGGGCCAAACATATGACCGGAAGTCCGAACTTCACCAATATCTTCACCTCCAGGAGTGTACGCACTAATCAAAATCTCGATGCGGTGAAGAGTGTGAGCTTCCTTGTTTTTAAGCTTTTGAAAAGCATGAAAACATTTGGTCGATTTGATCATGCGATGCCCCACCAACAAAACCCCACTTTCACCTTTTCAAACGTCCCCATGTCCACGAGCATGTTGAGATATGCAAACAAGATTGATTCTTGTTCTCTCTCGCAGTGTTGTCCAATTGCAAATATAACACTTTCGGCAATACTCCTTCGTAGTTATGAATAACATCCTGGATGATGGTAATCGAGATTGGCATCATTCAAGTTCGCATAATGCAAGTAAGCTCTTGCCTTAAACGTAATTGTGGATCATGCACCCAACCACATGAACTCGAATACGACTCCTCATCCAAGTTCTTTGGCCATCAAGTAGATGGGAATCTCCGTCTTCTTTGGTCCATTCCATCGATTGAAAGTAGAAGGTACATATGTGGTTCTACATAACTCTTGCTCCCGTGTTTCGCCATCTTCACCGCTCGATGTAACCGCAAACGATGGGCATCTAAAGCCGCTTGATATTTTTTGCTCGAAAACATACACACCGTCGTACATTTGAAGAGACATCCTAGATATGAAGGACCCTCCTATCGACAAGACATCGCTGGGGCGACGCCCGCCCCAAATCAACGGAGGAAGAACCTTCATGTTCCGTCCTAGCGCATTTGCGTCAATTGTCGTTGGCGTACACGAGCAACCACAATGCCATGCTCGGCTTTTGGTTATGGAGGCCCGGGCGCCCACCACATGTATAAATTGTAGGGTGACCTGTATGGTCCTTCGCCATGTGGGCCTTGGTATCCTCGCCGATGGTTTTATGGTTAAAAGAGCACTGAGGTGGGGCGCACGGCCCCCATCTCCGTGGGGCTCTTCAACGCACCATAGGGTTCTTGGCCTCCCCGGGCCCCGGCCCCACCACATGTCTGGCCTCTCGGGTTTCATCCCAAGGGTTTGCATATGGGGACGGGGCCGACCCATCCCATCATACAAAGATCGAAGACCTTATAGGATCTTGCCCATAAAGCCTCGAGTTCAAAAACAACCATTCCCCACTCAAGAAAACCATTTCCATAAGTTCCCATGCATGTCAACCAGCCCTCACGAAAGTGGTAACAATTACCTTGATCGGATTTAGGATCGGTTCCTAATTGTGCTCTTCAGACACACAGAGTGAGCACGTGGAAAACCCGTTGATTTTGGTATTTTCACTCTTGGGAAGTTGCTTTTCCATAACTTCAAGAACCATGGATATTTCACATAGAGGATCCCAGAGGTTTCGAGGTTTTTGTCACCAGACATACTCCATATTTCCAACCTTGTGTATGTGTCCGGAAGGTTGAAGACCTCCACGCTCGGTACCGCCTACCATCATTAGAAATGTCTTATCCATCTGTGATATCGCTCCCAACTGCATAAGAAGACTGTGGTTTGGGTTAGGCTCGAAACCATCCCACGGGCATTCAAATGATTCGCTTCGGGCCTCATATCTCAAGTAGCCCTATGAAATATACTCTTCTAAATGCCTTCAAGCAGCAACAGACGGAATGGACCCCAAAATGTGTGTGCATACTTACCTTTCACATCCCCCTCCGCCAACCAAGGACTCTAGAAATGTCTCTTGCTCGCCCATCCTTAGGAATCGGTACCTGCCCGAAACTTTTCTTTAATCACCTTCAAGCACACATTTGATTGTGTGGACTACGGACTCGGGGTTAGAAATTAGGTAGGATTTTGTTTTTGGGAGCGAAGGACAAAATGAGGCGAAAAGGAGGAAATAAGCCCTGCTAGCACTGACGACTGAGTATACTCCGACCGGAGTGAGGAACGACTAGACCTACGATGGCGGCGTGCACAAGGTAACGGGTAAGTCCGACCCACCTGTGACCGTGATAAGTACGCCAGGAAAGTAACTTAGAAGTTGGGAAGGACGACTAGGCGACGCCACGTGGACGACCCCGAGTGGAGGACGGCATGCGCCGGTCAGACCGTGAACCTGCTGTGAGGTCTATAGTATTCACGCCCGCGCGCGGCGAGGGGCCGCAGTACGCGCAGTAAGGCCGAGTACGCTGGCAACAGAGGCCGCAGTAAGCCATGCACTGCGCCACGGACAGTGGAAGAGGCGCCCCGCCGCATTCCCGGCGTGGTCGCAAGAAGGTCATTTCACGCCACCGAGACACCGCGATCCTCGCGCCCGCAACCGCCTCCGCGGTATCTCGGGACACTGACGCCTCGCGCGCTCACCGCTGAGGTCGAGCAAGAACGCGAAGAAGGCAACGTGCCAGCCTCGGCTGCCAAGAACCAAGGGAGGAGAAGGCGATGGCACCCAAAAGCCCTGGAAGTTTGGGAGCCATGGAACCTTGTGGAGCGCAACATTGTGACCCGCGCTATCCGGACTTTGGGCTCGCCCGTGAAGCGGAGAATTGGTGCAGGAGTGGCATTTGGATGTGTTCCATGGTCCGACATTTGACAGTCACTGTCCGGGAGTTTGCCCTAAGATGTCAAGCGGTCAATAAGGAGGTGCGGTCCAAGAACCTCCGGGAGGACCCAAGGCGATGGACCTTGAGGTCCCAAGGCGCCTACAACCGCCCCAAGGAGGAAGAGGGGAGGGTGCCGAGCCCTCAAGGCGAAGGGGAAGATAGGCCCACAGTGGCGTTAAGGCTCGACGCAACGACCACCAACGGTTGGTCGATATCCGACCTGGATGAGGCCGTATGGCGGTGGCCCGGATCATCGTCCATCGAACCTACTCACCAAGGTGGATCACCTTGGTGATAATCTATTGGTGTTCCCCGCACGCGCCGCAATGGGAAGAGGGCGACCGGGAAGGATTATCTTCGCTTAGCCAGAGGCTCGAAGCTCAGACCGAGAAGCCTTCGCCATTCTGGGCCGCCCCCATACCGATCCATGTATGGGGGCATTTCTCCTCAAGGAAGGAGAGCTTGAGCGAGCGCCCGAAAGGACCGAGGCCCCCGAAGTGGAGCGGCAAGGGCGCCGAGGGAGGAGGCCTCGAAAACCAAACGGACTGGAGGAGGACGATCGAGGATTCCTGACCCATACGCTGAACGGACCCCTCACCACCTGTGGAAGTATGGGAAGCACCCCGCCTCCTTCCGTGCCCCAACCGTAATGCCCAAGCAGAAGCGCCTGACCCCAGCCACCGCCATCACTCCCCGAGGAGCCCGCCGACTGTGAGAGAGCCAAGAAACGCAAGACCACTTACCAACGCTGCACCCCGGCCAAGATTCTTCCCCGCCGAGTGGCAAGAAGTGAGGAAGCAGAAGGAGGTAGGACGCCTGTGGAGTGAGGACACCGGCAGCAGATCCAGAGCCGGGTCCTGCCGGCTGTGAAGGGGCAAAGGGCGTGCTCCTGACTCCATCACCTCCGCCGAGCCCTGTGGAGGAAAAGGGCGGAGAAGGAGCTCGCGCCAAAAGGGCCAAGGAGGGGAAGCCCGAGCCAAGACTGACCTAAGGGTCCCGATTGTCCGAGAACCCCCGACTTGCTCCCGGATCGATGGAGGTCCTGACGACCGTGAGATGCCGGCCCCGCCACGGACTTTGTGGGAGCCTCACTCAGCAGCCGGCCGTGGAGGAAACACGGCGGGGTCCTGCTACCGCCATGGACGGATGCCTGGGGTCTGGGCGGATGGCCGAGAAGGCCTGTGGAGGTGAAGCCACCCGAGGCGCATGGTACTCCAGCAGCTGAGGGAGCCCAGAGGAAGGAAGGCCAAGCTCCCAGGATTGAGGAAGGAAACGCCGGAGGCGGAGAGGGGAGGTCCGTCCATCCGCAAGGACCGGACTAAATTCCTTCACCGAGGAACAAGGGCCAAGGAGGCCCAAGCGCGGCGGAGGACCTCCGCAGTGAGGGGCGAGCGCAGAAGCAGAGGACGCCCGGCGCAAGCGAACGGGCGCGGATCTCGCGAGGCACTGACCGACCAGAGCCAAGCGAGAGGCTGTGTGAAGGTGGCCAAGGAGGCGGAGGCCACGGCGGGCCGATCGCGATCACCATCCGTGATCGAACCGGAGGAGGCGGCCGAGAGAGCCACGCCAATCAAGGCCGAGCAAGTGGTCAAGGAGCACCGAGCCGTGAGGAGGCATCGGAGGCCAGCACCCGGGAGATTGGGGACCCTGTGGTGCACTGCAGGAGGTAGAAGGGCAGGAGCCGGAGGACAAAGGACACCTTGGAGTTGCAACCCAAGATGCACGGAAAGCAGGGGTTCTCAACGAGAATCCAAGACTTCGAGCGAGAGGTAGAACGCCCAGCCCGCTTGAAGACGGAGGAGAATAGGCGGCGGCAAGGAGTTCGACGCGCAAGGTTGCAGCAGGATGTGGCGAAGCCGTGAGCCTGACGGGATACCCGGAGAAGGAAGTGGAGGACCTCCGGAAAGAATAGACGAAGGGGAAGAAAGCACTGGAGGAAAGGCCAGCTTGCTCGTCCGGCAGGAAGGTAAGGGAGCTCACCCATGGCCCGCAAATCAAGTGAGTCAACAACGACGGAGGAGGAGAACGCCGAGCAGCAAGGTTGCAAGAGGTAACTGAGGCAGCCTTGACGGCCTCAAGGGAGTCCGCCTACCATCCGTAAGCTTGGCCACGGAGACGGCGCCAGGTGGGCGATCCGCCTGCCACGGAGCACCTGAGGAGGGAGTACCGGTGCCCGGCTCATGTAGGAGGCGATTCAAGTCGATTCCGACCGCCTACTACCACGCAGAGCTCCTCAAGGCTCGAGGTCCCGCGCCACCCCAGTGGAGGGTGGACTTCCAAGGGATGGAAGGAGGAGCGAGAGGACGACCCGGGACAAGACAACCGCTGGAGTCCTAGGAGCGCCTGCTTGACGACGGCAGCAGCAGCGAGGGAGAGCAGGAGGAACCGGAGGAGGAAGGGTCGCCACACCGGAGGTAAGACCCAAGACCTCGCATGGAAGGACGAGGGAGGATCTTGAGAGGAAGGGAAAGGGTGCAACCGGCATTCGGGAACCAAGGGAGGGCTCATGGATGAACCCGTGACCAGCGAGGAGGCATGCCCAGAGTTCGAGGGTCCTGACTTTGTCCGGACTGAGGAAAGGCCGATCCCGAGGTCCGCCTCAAGGAAGTCCGACTTAGGGATCCAGACTCAGTGACGATCCGGACCCCGAGGTCCGGACCCTGGGAAGGGTTGGGTCCAAGACCGACCTGTGAGGCAAGTCCCCCCGAGGACCTGACTCAAAGAAGGCCGGCCTGGAGACCGACTAGGGGAAGACTGACCTAGAGGTCCTGACCGAGTCGAGACAGGTCCCGAGGTCCAAACTGGGAGTGGGGAGAGCCACCACCACCAAGCAGATCCAGCTTGAGGGCCCACCCGCCAGAGAGAGAAGAGGGAGGACGAGGAAGACTTGGTGGTATTGTCGCGCCGCCGCGCCTGGCAACCCCTGAAGAGGAAGGGCCTCACCGCGATCATCCGACAGGCGCCACATGGCTCGGCTGGGCCAAGAAGGAATCAGGGGCTATCCCACCCCCACCACCGACGGCGATAGTGAATAGGTGGTAGTAGGCTCGGTTAGGCACACCGAAATGGGCCCTCACCGTAATAGAAATAAAGGCCCGACCCGAGTATAAGAGGGCTAAGGCCGCCAATAAATCATCTTTCTCTTGGTGTTGATGCCGCTCTGCGCACCTTGTGTGTCTTCTTGCTAACGTGAGTCCCGAGTCGAAAGGTGCACGGCCCCGGGAGATTGACTGTGGTCCCGTGACGACCTAACGCGTTGTGTGGTGTGGGAAGGGTGATCGGTGACCCGTGCTCGCCGGAGCCGCACCAAAGACCGAACGGATCGAACGTGGAGCCGGAGGAACTCCGGAGGGCGGCAGAGCCTGGACGGAGAGGCCCCATGAACGACGAGGAGGTCCGACCGTAACCCGCGCCTTTTCCTAAGAGATGAGTGTAGCGTGAGTGGAGAGAGGAAAGGATCGAAGTGTGAGTGACTAATGTGAACGATACGACGCAACGGGTCCCTAAGCGTTTAGCCATACCGGCCTGACGGTGAACGCTAGAAGTTAGGAGTATGTGTGCGTTGAGGCTGAGCAGGCGCTAAGTGCGGTAGGAATCACACAACGCGTGGAGCCTATCATTCCCTTGAGAGCGGATTCTTCCTACGACGACGAGTTATGTGGCGGGCCATCGGTGAAATCGCCACAGTTCAACATGGTTTTGAAATCCGCGTCACCTCTCCTTCACTTTTCTTCAATGTGACACCATGCGCGTCTCCGTTGGTGCAATGCTTTGCTCGCTTGCCGATCGGCGTCTCACCAGCGGCTTGGGATGGAGCAGGCCGGCGGTGCAGTGTGAAGTGGTGACTTCATCTTCCCTGAGGGTCTGTGGCTCCCCGCCTGGGAGGTCTTCTACCGTGACCACCATCAAACAATCCCTGCAACAGTGGTCCATTCTCACGCAGCTTGAGGATGAGGACTCGAAGGATCCGGGAGGCGGTAGATGGGCTCCCCTCAATGGTCACAGATAGATGAATTCGCGGGTGTGAGGCACACCCGCTGCATGTTTGGTGACGCCAAGTGTCGACGCCTCGGTGCAGAGCCTACATGGGCGGTGCCAACAAAGACTTAACAAGCTATCTGACTTGCTCTTCCAAAAGTGCGAAAAGCTGGCAACCACAACAAACCTTCATGTGGAGGACTCCGCGGGTATTGCACCGGAATATGTGAACTTGGAGGAGCGTTCAAGATAGCGAGCCTCTTCCTACTGCGGACAATGTCTCCATTCCTTTGGAATTGCGAGGGGGCCAGGTCCTCCACTTGAACCTCCTGCGCCCCAGGCATGGTCTTTACACAAGTTGCATACTGTATCATGAATGGTATGCAGGGAAATGACAATGGCGAAACAAGACCAACCTCATCTCCCGCAGGCGTGTGCATCAAATGCAACATCGCACGCACTTATCGCAATGCGCAAGAGAGCAAAGCACAAGACTTTGCAGCACCGTAGTGGCTAGCGGATATCGACTCCCTCCACGCTTTGCTATGTATGGTCGGACGGCCCTCGCATCCCCAGTGCCACCGCCTAAGAGGTTGATGGGATTGCCTCGAAATAAGTGCGGACAATGAAGTGTGGCACAGGATTATGTAACGGAAAATCCAAGCATAATTGCAGCCACGGCGAAAAGTTGATGGCGGCGGGCCAGTCTAAAATAGTAAGCTCGGTCAAAATTGAGTTTAAGGTAGCGGGTTATTTTAGAGAAACACGGTTATGAAAACCATTTGGGGTTATGGAAGAAAACCCTACTTTTACGTCGCTTGATTCTCGTTAAGGCCTCCTCTTTTGAACTTAAGGGCTACCGTTTGCAAGGCCGGTGGGAGTTCATGTCCGCGATTTCGAGCGCAACACCTCGGATGTGCGCTTCTTTTGTCCGACCACCACCACCGCCATGCGCATCTTTGGAGTGAGGCGCCACACCGCGCTCGCCCGCCCTAGACCGCCGCAGCTCGGGTTGGGCGCAACTTTGCCGGGTGAGCGCAAGCTAGATGACGGCGCCAAGCTCTTGAGGCGGGCGATCTTGAGCAGTGAGTTAGCGGTCACCGGCTTTGTGCATCTCTTTGTGATTACGGAGTGGGGTTGCCTTGAATTGCGAGATTGAAGATGGCAAGCGGCGGGAGCAAGAAGGACCAGCCTTTGGAGGAATATGACCGCCCGCCATGCGCGAAGAGAAGGCCGAGAGGAGGCTCAAAGGCGAGAGCACACCGCCCACGGCGGACATCGGAGGCACCTCCATCCAGCTCTCCGGCTGGAGACATCTTGCCATCCGAAGCCATGCTCCAACAGCGGAGGGGGGGGCAGCATTCTTCGGGGGGGCAAGCAAAATCGGGCAGCGCATCCTCTGCCAAAATCAGTTCCACAAAGGTTGCTGGAGAGCAAGGGACGAAGAAGGTTGGTAAGAGCGAAACAACCTATTCCAGTCCCGATTCCGTCACCTTACAGCTATGAGGAGACTGTCCATATCAGGCGTGTATCTGGGCAGCTCGACAATGTTGTTGTTGTGGAGAAGGACTGGATGCTTGTGCAGGATCCACAGCCTACGGCCGCAATGCGCCTTGGACCCCTTTGTTGAAGTTGTGGATCATGGGGTATAGGGGGCTCGCCAAAATCGAGAGCAAGAGCGGGTTGTTTGGGCTACTTTGGACTTCAATGAAGGGAGCGAGTTCACTTTTTGTGCACCACAAAGGCATACCAAGATGAGGAAGTTTCCCGGGATCCGCGTTTATACAAGTCTCTTGTTCTTAGCACGAAAGGGTTTCACTGGAAGAAGTGTGCACCTCGTGGCCTTGTTGAAGATTTCCGCGATTCCATGAGGCGGTAAGTATTGCCCGGGCGCATTCCTTCGCAGTTCTTCACATGTGAGAGTCAACGACATTGTGGATATGTTTTTCCTACCATCTTCCGTGCACCACTAGTTGCGAGGGCACTCATACGAGCTATCTGCGAAAAGATTACACAAACTATGAGGGCCCACAAGAGGGAAATGTCTATGCGTCGAGCCCAAGCCTCCATACTGAACGGTGATGTGGTGGAAGGTATGGAAGAAGATCATGAGGAGAGTGAGCTTGGCCCATCGACGAGGAAGATGGGCTTTACCCTTAGTCAAGCGCATTCGACAAGGATCCGGGGCACAGGGCGACAGAGATGCCGAGGACCTTCCCAATCTTCAAACTCCGACTCCTTCCGTTATGGTTCCCACCATGCAATATGACCCGGATGCGCGGCGGGCGCCGCGCCTAGTCATCTTCGTTCCCCAAGAGCGCCGGATCCGGGGTTTTAGATTCAAGGAAGGTGCGGTGGTTTGGGGCGGCCGTGGCCCGGCTGAATCCTCCCACCACAGGCAAAGAGAGCATGGCACCGGGTCGAGGCAGTTGGTCCACGGAGAAAAGGACATGGCGGATGCGGGGATGTGGGTATGGAGGCCGAGGGCGCGGGGCGCCCTCCTCAACCTTCATGCCCACGCAGCACCTCGAGTGGCGCAGGGCAAGGGAAGTGCGGCACCGCACACATGAGGACGGAGAATTGGGAAGGAAAACCAAAAGGCAAAGAAGGGTGGAAGAGAAGATGCCATGGGAGGGACATAACCACGGTTCATATTCAAACCGACGAGGAAAGGTTGGAAGAGGCTATGAGGATGCGATCCATTGACTCGCTTAAGGGATTGCATACTCGAAGAAGGTGGTGCAGAAGCAGTGTTAGTGAAGTTGGAGAACTTGAGACCGGCGCGCATATTCTCGGAGGGTTGATGAGGCTTGGGCAAACTATCTTGCCCGTGTTATAGCGAAGGCGGATAGAGGAGGGAGTTCGCCTCTTTTGTGTATGATTGATCCGAGTGTCTTGATCCGAGCAAAATTTGGAAGCAATGGCGTGCAAAGAAGTATGTCATGGGAGTTCTTGGTGGTAACCACACCCTCGCGCTATGAAGCACTTATCGGATATCTCACCCGGAAAGAAGCGGTTCCAATATGTTGAAGCACATGTGTATTGTGGGCTTCTTGTGCATGAGATGCGGTGCTTGCACAGATCACAATATGATGTCCGAGAAGAAGATGAACTTTATAGAGCAAGTCGGTATTTAAGGGACGAGTTGATCATCGCAAAGAGGGAAGAAGTGCAAATGACCATGTCCGAAATACAACTGCATAAAGTCCTAGGTTTGATTGAAGGCGATGAAGGGCGGGACGACGTGTACAAGGAACAAAGTGGACAATCGGACCCACATTCATGTATTGCTAAGCGGGATGGGAAGGTGTGGGAGAATGTGGACAAGATTTTTCCAAATGGGAAGCGGAGAGCTTCGAGCGGAAGAAACACGTTCTGCGGACAAGCAAGAAAGGGAAAGGCAAGCTGGCGGATGACCAAGCGTTGATAGTGTGTACGTCAAGCCTAGAGACATGTTGGCCAAGCCACGGAAATCTTTTCGTGGAATACCGATTGGAGTGTGGCCAAATCGATAAGCGCCACCGAGAAGGTGTTAATGTGATAGATCCGAAGGGGATGGAGGAAGAGATCACACTGGAAAAATTTCATATCATACAAGTAGCAATGGTGAAGCATCTCGCCGTCATTTGAAGAGGTGCGAGGAGTATCCTTTACATTCTACGGACAATATGCTAGCACGATTCCAAACGACCTTCTCCGGAAAGGTATGTCCGCATCGAGTTTTCGTCATATTGAACAGGTGGGGTGATGCGGGCCGCCGGCGCCTCCTCAACCTTCATGCCCGCAGTGACCTCAGTGGCGGCGCAGGCAAGGGAAGTGCGGCGTAGCACACACAGTGAGGACGGAGGTGGGAAGGAAAACCAAGAAGGCAAAGAAGGGTGGAAGAGAAGATGCCATAGGAGGGGACATAACCACAGTTCATATTCAAACCGACGAGGAAAGGTTGGAAGAGGCTATGAGGGATGCAGATCCATTGACTCGCTTAAGGGATTCTGCATACTCGAAGAAGGTGGTGCAGGAAACAGTGTTAGTGAAGTTGGAGAACTTGAGGCCGGCAGCGCATATTACTCCAGAGGGTTGATGAGGCTTGGGCAAACTATCTTGCCCGTGTTATAGCGAAAGGGCGGATAGAGGAGGGAGTTCTGCCTCTTTTGTGTATGATTGATCCGAGCGAGTGTGCTGATCTGAGCAACCTGGACTGGAAGCGATGGCGAGCAAAGAAGTATGTCATCGGAGTTCTTGGTGGTAACCACACCTACGCAGCACTTATCGGATATATCACCCGGAAAGAAGCGGTTCCAATATGTTGAAGCACATGTGTATTGTGGGCTTACTGTGCATGAGATGCGGGTGCTTGCAACAGATCACAATATGATGTCCGATCAAGAAAGAAGATGAACTTTATAGAGCAAGTCGTATTTAAGGGACGAGTTGATCATCGCAAAGAGGAAGAAGTGCAAATGACCATGTCCGAAATACAATCATACAAAGTCCTAGGTTTGATTGAAGACGATGAAGGGCGGGAGGCGGCGTGTACAAGCGAACAAAGTGGACAATCGGACCCACATTACATGTATTGCTAAGCGGGATGGGAAGGTGTGGGAGAATGTGGACAAGATTTTTCCAAATGGGAAGCGGAGAGCTTCGAGCGGAAGAAACACGTTCTGCGGACAAGCAAGAAAGGGAAAGGCAAGCGCAAGCTGGCGGATGACCGGCAGTTGATAGTGTGTACGTCAAGCCTAGAGACATGTTGGCCAAGCCACGGAAATCTTTTCGAGAATACCGATTGGAGAGTGTGGCCAGAAATCGATAAGCGCCAGAAGGTGTTAATGTGATAGATCAAGGGGATGGAGGAAGAGATCACACTGGAAAAATTTCATATCATACAAGTAGCAATGGTGAAGCATCTCGTCATTTGAAGAGGTGCGAGGAGTATCCTTTACATTCTACGGACAATATGCTAGCACGATTCCAACGACCTTCTCCGGAAAGGTATGATCGGTTTTCGTCATATTGAACCGGGGGCCGGGGCGATGCCGGCGTGGCGCCCGGCACGCCCCCTCCCCCTGCATATGTTTGATGATGGCGGTCGCCCTCACTTCAGATATGGGTTTGTAGCCGGCCAGGCCCTTCAATCCAACGCGAAAATGAGGCGGCCGCCCCTCTCCATGACTAACGCGTTTTCGGCAATTGAAAGACATCAGTCTTGACAAAACTCCCGGTGACTTCCAAAGATTTTATTTTCGAGATAAACAATTGGAAAGGGCTTGAAGGCAGCGGTACATTAGCGGACAAGGACACGGAGGAAGGTCTTGAGGTTTTCAGTTCCATCAGCAGAGAGCCGGTACAATACCAAATCGAAAGTCGTGATGTACAAGATATGCGTGGTTTTCTCGGGGCAAGGCGTTCTCGTCATGGATGTGCCCCGAGGTTTTAACATTGGACCTATGGACAAGAGGGTGGATAAGCAAATGATGGATTCTCTTCCAAAGCTTCGAGAAGACCACTAGCGATGATGAGGATGATTGTGATGCATGGAGTGGAGGAGGCACAATTAGAGAATCAATGCGAAAGTGGAGCGGAAAGGGCTTGGTGTCGTTCGTATGGACAAGACAAACATGAACAATGACAGGTGGATTTGAGGCATGGAATACATAACTATCGGATGGGGTCTCGAAGGATGGGAGCACAAAGGATGAATTGCAATGCTACCAAATGCTATGCATGGAACATTCAACAATGGAAGGTCCGTCATTGCTCTTACGCTTGTCAAAAACAGTTTACATGTCACATGACAAGTTGGTGGTCCGCCTTACCGAGACCACTAGGGTTGATGACGAGACTTATTACAACCTTCTCCAAAGAGGGAGATTGGGTTGGATGCATGCTCGGGAGCGGCACATTAGCGGCGTTACTTGCGGGGAAGGAGTTGTATAATCGAGGTGACTTGAGATGTGAGTTATATTTCACAAAGAATTCATGGATTTGAGGTGCTCCCGGATGCTGAGGAGTTGAATTTTGAAGCCCACCGAGAAGGTGTTAATGTGATAGATCAAGGGGATGGAGGAAGAGATCACACTGGAAAAATTTCATATCATACAAGTAGCAATGGTGAAGCATCTCGTCATTTGAAGAGGTGCGAGGAGTATCCTTTACATTCTACTACAATATGCTAGCACGATTCCAAATTCTCCGGAAAGGTATGTCCGATCGTGTTTTTTTCGTCATATTGAACGAGGATCGATGCTGTGGCGCCGCCGGCCGGCGCCTGCACCGCCCGTCTCGACATATGTTTGATGATGCTTTCACGCCTCACTCACAGGGGTAGGGCCGCCAGCCGCCTTCAATCCAACGGAAAATGAGGGCGGCCGCGCCTCCCCCAGAATGACTAACGTGCCGCAGCAATTGAAAGACATCAAGTGTCGACAACTCACTTCCAAAGATTTTATTTTCGAGATAAACAATTGGAAAGGGCTTGAAGACGAGCAACAAGATTAGCGGACAAGGACCTGGAGGAAGGTCTTGAGGTTTTCACAGTTCCATCAACAGAGAGCCAGGTACAATACCAAATCGAAAGTCGTGATGTACAAGATATGCGTGGTTTTCTCAGGGCAAGGCAGTACACACTTCTCGTCATGGATGTGCCCCGAGGTTTTAACATTGGACCTATGGACAAGAGGGTGGATAAGCAAATGATGGATTCTGTCTTCCAAAGCTTTGCTGAGAAGACCACTAGCGATGAACTGAGGATGATTGTGATGCATGGAGTGGAGGAGGCACATACAATTAGAGAATCAATGCGAAAGTGGAGCAGGAAAGGGGGCTTGGTGTCGTTCGTATGGGACAAGACAAACATGAACAATGACAGGGGTGGATTTGAGACTGTGGAATACATAACTATCGGATGGGGTCTGAAGGATGGGAGCACAAAGGACAGAATTGCAATGCTACCAAATGCTATGCAGGGAACTTTCAACAATGGAAGGTCCGTCATTGCTCTTACGCTTGTCAAAAACAGTTTACATGTCACATGACAAGTTGGTGGTCCGCCTTACCAGACCACTAGGGTTGATGACGAGACTTATTACAACCTTCTCCAAAGAGGGAGATTGGGTTGGATGCATGCTCGGGAGCGCACAACCGTATTGGCACTTGCGGAAGGAGTTGTATCGCCATCGAGTGACTTGAGATGTGCAGTTATATTTCACAAAGAATTCATGGATTTGAGGTGCTCCCGGATGCTTGAGGAGTTGAATTTTGAAGCCCACCGGAGAGGACTTGCTTAAGGCAAAGGAGGTTTGCATCAAGAAGGACTCCTTGAAAGCACAAGTGGTTTCTTTGAGTGCCGTCGGAATAAGAGCGGATGGCGATTTGTTGGAGGCTGGCCAACAAACACTCGAGAACGTTTGGCGATCTGCGGATGGTAATGATGAAGACACGGATGGGAGCGAGGACTCGAGGGCTTTGGTTGAAGTCGACACTTTCGATGAGGAAGAACTTGAGCGGATACTGAACTTGGGTAGTTTATGATTCGATTATGAGCAAGCACCGGTTGAGTCAGTTAGCCCCGTGTAGGCGTTTGTAGTTGTGAACTATTATGCATGCTAGTGGTCAATTTTGGCGGAACCTAAAACAGGATGGTCTCCAAGCTTGCAGACGACGTACCCATACCTAGTTCTGTTGTGTGATTACTAGGCCTCTTGTCAGTGTGGAAATGGATCATCGCACAAAACAAACTACTTTTGACCACTACTTGGCGCCGATACTTGACCTTCTGGTTTTGTTGTTTCACAATGCGCATTAATTTAGGAATCATTGTCCATGGTATGGGACACCGAAATCCAAAAACACGGTTTTGGGAACCATGTGTTATCTGTGAAGGAGGTTTCGTTCAACCAGAAGGGGGTTCGGATATTCACCCCCTTCACTGAATACCATGTTTGCATTGTCTCTTCTTTCTTGCGTGCAAAGGATGCAAGCTCTGCAATTTTTTCAGGAGTCTTCAGCGAAAAGGCTTTCTCCAAAATCCCCATGAACACCTCCATCGGATTGGTGTGATTAGGTGTCAAGATATGCTCATCCACCCCTACTGTGGCTGCCAACCTCTCTGCTGCAGTCAAGCTAACAACCGTAGGTGTACAGTAGCTGCGACAGTTCCAGCAGCAATGCCCGCCTGGTGAGCATTGATTGTCGTGGCTAGTTTAGCGTTGTAGGCTAACTGCAAAGCACTCTGGAAAAGAGGATTAGGCGTAGCCACCGTTGCCATGAGATCCACCTGGTGCGCCTCATATAGGTCCAAAGCCTCATTTGCTAGGTACCCAACCAAGTGCTCAAACATGTATAAATGATTGTATGGCGAACCATGTTTGAACTTCACTCGGCTGATCATGCCATTGATAAACAGCTTGAAATCTCGCAATGTCTCAGTACCTGGCCTTCCCAAGAATCTCTCATGTCTGTATGATGGTCCTCCTCCCTCCATGGTGTCTGAATCCCCTGAATAATGAGTGGGCCTGTCCAGTCACGCTGGCCGGACCGCCCCGGAAAGAGATGCTCCTAGCGGTATTTGGATGCTCTTGCTGGCTTTACGAATCGGTGCTTGACGCTAGCGAAATTTGTAGTGACAAGGGTGACCAATTAGCTGCAAGACTTGTGGCTTGCTGAGGTGTTGGAGGCGAATCGCCTCAACGTCATACGCCCGCTGCCGCCTCGGCTGCCCACCTCCTCCTTGCGTGCACTCGCTCGGGAGCAATCCTGGAATGTCCGGGTTGGTCGGAGGAGGATCGGTCTCATGCTCCTCGGGTTGCATTCCCCCATGAACACGCATAGCAAAAAAGAGGTCAGCTAGCTAGGCTGGAAGAGGAAAAGAAGGCAAGCTAATTGCAGTCGAGGCTTCTTTGCTAAAGCGAAAACCGAGACAAGTCAGGCTGAAATGTCAAAGTGACAGCTGCAAAAAGGACATGTAGGGAGCCAGTCTAAAAGCTAAGCTAAGAGCTAGGCTACATGTAATGAAAGACCTTAAATGCCAGTGTCCATAAGAGCCCTAGCCCCTATGCTGCAACAAGAGGGGTGTTGGCTGCAAATAGCCAACATCCCCCACTGAAACCCTAGATGACCAAATCCTCCAAGGCATTCAATCCTTGGATTTCACTCAAAACTGAACCAAAATTATACCAATAGATTCATCTCAGCGAGGCAAACAATCTGGTATGTGAATCAAAGGCAACCAACCTCTGTGGCGGACTCTATGAGCTCTGGAATGCTGGGACGAGCCTGTTTGCGCCCAGCCATTTCCATCATTCTGCAGCGCATCCGCCCTTGGCACCCTTCTCCCACGTTTTTGCAGCCTGCCTAACTAGCCTGCAGCGGGGTTTCATCAACCCGTCCTCTAACTTAGGGTTTGCAACTAACATGCTTATTTAGCATGTCTACTTGGCTGATAATGAGCTGATCACTTATGTCCTAAAAATAGGGAATTTCTATACTAGCATATTCTGCAAATATCCATACTAGAATATTGTGTCCATATGCTCCTTTCATTCAGTAAACACTCTTCCTTACCTCGAGTCGTCCGCCGTTCAAATGTAGGTGGACGGGTCCAGATATGCGGAATTGGGGATCGAGTATACTAAATCATGGGGATCCGGTATGTCCCACCTTGTGCTGCTTGTCTTTCATGACACTATGTCAGTTTGCTGCTGTTACATTAGTTGGCTACAGTCTGACGCCCTAGATGAGGTCACGCAGACAACTTCCAAGTTTGCGTGATCTAAATACTTCCCCACTTACAGTTGACCACTTTCACGTGTACACCACTGCCTTTCCACACCACCCTCGTGCATACAGCCGTAATTAGGGTTAAGATGTCACTTCATTTTGACATACACACTGACCCCATCAAGTTGACATGAACGACTTCGTAATACCGCCGAACTGAATACACACATTCACACGCATTGCCACACTACACCATCATAGCATGATCATCTTTGCCATGCTCATCTTTTTCACTTCATAGAGCTGTGTTAAGCATCTGTCGCACGAGGTAAGTATTTGCATTCATATGAGCACTTCCTCAATAGATAACCAAGCAAAGAAATCAAATATGAAAATATAAGTGCAAACCAATAACAATAGAAGGGAGTAGCTTGCACGTCGTGGCACAAACACACTCTCTCCACGAGAACAACAAGCAAATTCCTCACACATCGCTCTTGGAGTCATAGCTTTGGCCTCCTCACAACACTGTTGCATTGCATATCTAGAGGTCTCCTCACAACATTAGCATATCTAGAGGGTCTCCTCACAACACCATTGCATTGCATATCTAGAGGACAAGCTATGATCTGAGCTTGTCCTTTGTGAAAGGGTCTACATATACTAGCCCTTGGCATCGGCATATTCCTAAGATGTCTTATTGGCATAAATATAGAAATATCCTAAGAAAACACTATTTAATATGCAAGAAATATGCTAAAGCATATTACTTGTGCTTATCCACGTAGCTATTGCTAACCATGTTTACTTAATACTAATCAATGATTAATTAACATAAGCATCTCAGATTAATGAATATAAATTACTTATTTAAAGATAAGTAATTAGATTAATTAACACTAATCAAACACTAAACCCAAGTGCAGAGGTTAGTGTCACACGGCATGACACATCCCCACATTGATTAAGCACACCAAATCTCGTATGTCTTGCATTTATAGCTCAATATGCTGACTGCTTTACTGCTTACACACAACAGCACACATAGAAGACTAGCTAGCAGCTGAAAAACTCATTTGGTTGCAGCCTTTTGTACGTCCACCTCTATGGATCGCTCTTGATCCTTCACATTCTCTCGATCAGTTTGGAGCTTGGCACAAAGATAGCTCCAAGATGGCACAAAGACTGCTCCATTGGCCCCACGTTGCCTGGCGCTCTTCTGGCAGGTGGGCTGATGTTAATCCACCCTACTTTCAGTACTACTTCTACCACAGATATATATATCAGTAACTACGTGCTCTCGTCAACTACCAAGTGTCTAAAAAAAATTGCTAACGTCTTCCAGCTATTTATGACCACACATGCACACTTGTTGGTTGACGTTTCTCCAATTCACAACGTTCATCCTTTGGGGGTGTTCTTCTACACTACTTTGTTACCACAATGGCACACTTGTTGCTTGACAGTTCGCCAATTCACGATGTTCGCTTTGGGAGTGTTCTTCTACACTGCTTAGCACAGATGAGACCATCTCATCTCTATTATATAGGTAAAGATTTTTTCTTGATTCTTAATTTGCAAATCTAAATATTCCACTCTTATGTACCTGCAAACTCTTATTTCCAATTGTAAACGTTCAATCCCTAGTAAGATGCCAGCTCCTAATCATTAATGCTAAACCCCTAATGCTCAATGCGAACTCCTCAACACAAATGCTGACACCACTTTTGAAATCCTAACACCAATTTTGAAATACTAACCATAATTTTTAACTGCAAACAACAACTTGCAACCACCGCCGGTGGTATATACAAAAAACAAGTGTAATTAATTGCCCTCGTCATGACGCTACGCCGTCAAACCATTGGAGGTACCTCCGGTGCTTTCAGCGTATTTTGGAAGTGTCCAAAGTTATGTGTGGGTTCAAAAACACTGGCAACCTATATTTTGTTGGTGACCAGGAATGATGTAGAGAGGTTTGCATGTTTTAGTGCTTCCGTCCAGCGAAACCCGGAACTGCCTGGATTTACAAATCCACCCTGTAGCTAGCATTCTCCAGCCCCCACATGTGATGGATGTAGGTACTCTCGGTCATCAATGGTGGAAACGTGGTGTCGTGAATTCGCTCGCAGTAATGAAACGACATGGGATCGGTGCATTGTATCGTGAGCCACTCCTATTGTTCGTTGCGCGACCACCGTTTTCCTGAAGCCGACAAAAGGAAGGCAGCCAGTTGTGTCAGAAAGGTTTTTCATCTCCCCAGAGGCGCTTCGAGGTTGGACAAAGATTGGGGTTGGCTATGGCGTTGCGGCGATCGCTGCGTCAGCTGCTGGAGTCCGTGGGAAGAGGCACGGGTGACAGCGAGCTTGTGCTCCCTCGGATGATCTTGTCTGCTAGGAATTCAAGCAGCGGTGCGGGATCTGACTCCTCTCTGCGAGAGGCCGCTGCGCAGATCCCTCCTGGCCTTGGCAGCAGCGGCGTCGTCGGCAGGAGATTCTACAAGAAGGCTCACATGAAGCCGGCTGAGGATGGTTCTGGATATTCGGTTATGCTGGACCAGCGGGTGCTGAGAACCCCTGCCAGGAAACCGCTGACGGTGCCGACGCCAGCCCTGGCTCTCGCAATCGCTGCTGAGTGGGAGTGGCAGGTGAGATTGCCTTTGTGCCGCCTCTTGCTGTGAGAATGTTTGGTAGGATGTGCTTGGACATCCCTGCGTGGGATGTAGCAAAATCGACCATCTCGATCTTAGGTAGCCAGGTGCAATTAGGTCAAAGCAGATGAGTGCAATCTTGAGTCTGAATCCAAACTGTTTGCCAGGACAGCACTGGAATTCGTCCCTATACAATGCCAATGATGAAGCTTGCTGCTACGGCAATTGATCAAGTTCCAAGGGATCGGGACATCGTGATAGCCTCGTTACTGAAGTACTTTCACACAGATGCCGTTTGCTGCCGAGTTTTGGAGCCAGCTCGTCTTGCCGGTAAGTAATCCATTGCCCCCTCTCGCAAGTCAGAAGCAGATCTGACCGGGCTGATGTTCTTCCCTACCTGCTGCAGAAAGGCAAGCCAAGGTGTGGGATCCGTTGTTGGATTGGGCAGCAACAGCCATCGGAGCAAGGCCTGCTGTCTCCACAAGCATCCTGGTGGACAGTCAGCTGGATCCCGTGGTTGAGGCCATGCGGAAAGAGCTGGAGAAGGCAGACAACTGGCAGCTAGCTGCTGTCGACTATCTTGCGGGAGTGGCACGCTCGTTACTCATCGCTATGGCTCTTTCCCGAAATCGGCTAACCGTTGAGCAAGCCATCGAAGCGATGCGGCTGGAGGAAGACTTCCAGGTAATCCATGGTGGATTCCACCCGGACGTCTGCATGCAACTTTTCCACTATCTTCACATTCTGACAGGATGGAGCGTGTTGCACATGGTGCAGGTCCAAGAGTGGGGACTCGTGGAAGGAGGACACGACATCGACATTGCTGATACCCGTGCGAAGGTGTACGCAGGTTCCGTCTTTCTGAGACTCCTGGAGGAGAAGTGAAGTGAAGCCCCCTGACGCTTCGAAGTTTTGTAGCCCTGGAGCTGGATGCAGCGGATGCCATGAAGTGTAGGAGTTCCATCCATGTCCATATCCATATCCAGACTAGTTATACGGAGAGGGTATCCTACAGTAGCTTGAGCAAAGGTTTCGCCAGCGCGAGGTGCCGGAATCGTGCAGAGGTCGTGACGAGGGGAGAGGTTGGGCCTCGCGATTCGTGGAAAATGCGAAGAAGTTCGAACAAACAGTGGGCACTGAGTATAGGTCCAGTCTTGTAGCTTGTTCCTTCATGTTTGCGCGAAAGGGTACATAGCTACTTCATCGTAAGATGCGATCGGAAGAGGAAGGGCATGAAGTGAAGCTGGATGTGCATGTGCTCCCTTCAAGGAGTGACATCTAAATGAAGCTGGATGTACATGTGCTCCCTTCAAGGAGTGACATCGGGACTTTTGGGTTCTTGGAACTCCCCAGTCAGGCGTCCTTGGAACGATCCCAGGTGCGAATTCTGAAAATGTTTATCCATGTAAAAAATCTTCGGTTCGAGTTCTGAAAATATTTATCTATGTAAAAAATCTTTAAATTCTCTTGGAAAAGAAAAAAAAGCTGGATGTACATGATGGTTGGTACAAGCAGTGCAGGTTAGGGTTAACCACCGGCGGCAGCTCACGGTATGGATGGTGGATAGAGAGAGGGGAGAAGATGGGCTCACGGTGACTTGTCCCCGGGGCCGACGAACATGGCCATCTGATTCCAACGGGCCCTTCTTCTTCCCCTTCACTTTCATGGGCTGTTCCGTCGATACTGTGGCTTGTTCTCTCTTCCTTCATGGGCCTTTGGGTCGCGCTGTACGCGCTCGCCTGCATTTCGCAGAGGCGGGCGTGCAGGCAGGGCACAAATTCAGCTGGCCCGGCCCTGCTGTGTGGGGCAATGTTGGGGAGCAGCAGCGAATTGACGTGATTAGAGCAGGCATGCTGGTTGCGCCGCGTTAGTAGCATCTCACTCTTCGAATCTCGGAGACGGTGCCAGCAGTGTGGTCGCAGAGAGAGCGGGCAAAGTTGTGTTGAAGATCACTGCTTGCCCTATTTCTCCCCGTGATGCTGTCAGCTGTCACAATTTTTGGCCTGCCTGTCGCATTATCTGATGGTACTTCTTTCTCTTTCCTGGCTTCACCTCTTGATGTTGCTGGGCCTGGCAGTGGCAAGCACCAGGCACCAAGCACCAAGCACGCTGTGTTACCGCACACTGCTCCCCTGGTGTCCTGGCCCCGGCTTGGTGCTGCTTTCTGGGCATGCCTTGGTCTGGGTCGGTGTCCTGCTGTGGTGGTTGTGCGGTTTTGTCCCGCACCGTTTCATACTTGCCTCCTTTTGGTTATGGGTAGAGCGGTTGCTGATCTCTCTCACTGATTTCGCTGTTGTGCCAATGTGGTGGCTCGTGTAGACCAGCAGCCCAGTGCTGTTGCCTAATTTTGCTTTCTATTCACACGTTGAGTCAGTGAGTGAGCTATAGAAGGCCCGGTTGCAGGGCGCCTCTGCCTAGGCTGTTGTGGATGTTAGGTCATCAGTCCGTGCCAATGTTCCTGCATCGCACAGCAATTTCATTGGCATGTTGGCACGTGAATCTCCTGTTCATATCCCTTCCATTATTGCAGTACAATGGCAGAAGGTGACAGTGCCGACTTCGAAGTAAAGGATGAGGAATTGGTTGATTTTGAGGGATCTGACTATGGCTTCGGCTCGGACGAGGAGTTGGACATAGAGGAAAGCGCTAAGCAAGCAGGCGATGGTGGGCCATTTGCCCACTCGCAGGAAGCTGGGCCTGTCGACCCTCCGACACCCGATGGGGCGGCCGCTGCATCAATTGCTCCCAAGGAGGGAGCCGAGAGTGGAGAGATCGAGGAGGAAAAAGAAGACAAGGAGGATGGGGTCGTTATGCAGCCTGCCAAATCTGCTGCTGGTCGTGGAGAAGGGGGAAGTCACGGGGGACGAAGGGTAGGGGAGTCTAGGCACAGGAAGCATCGGAAAGCTGACTTGGAGGATGGCGAGCTGGATGACGCTGCCATGGTGATCACCCTGATATTTCACCCATTTCATTCCTTATTTTCTGGATGTTCATTACCCACATTTTCTCCTTCATCTGGACCACACACATACTTGTCTAATGTCTTATGATTTCTACTCACTCGATTTCCTGCTACCCTCGCTGGGAGGGACCGGAATTTAGGCCTTCCTTGTCTTCTTGACGTCCCCTTGGTGTGACTTTCCCAAAGACACTCTGCCCCATCTGCATATCTTGGCTGCCCTGTGTATATGATCCACGCCACAATCTTGCTATGAAGTCTACCCATTTTCCTAGACTTCTGTGCTTACTGAGCCACATAGTTGTAGGGTAGATATATGTCCTTGAATACTCCCTCGCTGCTCAAGTCTTGCCATCTGATGACCAAGCCTTTGAATTTCCTTGTCATGTGTCTCCAGTCACCACGGGCATCATCTTTCATTTTCCAGTTCTGTGAGTGGTCCCATTTGACTCGTTTGAGATCGGTGGAGTCCCTCTACAAGCCCTTTTGGTTTCCTCTTCCTTGTCTTTGAGGGTTGGTCAGGCCGCTCACTTGTTGAAATGGTGCGGGGGTTTGCCCTGAAAGATCTTTTTCAAGCCTCGCTGCTCCATCCCTGAATGCTGGAAAACCTTCCTGGTACAAGTTACTAGAGTTGAGGGTAGTGAACCGAACACCCCAGATTGAAAGCTGCTTGTGTCAGAATGCAAAGTCAGGGCCAATATTGGTCATCATCGGTAGTAGGAGTTGGTGGCGATATCTCTCAATGAGGTAACATTGGAGCGATGTTTGATCAAAGTTTGTGCAACATTGCGGCAGTTCATTGTGGAGATGGAATACAGACTTAATGCATTTCCAAGGATTTTCATCTGCTCCGTGTTTCTCTGCTTTAGGAAGTCTGTGTTTGTGTGAAATGTGGCTTAGTGTCCAGTGAGAGGTGGTGGGTGCCACCATCTATGTGTAACGTGCATGAGGGATTGTGAGGTAACTGATGTCACATTCTAGTTTGCAATGTTAGGTGGGGGGCGGGAGAGAGAGAGAGAGAGAGAGAGAGAGAGAGAGAGAGAGAGAGACAGAGATTATCAGTATTTAGGACATAAGCATTACCTGCTGTACTGAATTGTGATACTGGGCTTTCTGCTGCCAAGTACCTCAGCAAACTAACTTGTTTGTCTCTAGAGTTTTTTGAATGGGTATTGTTGGAAGGACTTTGTGCTAGTAGCAGGAACTGCAACAAATTGCAGCATGCTGCTAGATTGAGGAACCATGCATGCTCGGTAGTAGCACTTATATGTGGACGTTGGCCGTGCGGGAAACAGCATGAGGGTTCTGATCGTGAAGCAGAAGGGAATCCCGATGAGGATGAAGAAGACTCTGTTAGTCGGCAGGAAAGGAAGAGGAGAAAAGATCGATTCGCTCCAGAAAGACAAGCTTTAGACCTTGACAGGAAAGAAAAGAGAGAAGGAGACCAAGTGCTTGGATCAACTGCAAAGCACAGTCGTAGTCGAGGCAGGTGTGTTAAAAAGCTTTGCCCAGCCACTGATTGCATCGGGCTTGGAGTTGTGTCTGTTTAGAGTCCTTGACAATTTTGTGCCTTGTTCCTCTGTTAGGCTTTTTGTGGAAATGCTGATAGATTTTGCTTTGACTTTTTCAGTGATCGGCACCCAGATCGGTCCAGAAGCCTTTCCAAGACAGTACCTGGTAAGGGGGAAGGAACCCGGACTCGTTGACGCTGCCTTGAGAAACCTAATGGACGATGAGTGCAACAGCTCTGTCCTGTGTGCAGTTTTTAACGGCTGATCTTATCTTCCCCTTTTCACTTACAGGTGGCCGTGCTACCAGTAATGAGACAGGTGGTCTTGTCCCTCCCAATAATCAGGCAGGGATAATGGGACCTGGAAGGCTGTTTGTACCAGCTGAACTGGCTTCTCAAATTCAGTTGCGACCACTGGGCCGAGGGTTTGTTGGACCAGTTGGAGGCCTCTATAGTCCTGCTAACGGCAGGCCTAATGTAAGCTAACATTCATGCTTTCTCTTGCGTAAAGCAGGGTTGTGATTGCAAACTTAATGTAACCTTTCTGCTAGTTTAGGCTCACACACTTGGTTGTTGTAGCTGCATATGCAGGAGGCTCTGGCTCAGGAGCAGCTGTTTCGGTCTCAGAGAATTATGCAGCTTGCGCATGCAAATGCAAATGGCCCAGGTCGACCACCATTGGCTGGGCATATTGGAGGTCCACCTATCCATCCCATGCCCACCCTTGAATTTGGTCCTGTTCCTCACGGCCTTCTGCATTGGCAGACCCAAGGACCAGAGCTCATGCAACAAATCAATCTGATGGCACCCGTGGATACTTATGGGAGAAATCCTAGGCCCTATGTCACTGGAAGGGGACCGATGGGAGGTATTTATGGGCTAATGGCTGGATCTCCTGGCAGAAATATGGGACGGCAACTGTCATGGTCAGCTGTTCCTATGGCAAATGAGGGCCAAGGTGTTGGAAGAGGAAGGGCACAGGGCCGAGGACAAATGCTGGGTCCCGTATGGGGTGAGCCTCATCCTGGAGCAATGGTTGGACAAGCAGTGGTAGGGGTTGTAAATGTAGGTCAGGGAATGGGTCTGGGTCAAGGGATGGTTACTGTAGGGATGGGCCCTGGAGGGCGACCAATTGGACCTACTTTGGCAGGCCAGGGAACGAGTCAAGGACTGCTTCCTGGATTAGGTCAGGGGATGGGCCATGTGCCAGAACAGGATGCCAAACAAAGCTGTCCCCATAGTGGTGGGCAAGGGGATGCAGGTCAGACTGCAGGGCGAGCGGGGCAAGCTGCACAGGCAGGGCATGCCTCAGCGTCAGGAGCCAGCAATAGGTCAAATAGATCTAGTTCTCACAGCACCGCCTCCGGAGTGAGCACCTCGAAGCGGGAAGGGAACTCTGATCCGAAAAAGGGTGAAGGTAGTCATAGTAATAATGAGCGCAGGGCAGAGGACGATCGAGGTTCAAGAAAAGGACCAGGTCACAAGTCTGATTCTGTGAGGTCTCACAACAGGCAGGACAGAGAGAATGGCCGGGAGAAAAGGCAATCTGTGAGCATATCAGCAAGCACAGCCCTGTCAGGGGCTCTCAGCACTCTGCCCAAGAGTTTTATACATCTGGGCGGGCCTGTGCACAAAAGCAGGTAAATGCTGCACATGATGTGAATGGGTTGGACCTGCGATGGGTTTGCAGGATTCTGACGGATTTCTGTTTGCGGATGCAGAGTGCTTACAGTCAGTGGGCTCCCGGACAACACGTCAATGACTGCCATAGTTCAAGCTTTTGAGAAGCAAGGAAAGATAACTGTGAGTCTGTCATGCCAGTGCACTTGGCTGTCAACCATTACATACGGTAGAGTAGAGTAAGGCATTGGGTGAATCTGTGCTGTCTGGTGCATCTCAGGACTTCAAGAAAGAGGAGAAAGGGGACACCTTCACCATCACCTTTGCAAGCTTGTCTGAGGCCATATCGGCAAAGCGGCATTTGCACAGGTGCCAGTCTCCTATGCTACTGACGTTTCAGTTAGACTTCCCCTTGCGAAACGAGGCTAATCCGTTTGGTTTGGTTTTCTCTTGTTGCCTCGGATGCGTCTCCTTCCCCAGGTCTGTGATGGACGGCCGGCAGATCACTGTTGAATATGCCGTGCGGGTGTGAGGATCGCCGTAATATATATATATTCGGTCTGTGAAATGGGCCTGCTTAACTTATATTTCGTGTGGCTCACGCGTGGTCGGCGTCCCAACAGTGATCAAGGGGATCTGACCTGATGTCGAAATCAGGAACGAAGTACATTCTGCTGTTTTCTATGGTAAAGCCGTAGTTGTCGTAGACGCAATTAAACCACGTCCGTAGCGTGTCTTCCATATAACTCAATTGAGGACTTGAGGCAGCTTCGGCAATCCAAGGATGGACCACTCGATGAGCGGCTTTATTGGCCAAGAACTGCAGCGTGGCCCTGGCGGTGTGATCATCGCGGTTGCTGGTGACGGTCATGGCTAGCACCTCGGCATCTATGTCCAGCGTTGCCAAATACTCCATTGCTTTCGGAGTTCTCCTAATCCAGAGATACCAGTCATTCCATTTTTCTACCACATTGAAGAAATTGTGCGTGAGTTCTGGCATGCCCGCGTCCCAACTTCCCACGATGGCTGTCTCTGACAGCCCTTTGGCAATCACCGTCCTGAACACTTCCAGAAGATGGCGCGACCAGATGCTGTAGATGAGGGGATCCACCACCGCCATGTTGTTCTCCGCTGCTTCCTTCTGCTGGATGAGTTGCACAATCTTCCGGTCCTGCTCCGCCGCACACCGTTCGGCGTGCTCCCTGTTCGCCACGCTGCACAGCAGCGTCTCCACCTGGCCTGCAAGGCCCGCACACCGCGGCTCAGAGGTGAAGTGCAATGCAGAGTCGGAGAATCGGAGAGTCGGAGGTCTGAGTCTTGAGGAAGTGTGGACATCGTACGTGTCAGCGGTTCCATCTCGTTGATCATGTTCCGGAACCCCTCCTCCTCCCACCTTTCTTCCTCTGTGAGCAGCTCGGTCCAGCGCATGTCCAGCTCGTCCATGGCCACCTCCATCTTGGACGCGTGCGCCACAAAGCTCGCCAGCAGCGCCATGTTCATGTGGAAGGCGTGGTGCTCCTCGCACTCCCCCCACAGCCCCCGCATCACTGCCGCGTCCGGCATCTCCCGATCCGCCGGCCAGAAATCCCTGTCCACGGTCGCGCAAACGGGCGCGTGGTCGATGTGCGGGGGAGTCTCCATCGCCATCGCCCCCAGCAGATCCGCATACTCCCCGAGGTACGCCCGGAAGAGCGGAATCCACCTCTGCACCGTGTCCCTCATCCGCGTCAGCTGCAGCTCCAACTCCAACCCCGTGGGGCTGGTCCCCTTGGACTCCTGCGTGCGCTGCAGCACCAGCGTCGCGTTCGCCGCCTTGGCCCAGTCGCTCCCGCCCATGGGCCTGCGCCCGCCCAGGAAAACCCCCGGGCTCAAGAACGCGTCGTAGCAGCCGGGCGTGTCGATGGTCGGCAGGCCTCTGACCCGCAGGAACGCGTCGATCTGGGCCAGCGATTCCAAAGGAAGCACGCCGAGGGAGGCCGGGTCCTTGAGCAAGGATCCCGTGTTGCTCACCTTCACGCGCCCCACGCACTCAGCGTAAATGATGGCCACGTCCACCGCCCTTCCCCTGACGCTCGTCGTGCCATCATCTGCTGGCGTCGTTGTCTTCACGGCCCGGCCTGTCGTCGGAATGATGAGCTGGGGCGTGAACTCGCAGTCGGCGTCCTGAAGTCGCCGCGCGCGGTCGCGAGACGCTTTGAGCCCGACTCGCACCCACCTCGCGTCCCTCGTTGCTTGCTCCAGCCGGGCATTGAACTCCCCTAGCTGGAGGTTCCCCTGCTTCACCACCACTCTCTCGGCGAACATCCATCTCGCAGCCTGGTCGGTCGCCCGCGCCGAATTCGTCAGGGCCTCCACCCACGCCCTGTCGAAGCGCGGGCGATGGACGCCGGGAGCCGCGGGAAGGCGCGGCACTCGCACGTCGGACTCGTCCGGATCGCAGTTCGGGATGTGCGGGTTGGCGAACTGCTTCACGGCCTGCACCTTGGCTTGCAAGATCTCCTCCTTGCTGGCGGGATCCCGCCTGCTCACCGCCTCCTGAAGCGAGCCCGCCAGGGCCTCGGCGGCCTCCTGCCCCGCCCGCCCGCTCACGATGTGCGTCTCCACGATCTGCTGCACCTCCCGCGGCCGCTGCACGAAGTTCACATCTCTCCTCAAGTCACTCACCTGCGTGGCTGTCAGGAGGGCTTCCGGATCCCAGAGACCTCGTCCAAGGCCGCCTGGCGGAACCCGCGCTGGCCAAGCCGGCTCCCGGCTCGGCTGCTGCGATGCCTTCCTGTCCAGATCCTCAAGTCCCGGCGGTACCGGTGGATCTGGCTCCGTCTGCTCTGGTCTTGGGGATGCAGCGGCGCCTGGCACAGGTCTCATCACAAACGCCGGCCTGCCTCTCGGCGTCGTCCCTGGCTGCAGAGAGCTTGGCTCAGATCTGAGGCCAAACCCTGGCCCGCCTGGCCTGAGCCTGAAACTCGCGGTCGGCGACGGAGCCGGCGGAGCGGTGGTCCTGGCATTGTTGATCATGAGCTCGGGCGGGCCGCCTTGCGAAACCCTTCCGTGTGCTTGGCCTCGAGACTGCCTGCGAGGCGGTGAGGGGCTGTGCCTGTCGTGGACCGAAGCAGAGGTTCGCCTGCCGCCGCCCTGGAATCCATGTGTAGGATTCGGGAGATCCCCCAGAAGCCATCCGCTAGGCCGCTGGCCTCCCTGACGGTTGCTGCCCTCTGTGTTCTCTCCGTTCCTGATCGGTGAGTTGCTGCCCTCTGTGTTCTCTCCGTTCCTGATCGGTGAGTTGCTGCCCTCTCTGTTCTCTCCGTTCCTGATCGGTGAGGGAGCATCGAGCCATCAATTGCTGAAGGCCACGTGGGACAAACGCAGGGAAGGAGAAGTGAGGCAAGGAATCCATCCTACTTGGAAGGATCTGCCATGGAGCCAGCTTTCCTTGACGAGGCAGACCAGCATGGACGCGCTCATGCTCCTCGCAAGATTCTAGTGGCGGAGGAGTCACAATTCCTTCGCCAGCACCTACTGCAGAGAAGAATCGCAGCATCAAATTGACAGGACTGACAGAAGCTGGCAACGAGAATGATTCACAACACGCTGCGGTTTCACCAGGAAGCAGCATTGTCGGTGTCGGTGTCGGTGAAGTGCAAGGCTTGACGTATTCTGAGTTCAATAGAAACAGGATCTGTGCTTCTTTGCCCTGCTTGAAATCAGGCGTCTACCAGTTCAAGCCGGCCAGACGCCTCGCTCGCTTCGCATGCCAAGAAAGAACCTCTATGGCGGACGCCGCATTTGATTTTATGCACTCCGTGCTGCCTTAGCGTCAAGCTTGTTTGCAAAACTTGCTCCTCCTGTCATTCCAATATTCCAAGAACAAGATGCAGCATCAGAAGTTCTCAGACAGCCAGAAGCGCTGTGAAAGCGTCTCACACACATTCCCTCCCGAATTATGCATCCTCGGCAAACGCCAGATCGCCGTCGGCCATTAAGGTTGGGACTGTTGGCGATATGCGATAGGCGCGCTCGCCCGGGAAGAAACCCTAGAAATGTCTACTCGCACCTGGTGGGCCAACGATGGTGCCACATGTCGGCCATGGCTGCGTAGAAAACGGAAGGTGATGTGTTGTGACGTGTTGCGTTACTCGAGACCTAAACCTTTCCAGAGGAATTGAGTGGAACAAGAGCTTGTGAAGAAGGAAAGCGACGAGCTCATTGGACATACATGCTGGATTTGTGTCAGACGTTGGCATTATCGGGTCCAACGAGGAACTTGCTGGGTTGTACGGGAAGAAGAGGAGGAAATAGGGACAGTGATATCTGTTTGCCAGCGTCTTCGTCGTCGGGGGAGCTGGAGCCTGAGGCTTCACTGGGATGCGTTAAATGGCGGTCAAGCAGCGGAGGGAGGTCTCGGAGGCTCAGCTTGCCACAATCACTGCTGCGGTGGATTATGCAGATCGGTTCGAGAATGCTGCATCTCCCGACCGCACAGAGAAGGGAGAGAGCTCGGAGGCCCTCGCTGACAGTAATTTGCCACTTACGAGCCTCGCTCTCGTATCCATGGTGGCAGCAGGAATTCAATTTGGGTGGGCCTTGCAGCTGTCGCTTCTCACGCCTTATATTCAGGTGGATTTGTGTGGCTTGTTGCTGGTGAGTTTTATCGGGGGAAGGCAAATTGTCGTACGAGTCTGATTCTGATGCTCGTGGATGTTCTGGTTGCAGACCCTTGGGATTGAGCACGCTTTTTCATCCTTCATTTGGCTATGTGGGCCAGTAACAGGACTTGTTGTAAGATGACCACCTCTTTGCATTTGCTATATCGGTTTATTTTAATTCATTTGTGGCAGCGCTGGTGAGCAATATTTGCTTTGGCATGGAAAGGTGGCATGCTGTTTAGTTCAGTGGACGCAGTTTCAAGCTCTCTGTCTGTCTGACATTTTTTTAACAGGTACAACCCTGCATAGGTGTCTGGAGCGACAAATGTAGATCCAAGTATGGACGAAGGCGTCCTTTCATTTTAGCTGGGGCGCTTTTAGTCGTTGTTTCGGTGAGAGTAGGAATCATCATTTTCCCACGTTGAAGCCTGTTGTCCCTCGTACCTGCATGCTCATTTTGCTGTTCTCCTTTTCCAGTTGCGTTTGGCAAACGGATGCTTATTTTTCTGCTGCTCTAATTTTTAGTGTTGTTTCAGGTAATACTGATCGGTTATGCAGCTGACATTGGTTTCCTCCTAGGCGACACGCATGACGACTGCCAGTATGTGAAAACATTTTGTTCTCTGTGTCCTTTTTATTTTTGCTTCACCCTCTATCCTTGCACGTTTTCATGCTCTGGTACATCTAGAATGCTAAGGCAGAAGTTCTGAGGTTTGTAACTCTCTCAATGTTCAGTGTTTATAAAGGGTCTCGTCCACGTGCAGCTTTCGTTTTTGTCATTGGTTTTTGGTTACTGGACCTCGCCAACAACACTGTACAGGTCAGAAATGAAGTCCTGATGATGAGTTTGACTTTCAAGCATCTCAAGTAGCTTGTGGTTTTTGATTGCCTCGAAGACTTAAAACCATCCTTGTTTCAGGGTCCTACTCGCGCTCTATTGGCAGATCTTTCGGGTACTTCCAAAGACATTGGTGTTTAGCTGCATCTGATGATATGTTCGCAAGAGAACAAAACAAAGCTGGTTTTTTTCTTTTCTGCAGGATCGGAGCAGAGGGATACTTCTAATGCAATTTTCGTCCTTTGGATGGCTCTGGGCAATATATTAGGGTTCGCAACCGGTGCTATTGGCCAATGGTACAAGTGAGTTGCTCCTCAGAAAGGACATTTCAATTGAAACTTATTGCTGTGAAACAGTCTTACTCAAGTGTAGCTTTGCTTGCAGATTGTTTCCGTTTCTTACAAGTGAAGCTTGCTGTGAGGCTTGTGGAAATCTCAAAGCTGCTTTCTTCTTAGCTGTGGTAAGCATCCAACGACGGTCAGCATCACTTGTAGACTTGGATGGTACATGTGTTCCAGGTTCATAATGCCGTGGCCCAATCCTTACTGGAATTTGGTTTTTTCGTGCAGATGTTTCTCACAATATGTACAGTAGTCACTCTGATATCCGCTCAAGAGACTCCCCTGGCAAGTAACCACATAGATGATTCTTCTCCTTTGTTGTATGAAGACGCCAAAGCACCTGATAGAGGTCCGAGCATC
The DNA here is from genome assembly GCA_010909165.1 of Anthoceros angustus. Taxonomy (NCBI): domain Eukaryota; kingdom Viridiplantae; phylum Streptophyta; class Anthocerotopsida; order Anthocerotales; family Anthocerotaceae; genus Anthoceros; species Anthoceros angustus. The sequence goes on from MU008175.1 coordinate 429,627, forward strand.
ATCCAAGCAATCAGTACAGAAACCTGCCAGGCAGATCACTTTGATTCAAAACCAAATGCTGCCCCTGTCAATGACGAGAGGCAAGATACTGTGAGGGCTGAAGATCTTGCTGATGAAAGGCTTCATTACGATGATGAAAGTATTAATCCTGGATCAGTATTGGTCAACATCCTTCTTGGTGTTCGACAACTTCCACCATCTATGAAGAGTGTGTTGCTGGCGATGGCCTTCTGTTGGGTGAGTCAAAATGCAAATTCAATATGTTTTGAACATGTCTGTACGTACTCCTTACTGCGAGCATGAAGAGTTTTGCATTCCCATATCTTGTTCATCTGCTACTCATTTGTGAGGTTAGCTGCTGATGGTGTTGTGCTGGTGCAGTTATCTTGGTTTCCTTTTTTCCTTTTTGATACAGATTGGATGGGCCGAGAAGTTTTTCACGGTGATCCACATGGAGATGCTGCATCCATTGCAGCCTATCAGGATGGTGTTCGGCAGGGATCTTTGGGTTTGCTACTGAATTCTGTACGTGGTGTTTCAGGGCACATTGTTTCTTTCCACAGGTGCACTTATATTTGGAAAAGCTAGTATCAGAAGTGATCACTTTCTGCTTGTCTTGTTTGGCAGGTGGTGCTGGGAATCAGCTCATTTTTCATTGACCCATTATGTCGCTGGATTGGATCCAAATACGTGTGGGCCATCAGCAATTTTATGGTCTTTCTGTGCATGGCATCCACAACCATCGTCACAGCATGTTCTGTGGATACTGTGACTATCAATGGACTGCGCACGTATGTGCACCCACCATGGGTGAAAGTTGCTGCAGTGGCATTGTTCACGGTTCTTGGTTTACCATTATCGGTACGTTTCAAATCGCTGTTCAAGGTCTAAAGCTAATATTGGAACAATGTGAGATTGCTTTTAGCTATCTCCTTGCTGAATTTTGTATTGTTTGTGTTGTAGATTACTTACAGTGTCCCGTATTCAATCACTGCTGAGCTGACAGCAGAGTCTGGTGGTGGCCAAGGTCTGTCTCTCTATCGTGTCATTTGGTGACGTTTTTGAACCTGTGAGACGTGTGAGGTTTGTCTGTGCATGCTTTGCAGCTAACCGATGTCTTTGTTGCTAGGTCTGGCTATGGGGATTCTCAATCTTGCGGTTGTGTTACCGCAGGTATGTTGATTACTCGTCTTGCCGCAACTAATGTTGAGAAGTGGGTGTGTTTAATAGTTCATGATCCTGGGATACTGCTGAAATGCAGATGGTTGTGGCCCTGGGTGCTGGGCCCTGGGATGCCCTTTTCGGAGGTGGTAATGAGCCGGCTTTTGCGTTGGCTTCAATTTTTGCCCTTGTAGCTTGTGTTGTGGCTGCAACACGGCTTCCACAACTGTCGAGAAACGGTTACAGGCCTGCAGTGGCGCACTTCGGCTGACAAGTTGCGTGCAAAAGGTCTGGGACACCTTCCACATGTTTCTTCGAGGTTCACTATGTTCTAGAGCTTCACCTTGGTAATTATGTTTTTGAGGATGGGCCTGAGCAGGTTTATCATCCTTCAGGTCTTAGAAGTGTCTATCGGGCACATCCGGGCCCCCTACTGGAGAGAAGCTATGTACTCTAGGTGCATTCACTTGCGGAGCTCTGGGGAGGTACGTCTGTGAAGGAATCAGGTGAAGTGGAGACAAAGATACTCAATTTTGTGCATGCAAGTCATTAATGTGGAAGGCTAATCCTGCGACATATCGTCCCTGATAGGATTGCACAAGCAGAGTGGCGCGGACTTAGACGAGGAAGCACTGTCTTATCAGCGTAGATTAATATCCTCCTGTTGGTGCCGGACACTGGGTAGAACTCTTGCAGAAATCGAAAAATAGGTGGTGGGCCTTGGGCGGTTCCGCCGATATAATCTGTGCATTGTGGCTAGTTTGTGAATCGGGTGCTCTTGGGGATGGGCTGGTAGACACCGCTTGTGTCAGATACGTAATCAAGTGCTGGAGAGTGTCTATCTCTTCTTTCATCTTGCAAATTAGTTTTTTCCTAGGATCAGCTTCCAAAGACGTTGGATAAACATTATCAAGCCGATTGGCCTTCGTGAAATACCGGAGAGTGTTCAGGCTTTCTTGAAAATCCTGCCAATGCGTCCCATGTCTTGCCACTGGTTAGGGACATTACCTCTCAAACGTGTTAGCACAGCGCTGTGAGACATTAGACAAACCTGGCCTGCTGGAGACACGGTTGCCAGTAGGTAAGTCCTGCTGTTCTTGCCCAAGGACTCCCGGAGTAGCCATGTGAGTGCGCATCCTCTATAAGAAGTGTAAGTGCTTTTGGAGACGTTCATAATCACCTGCATACGAAGACGTCAATCGGAAATGCAACAGAATCGGACCTTCCAAACCCGTGGCACAAAATGTGCGTACTTCATTTAGCTGAGAAAGAGATCTGTTCACGTATTTCCAATCTTGGTCTGGGGCTCCCTTCTCGTCTCCACGTTTCAGCTTGTCACACCCTGCATTTCCGCATCTGAATATTAGGAAAGGCGACATGTGAGGAGGCCTGGGAAACTCGGAACACACAGCACGCATCTCCGCACCTGCCAGATCTACGAGGTTGATGTAGCTGACAGTGTGCTCAGCTGTGGATGAGAGGTTCCCCTGCAAAAGTAGACCTGGCTCAGCATACCGGATGCGGAAGAAGAGGTTCTGGTTCATTTTAACATTCCCTACTTCCGCTCCTCTCTGCCCTGCCTATGACATTTCTCTTGGCTCTGAACTCTAAATCAATGGCGAGAGACAATGATGCATGCCCGTGTCAACTTGATGGTGAACAAAGAATGACTGCGAAGGGAGTGCGTGTCTTTGTCGATCGTACGATTTCTGGCTCCTTGCCTGAGCAGCTCCTCCATCTCGTTCCAAGTCCGGACCTCCTTCCAGAGCAAGCCCTCCACATACGGCCCTGTTACTGGATGCTCCCTAACTCTCAGGAATCCCTGCCTCCTTGTTGACATGGTTGTGGTGCTAGTGGAGAGGGATGTTGCTGAAGACCCTAATTTAAGGCCCTCTCCATTCACACTGGTGCCAGTATCCCTGGTAGTGGCCTCAAGCTCACTATCTGCATCACTCTCCAAAGGGTCCTCATCTGGATACGTATTGTCCGGCAAACTGTCAGCCCCTAAACCTGCAGTTCGTGCCAGCAGGTCCCGCACCTTTTCCTGGTAAATCTCCAGGTAGCTAACCTGGTATGCGAGCAGTAACCTCAATCGCAATGATAGGAACGAGCTGTTATTCGGAGGTTGTCTCTGCGAAGATATTCTATCAAAAGTAATACCTGTAAAAGGCAGAATTCCTTCTGCAAGTGCGTCTGAACTCTGTGTATCAGCTCACAGGTTAACATTGGCATCTGCAATGTGCAGGCAGTTCCAATTCAGGTCATGGCAACAACGACATTAAAAAGCACTCAAAAGGAACGAGGAGAGAACAGTTATTCTGCACTTACGATCCCTCTCCCTGCTGACGTCCCGTCTCCTGCCATAGTGTAGGTCTTTCCTGATCCGGTTTGGCCGTAGGCTAGTATCTGCAACCAAGCAAAGACCCAGCAACAAACAGGAGAAACGTCTGGTCAAGGGTGACAGTAGGGGTTCCGGCGTCTTGGTTGCCATAGTGCGCAGATCCCTGAATACATAGCAGCTTACTGTCGTGTTGATACCCTTCAAAGCGAACTCCACACAGGGAGCACCGAGAGCCTGATACATCCGTTTCTGAGACTCCTCTTTCCGGTGCCTGTCGTGAACAGGAACATAGCTATCATCCTGCACATAGTCGAAATTAAACTCAAGGCCATCGGTGCTTCTTCCAGAGTACTTAGACGGCTGGTGGTCGTGTTCCTTCACCCGAATCTTGTCTCCGTAACAGAGCACCTGACGCCCGTACCAAAAGCTCAGTTGATAAAAATTGGAATTGTGTGAAATCGACCAAGAGAAGGAGCTTCCAGTTACGCACTTGTTTGAGAGGACAGATTTTCTCATTTTCCGTGAAAGGCCGCATACGAGCCACCACTTTCACCTAGTATCAGGAGCCAAGAAAAGCTTCAACGCATGTCACAAGCAAGAGCAAGCTTTCTGGAGTAAGACCACCCTCCGCCTCTCCCTAACCCAATGGTTGCCTCACCTTGCCACCATTCATCCTGCCCCGCTTGAATTCACGACATGCACCATTTGGCCTGACTGAGCGGTCAAGTTCTTCGCCAGATCCCTCTGCCATTGAACCATGAATTTGATCTTGATCTTCAGGCGTCCTCGGATCAGTTGATGCCTTCTTTCCCTGCACATTCACCTAACTGAGTGTCATTTGGCGTACAAATCAATAAAAGTGAGGGGTAGATATAGCCAAACCATTTTGCAAAACAGTTTAACAAAGCGAAAACAAAATCAGTAACAGTGAAGGGGTAGGTATAGCCGAACCATTTTGCAAAACGGAACGGATATCCACTTATATCTCCACATGACCGATCACACTGGGGATCGAACCCAGAATCTCTGGTTTCGTAGACCAGCGCCTTATCCATTGGGCCATGCGACCCTCCTCATATCCCGATTTTAAGTAAAATTGTCTTAATTAAAAAAATAAGTGCGACACAATTCCCATGATGTGCCTAAGTTTTAAGCACCCCATCTAAGTACCGATCTAAGCCCACCCTCATACTTCCCAACCCAACTAATCCAACCTTTCCCCAACTGACCCACTTGGTTAAGCTTCAAGGTTTATTGAAAAATGTCACCCACTTGTCACCGTTTCATCCTGCCCCGCTTGATCGCTTGATCAAGTTCACGATATGGGCTGACCTGGCTAACCGGTACACTTCTTGGCCGGTTTTCTCTTTCACTGAATCATGAATTTGATCCGGTTGCTCCTTCCTTTCCCCTGGATATCCACCCTCTGAGTCGTATGTAACCGTGATCCACCTAACCGTGATTTCGTCGTTAAAGCGTGTAAACGTTAAAAGTAGACCAAGTGAACGTAGGGGCCACGACCCGGGCCCGATCACACTGGGGACTGAACCCAGAGTCTCTGGCTTCGTGTACTCGCACCTTGTTCATTGGGCCATGCCAGACGTATCTTGCAAAACGCGCAGGATCGGAAATTCGTTGCTACCTCGCAATGGAGAACGAGCACACTGGGTGTCAAATCCAGAATCTCTGGTTTCGTAAATCAGCGCCTCATCCATTGCGCCATGCGACCACCGCAGCAACAGAGTTCTCACCCTCTTGAAAGTCACCTGTTTCCCGGTCCTCCGATCAACACAAAACAAACAGGCCATCAGCAAGAAAGCATCCCTTCACTGCTACTGCATGCCTCGGAACATCGCGATTTCTCAAAAGAGCCATTGCGCAAACGGAAGCACAGTCCATACCCACCTCAATGAACCAAGTGTACCCTAGCTGGAGCGCTCTCTTCACTCCCTGGTGGTCCTGCCTACTGGACAACGGATTGCAAACCGGAAATCGTCTCGGCGAGGCCGCATTTGTGGCCGAAGAACGGCATCCCGGGAGGGGGCCCTGCATGCTGGACCTAAGGTTGATGAAGCACTGAGCTGGCCACTGCATCAGTCCAAGCCACATTATTCCGAGTGCTCGCCGGAGCTGCTGTCCAACCACCTGAGGATCTCCTCTGAGTCTAAGCTGCTCTCCTCCTCTGCATCTGCAGGCCTCGATCTGCTGTTCCCCGGGATGCTCACCTCCTCTGCATCTGCAGGCCTCGATTCGCTGTTCCCCGAGCTGCCGCTCTCCCTAGAACTGCCGCTCTCCCCCGAAATGCCGCTCCCACCTGAGCTGCCGCTCCCACCCGAGCTGCCGCTCCCCTGAGCTGCGGCTCCCCGAGCTGCTGCTCCCCGAGCTGCCGCTCCCCGAGCTGCTCCCCGAGCTGCCGCTCCCCGAGCTGCTGCTACCCCTGAGCTGCCGCTCTCCCCTGAGCTGCTCTCCTCCTCCTCTCCATCTGCAGACCTCGATCTGCTCTCCTCCTCTGCATCTTCAGGCTGGATGTCGGAGGGTGCAGAAGCCAACGTGGTCTCCGGCGCTTCCTCGTCATCAGTGACTTCGATTTCCTCTTCCACAATTTCATATTCCTCATTCAGAAGCTTGTCGGCCATGAACATGCCCACTGTCAGATATTCCTCCACTTGCGACACCATCGCTGGATCCGTTTTTGCTCTGAGCAGCTTAGAATCCGATGATTCACGGAAACGCAGCATTCTGGCGGACCGCATGGCACGCGTGAGACCGTGTCTGGCCTTGTGCGACCGATCTGGTGGCCATTCATATGTCTCGGGCTTCTCCTGCTCGTCTGCTGTCGGATTTGGATTCTCGGGCGCCTTCTGCTTCGACTCCTGCTTGTCTACTGCCGGATTTGAATCCCCGGGCTCTTGCTCCTTCGTTTCCTGCTTACTTGCTGGCGGATTTGAATTCCAGGGTTCTTGCTCCTTCGACTCCTGCTTGTTGCCTGCTGGCGGGATCGGCTTGCCGGGCCCCCTCACTATGATGATCTGGCCGATATCAGCTATTTTCACCAAATTCTCGTCGTCATAGGTTGCATAGGATTCCACTATGGTTGGCAGGTCGAGCAGTGCCGCCGGGAATGACTCGTCTCCAATCACGAACGTGCCAGTTCGCCCATCTTCCGTGAAAAACAGATCGATGGACTTGTCATTTCCCACGGCAGGCTCATCGTCGAGAACGCGGCTCAGGCGAGCCGCCAGGGCCTTGTCCCGAACGCGCAGAATGAATATTTCTTCCATGCTGATCACCCACAGCACTACACCGTAAATTCCATGATCACCTGACCCCGATGTCTGTGTTTATGCAGCGTCCATTCCTACAAGCACTAAATTCTTCGCAACGGGAATTTCTCGAATCGTCTCAGTCGCAACCCCTCCACCTTCCACTATAAAATCTGCGACTCTTGGGTCTGAGAATCTACCAACGGCTACCCCGAGAAGGCCTGATCCAACATCTTCGACACCTCCTTCAACCTTGCCCTTGTTAAAGCAATACAATCCTGCAAAGGCAGAGGACACCTCACATAAACTCATAACATTGAACCTATTGTCACACAGAACAGAGGTACTTGGGAAGAAAGCAAGGGTACTTGGACATGCCTGAAGCGTTGCAGTAGAGGTACAAGTTGCTCCTCCTGGTTTGTACATGGCAATTAGCCTACCGGTGAGGTCAAGAGAGATTGTTACCGTGGTCTGCAAAATGGACTCCTCCTCGGCTGATGGATCAGCTAAAAGGTGCTTCTTGTGCAGAGCACACGTCAAGGCCACAGGAATGGCTCCTAGTTGCAAGCCTTTGGCTGCTGTTCTTTGCAGCTTTGCGTCTTCTGGATTTGCATCAGTCATTTCTTGATCTGCACCGTTGTCTGCTTGTTTACCACCTTGGATAGAGGTGCGTGGAAGTACTTTGCCGTCCTTGGTGACTAGAACAGATGGCAATTGGACTGCACATAAAGATTCCAGCTTAAGCGACAACGAGAGACAAACGTAATTAGCATTGAACCAACGTCCTTCACTGCAAAATAATAATACGTACGGTGCATCAACGAAGCTACAGAAGCAAGTAGAGCTGCGTCCAGAAGTGATCCATCAGCATCCAAGCAACAAATATCCTGCACCATTCACACAACAATGGATTATCAGTTTGCTTTCCAGACAGGCACGGACAACTTACCTCCTCGAAGCTATTAGAAGACATACCAAATAGGCCATCCAAGCAGCTTTGCCCTTAGCTATACACAAGCTCCGTAGATCCACCATCTCGGAACTGTATTACCAGCCACACTGTAAGAAATAATGAAGACAAAGAGAGCACATTCAATCAATTAAACAAACCAACAGACAACTCCAAAACCTATCATCCTCACGCACTCAGGAGGCCTTGTGCCAGCCATACATTGAAACCAACCCACCTGAGAATAATGTTCTGAAGCTGCTCTGCAATACAGCTTGCTTGGTCCACAGGCCTACCAGGTCTTACAAGAGGAGAGCAGATGGGGGGCATCTGGAAGTCCACCGCTGCAAGCTTCCATGACAAGTATAACCACTGAATACTGCGGTGATCCAACGCACGCTTGTGACAACCCGAAAAAAGCCTACAGCTCACATCTTGCACATTCAGGTGAGCAGACATACCAATCTTCCCTGCTTCAGGTGCCTCAGCAGAGGGAGCCATAACCTCTAGCTTCACTGCAGCAATCATGGTCTGCACACCCAGCACCAAACATTTGCATTGAAGCAGCAGTTCCGAGCAGGAGAAAAGAGCAAGCACTTGACCCGAAACTCACAGTGTTGCCGAGCTTAACCAAGGCTGATCCATCTGCCGTGGGTATAGCACCTGCATTACAGCTTTCCAGCCTTGTAAGCTCTATCTAGCCTTCACAGAACCTTGTGCAAAGATCCAAAATATAGCTGCCATCTCTCCATACCGATGGAAATGGACGTAGTGCGGGCACGGCCCAGAGGACGGCCATCTGGGCGCACCCCGGCCTCCAGATACCGCTCGTAGAATTGGAGTGGGTAGAGCCGCCGAAACGCCTCTACTTCCAAGTCGGAGGAGATATCCGCCGCTGGCATCGGGAACCAAATTCACGCGCCACGCTCAGCTGCGAGAGCAAGGGCAAAGGCAGGGCGCGGTAAGCTCAGCTTGCGACCGCCGCTACCGGCAGTTTCCGAGGAACGGCCATGTCATAGAGCATATCTAGGTCGACTCTGTTTCAACATCACAGACGTCTTTCGATGGTGCTCGCAGTTCGAGGATGCTGAAGCCTTGCCGCTCGGATTGCGTGAAAGCCCATGTGAGCTGCTGCTGGGGTGAGTGTTTCCATATGCGAGAGGGGAGATCGATGGCCCGTCCAGAGAGTCCTCGTGCTGGGTCCCGGAAATTCTGGACCAAACGCCCAAGAAATGGTAAGGCTTCAAGCTCTCTCGGTGATGGCGTCTGCTCCTGAGGTTGTGGGTCTCTTTAGGAGGAGTCCTGAGTGCGAGGTGCTGTGCAGGAGATCCGTAGTGCTGCCAGAGGCCGAAATTGGAAGGTGGTGCTTGGATGAAGGCACGGACAAGGTTAGATCATGGTGGAATTATGGGCGTTGGTCTTGGGTGCTTGACGCAGAGGGGCTGCTGGGTCTTGCCCTCATCTGCATGACCCAGGAAGTGTGATGTGGTTGCAGGATTTTGTCGGCGCATTGGTTTGGGATGCGGGGATGTCGGTAGGTAGCAGAAGCTGCAGCCACATGCGTTGGTGAAGATGGAAAGGCAGATGAATGGGTGGGAGGGGGTACAGAGGCAGGGGCAGGGCATAGCGGATCAGTTCGGGTCGCTTGCGCAAGGTCTGGGCCATGTGCTTCAGAGCCATGTGTTGGTGGGGATTCCGTTTATCAGGTCGGACGGAGGCTCTGCGGTGGCTTCGGACACAAGCAAGCCTTGTGTGAATGGTGGACCTGAGTATGAGCTGCAGTACAACGCAGGGCGGAGGGGCTGGAACTGGCCTTCTTCTCCGTCGGATGGGCATGTTGGGCGGTGTGACTGGGTGGGGTTGGAGAAAGATTTGAAGTTCCAGGGAGCAGAGAAGAAAGAGCCTGCTGGTCAAGGCTCGGCGTTGAACGAGCTTGGTAGTCGGCTTGGGCAAGCTGGGGCAGAAATAGGGGCGTGTATTGGGGACTTGGTAGGTCAGGTTGTCCGTCACCTCCCGAACCCTTTCCACTCCGGGATGGCTTCTGAGGCAACGACTATGAAGAGCTTTTTGGATGCAAGGGATTTGGCTTACTCTGCAGATGATCGGACCAGCGAGCTGGTAGTAGGGGAATGGCAAGATACGTCAGCCAAGGTGCAGAGCGTTGGTATAGAATACAGGGTCAAGGATCCCAGCCAGCTTGGACAGCACCAAGGGGAAATCCAGGATATGTCTCAAGACGAGCTGCTGGCCATCATAGCCAAGTCTCATGGCCAGCTTCATAAACAGGGTAGTGTGACGGTGACCACGACATACGACAGCAGAACGCAGGACATTGAGAGTTCAATAGTTGCCAGAGGAGATTTATGGCGTGCAGAGGCATCTCATGGGGGTTCATCTGGGAATGGAACCTCCTCTCCACTCTTCTTGTTGCAGGTTGGGCCCATTCTGTTTGTGCGGGATACCACCCTCCTCATCCCTGTGCACCTGTCAAAGCAGCATTTACTGTGGTATGGGTTCGACAGGAAGAACAGCCAGCACTCTCTCTGCCCTGCAATATGGTCCAAGCATCGGCGATGGCTTCTCATGTCAATGATCTGCCTGAATCCACTGACCTGTTCTTTTCTGGATCTCCAGTTTCCCAACGGGCAAATGACTTATGTTGCAGGTGAAGGTGTGACAGGAAGTGCTTTTGTTCCAGCCCTTGGCGGCCTTCTGCAAGCTCAAGGGAGGCATCCTGGTAACACCAGATTAAGTTACTCTATCAAAAATAGGTGGGGAACTAGGAACACAGTGTCTGTGCAGCTGCCCGACCGGTCGCTGTCTCTCAACGCCACGCACCCTCTCGTGTGGAAGAGATCAGGGATGATGTATCGGCCAACTATACAGCTAAGCTTGACATCAACTGTGGGAGATCGGAATGAAGGTTGGAAGGGTGAAGTCATACACTCGCCAAAGGAGAAACTGAGTTGGGGATGCGGCTGCTCTTATTCCTCTGAGCTTCATGCTTTTGCGAGCTTGTCGCTGGGAAGGTCGAAAAGGAATGGTGATCACACAGGCAGCTCTGGTTTCGTGTTGCAAGTGGAGGCTCCTCTGGAAAATCTCAGGAGGGCTTCTTTCTCCGTTCAACTAAATAGCGGTGTGGAGTTCTAGTGAAGTCTTGCTACGTGGACATGAAAATTCGTCCATCTATCTTCTTGGTGCATGGGAGGGTTGGTCATTGAGGGCGTTAGTGTAAATATGTAAGGTGAAGTATGGTTCATAGGCACCTTGGCACTCGCTGTACAGAGGTAGATATCGGTAGATGCTATGCCGTAGCTCAATTCTACATCCAGCCCGGACTTGTTCACTTGGTGTGTACTAAGTATTATCCGCTCGAATGCAGCCATTTCAGAAAATGACGCTGTATTCAGAGGTGCGACAAACAGACAGAGCCATCACTTCGGCGGAGGAACAGACGTAAATCAAGTGCGCTGAGACATAGAAGGTGGACTTGGAGAACGAAGTGGGGGAAGAAAAGTGTGCCTGTTTGCAACGAGCGTGTCGTATATTCACATTCATAATACAGGAGTGTGGAAACCTACAATCTACCATTTCCAGAAAACATTAGATCCACACTTGTACTTGTCCTTGCCTTCGCACTCGAGGTCCAAATCGTCGCTCAAGAACTTGACTTTCTGTACACGGAACACATTCGAATGAGCAAACCGAGACGCATACTGTGGAAGGCAGTCACATGGCCTTGATTGCGTCGAGGCTTTACCTTGAGCTTAGCAAGATCCTGGCATCCGGTGAAGTTCTCAGGGAATTTACAGGTTCCAAATTGGACAGTGTAAGCACGGGCAGTGTTGGCTCCGCTGGTGGCCAACCTTTTCTTGTCGTTCAATTCCTGTGAAGGAGAGACGAAATGCTTGGAATCAGCGCACGGTGGAAGACGAAAAGTGGCAAAGATTCTCGTGCGCACAACAGGTGACACCAACCTTGTTTGCCGCGCTCTTTGCCAGCAAGTCCTCGACCAAACCGGCCTTGGCCTGCCCCACGGATAGAACGCCTCCAGCCAAAGTTAGAGCCGCCAAGCCTAGCAAGCGCCTCCTGCTAGCGGTCTCCTCCTGCTGGCCTGCGCTGGCCCTGACGGAAACGCGGGCCGGGGCCGACACAACGGCGTGCGACGACGCAACACTGACATCGCGCGCGGAAGTAATCGCCGCGGACGACGAGATGGCGGCAGTCGACCCGAGGAAGGTGGTGGATGCCATGGCTGCAGCTGCCGTGTCGTGCTAAAGCTCAGTTGCGCAGTCTTGCACCTTACAGTGCCCTCCCGCAAGTCTGCCAGGACTAAAGAGCACCCTTCCACCGGAAAGCGCCGGTCAGACCCGCAGCCAATGGACGCGCCACATTCAGGATAGGCCTATCTGCCTCCGCGAGGTGCGCGACCGTGGTGGCCAAGCCTCTTAGGCCAAATGGACACACATAACGTGGTTATTAAGCATCCTGCGCTTGGATCGGTACTTAGATGGGGTGCCTAAAGGAATGGATGCCCTTGGTGCAAGTAGCTTAGGCTGGTACAAGTTGTTAAGTACCAAGTCCCATGACGGAAATCCGTCCTTAGTGGACTTAAATAAAATTCTTCTTCTTCTTCTCTTCACTTTTCCATAATCTCACTTTTAACCTCTAAACGACCACCCCTATTTTTCAGAAAATGACGCTGTATTCAGAGGTGCGACAAACAGACAGAGCCATCACTTCGGCGGAGGAACAGACGTAAATCAAGTGCGCTGAGACATAGAAGGTGGACTTGGAGAACGAAGTGGGGAAGAAAAGTGTGCCTGTTTGCAACGAGCGTGTCGTATATTCACATTCATAATACAGGAGTGTGGAAACCTACAATCTACCATTTCCAGAAAACATTAGATCCACACTTGTACTTGTCCTTGCCTTCGCACTCGAGGTCCAAATCGTCGCTCAAGAACTTGACTTTCTGTACACGGAACACATTCGAATGAGCAAACCGAGACGCATACTGTGGAAGGCAGTCACATGGCCTTGATTGCGTCGAGGCTTTACCTTGAGCTTAGCAAGATCCTGGCATCCGGTGAAGTTCTCAGGAATTTACAGGTTCCAAATTGGACAGTGTAAGCACGGGCAGTGTTGGCTCCGCTGGTGGCCAACCTTTTCTTGTCGTTCAATTCCTGTGAAGGAGAGACGAAATGCTTGGAATCAGCGCACGGTGGAAGACGAAAAGTGGCAAAGATTCTCGTGCGCACAACAGGTGACACCAACCTTGTTTGCCGCGCTCTTTGCCAGCAAGTCCTCGACCAAACCGGCCTTGGCCTGCCCCACGGATAGAACGCCTCCAGCCAAAGTTAGAGCCGCCAAGCCTAGCAAGCGCCTCCTGCTAGCGGTCTCCTCCTGCTGGCCTGCGCTGGCCCTGACGGAAACGCGGGCCGGGGCCGACACAACGGCGTGCGACGACGCAACACTGACATCGCGCGCGGAAGTAATCGCCGCGGACGACGAGATGGCGGCAGTCGACCCGAGGAAGGTGGTGGATGCCATGGCTGCAGCTGCCGTGTCGTGCTAAAGCTCAGTTGCGCAGTCTTGCACCTTACAGTGCCCTCCCGCAAGTCTGCCAGGACTAAAGAGCACCCTTCCACCGGAAAGCGCCGGTCAGACCCGCAGCCAATGGACGCGCCACATTCAGGATAGGCCTATCTGCCTCCGCGAGGTGCGCGACCGTGGTGGCCAAGCCTCTTAGGCCAAATGGACACACATAACGTGGTTATTAAGCATCCTGCGCTTGGATCGGTACTTAGATGGGGTGCCTAAAGGGAATGGATGCCCTTGGTGCAAGTAGCTTAGGCTGGTACAAGTTGTTAAGTACCAAGTCCCATGACGGAAATCCGTCCTTAGTGGACTTAAATAAAATTCTTCTTCTTCTTCTCTTCACTTTTCCATAATCTCACTTTTAACCTCTAAACGACCACCCCTATTTTCCGAAAAATTCAAGCATTGTGGTTTTTGATTTTCTGTAAACACTGTGGTCAGATATTGATTCGGAGAAAATAGGGTAGTGCCAACCTTAGTGCGGGCTTTCCAACAAGCCTATGGTTGCCTTTATTGGAGTAGAATTGTAGTTGCCAACATGAAAGGAACCTTCTGGGAGTTTTGGTCTGGATGCCCTTGTTTGGGCTCTTTCGAAGTGTTCCAGGCACGGACCTCGGTGCAAAACACAAGTGGAGATGCAAGAGGATCATTGCTAGTCACCATGAGAAATCCAAGGAAAATTGATGGACAGTTCATCAGATACACCAAGAGAAACGGCACGGCCCTTCACAAATGGACCCGCCATGGCAGCAAGCTTCCATCTACACTTTTCTAACCGGGTTCATAAAATTGGGCCCCAAGTGCAAAGTGGCGGTCACGCAGTCCGTACCGCGCATGTGAAGCCCCTCCCTGAGTGGTTGCCACTAGTGGACGTGTGGCTAGAAATCCCTCTGTCCTCTGGGGCAACTGGAGGACACCGGTACTGGTACCCATCCCCACACACACCGGCCACCTCCCACATCTCGGTCTCCCCATGGCCGGATTCTCTCCTGCCACTCACTACGGATCTCGGAGGCGGAAGACACGTGGATACCCGAAGCCCACGAGAACCCCGTCCTCCGGCCTTTGGCTCTCCTTCACTCCTCTTGCTTGCCGCATTTGCATAGTCAGAGGCCCGATCGAGTGTTTCATCTGGAACAGGTATAGAAACTCTTGAACAACGAGCATAGCACTGTACCTCCAAGGTGGCGTCGGGAAGTGGTATCACACCGTCGGTCGAGGTGGACATATTATTGCGAGGCAAGTGACAATCTCCCATTGGATCTTACTTTCTCATGGAAATATATGCAAGCAACAGTGGGACCGACAATCGTGGGCAACACACAGTTCAGTGGTGATGGAATCCTAAAACCGAAATGGCTAGTCAAGGCCCGTGAAGAGAGAGAGTGGACCCACTTGCTGGGCGGGTCCATGCCACCGGCCAGGTGGCGGGACCACGGCCGGACCATGCCACTCTCCTTGCTCGCCGCAGTTCACCCCCTCCCTCCATTTCTTTTCCAGCCCGCCATGCCTCGTCGCCAGTAGCGGGGCTCCTCTGCTCCCCTTCTGAGGCGATTCAATGGTCTTCAAGGTCGACAATTTTGGAAACCTGGGCGCTTTTAGGAATGATCTGAGATCGCATTGTAAATTCCTTTGTCTACAGTTGTATAGTGCTCGACAAGTTTTCGTTCTTCGAGACTGAAAGCATGTTCGAAATTTACGCCTTGCTGATTGATGGATCGGGGCAAGGGGAAGATCAGAGAGGGTATCAATGATATTGTATGATAGCAAGGGCTCGCTGTAGAAAAGGTTTGTTTTCGAGCTTCACATGCATATACATTTAAATATATGTGTAATATTTATACTTTGTAATGTTATGTAATTATGGGACCTTACATATGAGGAGACATATAAGACCTTTAATTCCTGTTCCCAAAATACCAAGACCACAATATGCATGGTTTGCAACAGATCCTTCCGTGGGCGCACGATCTCAGCAGACCTCACTCTCCCCACCCAGTTCCTAGCATTCTTCGCTTGCCGTCGAACACTTCGTGTAATGCCTTGTCCATGGCTAGAGCCTTCTCTTGGAGAAGGCATATCCTCTCTTTCCCCTTGAGCTTCGAGGGCCCGGGCTACCCTCAACCGTGCTTAAGTCCCAGAGAGTGACGTCATGGTCCACGATGCGTGGAAGGTGTGTGCTCGGAACGCTCTTCAAATGTTTAGGAACGAGTGTCAAGTTGCAAAAGTCACAATGTCGAAAGTCAAGTATATGGATTGCAAGCCAAACCGTGCCCTAACTTATTGGAACTGCGGGTCGGGACGTAAGCGCGCGCACCATTTTTCTCCCTTCAGTGACGTGTGGTCACATAAGGCCTTTCCACATTTTTTGTCCCCATTAACATTGGAGTTCATATATATAGACATATTATGCTTTAAAAAAATAAAACAAATTCCTATGTATTCAACACTTTAAAAACGGTTTCTCCCTAAAAATTTTATGATTTTTCAAGAAATATACAAAGAAAAACACTATCCAAATTTGCCCTATGTCAATCTCGGAGCCGTTTCAACCATTGGTGGTCAACGAACCTTTCTTGCACCCATTTGCTTAATCAATAACTTACTAATAAGGACTCTTATTCGCTGAAATAAATAATGAGGAGAGTAAGTATGCTCTTTGAATGCTTTGTCTTTTGATCTTTATGATCACCACTGAGAATAAGATCAACGGATAAATCAATGCATCAACGGATCAGCAAGATCAAACTAATGGCTGAGGAGGAGTGCAACATCTGCCTTGCGGCATTAAGAGATGGGGCTGATGTCTTTAAATTAACTATATATAAGCATACTTCCCACAAAGTGTGCTTACTTGAATGGGGCAAACATGGCACTACGTGCTCTCTTTGTTGGGAACCTTTGGACGTTGAAGTGTCCCCTCCAAGGTATCCCAAGATAAGGCGAGCTATGTGGAAGGAGTGGATAAACCTCCTTCGACCCATAACTCCCTTCAGAATCGACATCCAGACAACAATTCATAGGAACTTCATAGGACCTTCACAATCAAGCACCCTTTGGGCCCGATCACTGCTAGGATGGGGCGCCACCCACACCCTATTGTAAAGACCTGCAAGACCTCGATCATGTTCACCTATTATATAAAAGGAGAGTTTAAAAATCTTGTACAACACTATGGGCTATAAAAAAACCACCTACTATATATGAGGGAGTTCAAAAATCACCCCTGGGATAGGGTGCCACTCATCCTCTATAGTAGAGATCTATGGGACCACGATCATGTTCATCTACTTAGATAAATGGAGAGTTTAAAAATCTTGTTGAACACTATGGGCTATAAAAAAACCACCTACTTTATAAGATCACTTGCAACACCATGGGATGGAGACCGAGGTGAAGCTTGTGGGAGGAGAAAACTTATCTTGCATTTGTTAATAAAATATCCTTAATAATTATTAGTTTAACTTTTGATATCATTTTTTATTAGGGCAAATTGTGCTGATCATGTAATCCCTAGGTGTAGCTAGTTTGTCTTGTCATGATTAGCTGGATATCCACCTTTAGACTCACTACCTACTTGCACTAACACAAAAGAGATGGACTATGACATGTGTGTGAGATAAAAAAGAAAAATAGATGATGCATGTTTTACAGAAAAATATAGACATGAAAGAAGTTTCACCTTCACAATATGTACGCTAGATATATTGCTGACAATGCTCAAGCACTACTAATGACTTATATTCATACCACATGGAATAAGTTGAAGAATCGTAGGTTTTGCTCAATGTTTGGAAGAAATGCCCCCCAAGAAAGCAATTGTTGACAAAAACACACAAGATTCTAGTAAAAGTGACGGAAAAAAAGGTGCAAAGAAGAAGGGTGACAAAAAAGAAGAAGAGGAATTACCAACAGTGTTCAGGCATCTTGATATTCCATATGTTGAAAATCAACATCTTAAGTTTGCCGGTGATGAAGAACTTCTTCACCAATATGGGAAGGCTTTATCTAGACCAGTATCTCCTGAAATTGTGCGATGTTGCCTTACTAACTCGTACGAAGGAGAGACAATGGAAAATGGAATGCCTAATGGAAATGGGAAAGCAACCTTGATTGATGGGCACCAATATGAAGGCACTTTCAAAAATGGTCTTTTACATGGAGCTGGTACATTAAAATGGAGTGATGGTTCATCATATGTAGGAGAGTTTTCATGCAATACTATCACTGGCAAAGGAAAATATGAGTGGCCTGAACATGAGGCAAAATTTGAAGGGGAGGTATGTTTTATTATACCCAAAAATGCATAATAGTAGTTATTCACCTTAACATGACAATCATTTAGTTTGTAAATTATTGTACAGGTGTTAGATGGATGGCCACATGGACAAGGCACTTTAGACTCAGGAAATGATGGGCATCGAATATATGAAGGAAGCTGGGAAAATGGCCTAAAACATGGACAAGTAATATCATCACTTTGATCATTTTTTTTTAAAATAAATATGGAGACTTTATAAATATGGGAAGCTGGGAAGTCCCATCTACAATGGGGCTATGAGGAGTTTTGATCATCTACAAGTTTGTGTACTTTTTAACAATGCTTACCTTTTTCTTCATTGTTATGTAGGGTAAGCTTGCTTACGGCAGTAAAGGAGTTTACATTGGAGAATGGTCCAAGGACCACAAAAATGGCCAAGGTCAATTTAACCATACATGTGGGAGTAGCTACTTAGGGCAATATTTAGAAAGCCAAATGCATGGCAAGGGGCGAGGCACTCTCATGAGTTCGCAAGTTGCTAGTAGCTTCGAATCCATAGCAGCAAAAGACATGAGAAGAGCCCTCCCAGGATTTGGTGTACCTAATCTTCATATCTACGATGGAGATTGGGTTGCAAGTCTTCCTCATGGAAAGTACGTCGTTCGAAGTTTTCATCGACTTCACTAGAAAATAGCTTAGATGTAGGAAATGAAATTTTTCATTTTATTTTAAGATTGCTTCTTTTGACGTTATTATCTTACAGACATGCATCAAAATATGCTAAATACATAGTATATAGCAAGTCAATCTTCACCCCATGATTCTACATATAAATGTTCAAGAACTTGTGCATGACCAGGGGTAAAAGTGTGTGGTTGTGGAAGGGTACAAAAGAAAGCACAAATTTGCTTCTCAACTTTTACGTCGGAGAGTTTAAGAACGGTTTGCGACATGGACATGGAACCTTTAACTATGCATCTGGTGCAGTATTTCAGGTAGAATAGGTAAATGCATTTTCAAAATGTGAGTTTGAGTCTATACATTTCTAGGTGACTGCATAATTTATTCACATAATTTTTAGGGAGCATGGAAAATAAATATGAAGAGTGGTCCTGGAGTCTTAACATATGAGACAGGTAGTATTCATAGTGGGCTTTTTGAAGATGATCATTATGATCCTCTGGTGAATTACAATACAACATTAAAAGAGGTATATATTTGGAATCAAGAATCATATTAGAAAGATATAATAGAGAGATTAATTTTTAATGATTAATTTATCTTCTTACTCATACTTCCAGCCTCTTGATTTGCTCATGCCCCCACATGATCTTAAGAACCCTCTGGGGGTTAAACAAGTCAAACAAGGAGTTATTAATGCTCTTTTAAGGAAGAACAACTATTTACATGAAGTGTATGGAATATATAGGTATCAGAAGTCCAAGCAGTTCAAATATGATTTTTGTAACATCATAAAAAATTAAATACTTATTATTTCAAGTGTTGCATGATTTTAAAGTACAATAACAAGGAAAGCACCAATGGGAGCACTTGCGGATAGAGGTGGCCGATGTAGAGCAATGCTATTAGGAAGCTTTTGGAGACTTTGCCACTATGGTCATGTAAGTTATAATACAACATATCACTTTGGAACTTTCTTAGTTTTATTGACTAAAAAAATTAGATAGATTCAATATTCCAAGTATTCTAAATTTTTGTTAAGGGCTTAAAATTCAAATTGTTTGTTTCTGCACATTACTGGTTTTTGAGTGAGGTTTGTAAATATGGACAGGTTGTAATTATCTCGACTTCTGAATTTGAGGGAGGGCACTAGATTGTGGAGCAAGGATTAGGATTAGCAACCATTGATCAGATGGTGGTTCCATCCTCGTGGAATGCTTGGGATACTGTTTCGGACATCCATAGCTCTGTAAGTGGAATTGATTGAACCTAAATGTGGAAATACAATGTTGTCATTGACTAATATTAGTTTGATAAGCTCAACTATCTTAAGGTATGCAGGATAGAAGAATTATATTTAGGGAATTCTTAGAATCTCTAGTAAAGATTGCCTGCATTAAGAA
The DNA here is from genome assembly GCA_010909165.1 of Anthoceros angustus. Lineage (NCBI taxonomy): Eukaryota > Viridiplantae > Streptophyta > Anthocerotopsida > Anthocerotales > Anthocerotaceae > Anthoceros > Anthoceros angustus. The sequence continues at coordinate 449,287 of MU008175.1, forward strand.
CACAGATGAAGATGTGTCCATGGAGATGAAGGTATGTTTACTTAAAAGATCCGTCATTTGCTCAATTTTAATGAATAGATTGCTTTAAACTTTTAGACAATCTAACCTTAATAAAGATAGGTGGAGAGATTATTGAATGATTCCATCATACCCTTGGCTTCAAGCCCTCCTGGTGACGATCTGCCCTATGCTATGGTAGAGAGTTCAGCCGTTCGAAAGCTTCTAGATGATTATGGAATTGTTTTGACAAAACTGTTTACAAGTCTACTTCTTTCTTCTGGAACTAGTGATTTTACAATCACAATACGAGGCTTAATGCACTTTTTGCAGGTGTGTTGTAATAACAATGTGATGGTTCACAACTTGGCATTATTTTGCTCCATGACCTAGATATGTAAATTTTGCAAATCATGCTCAACCTCTAGATATCTTCATATACAGCATTATCGCAAGGATAAAGGAACTTTTGGAAAACCAAGAAAACCACCTCCTAAGGAATCAGAGAAGAAAGTGTCAAAAGATGAAAATAAAAGTAAAACGCAGGAGCATAAAGATGATTTAGATAAGAAATCAAAAGCTTCTTCTAAGGACGAAGACAAAAAGTCAAAAGCTTCTTCAAAGGATGAAAACAGAAAGTCCAAAGCTTCAATCAAGGATGATGAAAAAAATTCTAAAGCTTCTTCCAAAGACGATGGTACAACAGATAGCAATAGGAAACAAAGTAAATCAAAGCCTTCGACGCCAGATAAATCGAAGCATACTACACCAGACAATGACGATACTAAATCAGTCAAATCATCCAAGTCTTCAAAGACAGGAAAAGATGCTAAAGAGATTGCTGTGAAAGAAACTCCTACAGATAGGTATGTAACCTAAGCGTATATTTGATTTACTACCTTTCCTATCTTCCTTTCTTAGCAACATAATAGTAGAGAGTTCATCCCCATCGTATGGATTAAATAAATTATCCTCCACAAAATAACATGGATGTTACTATATTTGGATCTAACTTATTTGCTGGTAATCATTGCAACAAAATTGATTAAATGTTCAGAGTGGTTGCAAATATTTGTTGTGCATTATTCTCCATGGAGCCAATTAGTGAAGAGCAAAGTGATCCATTTTACAACGCTAGCATCAATTATCGGGAGTTTGAGCTTGCTCTTTGTCGCTTCACCAATATGGTATATTTCATTAGCATTTCGTATTTGATTTAACAAAATATTTCTGATTGATAAAATGACATGAATATGCTTTCAATCCGATTCATGATTAGGATAAGCCCATGAGTGAGCTAGTAGGACCACAAGATTTTCTTCGTGCTTTTATTGAAGATCATCTAGTCCCATTATTGACTCCTCCCCCACCGGTAGATAAAAGTAAAAAGGTTGATGCTAAAAAAGGGGATCCTAAGAAAGGAGATGCCGCAAAATCATCAGAAGGAAAGAGCTCACAAAAGGCAACTGAGGAAAAGAAAAAGAAGAAATAATAAGAACGATTTTATTAAATCATTGTTTTAGTACTTTCTAAGATCTTGGTTGAGCAAACTGCATGGGGATATTTCATTCCTTATGTGATAAATATCGGCTGGAACCTCTATTTGCGTAGCTCGGCAATAATACCATGTCTATTTAATCTAAGAGACCAGTTTAACTTGTTGTTTTTGTTCCAAAGAGCAGCTAGTAAAGCTACACAATGCAGGACGTATTGATATGAAAAAGAACTCATTAACTTCTTTGAAAATTATATAGTATTTTAAACTACTTAACTAAACGTAATAAAATTAACCCATTAGAATGTGCAAGTTGTAAATAAAGCTGCACATATAAGCCTACTTTAGGGTTTCAATATTCCTGTTTATTTACATATGAGAATTTATGTGCATTGTACATTGAACCGGGTATCTTGGTGCACACCGATGACATAAGAACTCCAATGACGTAAGAACTCCACAATTAAGATGACGTAAGAACTCCACAATTAAGATGACGTAAGAGCTCCACAATTAAGATGACGTAAGAACTCCACAATTAAGCGCAATTAAGATGAAGTAAGAACTCCACAATTAAGCGCCCTGCAGGTTGATCAATGCTCATGTATGTATGTATGTATGTATGTATGTATGTATATATGTATGTATGTATGTATGTATGTATGTATGTATGTATGTATGTATGTATGTATGTATGTATGTATGTATGTATGTATATATGTATGTATATATATATATGTATATATGTATGTATGTATGTATGTATGTATGTATGTATGTATGTATGTATATATGTATGTATGTATGTATGTGATAAAGCATCACTTACACTTTGCTGCCATTGCGTGGCTTCAATTTTCTGATTTCCGATACCGTGCATTGATGATATTGATGGGTTCTTAGATATTGGGCGGTTGTTGACTTACCTTGCCACCATGTTGTGGCCAATAAAAAGCCTCGTGTCCTGTGATGCATTCTCTTTGCAACACCTAGTTCTTGGGATTTGCATTTTCATGATAGCTCATCTTAATTTTTGCTCTCCTTATACCTACAGCAACTTAGTAGCCCTCCGGTCTAATGTTGCATTCTTGCCGGCTCCCTCTCCTGCTGATCCCTCAGCCCTATCCGGACCCCTAGCTTGGGACTCTTTGGTACTTTGGTGTTCTTGGGAAGACTGCCAACTTGGTGGCCTACATGGCTCAGCAAGTGAGTTTGCTCATCATTCAAACCTTTGCAATTTTTCTGTGCGGCTGATCTGCTGGTCTGCTCATGTGCTCTTGTTCCAATTTGTTGTGCTGGATTTTCCCTTTGCTGGTAGGTACTTGCTTGCTGACCGCTGGATTTCCTTTGATTGCAACTAGCAATGTGTTTGCAAATACGGTGTGTGGTAGGGTTTGGTTTTCATTACTATTCAGGTGCCATGGATCCTCCATTCCGGCCAGAAATCCATGCCAAGAAGGTCCCTTTTGGAGCTGATGAAGGGGGGACGGAGGAGCTGCCCCACCAGCAGCTGGCCTTGCGTTTTTACAGCAGTCTAGGACGTCTACAGGCTTGGTGTGCTTGGGATGTTCCTGGAGTTTCCTTATTGCTGATTTTTTGTCTCATCACAGTCATGAGGTTTATAGGTTATGGTATGTGTTTCTTAACCAGCATGATTGTGCACACTCCATACTTGCTTTGGATGATGGCATAATGTTCCATGACTAACCTGTATGAACTCATGCTCTATACATACAGTGTGTTCTTTTATAGGCTTTTTTGGTGACTTCCAAAGATGGTGGCTGCCACTTCTTGGCTAGCTACTTGTTGGTCTTTGCTCTGAACTCCTGTGGATTTCACATGCAATGTATCTCATTTGCCCACGATCAGTTGCAGCTAGTTACCCTTGAATCTCGGGAACCATAAGAAATTTTGAACTCATTGGAGCCAGTCATGCAAGTCCTCCAACGAGGCAATTGGCAAGTCATTGTGGCTTGTATATATACACATACATACATACATACATACATACATACATACATACATACATACATACATACATACATACATACATACATACATACATACATACATACATACATACATACATACATACATACATACATACATACATACATACATACATACATAAATACATACATACAGACATACATATATACATACATACATACATACATACATATATACATACATACATACATTCATACATACGTTCATTCATTCGGCCACCGAGGACGGGCTCACATCATATCCATACGATCTCCATGTACATGCGTCATGGAAGCATTTATGGGCTGGGCTTCCGTGTTCCTGGAGGCCGTTCCGTGAAGCAAACACGTTCCATGCGAGGATAAGTGCATGAGTGAGAGTTAACGTAGGGTTGCGACGGCGTGTAGGCCCCACCAAGCTCAAGCGTACGGTTACTTAGCAGAAGTGGGCAGTAAAGTTGTGCTGGGAGTCCGGCTGGCTCTGGCCGTGGGCGTCGGCGAAGGCTGCACCTCTAAAACTTCCCGAAGCCTGCATGGCATTGCATTGGGGGCTCGGGGTAGCCGTAATGCGGTTGCTGCCTCTGGTGTCGCTGCAGGCGCGTCTGCGTCTGCGTCGGCGTCTGCGTCGGCGTCTGCTGCTGACTCGTGCCTCCCGATACGCCTGATGATGGTGAAGCCACTCACTGGGCCTCCAAGGCCGCAGATGAGCACGCTCTTGTGCAGCGTGCCTCGCTCGGATGCTGTTCTCGTGTCGCCCGGGGTCCTGTCCGGTGCGTTCCAGGCTGCCAGGAAGCGGCTCCCCTGGTGCGGTACAAATTCTGCTCGGAGAGCTGCTGCCCCTGGTTGCTTGCTTCGTAACGTGCTCACATTGCGCGAGCCCGAGCTCGTTTTGTTGTTGGATTGGCGGAGTTTGGGAGCAGTTGAGTGTCGTTTGCTTCAGTGGTTTTGTTGGGCGGTTCGTGTTCCATGGGTGGAATGCATTTTGCTTCCTGGTGCAGCGAGGGTGTGAGCAGTTTTTCCAATCTGGTCTGAGCTGGGTGGTTGGATTCCAAGAACTGCTCTTCCGGATGTTTGTCAGCTTGTTTGATGAGCGGCAATTGTGTCCGAGCTGGGTCTAGGGTTGGGCGGGATGGGTTAGGCTTGGACGTTGGGAACTGAGGAGGCGTTGTTGATACGCTTGCCTGCTTCGTGTGGCAGGCAACCGTGGTTTATGAACAGCAAGCTGAAAGCACGCCAGTGGTGTTGGGCACTGAAGGCCTGCAACTTTGGCCGGCCTGCCCTCCGCGTGGCCTTTGAAGGGGAACAAAGGTGGCTCGTAATTGTGGACGAGGAAGTCTGGAAGAGCGATGAATCACGAGCAAGTGCTTGTGCAAAGTCTTGCAAGGGCGTAAGATGGAGGTCTCTGCGGTGGAGCATGTGGGACAGTGGTTTGTGATGGAAGAAGGCTGAATAGGGGAGAAGTGGGGCAGGCAATGGACGCAGGAGTCGGTCTACGGAGCCCAATTGCTGTGAATAGATGGGTCGTCCACGTATCAGACTGCGCAGCTTGCCTATGCCGACTTTCTCAACGTTTTCCTTACTGTGTGTTTCCGCACTTTCTGCTTTGGCCGTCTTGTCTATACTGTCGGGCCACCTTCCTGACATGGATCAGCTTGTGGAGCGCCCGATCATGGGACAAGCTGAGGACATTGTGGTATATGCCTCATCCACTTCTGAGTGAATATGATGGGTGGAGTACTCCCTGTGCTGAAAAGTCGCTTTCTCCATCCCATGATAGGGATGGTTGCCCGACCAGTAGAATCCAGTCCTCTGAGTCTTCTCTGCTTTGGACAGGATGACCAAGAGCTTGATTCGACACATCAGATTCTAAGGCAGTTGAAACAGTCATCAGTAAGTCCGCACCGGCCTCATCTTTGTGCCTGAGGTTCTGTCCCCGAGTTTTGGACTTGTCCATTCCCCGTTATCAAGGAACTCACTCAGTCAGTAGCATTTACAGGCATGGCAGATTAGTAGAGGTCTGGAGAAGGAGAACTTGTGGATATCAGAACAGGCAAAAGCTTACTACGGCTGTAGCAATCCAAGCACTCAGCACTTGTGTAAGCTCCCACCTTGATTCTGCTGGTAATAGTCTCTGCTACTTTCATATTCTTTCCTACTTGGAATGGACGTCATTCTGTACCATTGTTAATGCAGCCCCTGAATCTGGTTCAAACACTAACGGCTACCTGATAATTGAGGCGAGTGGCGGGCTAAATCAGCAAAGAATTGGGGTACTGATGCAAAACTCTCCTGGGATGAAGGGTTGTTTACGATCAGTTGCAGCTAGTTTGTCTTGACATTCAGTCAGCAGTTTGGAATCCTTTTCAGGAAGGTCTGAATGTACCTGCTTTCTGGTTTTTCAGATAACGGATGCCGTGGTGGTTGCACGCATCTTAAATGCAACTCTGGTTCTTCCACACCTAGATCATAACTCCTTCTGGAAGGACAACAGGTGCCCCACATTTCTTGCTTCAGCTACGTGAAGTCATTACCGTCACATGTTTAGCGGGCTAGGATTGAATACCATACGACTCGCTTGCTCTGCAGCAACTTCAGCGACATATTTGATGTGGAATGGTTCAGAGAGGACCTTGCTGGAGATGTAAGAATTGTGAAAGAGGTGCCTCCAGGGATTATAAATCGATCGCGCCATCATCCTGTTTCTATAAAAGTTCCTAGAAAGTGCCTTCCGAGCTACTATGAGAGCAAGATATTGCCAGTACTGCTGAAAAAGCAGGTACGGTGAGATGAGACATAGTAGCCGGTCTGAAACAAACGCCAATTCCTGGTGTGGCTGATCTGGTGAAAGGAGAACTCTTGCCGACTTTCTGTTTTCTGGATTGCGACACTTCGGCAGGAAGTTACAAGCCCGTGTGATGGATTGCAGGTACTACGCATAAGGAAATTTGACTTCAGGCTTGCCAATAAGTTGGACACAGACTTGCAGAAACTCCGCTGTAAAGTGAACTACAACTCACTGCGGTTCACTCAACCCATCTGGAGCATGGGCCGATCTCTAGTGTCACGGATGAGGCAAATGGGCGGGAGGTACATCGCTTTGCATCTCAGGTAAGTGAAATCTCGGATCCACCTTGCTTATTGTTTGAGAAGCGTCTTGTAAAGGCTGTGGAGTTTGTTGTGGAAAGGATCTCAAACATGACACAACTGTCAGGTTTGAACCGGACATGCTGGCATTCTCAGGCTGCTACTATGGGGGTGGGGAGAAAGAGAGGAAGGAGCTTGGAGCTATTAGAAAACGCTGGAAAACTCTTCGTGTAAGCCTCTCCCGACGCCACCGTGTGCACTTTTCCGATCGCTTTGATGTACTTCACATGCTGATATGCCCTTGTGATGTACTTGTGTGGTCCAGCTGCGAAGTCCAGAAAGGGAAAGAAGGAATGGCAAGTGTCCACTCACTCCTCTGGAAGTTGGCCTGATGCTGAGGGCATTAGGCTTCAGTGGTGATTCCTACTTGTACGTGGCATCTGGGGAGATCTATGGTGGAGAGGAGACATTAGCACCCCTCAAAATGCTCTTTCCTAATTTCGTCACCAAAGAGACACTGGCCACAGAAGACGAGCTCCGGCCTTTCGCAGAGCATTCATCTCAAATGGCTGCCATCGATTATGTAGTCTGTGATGAGAGTGACGTGTTCGTCACCAACAACAATGGCAACATGGCGCGGGTCCTTGCCGGCAGGAGGTATATCCTCGACTCAGGACGTCTTTGCCTCGTGAAAGTTAAGCATGCCATGGTGAAGGTGTAATGTGGCATTGCCCGTTGTGTGGTTAGGCGATACTTCGGCCACAAGCGGACCATCCGCCCTAACACGAAAAAGCTAGGCCAATTGTTCATGACAAAGCACAGCAGCTGGGAGCAGTTCGCTGGCAAGCTGAAGCAGTTGCAAAAGGGCACCATGGGCGACCCTAATGAAGTGAGGCCTGGTAGAGGGAGTTTTCACGAGCATCCCTGGGACTGCATATGTCGAACCCGAGGAGCCCTGGAAGATGGTACAAGAGAGGAACAAGGAAGGACGGTGGTAGAAGACAGTGCCGGGGATACGGAAGGAGAGGAGGATGCGGAGCAGGAGGGCCCGGAGGACGAGCCATCTTTTTTTGACGTGGATGACGTAGGTGCAGCAGGCCTGGAGAAGACGGAAGGGGACAAAGTCCGTGCAGATGATGCTGACGACCTGTATGTCATGGAGAGATGAGAGACTATTATCCCAAGGTGGGCAATGAGAGCATGGAGTGGGTGCTCCGGTGTACCATATGTACGTTGTGAGGAGAATGTGAGGCTCATTTGTGTAAGAAGGTGATGGGTGGTGAGCAAGTGGTGAGAGTAGGCTTGCGTGCCTTCATCACAGGGGTTGGTTGCGGAAGATGAAAGGCTCTGGAAGTCTGTTCTGACTGATGAGAGCAAAGTTTTTGTGAGGACTCGGAGGGAACGGGAACGGGAACGGGAACGGGAACGGGTAGGGCAATGGAAGAGACTGGCCAGAGCCTCACAGCCTTGTCTGTATGAAAGTTGTCAGGTGCATTATTTTATGCTCGCTGCACGCGTCTGCATGATGGACGTTCGTGCGTGAGTGGGGTGGACTCGTCTGCCAGCTTCGCTCTGCAGAAGCGCGCATTCCGGGAATTCCCGCCCCCGGGCCCCGGGGCAAGGCAGGGTGTGGCGTGGGGAATCGGCTCGTTAATGCCTGCCCACCGGCCTGCAAGTGGATGAGCCGCTTCCATCATTGCTCCATCTTCGTTGCATCCAGTGATTCCAGTCTCCAACATCTGCGTGTTGCGTTCTGGGAATGAAATGTAAGCTCGAAGGAATGGATGGATTTGGTGGAATCCCAACAACTGCGGTCTGCGCAATAACGAACGAACCACCCGGCTTGCTTCCGTGTGGGACGGCGGTGCTCACGGCCCAGCTGTCAGTCCAGTGACCAGTCCAGTCCTGGGGTGAGGTGAGTGATGGGGCGTGAGTAGGGGCCGGTGAAAATCACGGCTCCATCAAAGTGGAGACTTGACTGCGCCTTGCCCTCTCACCGGCTGTGCACTGTGCTGTTGTGCGGGGCGTTGTACCCAACGCCATTGTTCCATCAGCCTGGGGTGGAACCTGGCTTCCACGTACCGTGTGACAGACAGCGTTGCTTTGCTCGGGACAAGGACCCAACTCCGTCAATCGCGATTCGCCCATCGCCCATTTCCCGTTGCCCGCTTCGCAGTTGATGCAGTTGCAGTTGCAGTCGCAGTCGCAGGGAAGCGACATGGGCCATGGCCCATGGCCCATGGGAGAAGCGCCGGCTATGGCGAGGGCCCACTTCACTGTGGTAGTGGGAGCGGGACTGGACTCCAGCATCCATGCCCCGAGCATCTGCTGACATGACCGACACATATCTGCTCACATCTTGGGACGATCATCTGTTTGGCGTTTCTCACCTCCATCGCTTGGAAGTCATGCGACCAGGCGTCTAAGAGCAATTTGACCAACCGTTTGGCTTGGCCGCTTCGCCTGGGCCCTGCATCCTCTTCCTCCCCTCCTTCCCTCCTTCCCTCCTTCCCTCCTTCAATGCTCACGGATGTCGCCACCCATCGCCACCTAATCCTAGTACGAGTAATAAATCAGTTATTTTGAAGTTCGGCTTTCTGGAAGGGAGTATGTTGTGTATAAGACATTCACATGTCAGAAAATCTGGTACGGGGTGTTTGTGTTTGTAGTGTGCCTCATATATGTATTGCAAAGATAGGTCTGGTTCAAAAAGATTTCTAACCCCTTCAACAAGATGGGTCTAGTTCAGAAAGATTTCTAACCCCTTCAACAAGATGGGTCTAGTTCAGAAAGATTTCTAACCCCTTCAACAAGATGGGTCCAGTTCAGAAAGATTTCTAATAGAGGAAGGAAGGAGAGTGGAGACAAGTGAAGAGAGTGTGACTATGACGAGATGATGTTTGAAAGAGTAATCCTGAGAAGCCTAGTACGTAGTATGGAATAGGGCTAGGATGGGATGGAATGTTTGGTGATGGTAGTGGGGGAAGATAAGGAGAGAAAAGTGGTAAGTGAATTCATTTCCATAGTTGGTTGTTGTTGTGTTATACTTGGGAAGAAGAACCGGAACAGGAAGAACAAGACGAACATTTGTTTCAGTCTGCTAAAAGCCTTAGTGTGCAAAAGGCCCGAAAGCCTCTACCTTAATTAATGAACTTGGGGTGGTGGAGGAAGCTTAGGAAGAGAGTCTGGCAAATGTGAAATTGATTGGAGTGTTTGTGGGAGCTTAAGTTGTTGGAACTTGGATCCGAGGGAGTCCAAGGGAGTCCGAGGGACACGCAGGGCATGGGCAAGGCTAGAAATAGGGGGTGTCGGACAGGCCCATGTGACTTTTATGGCTACAGTGTGGTGGGGTGCGGCTTGCATGTGCTTATTGGCTCCTGCATTTTCTAATTCCATCGCCCGCTTGCTTGTATTGTGCAATTGTCCGGAGTGAGTGGGTGGCGGCTTGTGCGTAAAGCTTCTGCAGAGCAGGCAAGGGGTGGACTCCTGAACCAGGGGGCTGGGAGTCGGGACTCGGGACCATCCCCCTTTTCCTCTCATCCTTCTCCATTGGATAGGTGAGTTGTGACATATGTGCTCATCACTCCTTTTTGCTCTGCAGCCGGGCCCCTCCGACTCCTGCCACTTTCCTATCCCTGCAGCAGCAGCAGCTGGAGCTGGAGCTGGAGCTGCAGCTGGTGGACCAGGCCTCGGCAGCCTCCTTCCCCTTCTTCCCCGTCTTCCTGTCTTCCCATCTTCCTGTCTTCCTGTCTTCCTGCCTTCCCTGTCTTCCTGTCTTCCCATCTCCCATCTCCTGTCTTCCTGTCTTCCCTCCTTCCCCTGTAGCAGCGGTGTCCAGAGTCTCTCTCCCTCCCTCCCCTCTGCCCACTGCCCACTGCCCGCTGCCCACTGCCCACTGCCCACAGACCCAGAGACTGCGTCGCAGCTGGCTGGGTTGCCCCCGGCGGCTCCCAGCCCGGCCTGCTGCCGCATCGGGATGGGGGCATCTCGTACTTCTCTCCTTCCTCCTCTACTCTGGGCCATCGGCCTCTCCACTCCTTCCCTCTCTGCCTCCTCTCCGCACAGTGCACGGGCTTCGGCTTCCTGGGTTTCCGGGCCGACGCCAGCTTGAAGGAATCAGGTGGTGCAGGACGACAGGCGAGGTAGGGGATCGGAAATCACGTCCCTGCGCATTGCCTCGTGCTCAGCCTGGGTGGCCATTTTTAGGCGCCCAGTGTACTTCGGACTGGGAGCCTCGCCTCGCCTCGCCTCGCCCCTCCCTTAGGCTCGCCTGGCTAAGGCTTCAATTCCATCTTCTCTCCGCCTCCGAGCTCAGCTGCAACTTGCACCACCCCTTTGAGCCCGCGGTCTCGGTCTTGGGGCGTAGGCTGCAGCTGGTCTTTGCCTGCTCCTGGAAACCGTGCCTTCTACACGTGAGGCTCCCCACTGCTTCAAACTGCTCCCATCTCCCTTCTCCCAGCTTGGTAGCCACCGCCTTTGCTCTTGTTTAGTTCTGACCACAGTGTCAGTGCTCACCATTTCCGCAACCGCCTTCCTTTGTTTTGTACGCTCTTCCCCCTCTGTGGGTGCGGGCTGCGTGTCACCCACCTCCACAATGTGCTGCATTCTCATGCTTCCAGATCTGTGGGTCATTACGTCCTTCGTCACCTTGACGATCGCTTTGTGAGCTAGCTGTGGACTGGCGGAGGAGTGGGCTCCCTCGCGCAGGAATTGGGTGCTCGGTGGGTAGCTAGCTGGGCCTTCTTCCATCGGGCCCTCCGCATGCTGGTGGAGCTGCTTGTGCTCCTCGTGATTCCTTGCCTGGTACTCGAAATGCAGTCGGTGGTGCTGGTGCTCTGCTTGCTGCTTTTTGTGATATATGCCAGGACTAGGAATCCGGAGCAGCAGCAGCAGCAGCAGCAGCAGTAGTGACTCGAGGTCGTGGCATGGCGGATTCAGGCTGCGGGGAAGGACTGCAGGGAGTGGAAGTGGCACCGGATGCTGCTAGTACGTAGATTGAAATTGATGGGTTGAGGCCCCGCGGAAGGGCTTTGCGGACTAAATTGCCGCCAGGCACATTGCTAGCTTGCGACACCGGAGCCGGGCTTGATGGCGTGGGGACCTTCTGGGGCAATGGTGTTCTGGCTGGCATGGCCCAGGTGCGGTTCTTCCCGGAGCGGGTTTCTATGGGGGCTCGTTCTTTTGGGAATGCTCATGTCTGGGAGGCAAGTGGAGGGCTGGAGCTGGCTCATGGCGGACACCAAGGTGCCCCTGCCCACGTGCCCGGGCCGGTGTCTCGAGGTGGACGACTCCGAGGCGGCAGGGGTTTACAGTGGGAAGGTGGTGGGGTTCGGGAGCTGCCAGGGATGGTCAGCCAATCAGCAGTGGGTTGTGGAGAGTGTGAATGACTACGCCAGTCGGATCACTATTCTGGAACCCAACGGTCAGCAGACTCTGTGCCTCCAGCCCAATCTTACAGGTCAATCTGTTGTACTAGCCGCTTGCACAAACTCTCCACATCAAAACTGGGTGGTGGGAGCTCAAGATGGGCGAGTGCGGACGCAAGAAAGCTTGGGTGACAGCGGTCCTGTAGAACCCCTCTACCTGGCCATGCTGTATCAAAAAGATCTGCAGGATTCTGATCCCAAGCGGCCCTGGCATTCCTGCATTCTTGCCAGTATGGGTGACTCCCGATTGTACGGACTTTCGCCCAATATGACCGACGTCGTATCGGTGGTGCCGAGGTCGTCTTATGTCAACTCCAGCTCCTTTTCTGGACAGACTACTGGAGGGAGCGTGAATGACATAGTTCTAAATGGAGGATTTGAGCTCTCCAGCTACCTGGATGACAGCCTATCGGACGCTAATCTGTGGGTGGAGATGCAGTCGTCTTCAGATGACATCTTCGGTCTGTGTTTCTGGAGTGTCCCCAACGGGACAGTGACGCTCAGAGTTTACAGCAGTACTGCTGGGGGCCCGGGCTCTCTAAGTGTGCTGCTCAATGGCCGTAAAGACCAAGGAGCTCTGAGCCAGGTGGTGCCTACAACACCAGGATCCTTCTATGTCCTTGTTTTCGAGGTGGCAGCGCCAGGGTGCTCAAACGTCAGTGAGGCTTCAGTGCGAGTCAGTGTCTCGCCATCCAGCCTGGAGTCCCAAACACACAACATATTTGGCTCAGGTGCGAGTCAGTACATTGTTTGGTGGACTCCCGTGTTCAGCTTCCAGGCTGAGAGTGAGTGGACCACTCTCACCTTTGAGAGCTTGACACGGCCTGAGACTGGATGTGGGCCAGCCATAGACAACGTGAGGGTGTTGAACATGAGCACGGATGCTGCTCTGCCTCCAACAGCCGTTGTTGGATACTCCCCTCCTCCTCCACAATCAGGCCCTGTCCGAGCAGACCCCAATTCAAGCTTCTCACAGCAAGTCCATGAGGACGGCTACCCGGGTGTTACTCTGTCCAGAGGAGCCATCTCCGGTATTGTCCTTGGGGCCGCTGCAGTTGCATTCGGAGTTGGATCTCTGGCCTACTTGCTGCTCATCCTGCCCCTCTCCAACAAGCTCAACAAGAGGAACAGCTCTGAGCAGATGCTCCCGAAGGCAGACAATCAGTGGGATTCCCCTTCCTCTCCTTCTTCCAGCAGCTCTGTCAACATCGTCCCGGTGCACGAGCTGGAGTAGATTTAGTGCACCCATGGCAATTCAGCCAGGACTTCAGCTTAGCTTCACACTTGACACTCAAAAGGTTCCTTTCCGGTTACGTGTGTAACACGGAAGTGGGTTGTCAGTTTGCATCAACAACCGTAGCAGAACTTGCTACCTAATAAGCTCCCTCGCCTACTAATCAGGCATCTAATTCCACAGAGGGCACAAATCCGAATGTTTGGAAGGCACTGTATCAGGGCTAGCATGCTCGTCTCGATGCTGAAAGTCGTAGCTTATACGCAAAGTGTTGGCTTATTGAGACCCAGCATCAACCAGTGCTCATAATTAGCAGGGTGGGGGCCCGAGGCCGTTCCGGCTGCAATGACAGTACGCTGGCAGCGCTACAACCGCCAGCGAGCCCAGCAGCTCGGCCAACACTTTGGGAAACCCTGGAGGATGGCCTGCAATGAGGGCGGAGATTAGGTCACGGCGGCAGCACTAGTCTTGGGTCCGGTAGTTCCAGGGCTATGGCTTGCCGCAATCTGGAGCAGATGGAGGAGGGCGGCTTCCATGATTCGCTACTGCGGGGACTCGCAGATACAGGCTACGTCTTCCCGGTGGGCAGCGACAGCGTCAAAATTCTGGAATCCCCTGCAGATTTCTACCGCGCCCTCCTGGATGGCATCAAAAGCGCCAGAGAGCGGGTGGTGATGGCGTCCCTGTATGTGGGCACAGGCCAGCTGGAGCAACGACTGCTGGATGCTGTGGGAGAGGCTCTGGCAAGCAACCCCGCACTCCGCGTCACTTTGCTGTTCGATGCTCTCAGGTCCACCCGACCCACCAGGGAATCTCCCCGCTTCACCTCCAGCGCAGGGATGCTCTGCGACATGCTTCTGTCGAACACAGCCAAGTGGAGGCGATCAGGATCAGCAGGAGCCGACGGCAGACTGAGCGTGTCCCTCTACCACACACCGGACCTCGCCGGGGCCGTGAAGCTGGTGCTGCCTGCCAGATTCAACGAGGGCATGGGAGTTTTCCACATCAAGGCCTATGTCTTCGACGACACGGTGCTCATGAGCGGAGCCAACCTGAGCACATCCTACTTCACCGACAGGCAGGACCGGTACATGCTCTTCTCCGGCTGCAAGGATCTGGCAGCCTGGCTCTCTCGCCTGCTTGACACTGTGGCCTCATTCTCCTACACCCTGGACAAGACAGGGCAGCTCCTGCCCCCTCCCACCATGGTGGATCCGGTGCAAGATCCCTCTCTCTTCCGCAAGCAGATGGGCGATGCAGTGAGGAGGGAAATGAAGTCACAAGACCCACAGCCACAGACCTCCTGGCTGGACAGGAGCAGCACCTGGGTGCTGCCAACCCTCCAGATGGGGCCCTTGGCCATCCTGCAAGATGAACTCTGCACTCTCTGGCTCCTCAACCAGATGCCCGCAGGCTCACACATCCATCTGGCTTCCGCCTACTTCAACCTCACCCCAGAATTCGAGTCCGCCCTCCACGCCGCTGCAGGCGACAAAAACCTGCACATCCTCACAGCCTCCCCGCAAGCCAACGGCTTCTACGGCTCCGCCGGCGTCTCCAGATTCATCCCGCACGTCTACTCCATCTACGAGCAGCAGTTCCACAGCCGCTGCCAGGAAGCCGCAGCTCAGGGCCGCGTGCGCATCCAAGAGTACCACAGGCCGGGCTGGACCTTCCACGCCAAGGGCGCCTGGTGCGCGCTGCCGGACCGACCCGGCGGCTCCAGCTGTCCCAGCGTCACGATCATTGGCAGCTCCAACTTCGGGCATCGCTCCAGGCACCGGGATCTGGAGGCTCAGCTGTTCCTGGTGACCAAGGACGAGCGTCTGCAGAAGGGGCTGCAGCTGGAGCGGGATTCTCTCTACAGCGGCGCAGAGACGGTGCATTCTGGCATCTTCTCCAGACCAAATCGATCCAGCGGGACAATGATCCGAGCGGCAGCTCGACTCGTTAGGAATTGGCTGTAACAGTTCCCCCGGCATGCTAGTTCCGAGCCGTTTATCTTCGTTCGAAGAAGCAACACAACACCTCCATGGGACTCGTGTGGATACACTTTCCAAAAGCATTCTCCTCCAACACAATGTAATCCAAGCACAATCCGATGGATTGTCTTGCAGAAAGGTCGGGAACGAGCTCCGAGCAGTTCATTCAGTGCCGGATGCGAATTAGGGCAGACGGCCCGGGTTTGGGTAACGGGGCCACTCTCAAAAACCCGACCCGTTCTGAGAGCGGACACTGAAAGTCTGAAAGGAAGAAGCTGCGCTACGCAGGAGATCGCAGACTGGGACGGACCATGGCAGATTCAGACGTTGATGCATCGGCCACCGCTCCGCCTCCATCCTCGCTGCCTCCACACCCACCTCCCTCCGTCTTCTTCGCCGAGCGCCCTGAAGAGGGTTCTCCCCTGCCAATCGGAGGATCAGAGGAGGAAGCCCCTCAACACGCCTTGGCACAGGCGTCGAACGAGGGGGACCATGATGCTGCTGCTGCTGCTGCTGCGCCGGAGAGTCCAGCCACCAGAGTCTCCGATTTTGATATGCGGAAGTTTTTGCGGTCCTCTTCAGCGCAAGCAGAGGACCTGGCACGAAGCGTGGTCCAGACTACGGACAGTGCGTTGCAGACGGCTCGGTCTCAGATCAACAATATCGGCCTCGCATCCTCCGAGCACATAGAGACAGCACAGGTGGGTGCGGAGATCCCCGTGATTTCTGTGTGCTCGTTGTTTCGCTCCTTGCGTTCAAATTGAGCAAGCCGCGGGCGTGTTTGCATCTGCATGCTCTTTTTCGGGGTTTTGCTACTTCTTCGGGTTGTAATTCTCACTTCTTCACACAAATCCTTGTTGTGCGTCCAGAGTATTGTTCATACAGGTGCTCATCACTACAAGAAGTATGAGGACATATTCTTTGATCACATGAAAGGTATTGAGCTTTTCCAGGAGAATTAAGATGAACTTAGAAGAATCTTCTGTTGGATATGTCTTCATTTGCATCGTCTGCCCAGTGGTGGCCAGCTGACGAGCTGCCTGCGTCAATGTATTTCAGAGGGTATTCGGATTGCAACTACCCACCCGACGGTGACAGGAGCAGCAGCAACTGCGGCAGCACTCCTTCTCATGCGAAGTATGTTTAGACTCTCTGACAAGTGTGGGCTTTTCTCTTTTCGTCACTTCACGCTATTCAGGAGTAGATTCCGCCCCTGGTTTACTTCGTATTTCTTCCCACCTTCCTGTTCGCAGGTCTTTGAGAGAGTTTCTTGCAGTTGACCAATGTTACATCACTCAGGCCTTGTTGATGTTGGCAGCCCCAAGGAGATTCCTGTTTCGAATTACTCTTGGAAGGTTCCGAAGTGAGGAGGTATGCAATCCTTAGCACACTGTTCCTCCAGGGGTAGGGTGGGCTGAGGCATGTTCTGATGTTCCATTGATTTTTAAGCACAGTCGTGTGTGATCTGATCTGCACATTTGCTCTGGTTTCCCGCCATTATAGGGGCCTTGAACTTGATCTACACAATTTCTTCTTGCGTCTAAGTTGGGCAGGTCCTGTGAAGTTGGTTGCGCTGTCTTTGTGAAACAGTACGGTTTGGTTTATGTAATTTTGTTTCTCTCCAACTTTCAGGCCATGCTTGCCAATGCAGAGAACAAAGTCAAGGAGATGCGGCAGTCTGTTGACCTGTTGAAGAATGAAACCAAGAAACTTGAGGTCTTAGTATCACGTTGTGAGCAAGCGTCCTGCTCTGGTTGTTAGTCGTGATTTTTCTCATGGGGAAGTTTGGTGTACACAAATTGCATTTGTATTCTACTCTTCCCATCGTTTTGGTCCCTACTGTAATTCTGGTCTGGATTGGGTCCTAGTACAGGAGAGAGCAAAGCTTGCTGAAGCAGAATTCCAGAGAGGGCGGTCAAAGCTCAAGTACGTCTCATAAAACCATATGGCCTGTACGTGTGCCTCTTCAGATATCTTTTCCGTTGTGATAGCCTATCAACGATGAAATACTGTCCTTCGTGGATCTCTCCCATGTGTGGTAATGTATGTTAATGTGTGGTAGAACCATACGGTTGAGTGTTTGAGTGCTAACATCTTGGCCCGAGTGTTCAGGAGCACAGGTGGTCAACTTGCTGCCCTGGTGAAGAACGTGTACAAGACAGAAAGCGGTGCATCTGGTCGCGTGCTCTTATCCAAATAGAACCTCTAGTTGCATTGTTTTGTGAATGTGAACTAAAGAGAGCTTGTCATGGTTTCCGCAGGACTGATGTCGAATTTGAGAGAATTGCCAGGACGGGAAGCTTTGAAGTTGCGCGCCGAGGTAAGACTAGTCTTTGTGACTATCTTCGAATTTAGTACAGGGTGCCGTGATATTCAGACCTCAGCTTCTTGTGACAGGTGGCTTCCATGGCTGCTGAAGTGAAAGAACAGAGGCTGGAATTGAACAAAACCATGACGAAGATTGCCAGCTACGGAATACCAGTTTGATTGCAGATTTGATGTGTGTTCTTTTTCCTTTTTTGTGGTCCCTCATTTGCACCAATTCTCGAGGTCCGACCGCATTGAGAGGTAGAGCAGATCAAAATTCGGAATCACGTCAAGTCAGCAATCCATGGGTGTAAAGAATTGCTTAGCGTATTTTATATAGGTTCAAAGCTGGGTTGGTAGCCTGATGTGGTGGGAGTTTTGTTTTTCGCGGCCGCTACGAGACAAGGACTCGGTGAACAGGATCCGTCCGATGCTTCGTTCTGGTTCGTCCCTCACCATGGAATCTGGGTAATCAACTAATCCAACCCCTATTTGACCGACCTACTCAAAACGAGACTGTGCCCCATGCCTTCCTACACAGTCCAGATTCTACAGCGCAAAAAAAAAAAACCATCTGGAAGGTCTTCAATTGCCCCCTCGAGTGAAAGATTCCCTCGGCTTCATTTCAAGATGCTTGGTCTATGTCTGGTTTACGATAGCTTTCCTGGGGCCTGGACTCGGCTCACCGACACCTACCCACTCATCACAACTGGCTTACCGGTTCTCCGATCAAGCTGACCGGAAGTTAAATTTTTTTTGGTGACCGTGGAATGTCCAGTGATCGAAAGTTGCAAGAGATGTTCTTGACGAGTGGCCGATCACCAGGGTCACCTTGGAGCCATCATCAAGCGGGCCCACGGCTCGTTGGTAGCTGTGCTTCGTCGGGTATACATTGAATGCTCGTCACAACTCATTTCGTGCCCTTTCTTCCATGCTGAGCATCAGTCACCATGTCTGCTTCCCTTCGCCGCCACCTGCTGCCCCACGGTATGCCGAAGAAGCTTCCACCATTGCAGCTTGGGCCAAGGAAATGCAGTACACTCCAACACAAATGAAGGCCGCAGTCGGGCTTCTCTCCTAAGATTGGTTGCAAGAGCATCCAATTCCGGCCCGGATGACTTGGCCCTCAACTCCCGTTGCGCACAACTTTCGTCATCGCTACCGTCAAGAAGTTGCCCTCCTGGTAGGTTGGACACAACAGGTTCATTAGTGTCCGTCTGGTCATCTACCTCAGCTATCTTAAAACCCACTTCAGATTCATCATGAAACTCCTGATCAGATTCATCATGGAATTCCTGTGGGTTCTGTATGGATTATGAGTGATTATCCTCCTGTTCCTCTCTACCTTGGTTCTCGCATTGGTTCCCACCTTGTAGCCCTTCCCGCTCCAAGGCTTCGTCTTCCCCTTGTTCACTACTTGGTTCCCTTGCCTCCCTCCTAGCAATTGCTGTAGACAAACGGGCCCTTCTCTTCGATTCGTCAGCAAGCCAGAAGGCATCCATGACGGCCTTTTGGCTGTTCACCCACGATTCCTGCTAATGGAGCTCCTTCGCTTTCTGAGGCAGCTTCACCCACATTCTCTGAGCCCTTCGCAAATGTCCTTGCTCTGCCCAATGTTGGCTGAGTTGAAATCGAGCATCTACATTATCCGCTATATCCCGTTGGTAGTAATTGCCAACTCCAACATCCCTGGACAGTCGAGGTCGTCCACGAGGGCGGGAGGCAACCTACCAACACCATGGCTTTCCAGATGCTTAGAAACATATGCGTAGCTAGAACTACAGAAACCTCTAGATCTTCAACGAAGCAAGCGATGATGTTGATACCCAACTCCTGCACATCCTCCTTGACACTATAATCCCTACTCAGTTGTGCATATTCTGATGCCACCCCAGCATCAGCTTCAGCAGCTTGGGAGCCCTACCGGTGACTCTGGAGCCTCATCTTGTGGTACATGAGCAGCTGCAGGGCAGGAAGTACGGCCTCCTCACGCGGAGCTTGCTGACCACCAAGCGGAGCGACCTGGGCAACCAGGCCAACCGCAGCTACAGCAGAATCTTCAGTGGGAGGAACCTGAACTGCATGAGCAACAGCTGCTGTAATTAATCAGCGTAGCTCGCGTGCAACGAGAGAGTGGATCGTTACGTGTGATCAAAGCGTTATGAACAAGAGCGTGTCCGGTGAAGCGGTGGATGTAACCTCTCATGCGTGTGTCTGTTGAAATCTAACTTAAGCAGCAGGTGAACGTCTAAAATACGTCTAATCTATAAAGGTATTTTTAGAAAAGATTATACGGGCAACGAAAGTTTTTTGGTAAGTTTTTTTTGAGCAACGAAAGTGTTTTGTGAACAGACAGCAACCAAAGTTTTATGTGAGGGTTTTTGGTTGAAGGTACGGCTCTCTAGGAGCGGAAGGTTTCACCGTGAGGGATTTTGGTGAAGGTACCAGCTTTGGGAGCTAAAGGTTCGACTCGTGAGGGATTTTGGTGAAGGTACCTACGAGGGTGAAGGTTTGAGTCTCTAATCTAGGCTCACAATCTTCACATCCTTATCGTGGTTACCTCGAGGGAAATTCAGGCCGTGAGGGCCTCACCTCCCTTCCGTCGTACATAGCCTCGTGCCCTTTCTTCCATGCTGAGCATCAGTCACCATGTCTGCTTCCTTCGCCGCCACCTGCTGCCCCACGGTATGCCGAAGAAGCTTCCACCATTGCAGCTTGGGCCAAGGAAATGCAGTACACTCCAACACAAATGAAGGCCGCAGTCGGGCTTCTCTCCTAAGATTGGTTGCAAGAGCATCCAATTCCGGCCCGGATGACTTGGCCTCAACTCCCGTTGCGCACAACTTTCGTCATCGCTACCGTCAAGTTGCCCTCCTGGTAGGTTGGACACAACAGGTTCATTAGTGTCCGTCTGGTCATCTACCTCAGCTATCTTAAAACCCACTTCAGATTCATCATGAAACTCCTGATCAGATTCATCATGGAATTCCTGTGGGTTCTGTATGGATTATGAGTGATTATCCTCCTGTTCCTCTCTACCTTGGTTCTCGCATTGGTTCCCACCTTGTAGCCCTTCCCGCTCCAAGGCTTCGTCTTCCCTTGTTCACTACTTGGTTCCCTTGCCTCCCTCCTAGCAATTGCTGTAGACAAACGGGCCCTTCTCTTCGATTCGTCAGCAAGCCAGAAGGCATCCATGACGGCCTTTTGGCTGTTCACCCACGATTCCTGCTAATGGAGCTCCTTCGCTTTCTGAGGCAGCTTCACCCACATTCTCTGAGCCCTTCGCAAATGTCCTTGCTCTGCCCAATGTTGGCTGAGTTGAAATCGAGCATCTACATTATCCGCTATATCCCGTTGGTAGTAATTGCCAACTCCAACATCCCTGGACAGTCGAGGTCGTCCACGAGGGCGGGGAGGCAACCTACCAACACCATGGCTTTCCAGATGCTTAGAAACATATGCGTAGCTAGAACTACAGAAACCTCTAGATCTTCAACGAAGCAAGCGATGATGTTGATACCCAACTCCTGCACATCCTCCTTGACACTATAATCCCTACTCAGTTGTGCATATTCTGATGCCACCCCCAGCATCAGCTTCAGCAGCTTGGGGAGCCCTACCGGTGACTCTGGAGCCTCATCTTGTGGTACATGAGCAGCTGCAGGGGCAGGAAGTACGGCCTCCTCACGCGGAGCTTGCTGACCACCAAGCGGAGCGACCTGGGCAACCAGGCCAACCGCAGCTACAGCAGAATCTTCAGTGGGAGGAACCTGAACTGCATGAGCAACAGCTGCTGTAATTAATCAGCGTAGCTCGCGTGCAACGAGAGAGTGGATCGTTACGTGTGATCAAAGCGTTATGAACAAGAGCGTGTCCGGTGAAGCGGTGGATGTAACCTCTCATGCGTGTGTCTGTTGAAATCTAACTTAAGCAGCAGGTGAACGTCTAAAATACGTCTAATCTATAAAGGTATTTTTAGAAAAGATTATACGGGCAACGAAAGTTTTTTGGTAAGTTTTTTTTGAGCAACGAAAGTGTTTTGTGAACAGACAGCAACCAAAGTTTTATGTGAGGGTTTTTTTGGTTGAAGGTACCGGCTCTCTAGGAGCGGGAAGGTTTCAGTCCGTGAGGGATTTTTTTGACTGAAAGGTACCAGCTTTGGGAGCTAAAGGTTCCAGACTCAGACTGTGAGGGATTTTTGGCTGAAGGTACCTACTCTGAGGGCTGAAGGTTTGAGTCTCTAATCTAGGCTCACAATCTTCACATCCTTATCAGGGTTACCTCGAGGGAAATTCTGAGGCCGTGAGGGCCTCACCTCCCTTCCGTCGTACATAGCCTCAGGCCCACAGAAGCTGTAGGCCCTGAGCTCCCTCTTTGCAGCAGGTGGCGTAGGGGCATGTGTGGGAGAAATTGTGGAAGCTAAGCGCCGCAATGGAGGACCTCCCATGTCCTCCGCGATTATGGCCTCGCGCCTAGCCCTTAGCACCTGCCGCGTTGTGCCAGGAGGGCGCTCCCGTTTCTTGGTCGGCTCTGAGCTTCCCGCAGCAGCAGTGTTAGCGGGTCCCTTGTGAGCAGCAGAGGAGGCAGTTGTCCTAGCCGCCTTGCTTGCTGCAAAGCGGCCTAGGCTGGAATGGCCTATTGTTGATGGCGCTGAAGTTTTTCCAGCGAATGGTACTCCTGCTGAGCGAGCTGGCTAGGAGAAAAAAGATGCAAAAGCTTTTATGTTGTTTACTTCTTCTATTGAGGATAAGTGTATTGGTCAGATAATGCAGAAGACTACATCTACTGAAATTTGGCGGGTATTGCAATTGACTTATGAGCAATGAGGTTTGGAACATCGTCAAACTCAATTTGCTCGGTTGGCTAATTTAAAGATGAATCCTTCACAAACGGTGAAAGACTTTATTAATGAATTTTATCATATTATTATTGATCTTCAAACTACTGGTCGAGCTATAGCTGTTGATATGCAAGTGTAATAGGTTGTAAGCATGGTTCGGTGCTCACATTAGTTAGAAACAACGAAACATTGTTATTTTGTCCTCACGTAGCGTTAATAATTTTATCTAATTTATTTCTTCTCTAAACTGTCTGATTTTTTCACCGGGTGTATGTCATGACAAGAGGTTGTGTACATAATAAAGCTATAGCTTGTGTAGCTAGGATGCATGATGGACGATGCCATGGGTGCATGACATGTGTATGTGCATGTGACCGATGTATGGCATGTGGCATGTGGATGCGCATGGACATAAGGATTTGTCCATAGATATTAATCATAGAATATTAGGTTAATATACAAAAGGGACAAAGGGATATTCATAGCATAGATATTTAGATATAACAGTGTCTGCGCAATATCGGTGGATTCCATTGAAACGGGCTGCTGGGCAAAAGGCAGCAGACTTTCCCATCATATCTATAGAAAAGCGTGTCTTAGAAAACCATGTACTTTATTGCGGGTTTTGAACAAATGTAGCGTCCACTATTCGACAGCAGCGCAGTAGAACGTGGCAAAATACCGTCTTTGAATTCATTCCTTCAAAACTTTGGAAAATGTGCGGCGACCGAAACTGGTGGATGCGTTTGAACTTGTGTCGGACACGCCGTTCTTATCATGTGTTCTAATCGAAAAATAACGTCCATCTGGCTAGAGATACGTTTTTGGCTGATTTGGTGTTTTTCACTTCGATTGGCTCTGACTTGTCATTTCATTTCGCTTTTTTTTCGCTGTTTCGAAATCCATTCATGCCATTTGCAAAAACAAGGCCAATATACCCTAACATAATTGCATTTTATGTCATGTACTGTTATTATGTGTGCTCAGGATGTGAACTAGGTTATGTCGTTTGGTTCCATGGCGGAATGCATGAACTATCCACTACTTGAGAAGTGCGCCGGTCAGCCGGCGCACACCTTGCCCACAGTCCACTACTAGTTGGAGTCCTAGGTCAACTGGAAAACTAACTAATCTGTACCACGTGATTCATTTTCATCGAGGGTTTCAAGATCTTCGCCGATGCGACGAACGCCTGGCCATCCGAAAGGCCACTTCCTTCCATATGTTGAGCTTCCTCCTGCAGGAAAACGATATGTTTTCCGTATTATGGTTCTGGTCCTTGCATTTAGTTGCTTCTGTTTTGTTAGAGAAAACCCGTATGCCAAGCTGAATGTGTGTGAAAGAAGCAATTTGTCGACGTATTTCCGCAACCTCATGCTCCGACGGTGAGAGCGACCCCCACAATTGGCGCGCGTTGGTGGCTGATCAGGTAAAATCATCTCCTCTAGGTACCTGCCTTCAAATAAATCAGTGCATTTCGTGACCCACCAATGGACTTTAATGAATAGGGCGTCATATTGGAAGTCCACTTGTAGGACTTTTGTGAGCCAGAACGGTCGATTGTCAGCATCTGTCTCACAAGGCACTGCAATCATATGACCTGTTTGTATCTCCAATATATCGCTCGACTCCCAGCTTGAATAGGAAACACGATAAAGTTGCAAGGGGGTTAATATACAAACCCCCTTAGAAGAGGGGTGAACCCTCTTGTCCAATTGCGCACCGGCCGAATATCCTCTATTTCAGGAGGGACATTACGAACATGACCATAGAACGGTATTACGTCATGCGTGTTCCAAAGGTCCGCAGCGAAAGCAGAAGGATTTGAGGGTGCCGGCCGGCCGGCGCCCTATTTGCGATTTTGTTCACGGCTATGGACAGTGAAACGCACTATGGCATAAAACTGTTGTCCAACCGGAGTAAAAGCATGCAGCATGTGAGCGTAACAGCGCTCGTTAAATGTGCTCACTTGAAAATAACAAACTACTCACGAAGAAGAGGAAACTGCCCCGCTACGGCAACCGAATCCAACACTACAGCAACATTACGCAAAGTATTCCTAGTACCGTCGTCGAACATATCGATTTCCTCCAGAGCAAGAGAATCTCGCGTGACGTCGTTTACCTGGTCGTCGCTCGCCTCAGTCTGTCCCCAAGCAGCATCCAAAGTCGTCTGCCCCTCTTCCAAAGTGTCATCGTCGCTCATTCTCTTCCTTCTCGACCGTAAAGACACAATCTGGGCTTTCATGCAGTCTGTGTCACTAATGCACACTTCCTTGGCCCAAAACTGAGAGGGTCCTCGTCCATGCGGATCAAATGTAAGCTCTTCCTCTTCATTTGGTAACACTTCAAACCCATGAATGCTGGGAATATAACCGCATCTCATGTCCGCCTTGGCAACGCAGTCACCACTCAATAATGCAGGATAGTTGTGCCACCCCTAACATGCATCAACCACCCACTCTCCTTCTTTGGAAAATGCCTCCACAAACGTCCGCATAAGGCCCAGTGGCCGTTGGTAGGGGCACACCACACGTTTGTCGTGAGATAAGTATACCTGCTTCTTCACAACCGTGTCGTGACAAATGACGGATCTCCCATTATTGAATCTCCCTCGCTGACTTCCTGGGAGCATGTTGGCCTTGTCTCTTGAACATTCTTCCTTCACACACCAGCCCACAGTGACATACTCCAATGTTTCACAACCCACACCCTCAGTGTGCATGTTCGTCTTGTCCCAAACGAAAGACACCATCCCACCTTTTCGACACCACTTCCTCATACATTCTCTGACAGTGTGGGAGTCCTCCACTCCATGCAT
Source organism: Anthoceros angustus (assembly GCA_010909165.1). Taxonomy (NCBI): domain Eukaryota; kingdom Viridiplantae; phylum Streptophyta; class Anthocerotopsida; order Anthocerotales; family Anthocerotaceae; genus Anthoceros; species Anthoceros angustus. The sequence continues at coordinate 474,460 of MU008175.1, forward strand.
CACAATAAAGCGGAATTCCTCTGATGTTGTCTTCTCCGCAAAACTCTCGAACATCGATGACATCATATTCCGTTAATTCTTGTATCCATTGGGCCTATATTGAAGCCCCTCGGCATCCATCACGAAAGGGAGTATCGTGCGCAGAATAGCCACGAATGTCCAAAGACACCGCGGTCTCAACTGCATCGAACTTGATAGTCGATTGATGGGACGTTGAAAACAAATAGCCCTTCTTCCATATCTTTGTCCGCTAAGGCCCTTCGCTCAATTTCCAGCCCTTTCCGCTTGTTGACCTCAAAATGAAGTGCTGGAAATCTTCCGAAGCCGGACAGTTGTCGATGTCTTTTAATTGCTGCACAAAATAACCCAAAACGTAAGATAGAAGGTCTTGACGTGGAGGCGCCGGCGGCGGCGGCGGCACCCTTCATGCACACACAGGTGGAGGCGCCGCGCCACCCTTCATGCACACACAAGGTGGAGGGCGCCGGTCGGCCGGCGCCCTCCATGCACACACCATGTGCAGGGCGCCGGCCAGCCGGCGCCCTGCATCCAGGCAGCGTATGGCGTGAAAAAGAAAATAAGGCCAAGGGGAAGATTTACCTTTCCGGCAAACTGTGTTTGAAACCGTGCGATCATTGTGTCCGTTGAATGCTGTGGGTACTCTCTCCGTACTTCCTCAAACGATGTGCAGTCAAGATGCTTCGCCATTGCAACTTGGATGATATGCAGCTTCTTCCGCAAAGTGATGTCGCCGTCCATGCCTTTGAGGTCTATCAGACCAGCCAATACTTTTTCTGTTGCTGTAAGTAATATTTGTTGTCCACACTCGCCTGCAAGTATACCCTGGAAAGCCTTCCATGGCTTTGCTAGCATGTCCTTCGGCTTCACATATGCAGCTGCAACCTTCTGGGAATCTTCCCCGACCTTACGTTTTCCTTTGCCCTTCTTGCTTGTGCTGCTGTGGTGTTTTTCTGCTGCAACTCCTCACCTCCCACTTAAATATTTTGTCAATATTCTCCCAAATTCTCCTTCTTGCTTTGCAATACAAAGTATATGAGTCCTTATCCACCTTGTTTTGCTTGTAAACGCTGCCTTCTCTCCTCGTCCATGCGGATCAAATGTAAGCTCTTCCTCTTCATTTGGTAACACTTCAAACCCATGAATGCTGTGGGAATATAACCGCATCTCATGTATAAAGATAACATTGATTTACCACTCAATAATGCGATAGGATAGTTGTGCCACTCCGGAACATGCATCAACCACCCACTCTCCTTCTTTGGAAAATGCCTCCTGGCGTCGCATAAGGCCCGGTGGCGTTGGTGAGCACACCACCGTTTGTCGTGAGATAAGTATACATGCTTCTTCTGGCGTGTCGTGACAAATGACGGATCTCCATTATTGAATCTCCTCGGACTTCCGGGAGCATGTTGGCCTTGTCTCTTGAACATTCTTCCTTCACACACCGCCCTACGGTGGACATACTCCAATGTTTCACCCACCCCCTGGCGTGCATGTTCGTCTTGTCCCAAGCGAAGGACACCATCCCACCTTTTCGGCACCACTTCCTCATACATTCTCGGCGTGTGGGAGTCCTCCACTCCATGCATCACAATAAAGCGGAATTCCTCGGCGTTGTCTTCTCCATAAAACTCTCGAACAGATGACATCATATTCCCGTTAATTCTTGTATCCATTGGGCCTATATTGAAGCCCCTCGGCACATCCATCACGAAAAGGGAGTACTGGCGTGCGTAAATAGCCACGCATGTCCAGCACACTGCGGGTCTCAATCTGGTACTGAACTTGATAGTCGATTGATGGGACGTTGAAAACAAATAGCCCTTCTTCCATATCTTTGTCCGCTAAGGCCCTCTGCTCAATTTCCAGCCCTTTCCAGTTGTTGACCTCGAAAATGATGTGCTGGAAATCTTCTGGAAGCCGGGACAGGTTGTCGATGTCCTTTAATTGCTGCTAACACCAAAGCGTAAACAGAAGGTCTTGCTCACAACATGTGGGCGCCGGCGGCGCCTCCATCTAACTGGGAGGCGGCGGCGGCACCCTTCATGCACACACAGGTGGAGGCGGCGGCGGCGGCGGCGCCTCCATGCCACCATGTGCGGGCGCGGCGCGGCGCCGCAGGCGGCGTATGGCGTGAAAAAATAAGGCCAAGGGAGGATTTACCTTTCCAAGCGTGTTTGAAACGTGCGATCATAGCGTCCGTTGAATCTTGTGGGTACTCTCCGACTTCCTCAAGCGATGTGCGATCAAGATGCTTCGCCATTGCAACTTGGATGATATGCGACTTCTTCCAAAGTGATGTCGTCCTCCATGCCTTTGAGGTCTATCGGACCAATACTTTTACATTCTTGTAAGTAATATTTGTTGTCCACACTCGCTGTATACCTGGAAAGCCTTCCATGGCTTTGCTAGCATGTCCTTGACTTCACATATCTGGTGCAACCTTCCGGGAATCTTCCCGACCTTAGTTTTCCTTTGCCCTTCTTGCTTGTGTAACTTTGTGTGTCTTTTGTTTCGGCAACTCCCGACCTCCACTTATTAAATATTTTGTCAATATTCTCCCAAATTCTCCTTCTTGCTTTGCAATACAAAGTATATGGGTCCTGTTATCCACCTTGTTTTGCTTGTAGCGTCGTCTTCTCTCCTAAATTAATCGTCAATGAGGCCCAAAACCTTGTACAAATTGAATTTCCATGCCATAGTCATATGCACCCCTTCACGCTTGGCAATAAGCAGCTTATCATGGAGATACCTAACCTGCTCGATGAAAGACATTTTTCTTCTCTTGTCCGACATAATATTGTGGTCTGTAGCCAGAACCCGCATCTCCTGAAGTGTGAGACCGCAGTACACGTGAGCCTCGACATACTGAAACCGTTTTTTCCCTGGTGCCATGTCAGCCAAATGCTTCATCGCCGCAAAAGTGTGATTCCCGCCAAGTACTCCCATGACATAAGTTTTTGCCCTGAATCGTTGCCAATCCAGTGCTTCCAAGTTATCGCATTCCGCCGGGTCTATCATACACAGTAGAGGCAATACGCCTTCCTCTATTCTCCCTTTCGATATGACCCGGGCCAAGTAATTCGTCCATGCTTCGTCAACCTTCCGATTCTGCATCCGAGTGATATGCGACGCTGGCCTTAGATTCTCCAGCTTCACCAGCACTGTCTCCGGAACAACTTTCTTCGCATACGCCGATTCCCTTAAATGGGTTAAAGGGTCTTCATCTCTCACCGCTGCTTCTAACCTCTCCTCATCCGTTGGGACATGAACTGTTGCTATGGGTGCCGCCCTCTCGACTAAGCTCCCAACGGATCTTGACTTTTTCTTTTTCTTCTGAGGACCCTGCTCATCACTATGGGCCCTCTTCCGTGAAGTCGCCATCTGCAGGGGTAGTCCTTTCCCTTTTCCCTTGCCATGAACAGCCTGCTGATCGTATTCCCCAACCGCCATGTCCATTGCATCGGACCTCGCCGGCCGTGCTCCCTCCCTCACTTCCCACTTTCGACATGCTCCTCGTGAGAGGATCCTTCTCCTGGGGCGCCGGCCGGCCGGTGCCCTTCCTCCCGTCCTACATGACCTCTCCCTGTTTGCTCGACCTGTGGGCCAGAGGTTGAACCCACCACAACACATTGAAGGATGCCGGCCGGCCGGCGCCCTTCTTCTCCCCCTGGACGGGTTGCGTAAAACCCCCAGCCTGGGCGCCGCCGGCCGGCGCCCTTCTTCTCCCCTGATCGCGGCAGCAGCCTTCCCGGCCCCACCGCGCGCCGGCCGGCGCCTTCGCCTCCCTCCTTCCTTGCAAACCCTATGAACCACTGAAGGTCCGGAGTCGGCAACTCCTGGCGAGTCTGGCCAACACAGGCGCCGGCCGGCGCCGTGGTGGCCACGCCTCACCTCTTAAGGCCATTGCTACATCCATGGAATTCCCAGGCACATCATACTCCAAAAAAAGGTCTGCATCCCCCTCTTCACCCTGTGCATCTGAATCCACTTCGTCATCATCGGAATGCCCTAACATGTCCGGGATCGTTCGCTCGTCTTCATCCGACGGACCAAGCTCGCTTTCTGCCGATGTCTCGTCATATCCCCCTCCATTTCCTTGCCTGCTATCCAAGAGCTGCGAAGAGACATAGCCCGCCTATGTGCTAATACGCTTTGTGTGAGCTCAGCGTAGAGACAGGCAATGAAACTTTTGCCCATCTGCTCCGCCTGGAAACCAACATGCATGGACAAAATCAGCCACACCAGATGCACATTAGAGTGTATAAGAAACCCAATAACATGAAACCCAAATGCACTCACCGATGTCTCTTGACGTTCGCCTACAAACGAAGCGCCTTCGGGATGACAGGAGCACCCGGATCATTTATGCGGATGGTGACCAACGTCTTCCGGGATTTTCTGAGGGACTTTATGGAGGTGTTCTTGGACGACTTTTGTGTGCACGGGGAGGAGGACAAGCACGTTGGACATCTGCGGAAGTGCTTGGAGCGTTGTAAAGAGACTCAACTGTGCCTACATCCGGAGAAATGCTACTTCGGTATGGCAGAGGGGATCTTGCTGGGACACCGCGTGTCGGCGAGAGGGATAGAGGTGGATCAAGACAAGGTGAAGGTCATTCAGTCCCTGCAGCCACCTACGAACTTGAAGGAGTTACGGGGATTCCTGGGCATGGTGGGTTACTACAGGCGCTTCATCCAGATTTGCGGGCAGCCGCGGAGTTACTCAGGAAGGAGGAGGAGTGGTCCTGGACACAAAGGGAGGCGGCATTCAGAGACCTACAAACCACCCTGATCAGTGCCCCAGGATTGAAAGGTCCGGACTAGGGAAAGCGATTCCATGTGTATGTGGATGTCGGCCTTTGCCATTGGAGTGGTGCTCGATCAAAAGGGCGACAAGCGGAGGACCATCAATCTACTGGGGAAGGCGGCTCACGCATGCAGCGGAGGTACACTACTACGGGCGAGGCGGGGATGGTATCTGTGCGTTAAGAAATTCAGCATTACCTTACGCCCAATGAGTTTGTGTTTTATGTCGATCACTTGGCTCAAGCATTTGGTGAACAAAGGCGGACTGTCGGTGATTTGGATTGTTACTGAGGAGTTCACCTTTGAGGTAGAGACCGAGCAAGGCGGCAACACCAAAGCGACTTCTTGTCCAGTTAAAAGCGGACATCTGCAAGATCGGAGGGCCTTCGGATGAGGCGGTGGCGTGATAGAGGAAGAAGCGAGAGGGTGCGGTAGGACAAACCCTAAGCTTGGATGGACCCACAGGCGGAGAAGGGAGGCGGGCGGCCACCTATGCGGAATTGGAGCGGTACCTATGGGAAATGGAACTACCGAGCGGATTGAACCGGGTCCAGCGACAGGCCTTTGTGCACTACGCCCATCCTTTTAGGTTGTATACAGTTGCATCTTTAAGATGGGGCGGACGTGGAGCAGGTACCTCCAGCAGCGGAGGCGGAGGTGGTAATAAAGGGATGCACGAAGGACTGGTGGTGGACATTATCGTGAGTCACCACCAAGAAAATCTTGGAGGCTGGTCTTGGTGGCCCACCATGTATGGGGAAACACCAATTTGTGAAGAGATGTGATGCTTGTCGTGGATCGGGGACTCCCACAACAATGGCCGTTGGTGCCCATACTGGCACTAGCGCCTTTTGAGAAGTGGGGCATCGACTTCGTCGGACCTATACAGCCCACGACGAGGCACACACAAAAGCGGTACATCTTGGTGGCAACGGACTACTGCACCAGGTGGGTGGAAGCGGTCGCAACTAGGACGGACTCTGCAAGCACGGTGGCCAAATTCCTCTACGAAAACATCATCACAAGGTACGGGTGTCCGTTGCAGCTGGTAAGCGATAGGGGAACTCATTTCCTCAATGATGTGATAGCTGCAATGACGGACTATTTTGGCATCACACATCGCGGCCCCTACAACGAAGGCCAGCGGATTGACGGAGAAGACCAGCGGACTTATCGCATCCTGAATAAGCTTACGGTCAATTATGCGCCGGGGATACAAAGCTACCATCGCCGCTATGGGCCTTGGGGCGGAGAAGGTAACTACAGAGAACTCCGTATTACCTAGCCTATGGGCACTCACCCGTTATGCGGTAGAGTTTGAGGTGCCAACACTCTCATGATGGAGGCGGCAACGGATGAGGAAAGCCAACGGAGCGCTTGCTAGGGTTTGTTCGATCGGAGGGTCGGGAAGAGCAGAATGCAGTACAGAATCAGGCAAGTTGTGGCATGAAGGCTCGGACTCAAGAGTATGTGAAGGAGGAGATTTGGCCCTTCTTTATCGAGCCATATGCACTTTCCGGGTAAACTCCACTTACGATGGATGGGACCTTACCAAGTGGTACAGTGTCGCCAATGGGTCCGTTCAGCTTCGGCAGTTGGATGGTGAACTGCTGCCCACTCGGGTGAACGGGTGGCGGGTGAAAAAGTATCATGCCTAGTGTTGGCGGAGACGCCAGATGAGAAGGGGAGTATGTGGGCTACGGACTTCCCTTGGGGGCTAAGAAATAAGTAGGGTTTTGTTTTTTTCGTAGGTCGAATAGTAAAATAAAGGCGGAAAGGAGGAATAAGCACGGATGGTGCTCGGGGAGCTCGGAGTATACTCGGACTCGGTGGGTGCGGACCCCGGTACCACTGGCGAGCCGGACTCGCCGGGGTATCGGGATAAGTCCGGACCCACTCGGTCAAAAGCAGGATAAATGCGAGTAATTTAGAAGTTGAGTCGTGAGACGGTGGCGGCCGCGGCCACAGTGGAGGCGGGCATCACGGAGGCCGGGGCCGTAGCCTTGCGAGGCCGTTATAGCGTATTCACGCCCGCATGCGGCAGCGTAGGCAGTATGCGGCGGCGTAAGGCGTAAGCGGGCGTGGTCGAGAGTAAGCCATGCGACCTCTGGCGATTCACAGACGAGGAAGGCACCTCCGCCCAGTGATTACTCCCCGGCGGCGAGGAGGTCATTTCTGCGACCTCGAGACAATTCGCGATCTCTTGCGCTCGCAACCACGCCCTGGCGCTATCTCTTTGGCGCTCGGGCATCTTGGCGCGGCTCACCTTTGGGGTTGGAGGCGGCCGGGAGGCGCATCGTGCCGTGATCTCGGACAATCGCTACGGCGAGGGAGAAGAAGGCGATGGGACCCAAAAGGCTGCGGAGTATGGGAGCCATGGAACTGGTAGGCGCAACATTGTGACGGCTATCCGGACTTTGGGCCATGGCTGGAGGAGGCGGGAGGATTGGTCGAAGAGTGGCACTAGGCGTGTTCGGTATGCGGGACGTTTGATAGTGTCACTAGTCGGGAGTTCGCCGGAAGATGTTGGCGGCCAACAAGGAGGTTCGATCCAAGAACCTCGGGAGGATCGAGGTGGACCTTGGAGGTCACGAGGCGGCCTACCGCCCGGAGGAGGAGGGGCGTGGTCAGGCCCCTCAAGGCGAGGGAAGATAGGCGGCAAGGCGATCTTGGCGAACAGGGACAACCAGCTGGTTGATGTCGGACTGCTGGACGGAGGGTGAGGCGTGGCCGGATCATTGTCCATGGAACTTGCTCACCAAGGTGGATCACCTTGGTGATAATTTATTGGTGTTCCCGCATGCGTTGCGGGGAGAGGGGGAAGGATCATCTTCGCCGTTCACAGAGGCCCACAAGCCGAGGAGCGAGAAGCCACCTCGTCGGACTATCCCCATACACGATCCATGTGTGGGGACATTACGACCTCTGAAGGATGGGGAAGGCGGGCGCTCGGAAGGGTTGGCGGCCTACAGGCGAGGCGGGCAAGGCGCGAGAGGCCCGACCCCTAGGGCCAAGCAGGTCGGGAGGAGGGGCGGGAGGATCTCGGACTCCATCGTGCAGCGGACCCCTCACCACCTAGGGAAGTGTGGGAAGATATCCCCGCTTCCCTCTTAGTGCCTTGGGCAGCGTCTGAGGCGGCCCCGGCCCGACCGGCCCCACCGGCCACAGCGGCGTGAGCCCCGGCAGACTCGCGGGCGAAAGGCGGAAGGCGGTGCCACCCCTTGGCACCTCGGGCGGTGCACATGCCTCTGCCCCCAGGTGGCAAGAGGTCAAGAGGCGAGGAGGAAGGCGAAGCGCCGCCCAAGGCGAGGTCGCGGCAGCAACCCCACGGGCCGTCCATCGCCCGGCCGGGAGGCAAGGGCTCGAACCCCTCACCCCTCAAGGCCCAGGAGAAGAGGCGAATGAGGAATTGGCGGCCAAGAGGGCCAAGGAGGGTGAAGCTCCGGACCTCGGCAATCAGGACCTAAGGGGCCTGATTAGGTCCGAGAACCCAGTCCGGACTTACTCCGGACTGCGGTATGGAGGTCCTTGGCGGACCGTGAGATGCCGCTCCCACTACGGACTTTTTGGGGGTCTCACCAGTGGCGGCCGTGGAAGAGACACGGCGGGTCCTGGCTACCGTCATGGGATGCTTTGGGGTCTCTGGGACATAGAAGACCCGAGTAGAAGCCACCGAGGCGCATGGTGCTCCTCCGAGGCAGTTGGAGGCGGCCGGAGGCGAGGAGGAAGGCGAAGCTCGGCCGCATCGAAGGCCGGGAGGCCGAAATCTGGTCCATTCGGACGGACTAAATTCCTTCAGTGGGTGCGGTGAGCGAGCCTGAGGAGGCCCAGCGGTGAAGACCTGCAGGCGGAGGAGGCGAGGCGGAGGAGGCCGGCAAGCGAGAAGGCTCGCGACACAGGCGTGGCGGCCCCGGACCAGTGGTGAAGCCAGTGAAGGCGGCAGGAGGCGGAAGCCCGCGGCTAAGACCGCGATCACTATCGGCGTGATCGGGCCGGTGGAGGAGGCGGCGAGATAATGCGGCTAACTGAAGAAGGAGGCGGGCGGCGGGCAGTGCGGGCCAGCCATGCGAGAGAAGGAAGCCGCGACAAGGAGATGGAGGATCTCGGACTCGATTCTTGTGGTGGAGCAACAGCGGTGAGATGGAAGACGCAAGAGACCACAGGCTGCGGCTCAAGTTACCATTGAGAGGAATGTGTCTGCGTGATCACGGATCACGAGCGAAATAAAGCTCCGGCTACGGTTGGGACGGAGGAGGTAAGCGATGGAGCAGGGAGCGGGGCGTCGCGAAATGGAAAGGACACAGGCGAAAACGCAATCTGGCGAGTTGCCCACCGCTGGAGAGGAGATGGCGAGCTAACGGATGCGGGGAGGAGAGCGGGCCGAGAAAAAGCTGGTCGATTAAGGAAGGCGGAAGGGGCTGCGCTATGGCGGGTAGCGGAGGCGGAGGAGGCGGAGCAACAGCGGTTGCGAGGAGGAATAGGATGGTAGGCGGCGGCCAGCCTGTGGCCTCGCGAGCTCCGGCCACGAACTGGCGGGGATGGTCAAAAGCCGGGGACGCCACGCTCGGCTCCGCACCAATGGCGAAGGGAGTATCGGGTGCTCGGGCACATGTGGAAGAGGCAATCCAACAAATTGACTCGGATTTTGCCTACTACCACGCCGAGCTCCTTAAGGCATTGGAAGCCTCTCGGTGCCACTGCAGACGGACCCGGAAGGCTCGAGAAGGGATGAAGGGCATGGGGACACAGGGACCCTAGTGGCCTGTTTGGAGGCAGCGTGAGGAGAAGAGCCTCGGGAGGAGGCGGCAGCCAATAGCGGATCTCGGGGTAAGTCCACCGCTTTGCTCGGGAGGATAGGCGGCCACGAAGGCGCGGAAGGAGGAAGCCAGACCCAAGACAAGGGTCGGTGGGTAGGGATGAGGACCTAGCGATGAGGTCCAGATAAGGGGTCCGGAGCTTGGGGACGGACCCGTGTAAGATCGGACCACGAGGTCCGAACCCGAGATGAGGCCGGACCTCGAGGTCCGGACTCAAGGAATAAGCGAGACTCCGAGTTCGGACTCGGAGTCGAGGCCGGACCTCGAGGTCCGGACTCGGAAGCTGGAGGAGTCCTCAGGCTTCTGGAGGCAGCGGTCGGTGGCCCTAGGAGGGACCCACTAGGGGCAGGGAGCGTTGTGTGCGGTCGTCGGGCCGCCGCCCGTGTAACGGAGGATTCGGAAGAAGGAAGGGGTCCGCCTCGCGGATCATCCGATTGGGTGCGCGCCGCCGGGGGAGATTGGACCACCAAGAGGCGGAACCAGGACCTTCCAGGCCACCATGAGCGAAGGAGATAGGAGGAGGAATAGGATGGTAGGCGGCGAGGCGTCTTGGCAGCCACCGGAGGCGCATGGTGCTCCTCCGGGAGGCGGTTGGAGGCGGCCGGGAGGCGAGGAGGAAGGCGTCTGAGCCGGACGGAGGAGGCCAGAAAGTCGGTCCATTCGGGACGGACTAAATTCCTTCAGTGGGTGGCGGTGAAGCAACCTGAGAGGCCCAGCGGTGAAGACCTCTGTGAGGAGGGTAGTGGCGGGAGGCGGAGGCCGAGCAGCGAGAAGGCTCGCGTGAGGCTGGACGGTGGTGGTGAAGCCAGTGAAGGCGGCAGGAGGCGAAGCCACTAAGGCAAATGGCGATCACTATCGGCGTGATCGGGCCGGTGGAGGAGGCAGCGAGGATAGCTGCGGCTAACTGAAGAAGGAGGCGGGCGGCGGGCAGTGCGGGCCGGCCATGCAGGAGGAAGGAAGCCGCGACAAGGAGATGGAGGATCTCGGACTCGATTCTGTGAGGTGGAGCAACGGAGATGGAAGACATAAAGAGACCACAGGCTGCGGCTCAAGTTACCATTGAGAGGAATGTGTCTGCGGGCGTGATCACACGGATCACGAGCGAGAATAAGCGGCTCCGGCTACATTGGCGGACGGAGGAGGTAAGGCGATGGAACGAGGCGGGGCGTCGCGAAATGGAGAAGGACACAGGCGAAGCACATAATCTGGCGAGTTGCCCGGGAGAGGAGATGGCGAGCTAACGGCCCGAGAATAAGCGAGAGAGCCGGGCCTTGAGAAAAACTGGTCCGATTAAGGAAGGCGGAAGGGCCTGCCATGGCGAGTGGTGGCGTGAGCGGAGGAGGCGGCCGGGAGGCGGAGCAACAGCGGTTGCGAGGAGGTGGCCGGCCCTTGTGGCCTCGCGAGCTCCGGCCACGAACTGGCGGGGATGGTCCGGCAAAGCGGACAGCCGCGCTCCGAGCACCAATGGCGAAGGAGTATCGGGTGCTCGGGCACATGTGGAAGCAATCCAACAAATTGACTCGGATTTTGCCTACTACCAGAGCTCCTTAAGGCATTGAAGCCTCTCGTGCCCGCTACAGACGGACCCGGAAGGCTCGAGAAGGGATGAAGGGCATGGGGACGACAGGGACCCTAGTGGCCCTGTTTGGAGGCAGCGTGAGGAGAAGAGCCTCGGGAGGAGGCGGGGCCGGCCAGCGGATCTCGGGGTAAGTCCACCGTAACACCTCGGGAGGATAGGCGGCGGCCACGAAGGCGCGGAAGGAGGAAGCCAACCCGACCCAAGACAAGGGTCGGTGGGTAGGGATGAGGACCTAGCGATAAGGTCCAGATAAGGGGTCCGGAGCTTGGGGACGGGCGACGTGTGACCTGACCACAGGTCCGAACCCGAGATGAGGCCGGACGGCGGGACGGACTCAAGGAATAAGCGGACTCCGAGTTCGGACTCGGAGTCGAGGCCGGACCAGTCCGGACTCGGGAAGCAAGGAGGAGTCCCCTCAGGCTTACTGGCGGGAGGCAAGGGTCGGTGGCCCTAGGAGGGACCCACTAGGGGCAGGGAGCGTTGTGTGCATGTCGGCCGCCGCCCGGTGCTGCTGACAGGATTCGGGAGAGGAAGGGGTCCCGCCTCGCGGATCATCCGATTAGTGCGCCCATGGCTTGGGGAGATTGGACCACCAATACCGAGGCGGAACCAGGACCTTCCGTCCACAGCAAGCGAAGGAGATAGGAGGGAGGAATAGGATGGTAGGCGGCCGATTAGGCGTCTTGGCTGCCACTCGAATAGGTGTAATAAAGGCCGACTTGGGCGTAGTATAAGAGGTGAGGCGCTGAATAAATCATCTTCTCTTGGTGTTGATGTCGCGTTTCTTGCGGACCTTTGTGTGTCTTCTTGCTAACGTGAGTCCTAAGTCAACGGCGAGCCACAGCGGCTCGGAGAGGCAGTCAAGGTCACGGAGCGGACCCTAACGTGTGGTGGTGTGTGCGGGGAAGGCGGCGGGGACCCGTGTTCGTCGAGGCGGCCCGGCGTCGGCCGGGCGTGTGAGCGGAGGAACTCGGGAGGCGTCTGAGCCGGACGGAGAGGCCGGTTGAGCAACGGAGGAGGTCGGTGTAGCCACTTGCGTTCTTTTCCAAGGTTGATGAGCGTAGTGAGAGTGATGAGAGGAACGGACTTAAGGGACGAGTGACGTGCGGAAACGATACGGACGCAAACGGGTCCTTAAACGTTTGGCCACACCGGGCCTGTTCGGTGAACGTTATGAGTAGTTAGACGCAAAACGACGATTGCGTGTGTTAAAGTTGAGCGGACGCAAAGTAAGGATCGGTCGAAACGCGGCAAACGGAGCTTTTCATTCTCTCGGGAACGGACTCCTTACTACAACGACACGGGATTGTGCGCGCCCGGCTGGCCGTCGGTAGTCGCGTGCACATAGTGGACAAGATTGTAGTGGCAAAATCACCAAGGAGGAGTGAGGCGGGGCCGGCCGCCTCCCTCTTGTCCTCTTGCATGCAAATAGTGGACAAGGGGGTGAGGCCAACACCAGGAGGGTGAGGGAGGCGGGGCCGGCGCCTCTCCTCCCTCACTGGTAAGTTGATTATGGCGCATGGCGGCTAGATGCTAATGAAAGCGTACATTGTTTGGTGCGAGAAATATCAACGTCGCTTGAGGCACATGTGATTGCTCGGCGAGCGTGCCAAAATGGCCAAACAGGACAGCTACGTTGAGCCCCACAAGTACATGTTACTCGCTATTGATGGGATGGACCAAAAGCGGAGATCCCACATTTTTACGGTGGCCAAAGAATTTAAGTGAGGAGTGCCGCATAGGCATACATGTGGTGGGCTGCATGGTTCATAACTATACATATAAAGCGGCGACATATTTGCACTATCTGCAAACCGGAGCATGCAACGATATGCATCATCCAATATGTTCTGCACAATTATGAAGGGATATTGCCTAAAGTCTTGTACTTGCAGTTGGACAATACTTGTCGAGAGAACAAAAATCAACTTCTTTTTGCATATCTGAATATGTTAGTAGATATGGGGACATTTCAGAAGGTGAAGGTGGGCTTCCTTCTAGTGGGGCACACACATGACAAGATTGACCAAATGTTTTCACGGTTTTCTGAAAGCCTGAAACACAAGGAAGCGCACACATTGCACGCGCTGTCTGATATTCTCGTAAAAGCATACACACCAACTCCGGCAGTGAAAATTCTCACCGAGGTGCCGGACTTCCGGTCATATGTCTGGCCCATCAGAAGAGGAGATGGATCGTATACAAACAAATTAAACCGAATAACCTTCGCTCCAACACCGCTTCAAGATAACACGGAGGATAAGGCGAGCGAGGTCTAGTCTGCTATTCAAGCAAGCAATATTCAACATCGCCGCTATGGGAGACTGAAGGAGGCTTGGAGTTCTTGAAGTTCGTCCTGTCTAACGACATCACAGCATCATCTCTCCTAGCACTGCGGTCTAGGGACAAAAAGGGCACACTTCCAGGTTTAAAGGCAACAGAGGGTGTGGCCCATCTTAAAGAAGGGCTCTCTGGCTTGCGTGCATATATTGCCGCAGATGAACATTTGTGGTAGGAGGCCTTCTGGGAGGACCAGCATGAGATTGCGGTTATCGTGGAGAACAACATTGGCCTGGCGCTCCAAAAGCCGTGGAAATGGTTTTCAAGGTCGGACGTTGAAGATACAGTACAGCCTTTGCGCTTACCGAATGAAACCCTTCTGGACGAATCATTATTGAGGGAGCTTCCACGGCGTGATATGTACTTAGGGGCTTCCAGCGAGTGGCTCGACAGCAGCAAGAAATGGAGCGACTGAATGGCGATGTGGCTAAGATTGAAAATGGAATGTTCATCGCAATTCCATGCTTGACGGATACGCACAACAGACCTTTTTGGATAGGAAGAGTGGTGGAAGTGAAACATGATGCTTTACGACCGAGTCTGGTCCACTGCATGTGACTAACATACGACGCTTCGAAGGGCGATATGTTGAGGAGTACATCGTCCGCGACAAGGCCCAAGCATCGGGGAGAAGTCATCAAGGCAAGGGTCAAAGACCGTGTTCCCCAAAACATACAAGAGATTCACATCAATGATACGAATATTGTACTATGGTTTCAACCTTACTACGCTGGAAGCATTTATACGCCAACGACAAAAGGGCTATAAAGGAGAAGCTAAGCGAGATACGCGGCTTCATTGAACCACCGGTGAAGATGTGTCGATAATAGCGATGAGGAGGAGGCGGATATTGACAACATGATGTCAAGGACTAAATCGTAATCGGAAGAGGAGATGGTCGGCTATTACAGTGCGGTCCGAGGCGAATAACCTTCGTTCCAACACAGTTCAAGATAACACGGAGGACAAGGCGGAGGCGAGGTCTAGTCACGGTTATTGAAGCAAGCAATATTCAACATCGCCGCTATGGGAGGCGAGGCTTGGAGTTCTTGAAGTTCGTCAATCTCATCACGGCATCATCTCTCCTAGCTGCGATAGGGACAAAAAGGGCACACTTCCGTGTTTAAAGGCAACAGAGGTGTGGCCCATCTTAAAGAAGGGCTCTCGGCTTGCGTGCATATATTGCCGCAGATGAACATTTGTGGTGGGAGGCCTTCTGGGAGGACCAGCATGAGATTGCGGTTATCGTGGAGAACAACATTGGCCTGGCGCTCCATAAGCCATGGAAATGGTTAACAAGGTCGGACGTTGAAGATACAGTACAGCCTTTGCGCTTACCGAATGAAACCCTTCTGGACGAAGCATTACTGAAGGAGCTTCCATGGCGTGATATGTACTTAGGGGCTTACCAGCGAGTGGCTCGACAACAGCAAGAAATGGAGCGACTGAATGGCGATGTGGCTAAGATTGAAAATGGAATGTTCATCGCAATTCCATGCTTGACGGATATGCACAACAGACCTTTTTGGATAGGAAGAGTGGTGGAAGTGAAACATGATGCTTTACGACCGAGTCTGCTGGTCCACTGGTACAGGACGGAACATACGGACGCTTACGAAGGACGATATGTTGAGGAGTACATCGTCCGCGGACAAGGCCCAAGCATCGCGGGGGCAGGTCATCAAGGCAAGGGTCAAAGACCGTGTTCCCCAAAAACATACAAGAGATTCACATCAATGATACAGTAATATTGTACTATGGTTTCAACCTTACTACGCGGAAGCATTTATACGCCAACGACAAAGGGCTATAAAGGAGAAGCTAAGCGAGATCTGGCTTCATTGAACCAATGAAGATGTGTCAGATAATAGCGATGAGAAGGAGGCGGATATTGACAACATGGATGATGATGACGGAAACTGTGTACTGGAAGAACCTTAGGGCGAACATGACTTCTGACATTGTCTTTGTTTATGGCTGTTGTTCTAGAAGGGGAATCATGAAAAACCTATATGCATCGGGCGGAGTGGGCATTACTGCTTTTTTGTCTTTGCGTTTTTCATATGTTACACCACCCCAGTGGTCACTCTTTCATTTCGCAACAACCCTAAACATAAATCTTCGATAATTGCGGTTCATGATTGAAACCATGGTTGGAAGTATGACACATGAACAGAACGCAGCATTGTTCTGAGATTGTATGTCTTGGAAGGACGGTGTCTGGCTTGAAGGTCCGTTCCACGAACACTTGTTCCTACAGAAGCTTCTGGAAAGATGCACATGAAAAGGAGGGTCACCGTTAACAGTTTGAACTATTTCACACACATGCATTCCGTCCATACATGATTCTTCATGGTGATCATGGTTCCACTGGGTAGGTGGGGCATGACGTGATTTGGCTCCGGCAAAGCGGTGCCGAATCCCAGCCTTTATGCCAATAGTAGAGACTATCAATCCAAGCCGGGTGGGTACAACGTCGGCTATCGCAGAGTCGGCGCCGGCCGGCCGGCGCCGACCCCAACAGAATCATGTCCGAGAAATGTGAAAGTTGCATAAATAGGGATGATTTCTACCACCCTTTCCGTGTCATTTCATACCCTCTCAAGTTTAACAGGCCACGGCTGGACATGGTGCATAGGGTTTGAGGCCCAGAATGGTGTCATCTTCTGAAATGACCAAGTCTTTGTACGATTGACCGGCCGGAATGGGGAAGTTCATGGGCTCTATTTCGACACTTCCACAGGTGTCTGCCTTTCCTAATACCATGCACACACACTGGCGGGTCCATGAAAGCGATGCGACCCTCGGGTGCACACCTTACTTTTGAGTGGGAAATTCTACATTTTCCGTGAACCACTGTTTCCCAACCCATTGCAAACCCCCTTTGGCGTATATTGTACAGAAAACCCCCTTCCTGTATATTCACCCCGTTGCAACTTTGTTGTGTTAGGAGTCGAGGGAACATTATTCAAAAACTCTAAACCCTCGTTCGACGACCAGTATTCATCAGTGGAATATTGTTTACCCCTCATCACAGTAACAAGTCCGCGCTCACCTCGAGTTTCTCGAGTAAGTTTTAACTGATGCTGGAAAGATATATTGTGCAACTTGCTTTACTGCCAACTGCTTATATCCGCCCATAAGGTATTGGCCAAACAAACTTTCTAAGTCCGGAACTTCTTTCACTGCATAATTTGTGGTTTGGGCGTATATGCATTCTCCAAAACACCGGTTAGTTTGGGAAGCGTGAAAGCTTTCTTCCGTGCAAGCACTGTTGAAAACTCAAAAACATCTGGTCAACCTGGTCATGTGTATGCCCAATACCTTCTGGAAAACCTTAAGCTCCACCAACATATTCAGATAAGAGAATAGCAGTTGTGGCGGGACTTTCGCTGATGGCCAGCCGGGCGCGCACAATCCCGTGTCGTTGTAGGAAGAAGTCCGTTCCCAAGGGAATGGTCTCGCTTATTCTGAGCTCTGACCTATCGCTGAGCGGACTTCATCGAGGTTGGGTCGGCTCCACAACCCTAAGTGTGTGCCCCTCCACAACTCGTCGGACCGGTAGCGCGACCGGACCTTCCACAAACCCCGCCCGGATTTCTCCAAGTACTACCGAACAGACGAACGACGCTGCCTTCTCGCCCACGCACTCTAGCCCCCGGCCTCAACTCGTCCGCCACAACTCCACCTCAACACACACGCCAGAACACGACCCTTCTCCCTTATCCATTCCCACTAGTAGTCACAACACCAACACGCGATGTATTCACACGGGCCGCCTTTGCCTTCCCCGCTTCACGCTCATGGAGAAGTAGCTTCGCGACTGCATCCACCTCCGTTCAGTGACCTCCAAGAATGGCTTCCGCCCGGTCGCCCCAAAGCGCCTCCTAATCCCCTCCGGCTGCTTCACGCTCATGGAGAAGTGGCTCGCATGACCCTCCGCTCCAGCAGCCTCCAAGGTTAGTCTCTAGAAATCACCCATGAGCACCTCCGAGCTCAGTCCAACCCGATGCACCCATCAAGCGTGTTGGCGGAGCTCGTCACGAGCTCTAAACACATCCTCTACCACCACCACCCCGCACGGTGACGCAGAACTCACTCCGCCTCGAGCACGGAAGGCAAGAGCACACGGAGCGAAGATGGTACGGGATAGTCTGCCTTGGACGCCAGCCTTCCTATATACTCCCCATACCCTAACCTAACCCGCCTATGTATGTATCCTAACCCTGCTATGTATGTACCCTAACCACAGGTCGGTAGTAGCCGGACGTACCTCATCAACTGCTGCGACTTCTTGCACCACCGCCCCAAACAAGAGATCCATGCCAGGCGATGCCCACCAAACTAAACCACCCGGCCAGACCACTCGATCGGACTTCGCCCGGACGGACCACTCCGCCGGACCTCTCAAGGACGGACCACTCCATCGGACCTCGCCGACGGACCACTCCGGACCTCGCAAGGACGGACCACTCGCCGGACCTCTCAAGGCGGACCACTCCATCGGACCTCGCCGGACGGACCACTCCGTCGGACCTCGCAAGGCGGACCACTCCGCCGGACCTCGCCGGGCGGACCACTCCGTCGGACCTCGCCGACGGACCCTCCGTCGAACCTCGCCGACGGACCACTCCGCCGGACCTCGCCGGACGGACCACCCGCCGGACCTCGCCGACGGACCACTCCATCGGACCGCCGGACGGACCACTCCGGACCTCGCCGGACGGACCACTCCGTCCTCCAACCGGACAGGTTCAGCGTAAAAGTGCAATCGGCCGAAAATGGCCTTATTGGCTAACTCCTCCTATCCCTCTTAGCGATGACCGAAAAAGCAAAACAAGCCGCCAAGAGTACGGACATCGGATTTGGCACTCCACAGCAGTGCATTCTTATTCTCCCATGCAGTATTGTCGAGTTGAAGATAGAGGACCTTTGGTAGTAGTCCCTCGTAATTTGAAATTACATGCTGAATATTGGCTATAGTCAGGTTTGCATCGTTCCAGATGTTCCCATATGCCATGAATAGTTTCGCCGACAAGGTGTAGTTGTAAACCATGCAACCCACAGCGTGGACGTCGATCAAACCTACATCTGAAAGGTCCTTCGGCAATCGCGTAAAGTGGGGAAGTTGTGTCTTCTGCTTGTCCATCCCGTCGAAAGATATGCCGATATACTTCGCCGGATCCCCATAGCATTTCACACGGTGCTTGATGCATTTCTCTCTCTCAGACTTCAGTAGCTGCTCGTGCCGTCTCAGATCAGCTTCAAATCCTTCTGTAAAATAATCAACCAAAGTACATTAAAAAATATACTGCCACTTTAGCGGATGGACATCCACGGTGCGGTGGTCGACGGCCACAGGAGGCGCTGTGCGGCGCACTCGACAAAATGCGCCCCGACCCGAATGACTTGGCAGCCGACCGGGCGCACGCAGCCGAGGCGCGCTGACTGACAAAACTCGAGGTGGCGGTGACATGCACTCGCGGCTGACCGACATATGCCGAACGGTGGACTCCAATAAACCTACAAAACATCTAGTACAAGCAAGTTCAAATCACGTCTCACCTTGTTTTTCTCTATTTGTCTCGGTCTTTATATTTCGTTTGAGGTAGTCGCAGGTTGTGCACAAGGCAAACCGATTGCTCTTCGGGATTTTGACCTTGTGGAAGTACGTAGCCCAAAGCTGACAAAAGTACGAATGAAATACAGATCATTGCCACAGACATGGTGCTTGTATTCTTGAAAGACCTTGCCTTTTGTGTAAGAGTCAGGAAGGTGATACACTTCAATGTTTGGCATTCTCTCGGCAATGAGCATAAACAGTTGGTTCATCCACGAAGATGCATCGATTCGGCCGCCTCATCGAAGAAGGCGCATCACGCAATGTTCCGATCGCTCGCCGCTTCTTACCGGCTAGATCCAATACAATAAACGCGTCTGAAGGCCTCTCTACAACAATAGACTTTTCCTCGTCCAACAAGAAACGAGTCTACCCCAACCCTTCCATCGCTCCCATCATCGACATCAAAAAGGGATTGTAGACACATCTCTTGCTCCTGCCTGCACATTCTAAGGAACCGATACCTCAAATCTCGAAAGGTTGCCTTCCATATTGTCCTCAAGCATTGTCTACCACAACAGGTTCTGCAGAAATCGCGGGTAATACGAACCTCTTCACATTTCATCTCAGGCACTTTCGATTGCCTTTTATGAGGGCGTCTACGTACGTGGTGGTCTGCCATGTTCGATAAACGATTCGGACCCGAGCTCCAAATTATATGTACGCCTTTGTGGAGGTTGATGTTCAAAGGCACTGTCATCTGAGTCCTCTTCCTCCACAACCTCTTCTGCCGAACGTCTTGGGGCCACTCCAGGTGGAAACAAGTGTCTTCTAGATATAAGCGGTCTGCATACAGAGGTGGCATTCACCCCAACAGAAGCGGCCATATTTGAATTCGGTGAGTCGTCCCGACGTGGAGCACCTCCAAGAGGAGTAGTCTTGCGGATAACAGGAATGTACGGCGAGCCCTGTCCGGTTGGAGAAGGACTTTCGTGAATGGCATCCAACATAATGAAATGGGCAGGTGTCTTCGGGATGGATATAATTATCGCGATCGGGAGTGGTGGAGGCTGTGCACCTACAGTACGGATTGAACAAAACTGAAATCAGTTAATAAGAGACTTTTGAATGGATTCGATTTTTGGCACAAGTTTGAACGTCGTACCTTCGTTCAGTACTCCCTCTTCATCTTCAACACCTTGACTGCCAACTTGCACTTCCTGCTCGACACCTCGCCGTTGACGCCTCTGACCTCACTCACCAAACGAGACAAATCTCAGAAATGTGAAACGGAAAAGAAGGTCAAGATATGCAAATAGTGCTCGCCTGTTTCCTTTGACTGGTCCGGCCACCAGAAGCATGGCAGTTTTCTTCCGACTATTCCATATCGGGAGGAATCTCGCATTGTGACCGAGCGCCAACATCCAAGTCCTTTGTCTTCAAGAACTTCTTCCATTGCTTCAACGTCGGCAATTCTCCGAGATCCAACAGCTGAGTCGAGGGAACTGTTCGACTTTGAATTAGGATCAAAGTCACAACATTAAACACACACATGTGAGACAAAAGCTGTAACGTGTGGTGTTGGATGATCCATAATTTGAATTTGAACTTATTAGGGCAAATCATAGTAACTACGGTAGGATCCAGTTGATGGGACCATACTAGCTTCCTATTTTAGTGCCCGACAATAGGATATTCGAAGCGTAGTGGTTGTAAGTGATAGACCTTGGACGAGAGTAAAGACGTTGTGCCAAGAAAAAGATGGTATACATTGAGTTGGATGAACCGGAATTTGAAATGGCCCTATTTTAAGCAACTGCAATTTAATGACTCAAGAACATGTTCATTGAACCTTTCTTTCCTGCTATTTCAGAGCCTTTTTAGCGTAACTTGCAGGTGTTCAGGCTTTATCATAATCCTGTTGATGCAGTGCAAATGCTGATATTTGATTTACGCCGAAGCTCGACCCTCGCCTTCTTCATCAAGCATTGAAGGATCCGGATTCGCATTATTACCCCAACTTTCCGCACGGAGGACTTTGAAGATTGCATGATGGTGATGGCAAGGATGCTACGGAGCAACAAGCATGCAGCGAATGATCCTCCAGCTGCGTTAGAGGCCCCCAAACGCATCAAGAAGCAGCGGAAAAATGCAGTTGCCGCTGCAAGAGCAACAGGACCCGTGCAAGGGCGCGTAGCGGATGAGGGGATGCAGATTCACGCGGATGTGGTGACAGTAACCCCACCCGCGGTCATGCAGATGAGGGAATCCTCTTATGGTAGTGTCCGGGCATCCACCTCAAAGGGTAGTCAACGGAAAGGATATGAAGACATGGAAGGCCAGCGAGGGAGTACCAACCTCAGTGGAAATGCAGGAACTGCGATTCCTCATGCTTTTAACTTTGTGGAGCAGCTTTGTGAAAAAGCTCCAAGATTCTCTTCTAAAGTGGTACAACACCGACTAGGAGTGGAGCGTTATTTCAGAAGAAGAACCGGATGATCTAGGTCTGCCTTGGATTCCACTACTGGCCTTATGGATTAACGGTTATAATGGTATTGAGGGGGATTCCCAGGCAAGAATTGGCTGGATTCTTTGTGCAACAGTTGACGGGATGGGCGAAGATATGCACATACATTTTCTGGTAACCAAGAAACCTCACTTGCACATAACGATGACATCAACACACATCTCCTGCTGATAATGGATGCTGCTAAGATTATGGCTCGGCGTTGTGAGCCATGGCGCCAGGTTAAAATCTGCCTTGCACGAGTCTGTTCAAGACGTAAGTAAGTTGTGTTTCAGTTCTGTATCACTTCCCACATTTAGTTAGGGTTTCGCCTCATGCTAGTATACTAAACCTATTCTGTATGTAGCAGGGGGGAGAACAATTCTTCCGCATTCTACTCCGCTACGCAGCAGAAGGGGTGCTGAAGAACAGGCAAAAGTAATTAGACGTGCTGGAGATCGGGCCGGAGAGGCGGTGCATGTGCAATTTGCTCCGTTGTCAGGAGGGCAGGTGGGTGGTGTTGAGACTGAACCGATGCCTATGACCATGCAATCGGAGATGGAGGAGGACGAGGTCCTCGCAGGGCAGGCAGAGCCAAGCTCTCCAGAAGACGAGGAGCATTCTCTAGCATCAGGGTCGGATGCGAAGGCGAGCTTGGACAAGGCTGTCCAAGGCTCGAAACATGTCCAAATTCTGGGCTCTTCGGACTCTGAGGAGTTTGAGGAAGAGATCACCCCTCCTCCTCTGAAGAGGACCCCGGTGTGCCGGGCAGTCGGCGCACAAGGGAAGAAGAAGAAGGGAAAGCATAGCCTGTCCAGATCTCCGTTGAAGACGAGAAGGCGATTGGCTGGTAAGTTTTATGCTGAGAATCCATCTGCCCCTCAGCAAACTGAATGCATGGAGAAGTTGAAGCAACTTGTTATGGACTACCATGCAGAGTGCACACCAATCAAGCGCAAGAGGAAGGCAAGGTCTCATGCCGATGATGGAGAAGATATAGCAGGAGGCCGGAAAAAATCAAGGAAAGGGAGGAAGCTTGCGGAGGAAGAAGCCGTAGCTCGGACAGCGACCAATGATGCCGACAGACTCGAGCTCCTGTCACTGGAAGATGACTATCTGGAGATGGTTCGCACTCGTGCTTATAAGAAGCAGGTTCAAACCACCACTTTTGATATTCACATTTCAGTTCTACATCTTGCTTCTTTTCTAATGGCAGATGCTCAAATAAGGAAGGTGGATGAGGTATGGATGAAGTGCCTAGTTAGGCAGATGCAAACAGGTCCTGTAAAGGAAGAAACGCTCCCGCTCTTGTGCATGATTGATCCAGCACAGTGCTTAAAGAAGGAAGATGCAGACCCGGAAGAGATAAGAGCCCAACATTATACCCTAGGGGTCCTTGGAGGGAACCATTGCTATGCCGCCATGAAGACCCTGTTCGAAATGTATCCGGCGGAGGATAAATTTCAATGGCTCGAGGGCCATGTCTATGCAAGCTTGACAGAAGAAGAAATGAGGGTGCTATCAGTAGATCATAATGTGTATCCAGACAAGAGGAAGAAGCTGGGTATTGAACAAGTCTGATATATACATGATGAGCTAGAGACTTGGCACCGGACACACCCCACTGGAAAACCTCCTGTGCATTGGAAGTTCAATGTTTATAAGTTGCTGGGGATGCTGAAGGAGGCTGGAAACTCAAAGGACACCGATTATGTCCAGAAGATGGTGGATAGGAAGACTTTACCATTAAGGATTGCGAGATGCAGAGGTAAATTATGGGAGAACGTGGACACCATTTTCAGACTGTGGGAGAAGTGCGAACTCCCAGCGGTGTGGACGTCGCGTGACGACGAAGCGCGAAAGCTTAAACGCAAGCCACAAGACCCTACCACTCATCTCAAGACTTGAACACCATAATATTTGAACCGGCGGAATATACGAACCTAAACCCTAGCCCCTAGACCCCAGGCCCGAGACCCTAGACCCTAAACCCTAGACCCTCGACCCCGGGCCCTCGACCCCGGTGCCTCGACCCCGGGCCCTCGACCGCCCTCGACCCCGGGCCCTCGACCCCGGGCCCTCGACCCTTAGGACTTCAACCCGAGCCCATAAGCTTGTATGCCTGAAGCCTTAGGCGCAAAGCCCTAAGCCGGTAAGCTATAAGCCTTAGGCCCCAAATTGTAAGCTATGACCCAATGTAAGCTGGTATATCCGAAAGCCGTAAACACACACGCAACACCTTGAGGCCCATAAGCTGGTATACCCGAAAGCCGTAAACACACTGCTGTCCCGAGTGGCGCGCGTATGCGCGTGCCCTCCAAATCAAAGAACCCCGGGTTTCCGTCTTATCGAGGGTTATGCGCATCCTCGAAACCAGAGAACCCTGGGTGTTTGCCTGTCGAGGGTGACGCGTGCCCTCCCAACCAAAACAGCTTCGGGAATCTGTCTCTCGAGGGCCTCCAAACCAAAGAACCAAGAACGCTGGGAATCCGCATTCCGCGCCCCCTCTCCAAACCAAATCTTTTATGCTACACTATGTTTGTCTTAGGGTGGTCCGTCCCATTAGTACTAAGTAAAGTTGTTGTTGTTATTAAAGCGTGTGCTTGTTAAAATCAAGGTGGAAGGTTCGAGCTCTCTCTCTACCGTTGCGAAAAGATCCTCAGAAGGATTTTTAACTTGCACTTATTGGCTTCTCGTGTGAGCCGGCCGCAATACAAAAAAAATGTGGTGTCACGAGTTGAAGACGCGGCAGTTGAGTCTGACGTTCCCTTGGCTTCCGGTAAGCACACCGATTTGGCCCATGTGCACCATGGCCTTGGCGAACTTGGAGAGGAACCGCGTCTGGCTATTGGCGTTTCTCACCACAGCAGGGCGGGTGGCGGCATTGTTGGCCAGCACTTGGTCCGATGTGAAGAGGCCTCTGTGCTTGAGCAGCTCGGAGTAGTACCTGCTGTCGAACCTGTTGGGGGTGGGTTCCATGTTCACCAGAGTTGTGGATGGGACCGCCCCATCTGGGCACAGCTGGTTCAGCTTTTTGGCATACTTGGCGTCCAGAGTGGAATCCGGGTTGGATGCGTTGATGCGGTTCTCGAATGCGATGCAGTGAGCTTGCCCGATGCTGTGTCCACCTGAAGCCGGCACAAGGTGCAGCATTGGGTAAGACCACAAAACGCTATAGATATCCAGAGCAGAAGTGGCAACACTCGGTGAGAGGGCTGGCTAGCTAGCTTCACTTACCGGAGAGGGTGACCATTTCATCTTGAGAAAGTCCTTTGGAAGCAAAGAGCTGTGTGAGCTGGTCTACGTCGAAGAATGGTGGGGGCAAGTTGCCCGCCAGATCGCCAGCAGACGACACACTGCCATCCCGTCTTCCTCCTTCCACTGACCAAGGTTGCCCACCAGCCTGTAGTGAATGTATCGATTATTAGGCTCCATGGATTGGATATTCATGAACGGAACTCACTTGTAGCTAGAATTCATCGATGCTGGCTTGTGCGCATGAGCCATATATTCTGAGGAATGTAGGATCCCAAGCAAGCTTGCTTACCAGGACGACAGAGTCGCGAGCAGCATAGGCAAGTAGGTCAGCGCAGGAGACCACTCCAGGGCAAGCAGCTTCCACCGCAGTCTTGGCACTGTCGATCACTTCGAATCCCCTCAAGCTGTTGGCATTCCCCCGGCCATCCTTCTCAGCTTGGTGGCTATTCGTGGTGTCGATCAAAACGGACCCATCACAACCCTGCAACATTATTCCCATCCACCATTAGCTACCGTCCTTTCACGTGCATTGGCATAAATGCTGAAGCCCTGTAATTGCAAAATTCAGCTTCAGGTAAAGATACATGAACAAAGCAGTCGTGGAAGTGCAGTCGCAGAAGGCCAGGCGCTACACTCTTTTTCTTCTTGTACGCAGCTGCCACCGTCCTCTGGATGATCCTCTCTGCGGCAGGGCAGGTGGCCTTGTAGTACCCCACCACCAGCCCAGGTACAGGCTGTACAGCCTTCACTCCATCCAAGACGCTGCTTGCACCCACGAGAGCCACAAGCAACGCAATCGCCACCCCCCTGCTCACTTCGGAAGCCATGACAGGTATCTTCGGTCTCCTAGTCCCAATTATGGACGCCCAATGTGCACAATCGATTTTCCAAGAATACTGATTCCAAGGATTTCCAAGCACTCCTTCTGTAACAGCTCGCAAGAGATGTCAAGCTCCTAAACCTTGCTTGCTTCCAAACTGCAATTCCAAGCAAAGGCAGAAGAGATTGACAGACGTGGATGCAGCATCTGCGGTGGGTGTTGGTTTTATAGGCCTGGTTGAAGGCCAGGCAAGGCGAAGGGCCGCGGACAGGGCCGGCACTGGGTGCCAGACAGCCTTGCACACTGCATTCAGGAATCAGTGTTCACCAACATCAACGGCGTTTAGGGTAGATCCAGGCGCCTTCGATTATCTGTCTCGTTTGCTTGCTGAAGGTACAACAAAGAGCGAGACGCGACAGCGAAGCCAGAACACGCAGGCGCCTGCAGGCATTCCAAGCCTGTAGCGGCCTGCATTGGGCGGCCTCTTGCTCTCTGGACAGCTAACCGCCTCGGGCGACACGGAAGACCGCATTTGACTCTACAGTAACCATACGGATTCTAGAATTGTAGATGCCCACCTTCCTCTCATCGCGCCTGTGGCGACTAACGATATGGATGGCCATGCCCAATGCACACTGCCCAGCCACCAGTTGCTGCGTGTAAATAAATATGCACACGCCTCCGAGCCTGTGCCTGTGCACTGAGATCCACGGCCTTTGCACACCGTGCATTGCACGCAAATTGCAATGCACAGTTTGCACACACAGTTTGTAGATAAACCTTGCACCACCTGGTAAGCTACCATGCATGTTATGAAATATGTGGGATAAGTATAAATTAAATGTAATCACAGCATAAATTACGTATAATTATGGTATAAACTACATGTTTAATTACATAAAATATTATTTAATTCTACCTCTGAGACTAAAGTTTTATGTGGATTGTGGTGTCTGTGGTTTGTGGAAGCATCCCATGCAGCTCGGCGCGAGATACAGCCTCACGCGAACGCGCGCCCACGTGGTGCAGGCGTCACCTTGCATGCCCGCAGGAGGCTGCCTCTTTCGTGCACACTTTAACATGACAAACCCTAATATGACAAACCTAATTCTAAGGGACGAAAATATTCTGACACTGTCAAATCTTTACATCGGGAACTGGATTCCGGAACCGATTCGACACTTGCGCCACTTGTTGGTCTGTTCCGAGAAACGCATTCGGTACACCATATACATATGTGGTGGCCTTTGCCATGCAGTCCGTATGGTGCTTGGACTGCTCGAGTTCGTCCTCCTGCATACATGATTCGGAAGGCGGGTCTTGGCAGGCAACAAGAGGGACAGAGAGCACAGCCCCTGGGTTTATTACGCATTTTCATGACAAAGCAGTCACGACCCGTCAACGAAGCAGTCCCAACCCGCCAACGAAGCAGTCCTGACCCGTCGACGAAGCAGTCCCGACCCGTCAACGAAGCAGTGCCCACCCGTCAACGAAGCAGTCCCGACCCGTCAACGAAGCAGTCCTGACCCGCCACCGAAGCAGTCATGACCCGTCAACGAAGCAGTCACGACCGGTCATCGACGAAGCAGTCCCGACCCGTCAACGAATCACTCATGCTGAGATAAGTCAGTCAGATAAATCAGCGAAGCATAAGTCCCGACCCGTCAACGAAGCATCAGTCAGATCAATTCCTGGGCTTCCACATCCTGCGAATGTACGCTTCTCTTGGCAAGTTGCAAGACGCGACGGATGTGTTTGCACTGGTTGCCAAACCAGATGCCTTCACGTGGTCCACCATAATTTCTGACCATGTTGAGCATGGGCAAGAAAAGAAGGCTGTGCAGTTGTATCAGGCGATGCGCAGGTCGAAGGTGAAGCCAGATGAACATGTGTTTGTGGCGGCCCTTCAGGCTTGTGCAAGGGAATCGGACTTGAAGACTGGGCAGAAGGTGCATGCTGATGTTTTTGCTAGTGGCGCTCAGGGTGATTTGTTTGTCTGCAATGGCTTGGTGAACATGTATGCAAACTGTGGCAGCTTGGAAGATGCTCAGACTTGGTCAGAAAAATGTGGTGCCATGGAATGGCCTGATTGCAGGGTATTCCCAAAAGGGCATGGGTCAGGAAGCCCTTCGTCTCTACGGTGATATGCAAGAAAAAAAACATCGCTGCACCCGATTCTGTGACATTTGTGTGCCTCCTGCAGGCACGTGCCAGTCTGGGCACGTCAGCTTTGGGGAATGGAAAGCAGCTTCACGGGCAGATTAAAGAACGTGGATATCAAGCTCATGTGTTTATCGGCAGCAGTTTGGTAAACATGTATGCAAAGTGTGGCAGCTTGGAAGATGCTCACGAGAGTGTTTGATGGACTTGCTCAAAAAGATGTGGTGACTTGGACTGCTATGATAGCAGGGTATTCCCAGCAGGGAATGGGCCTGGAAGCCCTTCGTCTCTACGGTGCTATGCAGGAAGGCGGCATGATGGTACTTGATTCCGTGACAATTCTATGCCTCCTGCAGGCATGTGCAAGTGTGGGCACTCCGGCTCTGGAGAGGGAAGCAGCGTCATGCCCAGATTACAGAACAGAGATATCAAGCTGATGTGTTTGTAGGCAGTTGTTTGGTGAACATGTATGTTAAGTGTGGCAGCTTGGAAGACGCTCAAAGAGTGTTTGACGGACTTGGTTAAAAAGGTTTTGTGACATGGAATGTCATGTTCGCAGGGTATTCACAGCAGGGCATGGGCCAGAAAGCCCTTTCTCTGTACAATGCTATGCGAGAAGGAGGCTATGCTGTCCCCAATTCCATCACATTTGTGTGCCTCCTGCAGGCATGTACAGGTCTGTGAACTCCAGGTTTGGAGAAGGGGAAGGAGCTTCAAGCTCAAATTAGAGAACGAGGACATCAAGCTGATGTCTTTGTGGCCAACAGGTCAGTAAACATGTATGCAAAGTGTGGCAGCTTGGAAGATGCTCAGAAATTGTTTGACGGGCTTGGTGAGGAAGATGTGGTGACGTGGAATGCCATGATAGCAGGGTAGACGAAGGGATTACTCTTCCCAATTCTGACGTTCTCGTGTCTCCTGCAAGCATGTGCAAGTGTGGGCAACCCAGCTTTGGACATGGGGAAGCAGGCTGATGCACCAATCGTGGAAGCAGGTCATCACAGTGGTGGGTTTCTATCCAGTGGTTTGGTGAACATGTATGCAAAGTGTGGCAGCGTGGAAGATAAACAGGGAGTGTTTGATGGACTTGCTCAAAAAGATGTGGTGACTTGGACTGCTATGATAGCAGGGTATTCCCAGCAGGGAATGGGCCTGGAAGCCCTTCGTCTCTACGGTGCTATGCAGGAAGGCGGCATGATGGTACTTGATTCCGTGACAATTCTATGCCTCCTGCAGGCATGTAAAGTGTGGGCACTCCGGCTCTGGAGAGGGAAGCAGCTCATGCCCAGATTACAGAACAGAGATATCAAGCTGATGTGTTTGTAGGCAGTTGTTTGGTGAACATGTATGTTAAGTGTGGCAGCTTGGAAGACGCTCAAAGAGTGTTTGACGGACTTGGTTAAAAGGTGTTGTGACATGGAACGTACTGTTAGCAGGGTATTCACAGCAGGGCATGGGCCAGAAGCCCTTTCTCTGTACAATGCTATGCAGAAGGAGGCAATGCTGTCCCCAATTCCATCACATTTGTGTGCCTCCTGCAGGCATGTACAGGTCTGTGAACTCCAGGTTTGGAGAAGGGAAGGAACTTCAAGCTCAAATTAGAGAACGAGGACATCAAGCTGATGTCTTTGTAGCCAACAGGTCAGTAAACATGTATGCAAAGTGTGGCAGCTTGGAAGATGCTCAGAAATTGTTTGACGGGCTTGGTGAGGAAGATGTGACGTGGAATGCCATGATAGCAGGGTAGACGAAGGGATTACTCTTCCCAATTCTGACGTTCTCGTGTCTCCTGCAAGCATGTGCAAGTGTGGGCAACCCAGCTTTGGACATGGGGAAGCAGGCTGATGCACCAATCGTGGAAGCAGGTCATCACAGTGGTGGGTTTCTATCCAGTGGTTTGGTGAACATGTATGCAAAGTGTGGCAGCTTGGAAGATAAACAGGAGTGTTTGACGGGTTCGGTAAAAGGAGGTGGTGACGTGGACTGCTCTAATTTCAGGGTATTGTCAGCAGGGCATGGGTCAGGAAGCACTTCAGTCTCTATAGTGCTATGCAGGAAGAAGGCCTGGCTGCACCCGATCCTGCTACTTTTGTGTGCCTCCTGCAAGCATGTGCAATCGTGGGCAGACTAGCTTTGGAGAAGGGCAAGCAGCTTCATGTGCAGATTAGGGAACAAGGACTTGGGGATGACATGTTTGTGGCAGCAGTTTGGCGAACTTATATGCAAAGTGTGGCAGCTTGGATGATGCTGAGATTGTGTTTGTGGCGGCCCTTCAGGCTTGTGCAAGGGAATCGGACTTGAAGACTGGGCAGAAGGTGCATGCTGACGTTTTGCTAGTGGCGCTCAGGGTGATTTGTTTGTCTGTAATGGCTTGGTGAACATGTATGCAAACTGTGGCAGCTTGGAAGATGCTCAGACTTGGTCAGAAAGATGTGGTGCCATGGAATGGCCTGATTGCAGGGTATTCCCAAAAGGGCATGGGTCAGGAAGCCCTTCGTCTCTACGGTGATATGCAAGAAAAGGGCATCGCTGCACCCGATTCTGTGACATTTGTGTGCCTCCTGCAGGCACGTGCCAGACTGGGCACGTCAGCTTTGGAGAATGGAAAGCAGCTTCACGGGCAGATTAAAGAACGTGGATATCAAGCTGATGTGTTTATCGGCAGCAGTTTGGTAAACATGTATGCAAAGTGTGGCAGCTTGGAAGATGCTCACGAGAGTGTTTGATGGACTTGCTCAAAAAGATGTGGTGACTTGGACTGCTATGATAGCAGGGTATTCCCAGCAGGGAATGGGCCTGGAAGCCCTTCGTCTCTAC
The DNA here is from genome assembly GCA_010909165.1 of Anthoceros angustus. Classification (NCBI taxonomy): domain Eukaryota; kingdom Viridiplantae; phylum Streptophyta; class Anthocerotopsida; order Anthocerotales; family Anthocerotaceae; genus Anthoceros; species Anthoceros angustus. The sequence goes on from MU008175.1 coordinate 505,146, forward strand.
GGTGCTATGCAGGAAGGCGGCATGATGGTACTTGATTCCGTGACAATTCTATGCCTCCTGCAGGCATGTGAAAGTGTGGGCACTCCGGCTCTGGAGAGGGAAGCAGCTCATGCCCAGATTACAGAACAGAGATATCAAGCTGATGTGTTTGTAGGCAGTTGTTTGGTGAACATGTATGTTAAGTGTGGCAGCTTGGAAGACGCTCAAAGAGTGTTTGACGGACTTGGTTAAAAGGTGTTGTGACATGGAACGTACTGTTAGCAGGGTATTCACAGCAGGGCATGGGCCAGAAGCCCTTTCTCTGTACAATGCTATGCAGAAGGAGGCAATGCTGTCCCCAATTCCATCACATTTGTGTGCCTCCTGCAGGCATGTACAGGTCTGTGAACTCCAGGTTTGGAGAAGGGGAAGGAGCTTCAAGCTCAAATTAGAGAACGAGGACATCAAGCTGATGTCTTTGTGGCCAACAGGTCAGTAAACATGTATGCAAAGTGTGGCAGCTTGGAAGATGCTCAGAAATTGTTTGACGGGCTTGGTGAGGAAGATGTGGTGACGTGGAATGCCATGATAGCAGGGTAGACGAAGGGATTACTCTTCCCAATTCTGACGTTCTCGTGTCTCCTGCAAGCATGTGCAAGTGTGGGCAACCCAGCTTTGGACATGGGGAAGCAGGCTGATGCACCAATCGTGGAAGCAGGTCATCACAGTGGTGGGTTTTTATCCAGCGGTTTGGTGAACATGTATGCAAAGTGTGGCAGCTTGGAAGATAAACAGGGAGTGTTTGACGGGTTCGGTAAAAAGGAGGTGGTGACGTGGACTGCTCTAATTTCAGGGTATTGTCAGCAGGGCATGGGTCAGGAAGCACTTCAGTCTCTATAGTGCTATGCAGGAAGAAGGCCTGGCTGCACCCGATCCCGTTACTTTTGTGTGCCTCCTGCAAGCATGTGCAATCGTGGGCAGACTAGCTTTGGAGAAGGGCAAGCAGCTTCATGTGCAGATTAGGGAACAAGGACTTGGGGATGACATGTTTGTGGGCAGCAGTTTGGCGAACTTATATGCAAAGTGTGGCAGCTTGGATGATGCTGAGATTGTGTTTGACGAACTTGGTCAAAAAGATCTGGTCACGTGGACTGCTCTAATCGCAGGGTATTCCCAGCGGGAGATGAGCCAGGAAGCCCTTAGCCTCTACAGTGTTATGCAAGTGGAAGGCATCGCTGTCCCTAATTCAGTGACATTTGTGTGCCCCCTACAGGCATGTGCAAATGTGGCAGCTTTGCATCTGGGAAGGCAGCTGCACATACAGATTCAAGAACAAGGACTTCATGCTGATGTATGTGTAGCTGGCAGTTTATAAACTTGTATGGAAAGTCTGGGAGCATGGTCGATGCACAGGAGGTGTTTGATGCTATGCACGACAGAGACGTTGGCGCCTGGAATGCACTGATTGCAGGCTAACCCTGTCAAGGAGACAGTGAAGCGGTCTTTGACCTTGTCCAGAGAATGAGGGAGGATGGCATACAGCCAGTCGATATTACGTTCCTCAGTGTACTAACAGTGTGCAGTCACGCAGGTCTGGTGAACAAAGGATGGAAGTCTTTTGAGGATATGACCGAACACTTTGGCATAACTCCCACAGAGGACCATTACACATGCATGTGGATCTGCTGAGTCGTGCAGGACAGCTGGACGAAGCACTAGCTTTAGCACAAACAATGCCTGGACTGCCTTGTGCTGCAGTGTGGCATACTCTGTTGGGTGCTTGTCGAAAATGGAGGAACGTAGAGTTGGGCCGCCATGCTTTCGGACAAGCAGTGAAGGCAGACGACAAAGATGCTGCAGCGTATGTCTTGGTGTCAAACATATACAGCAGTACTCAGATGTGGGTCAGAGTTTGTGGACAGACGAGGACGGACTGGTACATAGTTTTTTGGTTGGGGATGAGTAGTACTCCCCAATGTCAAGCAAGCTGAAGCGGATACCGTGCAAAAAGTGAAATGCCTGCATAGTGAGAAGCAGCTCATCGGAGGCTGAACTCCATTGGAACACAAAACTGCGTTAAGGGTGCTCTGCAACAGTTGTGAAAAAAGGCCAGACTTGCTGCTACAACCGATCCACCTAGATCTACATATACTTCCCAGCTGCTCATGAAAGGCTCATTGTCCCTGCTATCCCAAACCAGTGCAAACAGCAATGGAGCCAGGGTAGCACTGGCAACTGCGAAGGGGCGAGACCATCTGTAAGGCTCTACAACGGGGATGGTCAGGCGGCGGGGCAGAGCTAGAGGCCACTCTATCAGGTACCCATCAATTTTTTCCCCTCAGTTAAAAATTTTACTTAATAAACAAGTGTGCAAACAGGGCTACGTGAGGAGCCCATCCCCATTGTGGAAGAGATGTCTGGGCTGCAAAACGAGCGTGATACTTTCAGCTCTTTTCACCTAATCGTGGTAGCAAAAGCGTGGTGCGAGCAGAAGCTGCTGTAGCTCCCTGGAAAGAGCCACAGAAGATCTCAAGATTTCCACATTGGCGGTCCTCGATAGGAAAACAATTGGTGGTATTCAATAGGTAGTAACAGACACTGGACACAAAGGCAGCCATCTCACCGGCAGCCAATCAGGCTTGAGCCCGCTCACCTGCTTGCACGCCACTCGGACACGGGGAGTACATAAGTCCACCTTTGTGCATCAGATTACAAACAGCAATCCTATCATTTGTACAAACACCATATTCGCAGTCATCCATGAACGGTGACGCCACGTCTCTCCAGGCTCCACGAGGACATTCCTCTCAATTCTGTTCCTCACAATTTTTGTGGGTTCGCAAACCCAGAGAAAAAGAAAAACAGCCCAAAAAATAGTTACTGGAGGCGGGAGAGTCTCTTTCGAAGGCTGCGGCTACCAACTGCAAGCAGCCCGACGTGGTGCCGGGCTGCAGTTGAGTCACGCAGACAGCCCGTAGAGGATCATGATCACCTGCATGCCTTCGCCGCTGCTTGTTTTCGTACCTCTCTGCAATCTGCACAGGTTCATATCGGGCCAGGGGGTGGAGCTGGGAAGCAAGGGGGAAGGAAGGAAGCAAGGGAGGAAGGAAGGTCAGCTGCGCCTGTAACAAGGAGGTGTGAGAAGACAGCAAGGTGGTGGCAGGAGCGGATTTGTAGCTGCTCGGGAAGTGGAGCGGTCGCACCAGGAGCTGGGGACTGAGGGGTTTAGGGCCTTGTAGAGAAATGGAGGGGAAAAGCTTGCAGATGCGTTAAGCAGGTCCTTTGTAAAGACGGTGTTCATGGAAGTGCCATTTGTGCACACCGATGCTGTGCACTGGGCACAAGTTCGTGTGCCTTCCGATTATGATGCAGCCGGCGCCTTCTGCCCGCCTGCAGAAGATTGCGCCGGCGGCGTGGAGAGGACCTGCAGTGAGGCTGTGCCCGGGTTTTCTCACTCCAGTGCCACCATCGTCTGGTAGGCATTATTCCTCTTCTGGTTGAGGTAACGATTGTAAGTTTGTGGGTTGGCTGACAGTGGAGGGTGACCTGTGCTGTTGCAGGAGAATTCATAGAGCACGTCAGACGGAATTGGAGCTCTTGGGGCTGTCGACATCGGAAGACCTACACGAGCGGGGAATTCGTTTGGTGTTTGAAGATGCGTTATCCCCATTTGTGGTCATCACTCCATGTCAGGTGCGTTAGCTTTTCTAGTTCAGCCTCCGCCTTGTGACACTGTACTCTGGACGGCTGATCACTCAATGTGGAGTTTTGTCAGGTAGTGACGAGCCAGGGTGCAGTCTATGAGGTACTTGCCTTGACTGTGTCAGGCATCTTGTACATGCTGAAGTTAGGCATTTCTTCCGCCAAAGGGCTGTACGTGCAAGAATCAGGCATAGTTGAGCATGATCTGTCGAATCATCTCATGCGTCTCCAGCAAGTCACCTCCATAACGGCAGCTCCAGGTGTGCTCTGCATAGGCTGTCAGAATGGTTCGGTCCTTTGCGTTCCACTCAACAACCAACTGAAGGACGGGCAAGGTGAATGCTTCTCAGCGTGCCTTTCTGGATGATTGGGGAGTTCATATAGTGTACTCTCAGTAAGCTTGGATTGATGTGCCAAACTCACCTCCTTCGTCTACTTGGCAGACAATGTCTATGAATTACGGGATGGAGATGCTGGGCTGAGCCGCCTGTGGGGGTTTGTCACCAGGTGAGCAAGCAATGTGCTTGGGGACTCGGTCTGCAAATCTGACCACACGTTTAATTCTTTCCTGCCTTCTGGGCCAAGTGTTTAGGGAGTACCATAACGTTTTGGAGGGGCACTGAACCTCCCTACCTTGACTTTTGTGTTTTTGTCTGCGATTAGAGGGAAAACGGCTGGTCCTGTTACAGGTCTGGCAGCACGCCTGGTTAATGGAACACCAACTCTTTTTGCTCTCCATGAAGATGGAGTTTTGCGGACTTGGGATTTGTTGCACCGCACACGCCTCCTTCAGCATGCTATTACTCCTTCTGACACTCCAGGTATGTTTCATGGCGTGTATGCCTCACATCTAACATTTTCCTCGGCATAGTTGGAGCCAACTGCTTGTTACCAGCTTGTGCATGTCTTATTTTGTCTGCAGCCCGATCACTGTCCATGATGTCTTTGCCTTGTAGGTTTTGTGGCGCAAATGATGTGGTTTGAGGAACCTCCAAGCTCTACTGCCTCTTTGAAGTTTGCAGTTCTCTACAGCTTGAAAGATGAGGTAGGAAGTGCGTATGTTTTGCAGAGGTTTTTTCCTTGCTCTGCACTTCTGAAACAGAGGGTGAGATGACCAGTTGGATATTGATTGTGCCTCAGGAGCGTATGCATCAAACGATTGTTGTATGCAGTCTTAATCGTGCACAAGGGGATGTTGGGAACCGGCTTAGCAACCTAGTCTCACAACAAGCATTCCCTATTGATCAGGTTTGCTCAGAATCTTCCTTGTGAGATTGTGTTCTCAACTGGACCAGTGGTTTGATGTGAGAGCTCGCTGCTGCAGGGGAAAGTCAGAGATGTCAAAATAGTCAATGGCCAGTTGTGGATTCTTCGTGGAGCAGAGAGTGGTGCCTCCAGAATCCCAAAAGTATACTGTGCAAGTCTGAAAATGTACAACCTGAACCTACTCTTTGTCTGCAGCAAATGTCAAATGTGAGATGACTTAGTTGCTGACAGAGGAAGCTGCTGCAAAGGTGATAGTTGGATATTGTTTTCGGCTGGCTTGAAAGTACAATATGTTGCACAGGGATGGCGAGGGTGTACAAACTTGTTTTCTTCAGGAGGCAGACATCAGAGACCACCTACTGCAGGGTCCAGGGCATACATGGGATGACACTTTGTTTGCTGCCCATCAGCTGAGAGCAGATGCACTGGTACGTTGTCTGTCTAGATTTGGTTGTGGGTGGTGTTTTGGGAGGGAGATGGGATGTTGGGGCAACTCCGCCCTTTTTTTATTTCTGTGGAGATTGGGTGGTCTTATATTTGTAGTTTATTCTGCAGGTCTTGAGCGAAGTGGTCTAGATTTTCGTTGTAGGTTGAATCACAAAGTCCATATGTTGCTGTCCAGGGTCTTTCAGGGGTTACTGTTGCAGGCATCTTCCTTCGAAGACTTTTTCAGCTGGGAGTTCTCCAGTATTCCTCGCTTCAGGAAGCTATGAGGATGCGTGGGAGACAGATGGGTCATTTTGAGTTGCAGTCCCTTTCACAAGAAAACTTGAAGAAAGAGATAGCACTTGCTGTGCAATCTCAGGTACTCACCTTGGACTGTTGGTTATTTTTCTCTAATTGGTTGGAACCAAACTGCCTCATTGAAGTCATGTTGTGGTTATCTTTGATATGACCCAGGTGAGTGAAGAGAACTCTGCACGTGTCTTGCAAGAATGGATGCAGTTTGGCCAGGACTATGTCACAGTGTGGTGTCACAATAGCTCACCATATGGACTTCTAAGTGATGCTGCAACTGGAGTAGTGGGCTTGATAAGGAGAAACTCTATATCATTTATGCGTTCTCTAACAGGGGTTGAGCAGCACATCCATGGTAATCTACTATAGCTCATTACTCATCCTCATACCATTGTTCTCTGAGTCCTCATGTCACATGTTAAATCTGCAGGTGGTCTAGTTGAGGTAGAAGGGGTTCCTCTCTCATCAGAGTGGGAGGAAGCTCAAGACTTGGCGGTGTTGGCTGGTGTACTCAGATGCACGGAAATGATCAGTAGACACTTAGGAAAGCTAGCGTTGGCTGCATTCCATGAAGCGCTGCTTCGACCTCTGGACAACTCCTTCCACTCTCTTACAACAACGTATATGTCTATATTGGATGTTGGCTACAGTCCTAAGATCCTCAGGAATGAGAATCCATATGTGGGTTTAGATGAGGCTCGAGACAAAGAACGAGATCATCACTTAAGGCATAGGAAGTTTTCTTTGAATATTTGCCAATCATTGCAGGCAGTGCACGAAAAGGCAGGAAGCTGGGAGGATGTCATTAACATCATAGAGAAGTATGCGGCATTTCTTATCACTGGTTTTAAGTCTCCAGTCCCAGGGAAAGCTTCCCAAGCTTCTGCTGGTGGGAGCTTCTACAAGAAAATCCTTGCCCAAATGGCTTGCCAAGTTGCAGTGGTACATTTTCAGGCTGCCAGGAATCTTCTCCTGCTTCTGAGCTACATGGTTAAAGTCCGCTGGCAGGTATGGTAGTCATCAATGCTGGGACTGTAATTTAATCTGATCTTACTCTGAATGGGTGAAAGCTTGGAGCTTATGAGTCATCTTGTCTAGAGCAGGTTGGGCTGACTCCAAATGAAGTGTCGAAGATACAGTTAGAAGTGATTCCACAAGTGCAGGAAGCTTTGACAGTTGGACTCTTAATCCATTGGCTAACCATTACCTCCACTGAAGCTCCACCACCCGAAGACTTCAGTTCCCAGCTGTCGTCACTGCGAATAGGTATTTCATCTAGTTGCAATTTGCCATTTGTGTCTGGTGAAGCATCTTGTCAGCATTTTTGTAGATGTTCAATGTGGTGAAACTTAACAATCTGAAACATATGCCTGAAACAATGGATTTCAACCCTGGTCTTAGTCCAACACCTAAGTATGTTAACAATGACATGTTACTGTACCTGTGCAGATGGTCCTGCCAGAAATGGTGCACAGGTAGCAAGGAAAGCAGTCTGGGAGAATACGCTAGCCGATATCCTTGCCTCAGCCTATGTGGAGCACGTTGACCTTGAACAGATCGCATCAGCCCAAGTTCTGCCACCCTCTGAAGTCTTGCTCTGCCATGCGATCCACTTTGTGAGCTGGCTATTGTGGGGCAATAGCAAAGACAGCCCAGCAACCTTTTCCGGACGGGCTATAATGTTGTCATGGATTTTGTTGCAGCATGGCCAACATGCTGTGCTGGAGGTGGGACTTGTACCTTTGAATATCACTGTCCGCATCATGCTTGTTGTTCCCATTTTTGCAGTTATGTCCATCTATTCTGATCTGAATCTCTGGTTTGAAACTGCAGAACTTCATCATCTCTGTTGAACAATTTTCCTCACAACAAAAGCTTGCAGATAATATTGAAAGCATGGATGGTGAGTGGAGTGCAAGAGTTCATTTGCTTGGCGTTAGTCTCCTGTCACGAGCTTGTTCGGGATCCCAGGACACTGGGCAGAAGCAGATTGAAGAAGCTGTTCGTTGCTTCTTCAGGTGTGTGTGATGTCTAGTTGCTGGATGAAGATGGGTCAGGTTCTTCAAGCAACATGCTGCCTGCAATTTTGCAAAGAGCTTCTAACGGAAGTTTAATGTGTGTCTCATCACCAAGCAGAGCAGCATCTGGTATTGGAGAAGCAAACAAGTTGCTGCCGGCGCTGCTACTGGGTGCAGGTCAAGAGCAAACTCTGCCTGGTTGGTGCCTAATTTTTTTTTTTTTCCCCACAGGTTGCTTGAGGCTTCTGTCTCTTCTGACCCAGAAACTTTTATCTTTGACATTGGCAGCGCATAATGGCTCTACTGCAGCATTGAAGCTGGACTATTTTGAAGGGGTAATGCAGATTTTTGAACGGTACAAGTTCAATGAAGGGGCTTGCAGATTTGCTCATGCAGCCCTGGAACAAGTGGATGCAGCTTTTGGAACTCCTTGTGATAAGGAAATGTTAGAAACTATCAAAGGTCGTCTATGGGCAAATGTTTTCAAGTTTTCATTGGATCTGGAGCTGTATGAGGATGCTTATTGTGCAATTGTATCCAATCCCGATGGGGAGATCAAGCAGACCTGTCTTCGGCGTTTCATAGTTGTCTTGTGTGAAAAGAAAGCCGTTGAGGTGCGGGCGGAGTCTACACTTATTCAATTCATGTGTTCAAGCAGTTCTTGTGACCTTGTCAAGCCTTCAAGTGTCAAATCCTTCTTGACCATCACTTCCATTTGGTTGAGGATTATATATTGCTTAACGCAGGTCATCTTCTGAACCCTTGCCAAGGTTCAGACAAACTGAAGTCATGGAATGTGCCTACAGGTCCTGTGTGGTCAAGAGTTGCCTTATGTTGAGCTTCTTGAACAAGTTGAGGAAGAGCTTACTTGGAAGGTACATCAGAAATGGCCCTGGTTATGTTGAGCAGAGATCAGGATCAAATGCAGCAGCTTTACGAATTTGTTTGGCTCATCCTGCAGGCGGAGAATTCTGGTATCTACTCCAGACCCAATCCTTACAAGCTTCTCTACGCATTCAATATGCATCGTCACAATTGGCGACGAGCAGCTGCACACATGTATCGTTATGCTCTGCGGATTAGGAGCGAAGGAATCTCCAAGTCGAAAGGACAGGCTTCCACTTTTCTACAGGAACAGCTGAATGGGATAGCTGCAGCTATGAATGCCCTGCAGCTTGTGGGAGAGTCCCGTGCTTGGATAGAGTGCTCTTCTTTTACCTCGACCTCTTTAGACTGGGCGTCACCTACCAAGCGACCACGAATTACTTCTGGTATGGCAGAGTCACTCTTTCTGCATAGCTGGTACAATGTTTCAGCCGTGTGTACTGCTTTGGTAGGTGGACACTTGCAAATGACCTGCATTTTCTGTTCATGTACGCTCACCAGGAAGCTCTCCAGATGTTGTGAAGTCAGCTCCTCGGCGCATTGTCGATCTAAAGCAGTTAGAGAAAGAGTATGCCATCACTTTTGCTAGAAAGCAACTTGTGGATGCTGACATCAGTACTCCTATACCAGGTGAGTTCTACTGACTCAGGTGTGCGAATGTTCCTCTTGTGTCCGTTTTGTTGTGCAGCCATCATTTGCGATAGGGTTCAGAGAGTAGAAGGCCATAAAATGTCATTCTTGTCTTCCAGGAGAGAACACTTCACCGGCAGAAATTGTGCACTTGCTAGTGGAGCTAGGTCTCTATGAAACTGCGTTTTCATTGCTTTTCCTTTTCTGGAAAGATTCATCTCTCAAAAGGTGCGTGATCTTTGTCATGGCTGCTGACTATTGGAAGGTGCTCTACTTTTGAGCCGTTCTTGGCTTTAATGGTTGCTTGTTTGTGGGATACAGAGAGCTGGGGACAGTCTTTCAGACAATGGCAAGAAAATGTTGCTCTTTGCAGTTGCAGGAAGCTTCTCCTAATTCTGCGCAGTGAGTCCATGGCACAGAGATGAATTGTTGCTGCTTTCACAACACCGGAGGCAGCTTGTTATGTATAGCACGTTAACGTGATTAGTTGGACGTGGATCTTTCAGGGCTCTTACTTACAAACCATTAAGGCTGTTACTCGCCCATGCCCCAAGCACTGACAAGTCAGATATTGACGAGCTAATAACCAAACTCCCAGCTACATCAACTGCAAAGACTGCTTGGCAAGCCCTCCAGTCATATCTGGTAAGCACAGGAAGAGTGTTGTTTTGTTCTAGTACGGCTTCATTGGCTAATTCTTGCTCCTCAATCGGTTCCATCAGCTAATTCTTGCTCCTCGATCGGTTCCATTAGCTAATGCTTGCTCCTCGATGCTACAGACCAGGTATAACAAAGAATATCCGCATCTGGCCGTGGCTGTTGCGGAGACAATTTTGTCGTCTCACAATCACATGGAACTACCACTGTGGCTGGTGGACATCTTTAGGGTATGTAAAAGACCACTCATTCCATGGCCCTGTGAAAAGTTGTTCTCGGCTTCATGAGGATCAAATACATGATGAAGTAGTGACCTGGATGCTTCATGTGTTCAGGGTGGACGGCATGCGAGTCCATACGGTATGGCAGGGCAGTCAGCAGATCCAGCTGCTCTGCTACGGATGTACTTAGAGTTCGACTATATAGCAGAAGCAACGACGTTCCTCCTCGAGTCTCTTCAGGCGTGGGCAAACTTGGTAAGCTGAAGCAAGTCAGTCAGGCCTTGATCGTCTCTAACTTCGATCGTGAAAATCTAACTAAACCATCCGTCTCTGTGCTGCAGAGGCCTGCTGATATCATGAGGCGGAAACGCACTTCTGCTGTCTGGTTTCCGTATATGTTGATCGGCCGACTACAATCCCGACTCTCCGAACTCGCCTCCAGCGACAAGCCAGACATGCAGAATCTCCAAGCCTCCTTGGACGCCGTGTTGCAGAAGCATTTCGATCAAGTAAGTCCCTCCAAAATAACCAGTCTAGTCTGCCACCGCGGCCCTCGCGAGCACCATTCGCATTCGCTCAACCTAATCGCGTCGCCTGCGCAGATCAAGGTGGATTCCGAGGACGTTCTTTCGCTGGCGCAGTCTAACGGGGTGCCTGCACATTAGCCTTGCTCGCGGCAGGTGGCGGGATTTTACAGGAAGCTTCCTGGATTGGAGCGACACTTGTAGCCTTGAAAGATGATGTACACTATGCCACGGGACTTATCTCTTCAATCATAGACCATAACGAGTCGAGTCAGCAAGCCAATAAGGGGCCTGAGCGGTCAAGGGTCGGTCTCGTCACCGTGGTTATCCCTCCCCTTGTTCAGACAGCACGTTTTGTTCACGGAATCTGTGGCGAACGGAACGGGACGGAACGGCACAAGTCTGAGAGACGAGAGGGAGGCGAGTGGAAGGGAACAAACGGGAGTCTCCCATTCCCGATGTGGCTTCTGCCCGTGGCATGCAGGCGCCTATATAGGTGCTCTGTTGCGCAGCACAAGCAGCGAATATCTCCATTTGGTCCGCAGGAATCTGGAAGCGATGCCCACGGGCTGTAGCAGTACCGGACAGAATCCTCCGCTTTGCTGTTTCTGCGAGCAACTTGGAGCCCACCAGCAGTTCGGTCTCCGTCTGGCCTGGATTCCTGGAAATGGATTGTGCATGGCCAGCAGGAGCCCGTTGCGCTTGAATCTCCCGCACGGTAGGGCTCGCATGCCCAATTTCGGACCGGCCGGAGGCAATTGAGGCGATCCGCTCTTGGATTTGAGGCTTGACAGCCCGCCTGCTGCGATTGGGGCCAGGGTTTGGAGGTAGGAGCTGGATGGAGGGCTGAGGTGCGGGCCCCGCGCAATGGCGCTGCATGGAGAGTTTGGGTGATGTTTCTTGCTGCTGAAAGGGCAGGCATCTGGGTTGCCAATGCTGTCAATTGGGGAGGGGTGATTTTGTGATCTTGATGTTTCTGGTCTCGTTTGTTGTTGGGAAAGCAATCTCGCCATTCTGCAAGCGCAGGGGAATCGCCGGAAGCTTCGTGCTACGCCATCCATGCAGTCGGTCGAGGTTCAAGATGTACGCTGTGGGACGGTACATATCGCAGGGAGTGTACACTGTTGCCGGCCCCTTTCATCCGTTCGGTGGTGCAGTGGACATTATTGTTGTTGAGCAGGAGGATGGCACTTTCAAGAGCACTCCCTGGAATGTTAAGTTCGGCAAATTCCAGGGAGTTCTCAAACGGAGTGAGAAGATTGTGGACATCGCCGTCAATGATGTCGCAGCTCCTTTCCACATGTATATGGATCAGAAAGGGGAGGCCTACTTCCTCAAGGATGTGGAGGGGGGCAATAAAGAGGACAAGGTGTTGTCGCCCCCGAGTAATCCGTCTTCTGGAGATGAGACCACTGTGGAGCCACTGGCTATTGAGGATTCTAAGCCTGAAGAGGATCAGGCAGCGAAGGTGGCCTGGCAGACTGCTGCAGATGAAGAGCTTAGGAAGCAGCTGGAAACTGCCGCTGAGTTTGATCTGAAGGAGCTTATTGAGGAGGAACCTGAGACGGAGGGCCGGGGGAAGGGCAGTTTGGTGCTCAGGACGCAGAACTCAGCTGGTTTGCCTCAGCAGTATGAGCTTGTTGTGGGCTTCCCGGATGAGGAAAGCTTGAACGCTGTACGGATGGAGACTAAGGATTCGACGCATCTTCAGGAACTTGGTGATACTCCGTCCGCGTCTGATAAGGGGCCAGTAGAAGGTGATTCTGCACAGGCTTCCGCTGGTGAGCAAGCAGGATTGGTGCCATCGAGAGTTTCGGAAGTATCAGAGTCAAGTGAGCAGGGGGGTGACCCAAGTCCTCATGCGACTTCAGGCAGTGCTCTTCAAAACGCTGTTGCAGACTTAGTAGCAACTGGGGCTCCGACAGAGGAAACTGGGGATAAGGCAAGTACTGCAATACATTCTTTGCTTAACAGAGCGGTTGGACTGAACTCTCCTTTGACAAGGCCAGCTACAGCACTTGTTGCAAATGCTGCGTTAAACTCCCTTACCAATGCTGTCTCACGTGCTGATTTCTCTCCTGGGGGCACTCACAAGACTGATGCACCTGAGGAGCAGAAGGAGGAGAACCTCGAATCCGCATCTGAAGTTGCTGCTTCACATGAGCCAAGCAAGGATTCACAGTCACAGACTATTAATGGCACGGATGAAGCAAGCCTCACGGCGGGTGTTCCTGTTAATGAGACTGAGACGGCAGCCGTGGAGAACCCTGTTGTCTCAGGGTCGGAGATCACTGAGGAGGAAGCAGTCAAGGGCCCAGAGCAACAGGTTGTTGATCCTGATTCAGCTGGTCAACTAGCTTTGGGCTCTAGCGCTCTTGGTGTCTCAGGGGTTGAGATATCACTATGTAGGCATCTGCTGACAGAGGGCATGGGTGTTGAGGCTGCTGCCAAAGCTTTTAACTCGGCCATTGTATCTTTAGATACCTTTAGGAAGTCACCAGTCACCGTCACTTCAAATGGCAAACTAGTCGTCAAGCTGTGCGGGCACTACTACCCTTGGACTACAGCAGCACCGACAGTACTAGGAATGCTTGCCTTTGGTCAGGTTATTATTCCTGAGACGAACTTTGGAGGTGCCATTAAGGTTGAGGCCACTGAGAGTAAACCTGCAACAGGCACGTTGGTTCCAACTGCGAGTGGTGGATGGACACTTTGGCCTTTTACAAGTAGAAGACAAAAGACTCCACAGAAAGGTAGTATCCCACAATTGACAAGTGAAGAGCTACTAGTTGCGACAGACATTGCAATTGAGAACCCTTTGACTCAGGAGCTTCTGAGAAAGAATGGCTATTACAAACGACTGAGGAAGAACAAGGTGCGAACAAATATTCCGAGTTCGGAACAACTTGCTACATTGAATTTGAAGGAGGGAAAGAACACAATTACTTTCACCTTCATGACCCGGGTACTTGGCAAGCAACAGGTGCGTGGGCTTTCAGCCAGTTTTTAGTCTTCTCACTTTTGCATGTCCAAGTCAGAAGTCCCTTGAAGAAGATATTATGGTTCAATAGGTGTCAGTTAAGTCATCAAGATCTAGATGACTGTGTGAGGGTGGTTCATCTTTTTTATGTTGGTCCTCTCGTGCACTCCCTGTATTTTGTTGTGGTGCGATGCTAGTAAGTTCTCACCTTCAGTTGAGAGTGAAGTTGTAATGGTGTGGTGTCTTGCTTTCTCAGGTGGACGCTCGCATTTATTTGTGGAAATGGAATACCAGGGTGGTGATCTCAGATGTAGACGGGACAATCACAAAGTGAGTCTTGAGACTCATTTCTTCTGTGAAATCGTTTTCCACGTGGATGTGACTTACCCAGATTTGTAAAGCCTAGTCACTTGTGCTAGGCCCTGAAATGTCCATTTTAAGCCCTGAAGTGCGTTGCCATTGGGTTCACCTGACGCGGTCCTGTGTTGTCTGCTGTACAGGTCAGATGTTTTGGGACAGGTGTTCTTTCTTGTTGGCAAGGATTGGACTCAGTCCGGAGTAGCACGACTCTTTTCTGCTATCAAGGTTGGTTCCCTGGTTGTCCCTAAAAAGGGAGGTTGGAATTATTCTAAAGCACGTTGTGCTGATCATCATGCCATGCTTTTGTTGATTTTTTGTTGCATAACAGGAAAATGGTTATGAACTTATGTTCCTGAGTGCCCGTTCAATCTCCCAAGCCTACATCACTCGCCAGTTCCTTCTGAACTTAAAGCAGGTGCCCCATTATCAGGAGTGTCCGCGAAGAGTGTTCTATAAGATGTCTCAACTGTCCGACAAGCAAGAGAACATACTCACTTGACTTTTTGCAGGATGGAGAACCCCTCCCAGATGGACCAGTTGTCATCTCACCTGATGGACTGTTTCCATCACTTTACAGAGAAGGTGAAAAGCACTACGTGCATGTGAATTTCAGTAGGGGTTGGTGAACGTGATTTTGCTACACCACTTCTTGCTGGGATTGCGTGTCTAAAATTATCCCTATCTTTGAATGTTTTGTGACTTCCAGTTATTCGAAGAGCGCCTCACGAATTCAAGATTGCATGCCTGCAGGTGAGCTTTGTGTGTAAGCACATTTGCGTTTTTCACTGAATAAGGGAGTTGTCATGTCATCTCTGTTTCGTGTGAAGAAAGGTGTGATAGTTTTTCATCATGTGGTTGGAATTGCAGTCACACTGGAGATGTCTCTGGCACGCTGCAGGAAATCAGGTCTCTCTTTCCGTCTGAATGCAACCCATTTTATGCGGGATTTGGGAATCGGGAGACTGATGCAATCAGTTATCTGAAAGTGGGGATTCCGAAGGGCAAAATATTTATCATCAACCCGAAGGTGCCCATTCTTTGTATGACCTGTTCAGTGTTTCTAGAATTTGTAAATGCTGATTGTTCAAGCTGAGGAAATTGAATTGCATAATGTGTCAACAGGGTGAGGTAGTAGTGAACAACCTTGCTGACGTGCGAACTTACACCTCTCTTCACAAGCTCGTTGACGAGATGTTTCCAGCAAAGACAACATATTTACTGGTAAGATCCTGTCAAAATTTTGGCACCCCAGCAGTAGACAAGGGACATGAAGCATTGTACGCAGGAAAAGGTGGTTGGTGTTGGCTAATGGTGATGGGTGATGTGACTTACAGGAAGACTACAATTCCTGGAATTTTTGGAAGATGCCCCTTCCTGACATCGAAGATGAAATGAGCAGCAACAGCAAAAGGTATGTCGGCTAGGGAGCTCTTGAACCTACAGCGTTACCGCATTTTCAGTGATCACACGTTGCAGACTAGTTGTGGTTGCATGACAACGATGATACTGGATGTGGGTGTGTGTAGTCTGGTCCTTACCACCAAGAAAGGTGTCAAGTGACGGTGGGTGAGCCCCCCTGACAAGATACGAACTTGTCGCTCAAGTTCGGGTTACCGGAGCAGTTCAGGTTCATTGTACAGTATGTGATGGCGATTGTCACTGCAGTGATCCGGAACTTGTAGAAAGGTGTAGAGCGGCGCATTGGCTATCATTGTTAGAGCTTGGGTCCTTATTGGGTCCCCCATTGAGATATGTGTTCATGTGAGGCAGACATTCGCACACCTACCTTATTCACGGGTGAGTGACACAGCATTGCTGTCATTCCTTGAGTGGCAGATGAGAAATTTTGCTGCCATCCAAGCTAAGGTGTGTGCTTGAGCTTGAGCTTTGAGCTTTGAGCTTTGAGCTTTGAGCTTTGAGCTTTGAGCTTTTGAGCTTTTGAGCTTTTGAGCTTTTGAGCTTTTGAGCTTTTGAGCTTTGAGCTTTGAGCTTTGAGCTTTGAGCTTTGAGCTTTGAGCTTTGAGCTTTGAGCTTGAGCTTGAGCTTGAGCTTGAGCTTGAGAGGTGACAAGAAGAAGCTGACTCTCGCCGGCTGAGCCACTGACCGTGTGAGGGTGGGAAGCAGGCTAGCATGAGAGAAAGCGGGTCTCCCCTCAAACCCTCCTCGGGAGTGCCGCGAAGGTAGGTGGGTCCGGTCCATATATCATATTATAACAAACTGTAGTAATATATCCTCTCCTGCTTAAGCATCATTGCCTTCAACTTGTTGGTGCTAGTGACATAGGTGTACAGAGGTGCAGCAGCCCTGCGGATGATGGCCCCGAGGCCCGGGCTCCGGCCTCTGCCACCCAGAATAAAATAACACATGGATCTGAATCCGCGAGCGGCCCAAAGTACAAATCTCCTAATCCTTGCATATTAACCCAGGTATGATGGGAATGATGAATTGTGCTCCGCTTGTTTTTCCTGCTACTTGAAGGCAAAAGCAGTACATGATTGGGCGGGGCGGCCGCATCTTTCCTTCTTTTTGCTCCTACATGCCGCGGCTGCTGCCTGCTGCCTGCTGCCTGCTGCCTGCTGCCTGCTGCAGCTGCTCCTCCTCCTCCTCCTCCTCCTGGGTCCCAGACACACCTCACGTTCACACGCGCCGCCACAAGATCGGGCCCGGATCATGGTTGCTGTCATGTCCTGCCCCTGCTCTCCTGTTGTGGAGTGCGCCTGAAGCTTTCTCGGGCCTGGGACGCGGGACCCGGCACCCGGCACCCGGGACCCGGGACCCAGCACCCAGCACCGAGGCCAGGGTACTCTTCACTGTCTTCTTCTTCTTCTGCTACATACATACAGTCCTTCCTTCCTTCCTTCCTTCCTTCCTTCCTTCTTTCCTTCCGCTGCTTTGTTTTGTGTGCCTGCCTCTGCCTCTGCCTCTGCCTCTGCCTGTGTGTGTGTGTGTGTACAGTACAGACAAAAGGGTGGAGGAACAGTGAGCAGCCCAAAGCTGCTGCCCGCTGTGCAGGGACCTGGAGTGGAATCTGGATGCCCTGGGCTCCCCAGATGCTGAACGGCGATGCTGGGCGATGGCATGCTGGCCTTCCCATTGTTTTATAGCTGCAAACATGCTTATCGGATGAGATGCCGGCGGTGCCCATGCAACAGATCCGTGGCCAGGCCACCTACCTTCATACATGGCTTGCAAGACGCTCGTGCACTGAGCAACAGCATCCACCCGACATTCGCCGTTGCACGCCCCGGGCCCGGGCCCGGGCCCGGCAGCCCGGCCGCCCGGCCCAGGGCCCGGGCTCGTCTCCCGCACCCGGTCCCATGCGGAGGACTTCCCGGTCACCACCCCGGATGTGGCGTGTGGACAGATAAAGACACTCCCTCCCGTGGACGACTTTCCTTTCCACCGGCACGCGCTCATCATAGCCTCTCGGCGCGATGGTGACCTCATCCCACATGCTCATGCAACAGCCCGGGCAGCCCGGGCAGCGGGGCTGCCCGCCCTGCTGCCCGTGGGGGCCTCCTGCCCTAATCGCACCCGCATTAGCGCCTTCTCGGCCGGCCTCCCGTAGGCGCCGGACGGGATCCGGGACAACATCGATTTCCTGTAAGAAAGCGCCGGATTCGGGCCTTCCTTCGCCTTCGGACAGGGATATGTATAGGTATGCTTCTTGTGCAGGCAGAGCTCGCCGCGGCCGCGGAGGAATCCGATGACAAAGGAGCTCTTGTTGTGTTTATACATATGTACATAGATATATGCGATGGCGATGGCGATGGCGATGGCGATGGCGATGGCATGCTTACACAGCTGCAGCTTCTGCCAGGACCAGGAGTCCAGGACTGAGGGACTGAGGAGCAAGGAATGTTGATGAATAATAATATGAAATGTATCGGATGTCTGGCGTGGCTCGGTGGACGCGGGGCCACCATTTGAGGCGCTGTGGCGAGTAACAGAACCGGGTGATGTTGTGGCAGGCCCTGAAGTTATGAGGCAAGTACACGACACACTCTTACCTACGCAGTCTTGCCAGGCCGGGCCGCAGAGTCATCAGTCAGTGGATCATCAGCCAGCAAACGGGCATCCTGCTGCACCTGCTGCTGCTGCTGTTGTTGTAGCAGTCGATAAGCCGAAATTTGCTCAGATGCTTCCGCCTCCAGAGCAGCTTGCGGCTGGCTTATTGTGACACACCTATGTATGCTATATTAACAAGCTTGAATCCGGGAGTGTGATAAACGTGGCAGTGCTCCGTTCTAGACATCCATATGTACAAGCAAGATAAGACATGCATGCACCGACCTCGTCCTCTCTGCGCGTCTCGGTTCTTGGCCAGAGTGTCGGTGCGTCTTGCTCCTTCTCCCCTCGACTTCCGACCTGCGGATGCTACTGCCGCTGCTGCTCCTGCTTCTGCTTTTCCTGCGCTGCGATGCTTGTCATTCTTCTGCCGCGGTGCTGACCTAAGTAAAGAGGAGTCAAGTCTTGTCTTGCAGCAGGCACGCGGGCGACTGTAGGGCTTTCGGGAAGGGATGATGTCAAATCCTGGCAGTCTGCTTAGGATCTGGCAGGAGGAGCCAAGTACCGCGCAGCTCGGCCATAGAAGAGCATAAAAAAGGAGTTGCGGGAGGCATCGGGCAGGGCCATCGAGTGGTTAGTGCGGCCCTGCGATCGAGCATTGAAGCCAGCGCCGGTACCAGCACGGCCCTGAGGCTGGAGCAGGAGCAGGAGCAGAGTATGTACATATGTACATGCAGCGCGGCATCAACCTCACCTCGAGCCGTGGTCGGGTGAACATGACGCATGGCAGGAACGGGACGGGACGGGACGGGACGGGGCGGGAGCAAGTGCAACCCTAGAGGGCCATAGCCCATAGCCAGCCAGCTCCAAGGTGAAGCTCCGTGCAGTTTTTCCTTCTCCTCTTTCCTTTTCTTCACCAGGAAAGCAAATTCAATGCAATGCAGTTTGAACAACGGAGGCGTTGTTGCCCGTACTTTTACGCAGGGCCAGGGCCAGGGCCAGGGCCAGGGGAGCAGCGTCTGGAAGGGCAGTGGCAGGCTTATTACTAGCGGCAATCAAACCTGGATTACCGGCCCTGTTCCCGATGCCGGAGCCGGGCGCCATCATTGTGTCCGATAAGTATCTACTGGCCCACCCAAGGCAGGGTCATGACTGAGGGGCTGGGCCACCACGATCCAGCGATTCCGTAGCGGTAGCCGCAGCCCGGCCCGCAGCAGGCAGCAGGCAGCTGCAGATGCAGGCTGCACAGGCACCACCCGGTCCCCACCCGAGGTCAGTACATAGATATTGCTACCCCGGCTTCCCAGCCAATAAGGGCGGCCCGCCAGGTATCATGAGGCCACGGCCCACGCCACGAACCACTCACGCCCAGGCCCCACGGCCCCACGGCCCATCCCCTCTTTCCTCTTTAAATATCTTCCACCTATACATTTCATGCCCTCCCTCTGTGTCCAGGCTTATCTTATCGCGGCCCGGGCATCCACGGACCCTCTTATTCAAGAATCTAGTGCACACAACACAAGCTTGCTTGTATAACAAACCCCTTTTATTAACGCCATCCTGTGAGCAATCGTATCCATGTCCCATTAATACGCTGCCGCTGGCATACTCCATGCTGCCACCGTAGAATAATATATCTCAGATTTTGCATCTGCATATTTTGTCCTTGTATGAGTTATCTTTTCTCCCCAATTGCTCCCTTTCTTGTTTGTGAACTTTTCCCTCCAATATTGAAGAATCATGAGGTGAGTTATGAATTGAAGTTATTTTTCTACCTCACAGCTTTACTTTTTCCTTTTCATAAAGTTTGCCCTTTTATACTACCATAAGGATCTTCTTGCGTCACGGCATGTGCACCCTATGTCTACCCTAAAAAGTTGTTTTGATACTTTGATTTATTTGTATATGTTGGCATAATTTCATCTCCCTTAGAAGACCATAGACTATGGAGGTCAAAGCTACGCTTTATATTGCAAGAACCTAATATTTGTCAGAAATATATATCACACCTCTCTCTCGATTATGAAAAATATTTTATGGTTTCTTAAAGAGGCATCCTTTGTGTATCTTTATCTCCTTTCAATCCTACAAGACGGTCATCCTTCCTTAGTGGACTATGATAAATTTTCTCTTTCTTCTTGGCCATCCTCTTTATGCTCCATAAATCAATTTTTTAAGTCTAGCTAGTTTATGAAATCAAGAACATGGAACATTGAGAGCTTTCACTGCTGGAACCCCTGGAGTTCACTTTTGGAATTCAATATCAGCTGTGGACACACCCTCTTATCAGCTATGGATACACCCTCTACACGAAAGCAAGCTATGCATAAACCTTCATATTTTGAGGTCATGGATGATCCAAGTGTGGTATTCATATTTTTTTCAGTGATATTTATAATACCATAGATATATATGTAAGACATGGTAATAAAAAAGTACCATCTCTCTAATAAGCGAGGACCTAGCAAATAAGATGATTGGACCAGTTTCATTGAGTATGTTGCGTTATATTTCATGATGCTATTGCTTTCATAATATTCACAACCTGCAGAAATATGAGTTGGATTAAAGCTAGGTATTATGCAAAGAAATAAGAGAAGAAGGGGAGTGGGTGATGATAATTCAAGGGGCAGTAATTAGAAGGGGTTGCGCAAGTGCCATAAGTCGATTGAGTGAGAGGTACGACGGGGAAATGAAAATGAAAGGTGAGACGGGATATGTAAACGGTGGGCGGTGGGCGGTGGGCGGTGGGCGTTGGGCGTGATAAGTTTCATGATATCCGTGGTAAGTGGCGGAAGATTGGAGGACAAGGATTCGGAGTGGGACACGGAATAACGGAACAGGGACACGGTTAACGGAATGAGGGGACTTTTTACATGAAAGGTGACGGCAGCACGGGAGGCGGCGGTGGCCGCCTGGGGTCTGGGCCTGGAGCCTGGAGCCTGGAGCCTGGAGCCTGGACCTGGCTGCTGTTCCGTTATCGTCGAAGGTGTGAGGGCCAGCGCCAGCCATGGCCGAGCCTGTTGTGCTCTGTGAGGCCTGATGAGGCGGAGGGAAAAAGAGGTGGGCAGTGGGCAGTGGGCAGTGGGCATACAAGTCAATGAGGGGCAGGACACTGACA
Organism: Anthoceros angustus; assembly: GCA_010909165.1. NCBI lineage: Eukaryota > Viridiplantae > Streptophyta > Anthocerotopsida > Anthocerotales > Anthocerotaceae > Anthoceros > Anthoceros angustus. The sequence continues at coordinate 526,235 of MU008175.1, forward strand.
TCCTTTTCTCTCCTTCGATTCCGCATTCGGTTACAAGAAAGGGGAAGGGGGAAGGCGGGCGCGGTATGTGGTGTGTGTGGTGTGTGCGCCCTTGGCAGCCTCCTTGCAGGCTTACGCTTACTGTACGCAGCATTGTTGGCCCTTCCACATATGAATGTTTATAGGTGAAAGTGTTAATCGTAGTAGCTGGGGGCGCAGCCGCGCAGGGCCGGGCGTTGATGGGAGCAGCGTGGAGTTGGTGCGGTACAAGCCCAAGGTGGGCCAAATCTTCTGTGGGGATCTTTCTCCAGGCGCAAACCCCAGGCGGCAGCGCGCTGGCAATTGGCGGGCAGCTAGGGGCAGGGGCAGGGGCAGGGGCCCCAGGGCAGGGGCAGCCTGGGCAGGGGCAGGGCAGGGCAGCCTGGGCAGGGGCAGGGCAGGGGCAGGGGCAGGCAGGGCAGCCTCGGGGCAGGGCAGCGGCAGGGCAGCCTCGGGCAGCTGCCCTGACCCTCCTCTTCATTGACTCGGTATAAAGGCGTTCCTTCCACCCTTCCACCCTTCCATGGACCCTTCCACCCTTCCACCCTGCCGCCCTTCCACCCTTCCACCCTTCCACCCTTCCACCCTTCCACCCTTCCACCCTTCCACCCTTCCACCCTTCCACCCTTCCACCCTTCCACCCTTCCACCCTTCCACCCTTCCACCCTTCCACCCTTCCACCCTTCCACCCTTCCACCCTTCCACCCTTCCACCCTGCCACCCTTCCACCCTGCCACCCTTCCACCCTTCCACCCTGCCACCCTTCCACCCTGCCACCCTGCCATCCTTCCACCCTCCCGCCGTCCCACCCTTCCATGGACCCTTGGACAAAGTGTAATGTGAGGCCGCAAGCCGCGAGCAGCCCCTTGCTGCGGAGTGCTGTGCAGTGTGCAGTGTGCAGGGGTGGTGGTCCCGACTGCTTCTGCATAGGCCCTGTCTGGTCACATCGCTATCGTTATCGCGCTCCCTCCTTTCTCTCCTATGCTACCACAACACATACTACCAATGCACACCAGTAACACATCATCATCGTCCCCATCGTCATGGGTGATGCGTGGCATGCCGTCACTGCATGGCGACAGGGCAAGCCATGGACAATGTGGGACGACCGGACTGGAGGAGGGAAGAGGGAGATTTATTAACGTGCATGGCACCCGTGGATGGAGGCCAGGCGTGAATTAAGGGCGGGGTAGAGGGAGCTTGAACTGAACCCAAAATACCCTCCACCTAGACCATCTGCCTATGGCACCTGTGAGTTTGTACCCGGGGTTGGGGTTGGGGTTGGGGTTGGGGTTGGGGTTGGGGTTGGGGTTGGGGTTGGGGTTAGTTGGGGTTGGGGTTGGGGTTGGGGTTGGGGTAATCATCCCGGCATCAGGGCATCGCCCATCGATTTACAACGTTATGAATGGCGTTCAAGATTCATCATCCGCATTATCACATTTAATGGGAGCAAGGGAAGGGAGGGGAAGGGAAGGGAAGGGAAGGGAAGCGAAGCGGAGGGGAGAGCAGGCAGCAGCCCGGGACCACAGGCCTAGCGGGCCCCGGGACTCCCCGGCCCCCATGCACATGCACATGCACATCCATGTCCATGTCCATGAGCCATCCATCCATACATACATACATGCATCCATGCCAGCGAATAGTGCATGCCTGCAGACACAGTGTGCGCGCGCCCGCGCCTGCCCCGTCTCTCTCCCTTCGCTTCCCTTTCCCTTTCCCTTGCTCCCTTTCCCTTTGCTTTGCCTTTGCCTTCCTTCCCTCCTTCCCTCCTTCCCTTCACTTCTCTTCCCTTCCCTTCCTTTGCCTTGCCTTGCCTTGCGTTGCCTTGCCTTGCCTTGCCTTGCCTTGCCTTGCCTTGCCTTGCCTTGCCTTGCCTTGCCTTGCCTCGCCTGCATCCTTGCTCGTCCTGTGAGCTCGTGCCTCTCGCCTGTCTCTCGCGCCGGCTCCATCTCCGCCTCCCTTCACGCTCCGTCTCTACCGTCCACCATCTGTCTGGGTGTGCCCCCTGCCGTGCGGGGGCCCGCGCTGCAGGACCCAGCAGCACCCTCGCGCAGAGAGCGCAGACAGCCCTGCCTGCCCCTCACGCCTCTGCTCCCTGCTGTCCATCGCCCACCGCCCACAAGACTCTTCCCTCCCTTCCGGCTTCCCTAGCCCCTAGCTCGGCGCGGCCGGATGCCCTGACCGCCCTCGCATCCGGCTCCCCGCCCGGGCTTGCACGGATTTCCGGATGCCCGCCCCGCCCGGCGACTCAGGGCAAGGGCAAGGGCGAGGTCGAGGCCGAGGCCGAGGGCTCTGCCGCATTCCTGCTCTCTTGAATGCGCTGCAATTGCAGCATCCGCACGCAGCTTAGCCGGGATCGCAGGAGCTAGCGGGGCAGGCAGCCGCCATGCCCACGCTTGGATGCAGCTAGCAGGAGAGGCGGGAGCGGGAGGAGCAAGGCACGGCAAGGCGGAGGCGGAGGCGGACCCGCCTCTGCTCCCTCGCCGCACATGCCTCATTGCGGAGCCTGGGCCACGGGAATTGAGCGCGCCTGCACCACGCCTGCTTCATGCAAGACTACTCCGGGGCTCGGCTAGGCTGCAGCGCCCACCTCCGCGGCAGGCAGGCACACAGCCAGAAGCAGAAGAGGCAGAAGCAGAACAGAAGCAGAACAGAAGCAGAGGGCACAAGGCAGCAGGCATTGCCGGGCTCAAAGATAGCAATCGGATTTTCAAGACCTGGCCCTGCTAGCAGCAGCCTCCGCTGCGCCGGCCGCCGGGCTGAGAGGCTCTGAGAGACTAGAGTGTCTCCCGTGTGCAAGAAGCTCTGTGAATTGCGCAGCCGCGGTCCGGGACTAAAAGAAGCTTAGGCCACTTTCAGGACCTTTTGTTCACACTCTGTGGCCGCGCTGTCGGCTCCATTTTCTTTCTCACTCCAGCCTTTCCTTCAGTTGCTGCTGCTGCTGGCCCCATCCGATTCTGCAGACCGCCAGTCTGCGAATGCCCGCACCTGGGTGCGCCTCCCTCTCTTCCTCCCTTCTCTTCCTGCCTCTACCACTCCCACCACACTTGCTTCTTGCGGGCTCCCGCTCTGCCTTCGACTTCATGCTGCTCCTTCTTTCACGCCCATTCCTAAAGACTGCTTCCCTCCCTGCCTCGCCACTGCTCGCCTAGTCTCGCAACCTTCAAAATTTGGGCAGCAAATCTCTTACTTCTTTGCGTGCTACTTCGCCGCCGTCCCGACTCTCCCACCACTCTCTGCGCTTCTTTATCCACCTTCTTCCTCCCGTCTTCTTTCCATTCCTACGTTTCCACTTGTAGGAAGCGCACACCCACTTCCTCTGCCTTTTCTCATGTGCGCACTTAGTAACCCTGGCATGTAGATATTGCATCGGTGTAGCAGGATTCGGGGGCCTCCGGATCTGCACCACCGGCTCCGCCTCCGACTCCGACTCCGACGCTCATCCACATCTTGCTGCTGCAATCAATTGGCCTCCACAGCAGCAGCAGCAGCAGGAGCAAGAGCAAGAGCAGCAGCTACAAGAGCAGCAGCAGCAACAGCAGCAGCGACCCACCACCAGCTGCCTGCTGGCTCATCATCCGCTTCTGCCACCGCTACCGGATTCCACTGGACATCCCACATCCGTAAGAATTGAGCGGTGCACGTGGGGCCAGGGAGCCCCAGCCAAGTTCGTGCTTGCCTTCCACCAATTTTCGTCCATGGACACACTGGAGTTGGCACCCGAGTTCCAGGATGAGGTACTGGGGACGCTGAAGAAGGGGCCCTGGACCTCGGCGGAGGATGCTATCCTCATTGCCTATGTCACCAAGCACGGAGAGGGCAACTGGAACTCAGTGCAGAAGCATTCAGGCCTCTTCCGCTGTGGCAAGAGTTGCAGGCTTCGTTGGGCCAACCATCTGCGACCCAATTTGAAAAAGGGAGCCTTCACCACGGAGGAGGAGCGCATGATCATCGAGCTCCATGCCAAGCTCGGCAACAAGTGGGCTCGGATGGCTGCTCAGGTACCCACCCACCTCTGTCCCTTGCTCTTCCATCATCCGATGCTTCCTCACATAGGCTACCACTATGCAATGCTTCCAGCTTCCTCCTTCCCATCGATCGATCCGTTCCACTTTTGGCTTGTACATTCAAGCAACACGCAGCTCTACTTAATGCAACGACTAACACCAGCATCGTGTTTGCTTTTGTGTGTTTTGTGTGTGCGCGCCACACCAGCTCCCCGGACGCACAGACAACGAGATCAAGAATTATTGGAACACCCGAATCAAGCGTCTCATGCGAGCAGGCCTGCCAGTCTATCCTTCCGACATGCCGTCACCGTCCTCTAGAGTGCAAATCCTGGGAGGAGGAGGAGGGAACAGCAGCCATTTCAACATTTTTGATGTTGCTTCTCATGCAGCTGGCTCGGACGGGTGCATGAGCATGAGCTCCGGGGGTGCTGCCGACTCCGACTGTGTACCTGCAGATCTTGTGCCCAGTTCCACAGGAAGCGGGAACGTTAACGGGCTGCCTCCTCATCCTTCAGCTCTGCCGCAGGACTACCATGGATCTGTGCAGACCCACAACCAGCTCAACCTGGCAGCAGCTCTCCACGCCGGGACCGCATGCCACAGCCATGTCATGAGGAGCAGCTGTTCTTCCACGGGGATCACAGGGCCCGCTGCGCCTGGAGACATGCACCATCCCAGCCTCAGCTCCGTGGTGACCCAGGCTGTCAACTCTCCGGCTCTCAGGGCGGCAATGCAGGCTGACAGCCCCATGCGCCGCATGAAGAGAGCTCGGGATGCAGCGGCTATGGCGGCAGTGGCAGCCAGCGTGGTGCCCAACGGAGGTGCGGGAGGGCCGGGCTCGGCTGGGGCGGCCTCCACCATCCTCTCCTTCCCACAGCTGTCAGACGAGAGCAGCAAGACTGTGCCGCCGTATCTGAAAGCTCGTCGAACATGTGGTCGCAACTCCATGAGGATGGCCTCCTTCGCCGGCTTCACCTATGACCCAGATCCTCACGACACCACGGTGGCGGGCAGCCACCTCCAAGATGCCATGGCAAGCATGGCTGCTGCATCAGCCCAGCGATTTCATCTGGCTGGTGGAGGAGGCAGTAGCCATGGCCACCACCACTTCTCTGCTTCCAGGCCCATCTCGGGCCTGCTGAAGATGGAGCTCCCCTCAAGCCAATCTGCGGAGTCTGCAGACAGTGCAGGCACGCCCCATGCTAGTTCTGCCCTGACCAGCCCCTTCACTGCTACGTCCTTCTCTCTGTCCAACCATTTGCTGTCATCAGAGGCTGACAGCTTCGGTTCTAACAGCAACAGCTTCGCCTCCAACAACAACAGCAGCCTCTTGGAGGCGTTGCTCCAGGAGGCGCAGTCCATGGACGGGTTTGGGCTCAGTGATCAGGCGCGCATGGACCTTGCTGATCAACTGCTAGTGCTGAGCTCGTCGAGCAACAACCCAGGTGTCGAAGTTGGAGCCAATGCCATGATGATGAGTCCACACAAGAGTCGCTGGCAAGAAGACAGCGATCCCACAACTCCTCTGGGCGGGCGGGCCTTCTCAGTTTTCAGTGAGGAGACTTCACCCAACTGTGGTGCAGGCACCTGGGAGGAGTCATCCACACTCCAGTCACCTCTAGTCGGTAAAGCACCCTGCTAGCAGCTCCACGATCATTCCTTCTGCTATTCTTCCCCTTTTTTCTTCCTTATAGTATTTGTTACTTACGACTAACTTGACTAATACGTCCAGCGCATGCATCAAGTCCTAAAACACAATCTGTGGCGCTTGTTTCAGGAATCAAGACGGAAGATAATGGAGAGGCGACGCCCTGTGGAGTATACGTCACAGACGAAGAGATGTCGACTCTGCTGGACTTCGCCAGGGAGGCAGCTCCTGTGACAGAGTGGTATACCCCGACGTCTGAAGCATATTCCATGGGCAGCAACCTGGTGGCCCAAGCTCAGGCTTGTGCTGCATCCCTCAATGATGCTTTGGGTGCAGCTTTCAGCCAGGATGTGGGCAGCGCCGGGCTGGAACACATGGCTCCCTCCACAGTTGCCAATCATGTGTGGGAGCTTGGTTCCTGCCCTTGGAACAATTTATCGGGTGCCTGCCAGCTTGGGGACTTGATACAGGACTGCAGGCCCACCCACCACTCTATGCTTGCTGCTGACCAGTTGCATAATGACCCATGTGCTATATATAATCATGCAAATCTAGATTATTGTCGCCAGTGAGGTATATTTAAGTTTGTTCTTAATCGTGAGGAACACTTTGGCCCTAAGCTTGTGTTTATTGCTGTCAGCAAAATAGCTTGCTCCCTTTCACTCCCTTGGCTTCTCAAGTTCCTGCATGTACAAAATTTGTGGGCTGGTGGCTTCGAACATATGAAGCACAATAGAATTGCCGGCACGTCTTTTGCTTGAGCGGCATTCACAATGTCATCAATCAGCAGATGAGCTTCAAGGGCCTTCCTGCGTCATATTACGGATTTGTGAAACATTTTAAGCTACTAATACCTAGCAAAGATGTACGTGAATATCTAGTGTTGATTTGCACACTACATATGAGACATTCTAGTAATCTGTCTCCAGTTGTAGGCCTGGATCATGCCCAACATCGCTCTTATCGACTCCGCTAGCTGCAATCCACCCCTCCAGATCTGTGCGTTCCGACTACATAGCTGGCTAGTAAAGAAGCTATGTCTCGTGTAAGAGGCAGGTGCTCGGTATCCGCTGGGTATGGAGAATTCTCTCCTCAAAGAAGGCCCACATGTTACATGATGGTCGCCTAGACAGAGGCTGCGAACTCTCAAGGCTTTGTGTGGAGGCAGCCAGCCAGCCAGCCAGCAGCCAGCCACATCCAGCCAACACGTCATAATTGAAAGGATCCCAACAGTCCGTAGGCCAGCCCCCCCTCTCCCCCCACTCTCCCTTCTCTTGCAGCACTATATGTACTGCTCGCTGGCTGTGCCAGTGTCTCTCTCTCTCTCTCTGCGAATCGCCTGTGTACAAGTATCTGTGTACCATGCACGATACCGATTGTGCCCAGCTAGCACTATGTCCAGGTCTGTTGTAGGGTAGTGATGAGCTAAAGAATGGTGGAAACACCTGCGGCAACACGATGCAAATAGCACGGATCCGAAGGTTAGCCCCAGGACGATTCTACGCTTAGAAGCCTCGTTTTCTGCATGGTGCAGTCGCCTTCGTTCTTTCGTTAACCTTTCCCAGCAGTCTTCTGCATGTTTGGTTTGCTAGAATACATCGGGTCCATACGGTTCGGAATTCCAGTACTAACCGTAGATCCGGCAGTTGCGATTTGAGGTCATCTGTCTTGGAGTGGTAGAAACCCAGCAAGACCTCAGTCACTGACCGACGGTCCAGCATTACCCCAGGCATGAGACAAAAACGGGTCTTCGGTCTCTTGATCTCAGGTAGGAGCATGGCAAGAGCCCCGGCGTAGGGTTCCATTTTCTTCGTTTCTTTACCAAATGCCGTCTGGTGCATTCCAAAGGAAAACATTCTCACTTTCCATAGCAGTTTTGCAGTGCGTGTGTAGGATGAGCAAGTCTGTCAACAGTCTCATCAGGCAGGCACAGCTTCCCCTACAGACCCACTTGATGTGCCTAGAAATTCCCTGATGACGGCAAGAGTTTCTTCGATCTTTTCTTCGTGGGGCAAATGACCGCAATTCTTGATGAACTTGAACTGTGCTTTTGGGAACACCTTAGCCAACCGCTCAGCGTTCCATGGAGGAACTATTCGGTCCGAGTCTCCAGTCACAACCAAAACTTCAGACACACAAGCAACGAGGTAGTATGAGGCTTCTGCATCAAATACCAACCCTACACACTTCCTCGACAGACCACTCCATCAAACCCTGTTTCACAGCAAGCAATACTACAATGCAGACATGGCAGTATATATCCCTTTTACAAGTACCTGGACAGGTGATTTCGTTCAACCTCTGACTCAAAGGTCGCTCTCCATCAGAGCCAGCTGCAAGTGAGATCACAAATTCCAGCAGGGCCTTATCCCAGTCTCTGCATCCCAGTGGCTACAAAAACAGCGAGACCTGTTAAAGAGGTGACCCATTTGCATACTTTCGACTTCTTTAAGGATAACGAAGTCATGTCGTACCTTTGTGTAACCATCGATCACATAGTCATCTGCCTTCAGTGGGTCAAACCAAGCATATCGCACAATCCACCGCCCACCCTTGTCCATTACAAATCGCAGCTGCAACATATGGATCCGACTGTTAGTAACTCTACTCTGAACACCAAACAAACAGGTGAAGAACATACCTTCCCACACTAAGATGAGGCCAATCGGACACTTACCAGCCATACGGCAAGGCTTGTTCGCAGAAGCCAAGACAGGGATTTCTTCGAGAGCAGCAGGAGGCTCCCTAAAGCACTCTTGAAGAACCCTACAAAAGCAAGAGCAACTCCCACCAATGCACTCCAGACAGTAGAGAGACCTCTGAGAAAGCTGTTTGGCTTCTTTGGCGATGATTCTTGCTGTACTGAGTCATCTCGACTCTCGTCTGCTCGAACAAATTGATTGACCACCAGCGGGGCTATCAAAGCTGGTGCCAGCATAACAATAGCCGCCACTCGCTCTGGTGCTTCCAAGTAGGCATTAGCTGCCACAATACAGCCTGCTGAATGCCTGCCGACTTCCACACACCCCATATTGATGTACAACTGTCAGCAGCAGCATACAAGGCAGACCATGGAAACAATTCAATACGATAAAGAATGGGCCAAAGTCTTCTCAACCAAGCACTGATGCAGACCCCTTCCAAAAACGCAGGCCTACCCAATCAGAATAGCTTGCTGGGACTGCAGTAGATCGATGAAAGAAAGGGCAGCCGCTGAAGAAAACCCAAGGCTATAAGGGTTCAGCAGGGAATTGTCCCGTTTCGCTGCAGCTTTCTCCCGAGCTCCAGCAGCAACTCTACTAAAGGGATGTGATGCACGAGATGTCAGACCAAAAGCTGGCCTATCAAATGCAAGCACTCTATTGTGCAGAAGCTTGGCTAGTGGCCTCATAATCCTCTCATACGAGAATAAGCTGGCACCGAATCCATGTAGCAAAATGGCTGGAAGCGAATCGTTCCTGTCCACTGCGCCATCCTCGACAGCGATGCTCACCTCTGCCAAATCTGCTGTGACACGCTTCGGCCCAAAGGAAGCAGAAGGAGTCTCTTCCGGATCATTAGGATGAGACACTTTGTAGTGAAGTTGGACACCGTAGAAGTCGGCAAATTTACTGTCAGGGTCCGCGAGCTGCCAAGGGTCCATGAGTTGGGATTGATCTATGCCCGCCACAGACTTCTTCAGCTTCTTGGAAATTGACCGTTTCCACCCTTCTGACACTGAATCTACATCCTCCACCCACGCATCAGATGATCCATCACTCCAAGAAGCCGCGCCATTGCTTGAAGAGCAGACTACTACAGAACTCAAATCCGAACTCCTCCCGCTCTGTTTTGGGAGGGGAAAAAAAAGGCGGGAGGTCTGGAACAACGGCGTCTCATCAGAAAAACCCACAGATTCAGACCTCTCCTCTGACCAGCTCCCGGAAGCCATGGACAACTGTTGGCTCAAGATTTGCTAAACTAATGACCCCCTATGCAGATCGCTCACCTCAAGTCGGCTGCGACATTAGTACGAGCAGCTGACAATACGGTCAACCAGTCCCAGAGTAGAACCCACAAAACAGTCCAGTACTCCGATCCGGGCAAGATGAAGGATGCGAAATGCGCACACAGGAGAGGAGAGGCAGCTGGGGTGAGGAAACGTACACCGCAATGTGAGAGATTTGCACGGCACGAAAATGCTGACGAATACGGGGAAGACGACGCAGCGAGCTGCAGCGCCACGGCTGCAAACCCACCAACTGCGAAGCACGCCATGCCGCCACCTGACGGTCAGAATGAGGTCACACAGTAATTGAACGTCACCAAGAATGTCCCTAACTCCGATTGCAGCGACACTGGAGAAACTACAGTTCTTTTCAGCAGGACGTAAATACCGGGACTAATGTCACCCATTCATCTTACCAGCTTCGTCATCACGCAAGCTGGTGGACAGCTTAATCGAAGCCGACCAATGAGCCTGAAACTCAACGTGGAATACTGAAATTTTAAATCATAACCTTTCCTTAAGGGAGAAACACATACTTTTATCGTCAAAGCCTAATTTGTCCAACAAATAAAGTGGATCGTTATGTACCTAATAAAGAGACGAGATGGTACCATCTGCAGCAAGACACTCTGAAACAAAAACCATGAAGAGCACCGTGAATTAGAGTATTACGTTTTAATCGAACCGAGAATCTTCTAATGCGCCAAACTTTCAAGCTCTGAGGAGAGCAAAATTTGGACACGCAATATTGGACACTTCCGTCTGAAGAAGGTCACAAAGTAGGAAAAGTGTAGCCTTGCTCCATGTGGGGATACTTTTGCTAACGAAGGTTAGCAGGGTGCACACTTATAATCTAATGTCGATGTAGTACTGGGGTTCGTTCCACAAGGGACGGACTCGTGCTTATTCTGCCTAAGTTCCACAACTTCACGCCTAAACGGACTTCATCATCTTGAGTCCGGCGGAAACCGCGGAGCCCAGGCTTGTGCCACACGGCAACTCAACAGACCAGGCATGCGACCCACCGGACCTTCCCACAAGGCTCCGCTCAAGGTGTTTGGAAACACCATTTAAGGTCCGGCGAACTAGAACAGATTTATGGACGCGTTCCTCCGTCTGTCACTGTACCCTAGCGCCTCTGTGCACAAACCTCCTTCACTCTACATCATCCAGCTCAAAACTCTCGACTCCCTTACAATAACTCCAACACAATGCACAGGCCCATAGCACCTTCCTTCCTTCTTCCTTAATCACATAGCTAGTACCAGAAACACTGACATGCCGACGTATTCACACAGGACTACCGTTGCTCCTTTTGACTGCTTCGAATCCGTGAGGTAGTGACTTCTCATCCTGCAACCCCACAGCCTCCGCCCCAGCCACCAAGGATGGCTCCGCGCCAAAGGTCACCTCCACAGCGCCACCTGAGCCCAATTTTGACCCTGGTCTGCACCCATCAAGCATGTTAGCGGAGCTCATCAGTAGAGCTCTCGACACATTCCCCTACCACCAATTGATCCTGCAAGATGACATAGGAACACACTCAGCTCCTCAAGCACAAGACGACGAGAGCACAGAAAGCGCCAGATTGGCACAAGGAATAGTTTATTGGTCTTGGGCACTAAGGCCTCCTTATATAGCCCCACTGAGGCTTACATCTAGATAGCAACCCCCCAACCCTAGAGGCTGCATCTCGATAGCAAAATTGGTTGGACCTGCCAGCTCACCCTAATCTAACTAGCCTATATATGTGCGAGCCAGATCGCAAAATCTCTAACTCCCACCACCATCTATGATGGCGCCTGGCATGTTGATGCATACCCTTAGCCCTGGGGCGCCGCAACCTGGTAGTAGCTCATCATTCCTTGACCTTCTTCCACCGGCCCACACCCGCGGTGCTGAGTCAGGTCTGGGACTCGCCCGCTGGCCAGGACCATCCTGACCACTCCCGACGGACCAACTCCACCGAGGCATACTTCAATAGACTTATTCCAGGAAGCCTCCCCTTAGCGGACATATCTCCCTCGCCGGACCGCCCCATCTCGACGGACCAATCCAGCGCTCGCCGGTTCACCTCGGTCCTCGACAAACCGAGGGTCTAGGGATTACACTCTAAGTGCAACCTGGCCAAAAATGGCCTTATAGGCTGACTCCACCCTATCCCTATTAAAAAATAACAGCTCAAAAGAAACAAAATGAGCATAAAACAAGCCATCGGGGTTATCAGCATTAAATTTGGCACTCTACACTCCATATTGCGTAGGTGGTAGGCCTTGGCACATCCCTTTATAAACTTGTGGAATTCCTTCTAGTAGCTCCGTAGATTTCATAAGCAAGAGAGACAAGGTGGCTTTGTTGCATGACCAAGTACATACGCGAAGACCTGTCACTTGTCTCCATTCGCAGCTCATTCAGAAGACTTGAGGATGACGTGCTCTATGACAGGATCGTCTCGAGTGGCACCTGTAACTCATACCCACCACAAAGACTTATCCACAAGGATTACAAGATCTAAGTATATATTTTAGTATTAAAATAATGTGGCGGGAGAAACACATTGCCGTTAATGTGAGACCGCCCTAAAATTAATGGTAGCGGGGCTACATATTTCGGGCAGAACATAATCACATCATTCAAGTTTGTATCCTTGGCCTCCATTTTTCGTGACAAGAACTCGTCCCTAAGGTCGCGTACAAACCGTGTCTTGACTTTCCTGAGCTTGGATTGGTCAGACATGTATCCCACTTTTTTGCTGGTGCGGGTTCTCTCAATGTGTCCGATTCACGAGATGTGCGGTGTGTGGCGGCGGCGAGGCGGTATGGGTGCATGATGATGATGTGACACCGTGGGATCGGCGTCGCAAGGCGCCTTGCGTTTCACATGCATTAGCGCAGAGCACGCACGACATCGGCTTCCCCGCCCACCGAAAACACCGGCCACACCCGGGTTGGGCTTGCTCCACCCTCTTGTCGGCCTGTGTGAGTTACAATCCTCAGGCGGCCATGCGGCGTTGGCCAGCGGCCGTGTGGGTCCTGGTCACTGCTTGCTTGGAAGCCCTTGGTACCATACCCCCACCCCGCCTCCCCTCCTCCTCCGCCTCCCTCCCCTCCCCTCCCCTCCCCTCCCCTCCCCTCCTCCTCCTCCTCCTCCTCCTCCTCCTCCACACCCACTGCCCAACCATGCAAGGGCACCTCACCTCGGGACTGCCCAGCCCCAACACTGCACCTCCTCACTCTCCCAGAACCCCTGTTACATTCAACCCTACTCAAGTTGCCCCCCCCAACCTACGCCATGCAGCCGAAGTCTCCTCACAACTGTTCTTATGACACATGCTCCTCGCTTCACATTGGTGTATGCTGAGCTCTATGGTGTCAAATGCTGCCCGTTTTGCGGCAACAAGTTCTTTAATGTCGACCTTCTACAGCCCCACCTATTCCACCATTCAACAAGGCGGTTGGGCGGCCACAGATATGCACCCCGCAACACTCCCTTTTGTCCTAAATTACTTGGGCACTACCATGCCTCTGCCGCTACTACTGCACCAGGGTGTGTGCATGGTTTGGTGCCACACTTTTGTGCCATATGGCAAAGTACATTTGGCTATCTTGTGATAGAGTGTGAATGGTGTGAATATGAATTTTGAATGATTTACTTTTATATATTTTATCATGTATTCTTATCTTATAGTATATTATTATTATTATTATTATTATTATTATTATTATTATTATTATTATTATTATTATTATTATTATTATCTTTATTATTATCTTTAACTTTTTACTTTTTACTTTAACCATAAAACTTAACTTTGGGTAAGTCTAAATCACCTCACTTACGCTGACAATTGTGCCGTGGTTCGACATCGATTGGCCCCACCTCTCTCCTTCCTCCGATCCTCACTTCGCCTCCCCTCCTCCTCCTCGCTGCGGTCCGCTTGTGCTGCCCGGCCGCTTGTTCCCATGGCTCTAGGAGCACTCATCGTTTAAGGAAGCTAATTTGAAGCGGCAGGCCAAGGTCAGGTAAGATCTACGCCCGTGATCGATGCCGAACGAGATACTCCTACCTTCAGGGCCAAGGTATGGAATTGGCACGATGGTGATGGGAAGCTCCACGAGAAAGGCTTGGACGTTCGAAACGACAAGTTTTTGATGGGTTTGAAGGAGAGACTGGGAGGGCCGGACGTGTTGTCTGATGCCTTTAGCAAGGTACGAAACGAGAACATAGGCTTTGTATGGCAAGGTACGAAACGAGAACATAGGCTTTGTATGGCACGGTACGAAACGAGAACATAGGCTTTGTATGGCAAGGTACGAAACGAGAACATAGGCTTTGTATGGCAAGGTACGAAACGAGAACATAGGCTTTGTATGGCAAAGCACCGACACACTCTCACCTCAGGATTGGAGGCACGTAGATGATCTATTATACCACATCTATGGGAAACGCCCAAGCAGGTGCAACTCTCAGCGGGTGCCCAGGTCCATGGCTTTGGGGCTTTTGGTAGAGAAGAAATTGTGCAAAGCTGTGAGCTGGGCGGCCTTCCTTTTGAAGACTGAGGTGAAGAAAGAGGCGAAGGAGGCAAAGGAGGCGAAGAAGAAGAACACTGGGATGGAAGAGAAGGAGGTGCAAGTTGAAGAAATGGCATCGGAGGAGGACAAGGACCGTTATTCTCCATAGGGCCGGTTAGCCTGGCTCGTGACGAGGTCACAGAGCTGAGCCGCTTGCTCCTCCCTCCTCCCTCCTAAGGCTTCTAAAGCCTCTTCTACTCCAGGTGATCATGAGGTAGAACGGGAGTCGATAGGAGTGGAGGCCGCATTTGGTGACGCTGGGGCAGAGCAGTTACACAATTCCAATGAGCAGCCAACTGCAGCGGAAGACCTTAGAGACATCATCGGCAAAGGTTCGTCTTCTCAGGGTTGCATGAGGTGTTGCAACTTTACGGGGCCGAACAACATAGGCGGGGTCTCGGGACTCGACATGGGTGGACGGATGCTGATGTTGGGGCACCTGTGGCTGGTGATATGGTGCTAACCTAATTGTGGATGCAGGATATTGGATAGATTGGCTGGAGGATGGTGGTGCTGGTGATTTCCTGCTGATGTATGGGTGCTGGTGGTTTGGCTTGGATGCTAATGTTGCTGGTAACTGGATGTCGGCTGCTTTTTGGCGCTAGTCTTCCGCCGGCCGGCATGATTTCGAACCTGTGATTTCATGCGCTTGGTGGCTCATTGCTTGTTGCTCTTGTGCCATTCGACAAGGCTCACCTCTTTTCAGGCTAATGTCCTGCTTCTTATTCTAGCGTTCTACTTTGTCGTGGCTGTAAGGGCTTGGTGCTGGTGGTAATAATCTATTGACGTTGGTGGATGTTGGATTCAAGCTAATTCGTCGTGGCTGGTGATTTGGTGCTAACCTAGTGGTGGATGCAGGATGTTGAATAGATTTGCTGCAGGCATTCGGTGCTGGTGATTTCCTGTTGATGTATGGGTGCTGGTGGTATGGGTTGGATGCTGATGTTCCGGTAACCCGATGCCGGATAGCTTCTTCTCACGCCTCTCCGCCACAGTTGTTTCGAGAACCGTGATTGCACTTAGTTGGGGCCGTGGCCTGCTATTTTTGTTGCTCTTGTGCCGCCCATCTTGGACAGGGCTTACCTCTTTTCAGGCTGATGTCCTGCTTCTTATTCTAGCATTCTAATCCGTCGTGGCTGTAAGGGCTTGGTGCTAGTGGTAATCTAATGACGCTGGTGTATGTTGGATGCAAGCATAGGTATTGGATGCTGATTCTGGTGGTAATTATCTTATTGTACTGTGCTTCCATGATTTCCTCTTTTCAGGCTGATGTCTTGCTTCATCTTCCAGCGTTCTACGGTCGTCGAATTTGTTAGGGCTTGGTGCATGCGTATGCTATGTGTGGCTACCGGATTTAAGCATAGGTGGTGGCTGCTGAAGGGGGTGCTAGTTGTCTAACCTTGCTTAGATCTAATTTCCTCTGTTCAGGCTCTTGTCCCACTTCGTCTCGTAGCGTGCATAAATCGTTGGGGGTGTTAGGGCTTGGTGCATGCTGTTGCAACTCTGCTCATGCTGTATGATGGTGCTAAGGGCTCGTTGCTGATGCTGGTTCTATTGTGGATGCTGATCTGGTGTAATCGGGTGCTTGTTGTCTTGTGTACTCCTGGAAGGTTGTTGAGAGGTAGGCAGTGAAGGGTTCGGTCACTTAAGAGTTTTGGTATGTCTGCCTGGCTCTACATATATTATGAAACCTAGATGCTATTGATGTTTTGGTTTTTCAAGAGATGGGATCTTGCAGATGAGTCCGGAAAGCCGTTTTTTCATGCTGTTCCTTGTTCATTATTAATGTCAATAATCACAAAAATATGATTGGAAGCCATTTAAAACAGCATGCGATGACGTGGCTCCCTTGTTGTAGATTACGTTGTAAAGCCTTTTTCTCAAAATTTGTTCTTTATTTCTTCAAAACTCTTTATTATTATTATTATTAATCACAAAATTCTGATTGGAGGCCATTTGCAACAGCGATTGATGATGTGGCTTCCTTGTTGTAGATTACGTTGTAAAATATTTCTCAAAATGTGTTCTTTTTTTTTTTAACTCTTTACTATTAATCACAAAAGTATGATTGGAGGCCATTTACAATAGCGATTGATGACGTGGCTCCCTTGTTGTAGATTACGTTGTAAAGAATCTTTCTCAAAATGTGTTCTTTATTTTTTTAAACTCTTTATTATTGTTATTAATCACAAAAAATATGATTGGTGGCCATTTACAACAGTGATTGATAACGTGGCTCCCTTGTTATAGATTACGTTTGTGGAACGTAATAGTACTGGATCAAGTTCGTTCATTTCGGACCAGGACCGAACTCGTTTGGTTGAGAATTGATTAGGGAAGACATGCCGGCATTCTTTTTGTTCCTGTTGAAGCTGGAAGTATAAAGGATTGTTAGGTAGGCATAGGGGATACTGAGGGGAAAAGAAACGGTCCAAAATGACCCCGCAGTGAAGCAGGTAGGTAGCCTAAAGGGGCGGTAGGCTAACAACCTACCACCGTAGGCTGCCACCCTACGCCGGTAGGTTGAGGAAGTCTGAGGAGCGCGGACAGACTACCGCGGCAGGCTACCGTCATAGGTTGAGAACGTTTCGAATAGGAAAAAGGAATTTATGAGCAGGATATATCTACAATATATGCCCACTAATGGGAAGTTAGATAAATAGGCTAAAATAGGGAATAATTAATTAGGGACCTATTAGTTAGAAGGTAATTAATTAGCGGCCGAAATTGAATAGGAAAATAGGTAATCAAGGGAGGAAAAAAAGTATTTTAGGATGGTGAACCCAATCTAGGGTTGAGAGGCATTCACATGGCGAACATCTGGGGGAAGAAAGTCCAGTTTGGGCAGCACCATCTCTCACCTCCAACTGGAGCATCTCCACTTCGCGCGAAGAACTGGTGCTTGAGCATGAAGAGGAAGAGAAGAAGGAAGGAAGGCGCCATCACCGCGATCGAATTGAGAGAAGAAGGAGACTGGGCACGGGCTGGAAGAAAGGAGGAAAACCCTAGCTGCGAACTGAGCTCAGGGGAGAAGACGAAGGAGGAAAAGAGGGAGGCGCCAGGGACCGTGGAGCGAGGCCCTACTAGAAAAGGCAGCCTATGTTACAGTCCTTATTGCAATTTCATGTTACACTTCCAAATTGCAACATGCTATTTAGGCTTGGTATTAAGATTGACACTATTTTCTTCTCATGCTGTCACCATCTTAACATGAACCTGGCTCTCTCTCTCATCACCTCATCCTCTTAAGTACAACCTCCCTCTCGCTAGCATTGTTTATGATTTCAAACATATACAATGAAAACTTGTTATGTTATAGTCCTTGTTGCAATTTCATGTAACACTTTCCATGGGGAACACTCAAAAAGTTAGGTGGCTTGGTGTTAAGTTTGTGATTCTCTCCTCCACCTTCTCTCACCATCTTAACAACATACAAGTGGTCTCCTGACCCTACACCTTGCCATTAAGAGCTTATCATGAAGTTTGTTGGTTTGGTGTTAAGTTTGTGATTTTCTTTTCCACTTTCTCTTACCATCTTAACAATATGCTCCTGGTCTCTCCTTTCACATCACACCCTTAGTTACTGCTCCAGTATGACACCCATTTCTTTATTGTTTCCCTCTGTGTGTTGCAATATGTTTGTGACAATGAGCTCCCCTCTCCCACCAGTATTTTATTCTTCCCCTCTTGCTTCTCATATATAGCAGTTTAGAGTACCTCTATCTCTCCCACTGTGGGTGTCATTCTCTTTCCATCTTACCTCCTTTGCATAGCCATGCATTAATGGTTAATGTACCTTCCCTCTTCAATGCACCCTTGTGTCCACTCCTGGTTTTTGTTTTCAAGCCCCATGTACACAGCTGAAACCCTTGCTATAACCTAACCATGTATAGTAGGATTCTACATTATTTATATGTCTATCTATATACGGTTGGCCGACTTGTTATGTATAATCCTATATATGTATATATATATATATATATGTATATAATGAATACATACTCTTTATGTATAGGTACAAATTCATAGATATCTAACCATGGCATAGTTATAAGTATACACCTCATAGATTAATATGTACCTCATCATATTTACCACCAAATGCGACACATGCATTACGTTTCTTCAAACGCCCCTTTGTGCGTTTTCCCCAATCTAGACTTCCCAATCCGGACTTTCGCTTCTTATACTGTATAAATGCGGCACATATGCCATAGTTTTCGAGTTCATTCCACACCTAAAACATATCGAATACAATGCGCTACGAAATATGGAATGCCGCTCTACATGTGTGGCGCTGCTATGCGATCTCCCTTCATGTTGTGATCGACCATCGCCCGTCCTCGGCCCAAGCAGCGTGCGCAGTTCATTCGCACCAAGCACTCCACCTCCACCTTCTCTCACCTCCACCTTCTCTCACCTCCACCTTCTCTCACCTCCACCTTCTCTCACCATCTTAACAACATGCAAGTGGTCTCGACCTTACACCTTGGTCCCTCAAAAACCCCAATTTCTCCTGCAGAAAGCTCACCAAAATTCCCCCGGACTCTTACACCTTGCCACAGCAATTTAGGAGCCCTTCTGCACGGTTTCCTAGCAATCTTGCCACGCTCCACCCTCCTAGGCACCCTCACGAGCTTGGCAAGTGTTGGGTTGCCCCAACCTTCTTCTCCCTTCTCTTCTTCCTCTTTTCCTCCACCTTCCTCTCTTGGCGCTGGCGGATTTCGCCTCCTTCTTGAGCTTGCCCTCCTTCTCCTCCTCAACACGGTGGCGTGTATGCGGTGCTGTATGGGGCCTTGGGCAGCTTGAGGTGTGGCGGGCGCCTTCTGCTGTGAGGCCGTCTCTTCAAGTTTACGNCCAAGGGTTAGAAAAAGTAACTACCATTCTATCCTGCCCTTGGATGTGCCATGGCCCCTTTCTCACCATTGATGTTAGTTTCCTAATTTCCTTATACTAAAATACCAATTTCCCTATTTTTCTAATTTCTAATTCGAAAATTAGCCTCTAATTTCTTAATTACCTATTTTGGCCTATTTATCTAGTCCACTAAAAGACTCTATATATAGCAAGCCTATCCTGCCTAAAACATAAGCTACTTTCCTTAGAAACCTATCTCCTACCGTGGTAGGACATCCTCCTACCATGGTGGCGTTTTCCCTTTCTCCTACCACGGTGGAGTTCTCCTGACGGTGGGATACCTTCCTACCCTCTCCTACCATGGTAGGAGCTATTCCTCTGGTAGGTGATCAAAACACTAGCGAGGTCATCCTCCTACGGTGGTAGGATCTCTCCTACCCTCGTCTACCATGGTAGGAGTTTCTCCTGGTGGTAGGACACCTCCTACCACTCATGTGGTTACCTTTTCTCCTCACCAGTGGGTCGTTTTGACCCGTTTCTTTTCCTGCATATCCTCTGCCTTCCGACATGGTCCTACAACTCCGCTCAAAAGGAGCAAAAATTTCCTTGCATGTCTTCACCAAACCATTTCTAGCAAAAGTGTGGGCTGTTCAAAGCAAACTCATTTAAGCTTGTTGCCCAAACTTTTGCGTTCCACATACTCCCCTCCTCACTGTTTGCGTCCTATGACAACAGCTCGGGTGAACTTAACCTTCCACCCATTCACTCTAGTTGGCGCAAATCCCCATCCGGCTGCGTGGTTGCGGATCCATTCTCATACTGCCCACCTCATAGGTCCCATCCATCTCAATCTAAGCTTCCACAGGAAGTCCATATAGCTATCATAGAAGAACCAAATCCCCGGCCATGATAGCTTCTTGTTTCCTCAACTTCCCATCATGCCTATCCTTTCTAAGCTCCTGAATTCGCTGAGTTTCTTCTAAAGCATCTTCCCTGCGCTCCTCATGCTCTATGAAAGACTCTAGTCTAGCTACCTGGCTATCTTCTACAGTCATGCGCTCATCCTCCATGATTCTATAGGTAGGTACTTCAAATTCCATTGGCATCACAGGAGACATGCCATATGTTAAGTAATAAGAGGTCTTCTTGGTTGTCACCTTCTCTGCTGTCCTGTAAGCCCATAACACTGAATGTAGCTTAGTGTCCCAATCATACATGTGAGTCCAATTACCTTGGTCAAGATTGTACACAACAGCCCATTCGTTTTCTCCACCATTCGCTTTGGGATTGTAAGGAGTTGTCTTTCGATGCGAATGTTGAAGTAGGTGGTGAGAGTCTCGATCACGAGTTGAGGAAATGAGTTCCCTATCAGCGACCAACTCAAAGGACATCCATACCTCGTTATAATGTTCTCAAAGAAACACTGCGGTCGTCGTCCTTGTTGCTTGACCTCCACCATCTTTGTGCAATAGTCGCCACCAAGATATATTGCTTCCTTGTCCATTGTGTGGGTGGCTTGATTGGACCTACAAAATCTATACCCCACTTCTCAAATGGTGCCAAGGTAGTATGGTGAGAGGCCACCGTGTTGACAAAGTGGGCCTTCCAACCCCTCGACACGCATCACACCTCCTAATAAATTCCCACACATCCCTCGCATTGTAGCCCACGAAGCTGCATCCAAGACCTTCTTCACTGTGATTTGAATAATGACCACCACCTCTTCGCATGTAAAGCTCATGACCAAAGCAGCTTCTCTAATTTCCGACATCACGAATCTTCTCGTCTGGACCAAGCTTGTACAAGACCCCATCTCGTAGGCAATAAGGGGCTGTCTTGTGGAGAAAAAACAGCCCCTCCCTAGACAAACCATCGGGCATGATTCCATGCTCTAGAAAATTTCGTACCTCACCATTTGAGTATCTTGGGCATGAACGCCCCTCACGTTCTAATCTCCTCCTTCCACGCATACCTCGCCGCCTCGCCCCACCAGCAGACGGCGTTGTTCCATCCCAAATCCAGTTTCTCCCGCTTTGTCCATGCCGCAAGTTTTGAGCCTGCAGCCCTGCATGCTCCTCCTCCAACAATGCTCGATTTCTTCCATTCCTGCTGGTCTAGCCTATGTCCAGGTCAGCTCCCATGGCGACCTCACTGCTTGCACCCCATGGCCACCTCATGAGTGATTTCCCATGAATCGCATTTTCTCCCGCCGCTTTTGCCTGCTTCTCATGGGATGCATCTCCTTCCTCGCCCGCGCACCTACCTCCTAGGCCTTCAGAATGCAAAGTTTGGGCAACAAGCTTAAATGAGTTCGCTTTTGAAACAGCCCACACTCTTTTGCTAGAATGGTTTGGTGAAGACATGCAAGGAAATTTTTGCTCCTTTTGAGCGGAGTTGTAGGACCATGTCGGGAAGGCAGAGGATATGCAGGAAAAGAAACGGGTCAAAACGACCTGGTGAGGAGAAAAGGTAACCTACATGAGTGGTAGGAGGTGTCCTACCACCGTAGGAGAAACTCCTACCATGGTAGGAGAGGGTAGGAGAGATCCTACCATGGTAGGAGAATGACCGCTAGTGTTTTGATCACCTACGGTAGGAATAGCTCCTACCATGGTAGGAGAGGGTAGGAAGGTATCCTACCATGGTAGGAGAAACTCCTACCGTGGTAGGAGAAGGAGGAGAAACTCCTACCATGGTAGGAGGTGTCCTACCACCGTAGGAGATAGGTTTCTAAGGAAGGTAGCTTATGTTTTAGGCAGGATAGGCTTGCTATATATAGAGTCTTTTAGTGGACTAGATAAATAGGCCAAAATAGGTAATTAAGAAATTAGAGGCTAATTTTCAGAATTAGAAATTAGAAAAATAGGGAAATGGTATTTTAGTATAAGGAAATTAGGAAACTAACATCAATGGTGAGAAAAGGGCCACGTGGCACACATCCAAGGGCAGGATAGAATGGTAGTTACTTTTCTAACCCTTGGGTGACTTATAAAAGTGGTCAGTGCCCGCAGGAGGCCACAACTAAACTTGAAGAGACTCCACACAGAAGGCGCCGCCACACCTCAAGCTGCCCAAGGCCCCCATACCGCCGCCACGCCTGCGTGTTGAGGAGGAGAAGGAGGAGAGCAAGGGCAAGGAGGCGAAATCGCCGCCCAAGAGAGGAAGAAGGAGGAGAAGGAGAAGAAGAGAAGGAGAAGAAGGTTGGGGCGAACCCAACACTTGCCAAGCTCGTGAGGGTGCCTAGGAGGGTGGAGCGTGGCAAGATTGCTAGGAAACCGTGCAGGAAGGGCTCCTAAATTGCTGGCAAGGTGTAAGAGTCCGGGGGAATTTTGGTGAGCTTTCTCTTGCAGGAGAAATCGGGGTTTTGAGGTGTAAGGACTGCAGGAGGAGAGCAAGGGCAAGGACCTTTGAGCTGTGAGCAAGAGCAAATCACGAGGAGGAGAAACGTTTGCAAGGATAAGAAGTCGGTGAGCCGCAGGAATTGCAGGAGAGGCATCACTTTTCTTCAATTTCGCAAGTACTAACCAAGGAGGCCATGACCAAGCCTACCATGACCAAGGGCAAGGAGGTAGTAGCTAAGGAAGGAGCGTCCACCAAGGGAGGTGGCGCAGGAGGCCATGACCAAGGGCAAGGACCTACCAAGCAAGGGAGGTGGAAATTTGACATGCCCTTATTTACGTGCTATGCTGCCAGCTATCCTCTAGAGACCTTTCGACTTTCGACCTTGGGCAGAGGAGAATATTCAGGAGTGGTGTATGGGCGACATTGGTCTTACACCAACCTTGAATTGATAGAGGAGTGTTTTGCTAATTTGCAGCAGAGAAGAGGAATTGGCCGCCTTACCGGATAGAAACGCACGGACGGATCCACGGTGTTGGACGTAAGGAGCATACGCTGTATATGGCAGCCGGATAGCGAGGATAGCGGAATCACGTTGATGGAAGGAACGAGGAGGCAAGCGCATCAACGGCGGATCTTCCCAAGGGAGCCCTTACACTTATGCAAGGGGCATGAAGGCTAAGTCCAAGAATGGTTGACGGACCAAATCTTGGAGCCCAAGTGGAGATTGTTCACAAGAATTGTTTTGGGCTTGGTGAGCAATCCAAGGGTGTCATATTTCAGCACTACCTTCCTCCATTTTCTATGGAAGATCACTCAAGGAGCGAAGCCGGATTGGGGCTCATCATGTATGAAGCATACACCTACCACGGAGAAGTTGTCAAACCCAACGCTGGATGAAGACCCACATGCTATCTTAGCACTTATCTAGTGCATTTGTGGGAAGTAGAGGGCTACTCACAAGTAAGGAGTTGGATGATTCCAAGCATCCCTTTAACATTGTGTACTTACAGTGGAGAGGGACAGGAGTGCTTGGTGCTTTGGCTAAAGGAGGTGCCGGCAGACCACCGGACATTATTGCCGGAAGGAATCCTCAAGATAGGCCGAGGATGTGCAGGAGGACTTGCAAGGAGAAGTTGTAGGGGATTTGAAGTTTGGACCGCATGGAGGATGCGGAGATGGAAGGTAGGATAGATCCTACCATGGTGAATCCCGCCCGCGAGGGTGGGAGGTGTTCCAAGGGTTTGGGACCCCTTCCCCTCCTCATGACAAGGCCTACAGAATTAGTCCTACCACGGTAGGAGGAGTTCCTACCGTGGTAGGAGAAACTCCTACCACGGTAGGAGGAAAGGAAGTCACGGTTTGGAAGCTCCCAAGAGGAGATAAGAAGGCAACCGGCCCCTGCTAGGTGGGCGAGCGGATGGAGTCACGGTGGGAGGAGTTGCCCACCAAGTGATGAGCGGGAGCTCATCATAGGGAAGCAAGGGATGTAAGATCCCATGAGCAAGGCAAAGGCCTTGAGTCTCCCGGAGGTAAGAAAGGAGACTTAGACATGTTGGAGGAGATGCTGCGATAGGGGAGATGTTCAGAAGGTATGTAGGAGCCGCCAAGAGGAGAGTTGAATTCTTGAAGACGGAGGCGGAGAAGACAAGGACCTACCAAGCAAGGGAAATTGTGGTAGGAGAAACTCCTACCACGGTAGGAGGATGTTATGAGGATGGAAGCTCAAGTGGAGCACTTGGAAAGAGTCTTGAAACAAGGCCAGGAGGCAAACAATCATATTCGGAGAACAAGGCTCTTACCAAGCAATTGGCAGCTCGAGAGGAGAAGGTGGAGCAACTTGCTCACATGGTGCGCATGGAAAAGAAGGAAGACAAGCAAGTGCTGCTAATGGAGGAAAGGTCAAGACGAGAGCACCGCAAATGAAATGAGGACAAAGACAAAGGCAAGTAGGCGCATGAGCGGTCATAGCCACACAGTGTGAAGATTAGTGACATGGAAAAGGAGCTGGGAGAAACTCCTACCACGGTAGGAGGATAGGGGAGTTGGAGGAAGAAGAGCTGGAAGAACGGACACATTTTGTCCAAAGATTGGAAATGGAACGAGAAGTCCAAAGAACGGAGAATGCACAACTCCCTAGGAGGATAGGGGAGTTGGAGGAAGAAATGGCAAGGAGAAAGGCCATGGTAGGAGGTGCAGCAAGATATGTTGGCGGTGAGGGAGCGTAGATTTCGGGCTGATTATGCCCTACAAGAGAGATTGATCCGCCAACCGCAATGAGAGGACGGAGAATGTGGCTCTCCATGTCAAGACCGGTGAGCTGGCCTTGAGCGAGATGCTTACAAAAGCAAGTGTGAGCATGGAGTATGGCTTGAGGATTACGAAGAATTGGAGATGGCACAACAACGATTTGCAGCCCATCTTCACAACAAGGTGCTCAAGGCCACTAACGAGTTGTTGCGACTTGCCGAGAGGAGGATGTTGGGACCTCATGACGATGATAGGGAGGCCCTCATGCAAGTCCAACCGGAAGCCTTAGACTTGGAGAGTGTCCCAAGCAACAGGGTGGAGAAACTTCGCACTGTGGAGAAGCAAAGGGGAAGCGCATGTGGAGAGAATCACCCCTGTGAAGGGGTAAGGAAGAAGAAACGACCTGTAGGAACTCCTACTGGTAGGAGGAGTTCCTACCGTGGTAGGAGGGACTCCTACCGTGGTAGGAGGAGTTCCTACCGTGGTAGGAGGGCCGAAGCAGCGATTCAAAGGTCGCTAGCATGGATTTGACGGCAAGGGAGGCGAGTACCTTGGCCCTTGGAAGAAGGAAGAGGGGTTGATCTTGTGAATGGAGCAAGAATCACAAGGAGAAGACCAACCTCCTAACATGGGTGCAGGAGAAGGAGCTCACTTGCTCCACAAGTGAGAGGAAGAGGAGAAGTCGAGGATGAGCCAAGGCTAAGAGAGCCCGGCTATTTTATTGGAGGAAGGAACTCAAGATAGGCATCAAGATAAGGAAGGGATTCATAAGAAGTCCTTAAATTAGCTTGAAGACATGGGGCAAGATGCCACTTGGGAAGACTTTTCTTTAGAGGAGGATGCATTAATGCTTGTCACCAAAGAGAGTGTGTTGACTAGCTAGATAGGAATGTTGACAGAGCCATTAAGGCTCACATAGGTGAATTTGCTAGAATAGAATTTTACCCAAGATGCTTGGATGTCGAACTTAAAGTCCAACAGGATACACTAAAATAAGGAGTAGGGACGAATCCCAACTGCAAGTAAGAGGGCGTTGTTGATTGAGAGAGTTGTGAGGACCTCCCTATAAAAGGAGGGAGCTTGTGAAGTAAAATTATCGTGTCTTGCGCCCATCCTCCCGAGTCCTTCACTTTGTGCTGAATTTCGGCCGCAAGCCAACGCAGGTCCGGTAGAGAGGAGAACGCGGTCGGAGTGCCGGGTGGAGGGCTTGCTCTTTGCAGCGCCCGCTAGCTCCCTTGTGAATGGTTGTCAGTGAATTGTTTTGCTTTGAGTGTGTGGCGATGCTCAAGGAACTCGGCTTGAGGGTAGACGCAGGGAAAGACTCGGAGGTTCTCGTCTGCAAACCACATAGCAACCGCCCAAGGAAGAACTCGTTAATTTCCTGACGGACCCCTGTGCGCCAGCCGTAAGGCGAGTTGGAATTAATGAGCCAGCAATTGGTGTTAGAGTAGGAGATTGTGGAGGAAGGAAGGGTAGATGAGTAGAGAAGAAGAGGGCGTTGTTGATTGAGAGAGTTGTGAGGAGGATTAGAGTGTAGGAAAACTAAGGCCACAGTGTGAGCCTAAGGGACGAATCCCAACTGCAAGTAAGAGGGCGCCCCGTGTGGAGAAGAGTGTCTTAGGAGTAGGGACGGTTGCGGTGTGGGTCGGGGTCCCTGGCGCCCGTGATAGACACCTTGTTAAGACGAACTCGCAATTGTGTGGTGTCGTTGTAGGTTGAGGTTTGGTGAGTTTACGGGCAAGAGCAAGAATGGCGCATGGCGGTTGGCTGATTTTTCTTTAGAGGAGGAGGAAGAGGCGCCTTGCTTGTTTAGAAGGCTGAGGTAGTGTGTAGCAGTAGTGACGGATTTCAAGATTCGACTGCCCCCAAGTCTCATGGGACGAAACCCAACGACGAAACGACAAGTGATAAGTGTGGCCGCTAGAGGGGAATCTCGGGAGTGCCCCGGGTTTTCCTCCCACATTTTTGGCGCTGTCGGGACTTGTGCTGAACATGAAATTTTGAGATTTTCGTTAGCTTGATGAGCTGAGAGATCTTGTAAGGAGGTGGAGCGGGGTCTAGGAAGAAGCCTACACGTCCTGGAACCTGTGCGTTGTGAAGGAGGAGCTCCACGCCTCGAATGGTGTGATTTTGTGTTCGCAGCAAGAATGGCGCATGGCGGTTGGCTGATTTTCTTTAACAACCGTGTTTTGGAGGCTATGAGGATGCTTGCAGATGTCTAGAGGGAGGAGGAAGAGGAGGAGAAAACCATAGGAGGTCACCCCCACATCGCAAGAGATCTAAGAGCAAGAAGAAATCAATGGAGGAGGAAGGAGGAGGAAGAGGAGGAAGAGGAGGAGGAGGAGGAAGAGCTAAGGGCGCTTGAGGAGGAGGCCGTTTTGCCCTTGCCTACAAGGGGAGCCAAGTGATCCAGCAGAACGCTCGAGAAGGGGACAAAATCACCGAGGAGGAGGAAGAGGAGGAGGAAGAGGAGGAGGAAGAGGAGGAGGAAGAGGAGGAGGAAGCACCGCCGAGCACGATTCAAGTTCAGCTACCAGCACCGGGCCTTCTCAACGCTGGACCTTGAGTGGTGGATCTAGCTCAACTTCCAAAGAAAAGTGAAGAAGGTGGGGTGAGCGGGAATTTCATGGTCTCAAGATCTTATGGAGCCTTGATAGAATCACGCTCAGCTCACGCCTTGGGACGCACACCTAGGGAGACACCATCCCACAACTCAATCAGTGACACCCTTTCGCAGAGAACTTTGGTTGGAGAATTTACTGCAGGAGAGGAAGGGAGTGTGAGTTCGCCTAGCTCATCCGGACCAAGCAACATGAGTGGAGGAAGAGGAGGAGGAGGAAGAGGAGGAGGAAGAGGAGGAAGAGGAGGAGGAAGAGGAGGAGGAAGAGGAGGAGGAAGAGGAGGAGGAAGAGGAGGAGGAAGAGGAGGAGGAGGAAGAGGAGGAGGAAGAGGAGGAGGAAGAGGAGGAGGAAGAAGAGGTAGTTGTCTAAGAGCAAGAGGAGGAAGAGGAGGAAGAGGAGGAGGAAGAGGAGGAAGCTACATGTGCTAACATCTTCAAGGGTTCCGTTGAGGAAGAAGAGGTAGTTGTCTAAGAGCAAGAGGAGGTTGTGCTCACGGACAGCGAGAGGAAGGAGGTTGTTGCCGAGGAGTTGCCGATCAAGGGTGAGGGTCAAGAACTGAGCCGTTAATAATTTCAAGGTACATCTTCCGCTCTTGCAAGAGGAGGATTTTTGGCGTGGATTGTTGAGCTCTTCTAGCTCGAGTTGGTCGTCAAGAGGAGGAAGGCAAGAGGGTGAGATTTGGCAAGGAGAAGTTGGGGTACGAGATCTAATGGCGAGCTTTGCAAGGTCTTGATCAATTACGCCCATCTTGCTGCCCTTTCAACCTTGCTTGTTAAGAGGAGGAGGCGCTTGTGCCCAAGTATAGTACATCCCGCTTGCAGCATTTGTTTACCGAGGTGTGGAATTCTGGGAGGTGTGCCGCTTGTGGACGCCTCAACCATGAGTGGAGGAAGTGGAGGTGGTGGAAGTCCGCCAGCGCCCAAGAGAGGAAGGAAGAGGAGGAAATTGAGGAAGAAGAAGAAGAAGAAGAAGAAGAAGGAGGAGATGCTGAGGCTTTTGTGCAAACTTTTGAACATGTGACTCATGCGAATTTGGAAGCCTCTCGTGGATTGTCTCCAAATTTTCCTAGAGTACTTGAGGTCATGCCCAGCAGTGTATAGTCACACGTATGGAGCTGCATCACCATTGGATTGGGATGATTTGAGAGCGTATCTTTGAACCGGTTTTGTGGCTTAAGCTATGCACATCACACGTTGGTCCGGTTGAGGACTCAAGGAAGAGGAGGGAGTCTTTGTATGATTACATAGAGGAGAGAGTACCACCACGGCCACCAAGGATGTAGCCTTCTCGAAAAGCAAGGCCTATGGTATGACCTTTCTTGATAAAAGTTGGGAAACAAGGTAGGAAGGAGTTAGAGGAACACATGTAGATCCATCCATAGAAAAATTAGAGCTAGAATGTGGTAAGGTGGTGAAGATTTCTAAGTGTAGAGGAGATGGTAGAGTTTAAGAAGGAAGAAGAGCATGAGAATGCAGTTTCATTTTTCGACAAAACCGGAGAGCGACTTGAGGCCACAGATGACCGATTTCGACGAGGAGTTGGTTGCCACGGCCTGGGTGAAGGGGAGGACGTGAGCATGTTGTAGACCTAAGGATTGATCAGCAAGCCTTGCTGCCAGCAGAGGTCAAATGAGCAAGAAGGAGGAGAAACTCCTACCATGGTAGGAGAAAAGGCGCAGCAGGACAACTGGAACCGAGAGGATAAAAGGGCGCCAGTATGGGCGCGAGGAGGAGGCTGGAATGCTCCTCAAGGGTGAGCAGTCAGGAGGGCTGCAAGTGGAGGCCAGCCGTTGGCAAAAGAAGAAGGAAGAGGAGGAGAAACTCCTACCATGGTAGGAGAGATCCTACCACCGAGGAGAAAAGGTAACCTACATGAGTGGTAGGAGGTGTCCTACCATGGTAGGAGAGATCCTACCACCGAGGAGAAAAGGTAACCTACATGAGTGGTAGGAGAGATCCTACCACCGAGGAGGAGGAGGAGATGCATCCCATGAGAAGCTTGAGCAAAGGAGGAGAAAAGGTAACCTACATGAGTGGTAGGAGAAACTCCTACCATGGTAGGAGGTGTCCTACCACCGAGGAGAAAAGGTAACCTACATGAGTGGTAGGAGGTGTCCTACCATGGTAGGAGAGATCCTACCATGGTAGGAGGTGTCCTACCACCGAGGAGGAGAAAAGGTAACCTACATGAGTGGTAGGAGGTGTCCTACCACGGTAGGAGGTGTCCTACCACCGAGGAGAAACTCCTACCATGGTAGGAGAAACTCCTACCACCGAGGAGAAAAGGTAACCTACATGAGTGGTAGGAGAAACTCCTACCATGGTAGGAGGTGTCCTACCATGGTAGGAGAAACTCCTACCATGGTAGGAGGAAGAGGAGGAGAACGTGAAGGACTCCCATGTCCATGTTATTGAATGGTGAGGTATGAAATTTCTT
This sequence comes from Anthoceros angustus, assembly GCA_010909165.1. Taxonomy (NCBI): domain Eukaryota; kingdom Viridiplantae; phylum Streptophyta; class Anthocerotopsida; order Anthocerotales; family Anthocerotaceae; genus Anthoceros; species Anthoceros angustus. Next base: position 555,973 of record MU008175.1, read on the forward strand.
GGAGCACGGAATCATGTTGGATAGTTTGTCTAGGGAAGGGCGTGCCTTTTCTCCCTAGAGCTGTGCCTTATTGTCTAAGAGATGGGGTCTTATACAAGCTTGGTTTGGATGAGAAGATCCGACGTTGTTTGGAAGGGAAGGAGGAGAAACTCCTACCATGGTAGGAGAAACTCCTACCATGGTAGGAGGGTGGAGAAACTCCTACCATGGTAGGAGAAACTCCTACCACGGTAGGAGAAACTCCTACCATGACCAAGGGCAAGGAGGAGAAGGAGGAGAAGGAGGAGAAACTCCTACCATGGTAGGAGAAACTCCTACCATGACCAAGGGCAAGGAGGAGAAACTCCTACCATGGTAGGAGAAACTCCTACCATGGTAGGAGAAACTCCTACCATGGTAGGAGGATGTCCTACCATGACCAAGGGCAGGATAGGCTTGCTATATATAGAGTCTTTCATAGAGCAGAGGAGAAGGAGGAGAAACTCCTACCGTGGTAGGAGAAACTCCTACCGTGGTAGGAGAAGGAGGAAGAGGAAGAGGAAGAGGAAGAAGGAGGAGAAACTCCTACCATGGTAGGAGGATGTCCTACCATGGTAGGAGAAACTCCTACCGTGGTAGGAGAAACTCCTACCGTGGTAGGAGAAACTCCTACCGTGGTAGGAGAAGGAGGAGAAACTCCTACCGTGGTAGGAGGTGTCCTACCATGGTAGGAGAAGGAGGAGAAACTCCTACCATGGTAGGAGGATGTCCTACCAGAGTGAATGGGTGGAAGGTTAAGAAGTACCTTCACCCGAGATCTGTTTGCGAGGACGCAAACAGTGAGGAGGGAGTATGTGGAACGCAAAAGTTTGGGCAACAAGCTTAAATGAGTTCTTTGGAACAGCCCACACTCTTTTGCTAGAAATGGTTTGGTGAAGACATGCAAGGAAATTTTTGCTCCTTTTGAGCGGGAGTTGTAGGACCATGTCGGGAAGGCAGAGGATATGGTGGAAAAGAAACGGGTCAAAACGACCGGTGAGGAGAAAAGGTAACCTACATGAGTGGTAGGAGGTGTCCTACCACGGTAGGAGAAACTCCTACCATGGTAGGAGAAACTCCTACCATGGTAGGAGAAACTCCTACCACGGTAGGAGAAACTCCTACCGTGGTAGGAGAAACTCCTACCATGGTAGGAGAAACTCCTACCATGGTAGGAGAAACTCCTACCGTGGTAGGAGGTGTCCTACCACGGTAGGAGAAACTCCTACCGTGGTAGGAGAAGGAGGAGAAACTCCTACCATGGTAGGAGGATGTCCTACCATGACCAAGGGCAAGGAGGAGATGGGTTTCTAAGGAAGTAGCTTATGTTTTAGGTGGATAGGCTTGCTATATATAGAGTCTTTTAGTGGACTAGATAAATAGGCCAAAATAGGTAATTAAGAAATTAGAGGCTAATTTTCAATTAGAAATTAGAAAATAGGGAAATTGGTATTTTAGTATAAGGAAATTAGGAAACTAACATCAATGGTGAGAAAGGGGCCACGTGGCACACATCCAAGGGCAGGATAGAATGGTAGTTACTTTTCTAACCCTTGGGTGACTTATAAAAGTGGTGCAGTGCCCGCAGGAGGAGAAACTCCTACCACCGTAGGAGAAACTCCTACCATGGTAGGAGAAACTCCTACCACCGTAGGAGAAACTCCTACCACCGTAGGAGAAACTCCTACCATGGTAGGAGAAACTCCTACCATGGTAGGAGAAACTCCTACCGTGGTAGGAGAAGGAGGAGAAGGAGGAGGAAGAGGAAGAAGGAGGAGGAGAAACTCCTACCACCGTAGGAGAAGGAGGAAGAAGGAGGAAAAGAGGAAGAAGGAGGAGAAGGAGAAGAAGGTTGGGGCGCAACCCAACACTTGCCAAGCTCGTGAGGGTGCCTAGGAGGGTGGAGCGTGGCAAGATTGCTAGGAAACCGTGCAGGAAGGGCTCCTAAATTGCTGTGGTGTAAGAGTCCGGGGAATTTTGGTGAGCAATCCAAGGGCAAGGACCTTTGAGCTGTGAGCAAGAATTGTTTTGGGCTTGGTGAGGAGAGCAAGGGCAAGGACCTTTGAGCTGTGAGCAAGAGCAAATCACCGAGGAGGAGAAACTCCTACCATGGTAGGAGAAACTCCTACCATGGTAGGAGAAGGAGGAAGAAGGAGGAGGCATCACTTTTCTTCAATTTCTGCAAGTACTAACCAAGGAGGCCATGACCAAGCCTACCATGACCAAGGGCAAGGAGGAGAAACTCCTACCATGGTAGGAGGTGTCCTACCATGGTAGGAGGTGTCCTACCACCGTAGGAGAAACTCCTACCATGGTAGGAGGTGTCCTACCATGGTAGGAGGATGTCCTACCATGGTAGGAGGGTGGAAATTTGACATGCCCTTATTTACGCATGCAGGCCAGCTATCCTCTAGAGACCTTTCGGACTTTCGACCTTGGGCAGCAGAGAGAATATACAGAGGGGTGTATGGCGACATTGGTCTTACACCAACCTTGAATTGATAGAAGAGTGTTTTGCTAATTTGCAGCATTTGGAAGAGGAATTGGCCGCCTTACCGGATAGATCCTACCACCGTAGGAGAAACTCCTACCGTGGTAGGAGGTGTCCTACCACCGTAGGAGAAACTCCTACCATGGTAGGAGGATAGCGGAATCACGTTGATGGAAGGAAGAAGGAGGCAAGCGTGCATCAACGGCGGATCTTCCCAAGGAGCCCTTACCCTTATGCAAGGGGCATGAAGGCTAAGTCTAAGAATGGTTGGCGGACGGACCAAATCTTGGAGCCCAAGTGGAGATTGTTCACAAGAATTGTTTTGGGCTTGGTGAGCAATCCAAGGGTGTCATATTTCAGCACTACCTTCCTCCATTTTCTATGGAAGATCACTCAAGGAGCGAAGCCGGATTGGGGCTCATCATGTATGAAGCATACACCTACCACCGTAGGAGAAACTCCTACCATGACCAAGGGCAAGGAGGAGGAGGAGAAAGGCCATGCTATCTTAGCACTTATCTAGTGCATTTGTGGGAAGTAGAGGGCTACTCACAAGTAAGGAGTTGGATGATTCCAAGCATCCCTTTAACATTGTGTACTTACTGTGAGAGGGACAGGAGTGCTTGGTGCTTTGCGGCTAAAGGAGGTGCCGCAGCACCACAGGACATTATTCGGAAGGAACTCCTACCATGACCAAGGGCAAGGACCTTTGAGCTGTGAGCAAGGGCAAGGACCTTTGAGCTGTGAGCAAGGGCAAGGACCTTTGAGCTGTGAGCAAGAGGAGGAGGAGATGGAAGGTAGGATAGATCCTACCATGGCGAATCCCGCGAGGGTGGGAGGTGTTCCCACAGGGTTTGGGACCCCTTCTCCTACCATGACCAAGGGCAAGGAGGAGAAACTCCTACCATGACCAAGGGCAAGGAGGAGAAACTCCTACCATGGTAGGAGCACCTCCTACCACGGTAGGAGGAAAGGAAGTCACGGTTTGGAAGCTCCCAAGGAAGGAGGAGAGCAAGGGCAAGGACCTTTGAGCTGTGAGCAAGAGGAGAAACTCCTACCACGGTAGGAGGAGTTGCCCACCAAGTGATGAGCGGGAGCTCATCATAGGGAAGCAAGGGATGTAAGATCCCATGAGCAAGGCAAAGGCCTTGAGTCTCCGGAGGTAAGAAGGAGACTTGGACATGTTGGAGGAGAGCAAGGGCAAGGACCTTTGAGCTGTGAGCAAGAGGAGGAGAAGGAGGAGGAAGAGGAGAGTTGAATTCTTGAAGACGGAGGCGGAAGACAAGGACCTACCAAGCAAGGGAAAAGAAGGAGGAGAAACTCCTACCATGGTAGGAGGATGTTATGAGGATGGAAGCTCAAGTGGAGCACTTGGAAAGAGTCTTGAAACAAGGCACAGGAGGCAAACAATCATATTCGGAGAACAAGGCTCTTACCAAGCAATTGGCAGCTCGAGAGGAGAAGGTGGAGCAACTTGCTCACATGGTGCGCATGGGAAAAGAAGGAAGACAAGCAAGTGCTGCTAATGGAGGAAGAGGAAGAGGAGAGGAAGAAGAAGAAGAAGAAGAAGAAGAAGAAGAAGAGCAAGAGGAGGAGGAGGAGGAGAAGGTGGAAGATTAGTGACATGGAAAAGGAGGAGGAGGAGAAATCCGGAGGCTGGAATTGAAGGAAGAAGAGCTGGAAGAACGGACACATTTTGTCCAAAGATTGGAAATGGAACGAGAAGTCCAAAGAACGGAGAGTGCACAACTCCCTAGGAGGATAGGGAGTTGGAGGAAGAAATGGCAAAGGAGAAGGCCGCCAAGAGGAGGAGGAGGAAGGAGTTGGAGGAGGAGGAGGAAGGAGTTGGAGGAAGGAACTCCTACCGTGGTAGGAGGATGAGCCGCCAAGAGGAGGAGGAGGAGGAGGAGGAGAATGTGGCTCTCCATGTCAAGACCGGTGAGCTGGCCTTGGAGCGAGATGCTTACAAAAGCAAGTGTGAGCATGGAGTATGGCTTGAGGATTACGAAGAATTGGAGATGGCACAACAACGATTTGCAGCCCATCTTCACAACAAGGTGCTCAAGGCCACTAACGAGTTGTTGCGACTTGTCGAGAGGAGGATGTTGGGACCTCATGACGATGATAGGGAGGCCCTCATGCAAGTCCAACCGGAAGCCTTAGACTTGGAGAGTGTCCCAAGCAACATGAGTGGAGGAAGAGGAGGAGGAGGAGGAGGAAGAGGAGGAAGGAGGAGGAGGAAGGAGATGCATCCCATGAGCAAGAGGAGGAAGGAGGAGAAGACCAACCTCCTACCACGGTAGGAACTCCTACCGTGGTAGGAGGAGTTCCTACCGTGGTAGGAGGGACTCCTACCGTGGTAGGAGGAAGGAACTCCTACCGTGGTAGGAGGAAGGAAGAAGCGGATTCAAAGGTCTAGCATGGATTTGACGGGAGGCGAGTACCTTGGCCCTTGCGGAAGAAGGAAGAGGGGTTGATCTTGCAGAATGGAGCAAGAATCACAAGGAGAAGACCAACCTCCTACCATGGTAGGAGGAAGGAGGAGCTCACTTGCTCCACAAGTGAGAGGAAGAGGAGGAAGAGGAGGATGAGCCGGTGGCTAAGAGAGCCCGGGCTATTTTATTGGAGGAAGGAACTCAAGATAGGCATCAAGATAAGGAAGGGATTCATAAGAAGTCCTTAAATTAGCTTGAAGACATGGGGCAAGATGCCACTTGGGAAGACTTTTCTTTAGAGGAGGAGGATTAATGCTTGTCACCAAGAGAGTGTGTTGACTAGCTAGATAGGAATGTTGACAGAGCCATTAAGGCTCACATAGGTGAATTTTGCTAGAATAGAATTTTACCCAAGATGCTTGGATGTCGAACTTAAAGTCAATAGGATACACTAAAATAAGGAGTTGGAGGAAGGCAAGAGGAGGAGGAGGAGGAGGAGGCTGTATGTGAGGACCTCCCTATAAAAGGAGGGAGCTTGTGAAGTAAAATTATCGTGTCTTGCGCCCATCCTCCCGAGTCCTTCACTTTGTGCGTGAATTTCCGCAAGGGAGGAGGAGTTGGAGGAAGAGGAGGAGGAGGAGGAGGAGGAGGAGGAGGAGGAGGCTTGCTCTTTGCAGCGCTAGCCGCCTTGTGAATGGTTGTCAGGTGAATTGTTTTGCTTTGAGTGTGTGGCGATGCTCAAGGAACTCTCGGCTTGAGGGTAGACTGCAGGAAAGACTCGGAGGTTCTCGCCGTCTGCAAACCACATAGCAACCGCCCAAGGAAGAACTCGCAATTCCTGACGACCCTGTGCAACAGCCGGGCGAGTTGGAATTAATGAGCCAGCAATTGGTGTTAGAGTAGGAGATTGTGGAGGAAGGAAGGGTAGATGAGTAGAGAAGAAGAGGGCGTTGTTGATTGAGAGAGTTGTGAGGAGGATTAGAGTGTAGGAAACTAAGGCCTGTGTGCAGCCTAAGGGACGAATCCCAACTGCAAGAGGCGCCTCCTGTGGAGAAGAGTGTCTTAGGAGTAGGGACGGTTGCGGTGGGGTCAGGTCCCCGTGATAGACACCTTGTCATAAGACGAACTGCAATTGGTGTCGTTGTAGGTTGAGGTTTGGTGAAGACATGGGGCAAGATGCCACTTGGGAAGACTTTTCTTTAGAGGAGGAGGAGGAAGAGGCGCCTTGCTTGTTTAGAAGGCTGAGGTAGTGTAGTCACAGTAGTGACGATTCAAGATTCGACTGCCCAAGTCTCATGGGACGAAACCCAACGTATTTAAACGAAGTGATAAGTGTGGCCGCTAGAGGGAATCTCGAGTGCCCCGGGGTTTTCCTCCCACCTTCTCCAACTCGCGCCATGGCGCCCGGGCCTGACCCAAGTACTTTGCTTGGAACCGACGCCCCTCCCATATCCGCTGCCTCTTTTGCCAACGCTGGCCTCACTGCAGCCTCCGACTGCTCACCCTTGAGGAGGAGCATTCCAGCCTCCTCCTCGCCCATACTGGCGCCCTTTTATCCTCTCGATTTCCGATTGTCCTAGCAGCCTTTCTGCACAACGCCCTTCTGCTCATTTGACCTCTCGCTGGCAAAAGAAGGAAGGGATTCATAAGAAGTCCTTAAATTAGCTTGAAGACATGGGGCAAGATGCCACTTGGGAAGACTTTTCTTTAGAGGAGGAGAAACTCCTACCACCGTAGGAGAAACTCCTACCACCGTAGGAGAAACTCCTACCACCGTAGGAGAAACTCCTACCATGGTAGGAGGTGTCCTACCACCAGAGGAGGAAGAAAATGAAATCGCATTCCCTGATCCGCTCGCCTAGTTTCTCGTCATAATCAAACTCTTGCAGTAGTACCCACGGCAATCCTTCACGACAAATCGGCTTGTTCACAAGGTACTTCAGCAAAATGGTCAACATGAAGCGTCACTTTGCAAGCAAGAGATAGTGCCTAAACTTCTTCACGAGTAAATGATACCAAGACCCTCTCGCTCTGTGGTTGAGTAGTTCTTCTCAGCATCCGTGAGTGTCTAGCATAGAAAATCGGATGGTCCGTTTCTTCTCGTCCTTACGGCTTAAGATGGTCCCAATGGCATAAGCGGACACATCACGTATACATGAAAGCGGTTTCTCCCAATCGGCGGCGCGTGGTGCGCTCACGGCTGTCCTTCTGAAAAGCCTCCTTCTTCGGGTCCATTCGAAGGTGTATCCTTCTTGGTCAATTGGGTCAAGGCTGCCTTCTTAGCAAAATCCTTGATGAACCTCTGTAATATCCTACCGGTCCTACAAAGCGCACTTGCCTCTCCGTTTGGGGTCGTCCATCTCGGCTATAGCGCCACCTTCTCCTTATCTACACCGCAATCCTCTTGAAACTCGATGTGCCAACAAAATACCTTCCGTCATGCCAAAATAACACTTCGGATGAAGCTTCATGTTGGACTCCACAAAACATTGTCTTAGGTGTCTAGGTGCGACTTCCTCAAAACAGCAAAATCATCCGAAATACCTCCATGAACTTCCGCGAAAATCTCGGAAGATAGCATTCACCACCGAAAAGTGGCGGGGCGTTGCACAAGCGAAGGTAGCTTGGAATAAGCGTAAGTGCCCCAATCGGTTGTGAGCGTAGTCTTGTCTGGTCCTCCTCCTCAGCGAAATCGATTGTAACCAGTACCCATCTAAGCCACATTTCATGGCCACCGTGTCCGCTGTCCATGAAAGGCAAAAGTGGTGGTCCTTCTTCGTTGCTTCATTAAGCTTCACGAAATCGACACCCGTACCTTCCCTGTTGCTTCTTAGGTACAATTACAATGGGCGACCCACTCCTTTGGTAAACCGGATAAATCACCCGGCTTCCAAGTATTGGTCGGTGATCCTTGCGACCATAGAATACTTGGGATTCAGCTGTGCTTGATCCTTACAGTCTGCCCCTCCTTCAAATCGATTGATGTATCCCCAATTCTTTGAATTCTGTCATGTCGGTAATCTTGAAGGCAAACACATCGACATATTCTCTAAGGACCCTCTGAAATTCTTCTTTTCTACCACTCCTAGATGCAGAGATCTTGACCACCTTCGGGTTCTAGCTCCAAGTCCTCTCTGCGTCACGGATCTACATAAGTCCCTTGGTGCTACACACTATTCACGATCCTTCGTCGGAAATCGCGATCATAGGCTCTACCCTTCGAGGCTACTCCTTCTCTATGTGCCTCGTCCTCGGCTCCTCCTCTGACACCATCTACTTGTGGCGGTGTACACCAACTCAGTTTTATTGCCACCTCAAGCTGCCCAAGGCCCCCATACAGCAACGCCCTGCACACGCCCGTGTTGAGGAGGAGGAGGAGGAGAGCAAGGGCAAGGAGGCAACCGCCAGCGCCCAAGAGAGGAAGAAGGAGGAAAAGAGGAAGAAGAGAAGGAGAAGAAGGTTGGGCAACCCAACACTTGCCAAGCTCGTGAGGGTGCCTTGCTCCATGACACAAGCGACCTCGTGAGGAGAAAAGGTAACCTACATGACTTAAATGTAATGCACTGCGGCCAAATCAAAGACACAAGCGTACCATACAACCAAGGCACGCCTATCAAAACCTTGTAGCCTAGATCGACCGGCCTCATGACAATGTAGGTAAGATGGAATGTGAGACCACCAATCACGGTTGGCACATTTCGGCACCCCAAAGGTTTCCTCCTTGTTTGATCGCCATCCTCAAGAACACTCGGATTAGGTTAAACTTGGTGAAACCAAGGCGATGGGCTGTCTCCTCATCATCAAGTTGACTCGAACCCGAATCTAATGGCACATTAGGCACCAAGCACTGCAATCTCAATTTCAATCTCTGGCGCTCCCAAATCAACAAGTTCAACCACATTTACCTCCACCGGCCTCCTTCTCGTCCCCATGGTTCGGATCCCCTAATCGCTTCCTTCACAATTTTTGCGGGATCTTGGACTCACAAGCAATTGTCTCAAGTGACCACAAATTCTCGGTCAAGCAATGCATCGTGGCGGAGATCTTGTCAATGTTTCCTCCCGTTTGCAGCCACGATGCTGGTCGGCTCCGACCTTATTGGTAAACTCCTCACACTCTTGGTCCCTTGGTGGGACTCCATGATCGTGATTGTCAATTTCGAGCTCACTCTTCTTCCATCTTCGCATGTTGGGTGAGCCTCCTTAGCTCATCCTCCAACATTTGCCACTTCTTCGATGTGGAAACACCCTTCCTCCCCTCTTCGCTTGTGGGTGGGTCACTCCCTCCCTCCTACCATGGTAGGTTCGCCTCCTACCGTGGTAGGAGGGAAAACGCCTACCATGGTAGGAGGATGTCCTACCACCGTAGGAGATAGGTTGCTAAGGAAAGTAGCTTATGTTTTAGGCAGGATAGGCTTGCTATATATAGAGTCTTTTAGTGGACTAGATAAATAGGCCAAAATAGGTAATTAAGAAATTAGAGGCTAATTTTGAATTAGAAATTAGAAAAATAGGGAAATGGTATTTTAGTATAAGGAATTAGGAAACTAACATCAATGGTGAGAGGGGCCACGTGGCACACATCCAAGGGCAGGATAGAATGGTAGTTACTTTTCTAACCCTTGGGTGACTTATAAAAGTGGTCGCAGTGCCCGCAGGAGGCCATGACCAAGCCTACCATGGTAGGAGAAACTCCTACCACCGTAGGAGAAAAGGCGCCGCCACACCTCAAGCTGCCCAAGGCCCCCATACAGCAACGCCGCACACGCGCCTGTGTTGAGGAGGAGGAGGAGGAGAGCAAGGGCAAGGAGGCGGAAATCCACGTGCGCCCAAGAGAGGAAGAAGGAGGAAAAGAGGAAGAAGAGAAGGGAGAAGAAGGTTGGGCGCAACCCAACACTTGCCAAGCTCGTGAGGGTGCCTAGGAGGGTGGAGCGTGGCAAGATTGCTAGGAAACCGTGCAGGAAGGGCTCCTAAATTGCAAGGTGTAAGAGTCCGGGGAATTTTGGTGAGCTTTCTGCAGGAGAAATCGGGGTTTCGGAGACGCCAAGGTGTAAGGACTGCAGGAGGAGAGCAAGGGCAAGGACCTTTGAGCTGTGAGCAAGAGCAAATCACCGAGGAGGAGGAGAAACGCAAAGGATAAGAAGTCGGGCAGGAGCCGCAGGAATTGCAGGAGAGGCATCACTTTTCTTCCGTTCCTCTCGTTCACGGCGCTTTCCGGATTTTGGTCTTTCTCTCGGCGCTCGATGACACAAAGCGACCTCGTGAGGCCCTACCTACATGACTTAAATGTAATGCACTGCGGCCAAATCAAAGACACAAGCGTACCATACAACCAAGGCACGCCTATCAAAACCTTGTAGCCTAGATCGACCGGCCTCATGACAATGTAGGTAAGATGGAATGTGAGACCACCAATCACGGTTGGCACATTTCGGCACCCCAAAGGTTTCCTCCTTGTTTGATCGCCATCCTCAAGAACACTCGGATTAGGTTAAACTTGGTGAAACCAAGGCGATGGGCTGTCTCCTCATCATCAAGTTGACTCGAACCCGAATCTAATGGCACATTAGGCACCAAGCACTGCAATCTCAATTTCAATCTCTGGCGCTCCCAAATCAACAAGTTCAACCACATTTACCTCCACCGGCCTCCTTCTCGTCCCCATGGTTCGGATCCCCTAATCGCTTCCTTCACAATTTTGCGGGATCTTGGACTCACAAGTAAGGAGTTGGATGATTCCAAGCATCCCTTTAACATTGTGTACTTACTGTGAGAGGGACAGGAGTGCTTGGTGCTTTGCTAAAGGAGGTGCCGCACCACCGGACATTATTGCCGGAAGGAATCCTCCAAAGATAGGCCGAGGATGTGCGGAGGACTTGCAAGGAGAAGTTGTAGGGGATTTGAAGTTTGGACCGCTGGAGGATGCGGAGATGGAAGGTAGGATAGATCCTACCATGGCGGTGAATCCCGCGAGGGTGGGAGGTGTTCCCAAAGGGTTTGGGACCCCTTCCCTCTCATGACAAGGCCTACGGCAGAATTAGTCCTACCACGGTAGGAAGTAGTCCTACTGGAGCACCTCCTACCACGGTAGGAGGGAAAGGAAGTCACGGTTTGGAAGCTCCCAAGAGGAGATAAGAAGGCAACCGGCCCTGCTAGGTGGGCGAGCGGATGGAGTCACGGTGGGAGGAGTTGCCCCACCAAGTGATGAGCGGGAGCTCATCATAGGGAAGCAAGGGATGTAGATCCCATGAGCAAGGCAAAGGCCTTGAGTCTCCCGGAGGTAAGAAAGGAGACTTAGACATGTTGGAGGAGATGCTGCGATAGGGGAGTTGGAGGAAGAAGAAGAAGAGCTGGAAGAGGAGAGTTGAATTCTTGAAGACGGAGGCGGAGAAGACAAGGACCTACCAAGCAAGGGAAATTGGTAGGCGAAACCCAAAGGTGGAGGATGTTATGAGGATGGAAGCTCAAGTGGAGCACTTGGAAAAGAGTCTTGAAACAAGGCAAGGAGGCAAACAATCATATTCGGAGAACAAGGCTCTTACCAAGCAATTGTCTCAAGTGACCACAAATTCTCGGTCAAGCAATGCATCGTGGCGGAGATCTTGTCAATGTTTCCTCCCGTTTGCAGCCACGATGCTGGTCGGCTCCGACCTTATTGGTAAACTCCTCACACTCTTGGTCCCTTGGTGGGACTCCATGATCGTGATTGTCAATTTCGAGCTCACTCTTCTTCCATCTTCGCATGTTGGGTGAGCCTCCTTAGCTCATCCTCCAACATTTGCCACTTCTTCGATGTGGAAACACCCTTCCTCCCCTCTTCGCTTGTGGGTGGGTCACTCCCTCCTCCTACCATGGTAGGTTCGCCTCCTACCGTGGCGTTCCTCCTACCATGGTAGGAGCATCTCTTGGCGTCTTATGGACCTCTTCATTTCCTCCTCCTCTACCAAATTCCGACCCCACGAGTCTCTGGAGGGTGAGTCGTCCCTCACCTTCCTTTTCTTCAATCCACAGATACAGATTCATCAAGAAAATCAATTCGCTTCCACCTTCAAAGCCGCGTTGTGGTCACCGTGATTGCGGTTTGAGTTGGACGGCGTTCCTTCCGCTGCTCTGTGAACCTCACCCACAGGCGTCTTGAGGCTACCCTTGCTACTCCACGAACACCTTGGGTCACCAACCTTGAATTGATAGAGGAGTGTTTTGCTAATTTGCAGCAGAAGAGGAATTGGCCGCCTTACCGGATAGAAACGCACGGACGGATCCACGGTGTTGGATTGTAAGGAGCATACGCTGTATATGGCAGCCGGATAGCGAGGATAGCGGAATCACGTTGATGGAAGGAACGAGTGAGGCAAGCGTGCATCAACGGCGGATCTTCCCAAGGGAGCCCTTACACTTATGCAAGGGGCATGAAGGCTAAGTCCAAGAACGGTTGGACGGACCAAATCTTGGAGCCCAAGTGGAGATTGTTCACAAGAATTGTTTTGGGCTTGGTGAGCAATCCAAGGGTGTCATATTTCAGCACTACCTTCCTCCATTTTCTATGGAAGATCACTCAAGGAGAAGCCGGATTGGGGCTCATCATGTATGAAGCATACACCTACCACCGGAAAAGTCAAACCCAACGCTTGGATGAAGACAAATGCTATCTTAGCACTTATCTAGTGCATTTGTGGGAAGTAGAGGGCTACTCACAAGTAAGGAGTTGGATGATTCCAAGCATCCCTTTAACATTGTGTACTTACTGTGAGAGGGACAGGAGTGCTTGGTGCTTTGCGCTAAAGGAGGTGCCAAGACCACCGGACATTATTGCCGGAAGGAATCCTCCAAAGATAGGCCGAGGATGCGGAGGACTTGCAAGGAGAAGTTGTAGGGGATTTGAAGTTTGGACCGCTGGAGGATGCGGAGATGGAAGGTAGGATAGATCCTACCATGGTGAATCCCGCGAGGGTGGGAGGTGTTCCCACGTGGTTTGGGACCCCTTCGTCCTCTCATGACAAGGCCTACGGGCAATTAGTCCTACCACGGTAGGAAGTAGTCCTACTGGAGCACCTCCTACCACGGTAGGAGGGAAAGGAAGTCACGGTTTGGAAGCTCCCAAGAGGAGATAAGAAGGCAACCGGCCCTGCTAGGTGGGCGAGCGGATGGAGTCACGGGAGGAGTTGCACCAAGTGATGAGCTCATCATAGGGAAGCAAGGGATGTAAGATCCCATGAGCAAGGCAAAGGCCTTGAGTCTCCCGGAGGTAAGAAAGGAGACTTAGACATGTTGGAGGAGATGCTGATAGGGGAGATGTTCAAGAAGGTATAGAGGAGCCAAGAGGAGAGTTGAATTCTTGAAGACGGAGGCGAGAAGACAAGGACCTACCAAGCAAGGGAAATTGTGGTAGGAGGGAAAGGAAGTCACGGTTTGGAAGCTCCCAAGAGGAGGATGTTATGAGGATGGAAGCTCAAGTGGAGCACTTGGAAAAGAGTCTTGAAACAAGGCAACAGGAAACAAACCATCATATTCGGAGAACAAGGCTCTTACCAAGCAATTGGCAGCTCGAGAGGAGAAGGTGGAGCAACTTGCTCACATGGTGCGCATATGGGAAAAGAAGGCGTAAGCAAGTGCTGCTAATGGAGGAAAGGTCAAGACGAGAGCAATCCAAGGGCAAGGAGGCCATGACCAAGGGCAAGACAAAGGCAAGTAGGCGACATGAGCGGGTCATAGCCACACAGCCGTGGAAGATTAGTGACATGGAAAAGGAGCGGGAGAAATCGAGGTCGGAATTGAAGGAAGAAGAGCTGGAAGAACGGACACATTTTGTCCAAAGATTGGAAATGGAACGAGAAGTCCAAGAACGGAGAATGCACAACTCCCTAGGAGGATAGGGGAGTTGGAGGAAGAAATGGCAAGGAGAAAGGCCGTCATGAGGCGGCAAAGATATGTTGGCGGTGAGGTGACCTCCGTGGAGCTTGATTTTTCACAGCCTTGACCTCCAATTCATCAATCTTTTTAAAGCCTCCACTTGCCTGCAATCCCTCCTCCTGCGGTGGGCGTCTCTCCTTCTCCATCCTCGAACCGTCTTCCCTTTCCTCTCCTTCTCGCGCACGTTCAGCTTCCTCCCCTCTTCTTGACCTTCTCCAAGTCCTTCCTCATCGTCGTTCATAGGCTTTCTGGTTCTTCAGGCGTGGAGCTCTCTTGGGTACCACTCTCCTCACTTAGAAGAAGATGGGGACGAGCTGGAAGAGGAAGAAGAAGAAGAAGAAGAGCTAGACCTCCTGGACCCCTTCGCCTCCTCATGACAAGGCCTACAGAATTAGTCCTACCACGGTAGGGAAGTAGTCCTACTGGAGCACCTCCTACCACGGTAGGAGGAAAGGAAGTCACGGTTTGGAAGCTCCCAAGAGGGAGATAAGAAGGCAACCGGCCCTGCTAGGTGGGCGAGCGGATGGAGTCACGGTGGGAGGAGTTGCACCAAGTGATGAGCGGGAGCTCATCATAGGGAAGCAAGGGATGTAAGATCCCATGAGCAAGGCAAAGGCCTTGAGTCTCCCGGAGGTAAGAAAGGAGACTTAGACATGTTGGAGGAGATGCTGCGCAGGGAGATGTTCAAGGTAGATAGGAGCCGCCAAGAGGAGAGTTGAATTCTTGAAGACGGAGGCGAGAAGACAAGGACCTACCAAGCAAGGGAAATTGAAGGAAGAGGAGAAGGTCCTACCACGGTAGGAGGATGTTATGAGGATGGAAGCTCAAGTGGAGCACTTGGAAAAGAGTCTTGAAACAAGGCAACAGGAAACAAACCATCATATTCGGAGAACAAGGCTCTTACCAAGCAATTGGCAGCTCGAGAGGAGAAGGTGGAGCAACTTGCTCTTGTGAGTATCACGATGTGGGTGGATTTCCGGGCATCACGAGGCGCACTTGCACTCGATCGGGGAGCCATAGAACCTCTCAACATAATCAAACAAGGACTCCCTCTTCTTCCCTACGGAGAGTTCTCAATTTTGCGGTGTGGTGGCGTGGCGAGACCCGAAATCGATTGAGAAGGCGCCTTCAAAGAATCCCAATCTCAGGCGCACTTGCGTAAGTTCGGTACCAGCATGGGGCATGCCCCTCAGCAACCCGGGAAGATCGCGGTCGATCGGCGGCCGTATCCTCCAGTTAGCATGAAACATGCTCAAAGTGCCTAAGCGCCTCTGCGTCGTCGCCCTTCCTCTTTTCCCCAAACTTGACATCTTGCTGCGGCTGTGGGGTTGTCAAGCCCCTCCTACACGATTCCACTCATGATCCCTAGTCCGATGAGCTCGGCGTGCCGCCCTTGTCAAATTGCACTTTGCCCTCCCTAGATGTCTGCCACCTGGAGGCTTCTCAACCCTAGATTTGATTCATCATTCCAAAATCCTAATCCTATCTAAATCGTCTATTTTCGTATTCTGCCCGCTATTCCTAATTAATCGCTCACTAATTACTCTATATATTTATTCCCCTATTGGTGAGCATATATAGTGGATATCCCCCTATATTAATTTCTTTTCCTGGCCGAGATCCGTCAGCCTACCGCGGTAGTCTGCTCCTTTTCTCAGCCTACCGGCGTAGTGTGGCAGCCTACGATGGTAGTCTGCCAGCCTACCGCCCTTTCGGACTGCCATTCTGCTTCGCCTGGGGGTCGTTTTGACCCGTTCTTTGTCCTGGGATATCTTCTTCGACTTCCTAACAATATCCTACAACTTCAGCTTCAAGGTTCTCAGAAAATTTCCTGGCATGCTCCTCTTCAATCATTTTTAGCCAAAAAAATCAAACTTGTTTTGCCTGCTCTTTTGACTGGGTTGTCCAAAGAACGGACACATTTTGTCCAAAGATAGGCATCAAGATAAGGAAGGGATTCATAAGAAGTCCTTAAATTAGCTTGAAGACATGGGGCAAGATGCCACTTGGGAAGACTTTTCTTTAGAGGAGGAGCTCACTTGCTCCACAAGTGAGAGGATTCCCAAGCCCAACTCCTTGAGTTGGCAGAGGATTGGAAGGCCCTGCGCTTGACGCAGAGGTGGAAGTGGACGCGGCGGCTCCAGTCCCTCGCGAGATGGAAGGTAGGATAGATCCTACCATGGTAGGAGAAGGTCCTACCATGGTAGGAGAAGGAGCTCACTTGCTCCACAAGTGAGAGGAAGAAGAGCTGGAAGAACGGACACATTTTGTCCAAAGAAGGAAGAGGAAGAGGAAGAAATGGCAAAGGAAGCCTCCGTCTTTGGTCGTCCGCCAAAGAGGACCCCAGCAACACCATGATCGGTGACAGTGCGGAAGAGGAGAAGGAGCTCACTTGCTCCACAAGTGAGAGGAAGAGGAGAAGGAGCTCACTTGCTCCACAAGTGAGAGGAAGAAGAGCTGGAAGAACGGACACATTTTGTCCAAAGATTGGAAATGGAACGAGAAGTCCAAAGAACGGAGAATGCACAACTCCCTAGGAGGATAGGGGAGTTGGAGGAAGAGGAGAAGGAGGGCGCGAAAGATGCCAACGCCAGTTGCGCCCGGTCGGAGGCGAGCAACTCCAGGTTCTTCCTTCACGCCGAAGCGCCCTTGCTTCTGGAGGAGAGGTGACTCTTGACATCTCTCACACTTGTTGTCCTGTGCAGGCTGCGAAGGTCTAGCCCCGGGCTGAGCATGCATCACAAAGCCTTGCAGCGACGACCCGGATCAATTGATGCATCGTCCAGGTTGAGGAAACAGTCAATCTTGTCTGTAAGTGCATCCAGTTGAGATTGGATCGTAAATATGCTGCAAAGTATCTGCGTCGTCCAATTCCAGGTGAGATCCTCGCTCTTGGTAATGTCTTGCCGCAGGAGTTCTCCGAGATTGTAAAAGTCGGTGGATGGAGGATCGTGTTGAGCCTGGAAATGTGAGTCCTGAAAATTAACTCTGCTCCTCCCTTGGCTTCGTTGATGCAGACAACGGGAGGAAACCGAGCTACTTCTTTGCAGGACAGGAGGAGGAGGAGGCCTCGAGAATCTAAAATGAAAGCAAGGCCGATCTAGTCGATAGGGATTTTCAGATTTCTCTTTGCAACACCTAGTTCTTCGGATCTGTACCTTCATGATAGCTCATCTTAATTTTTGCTCTCCTTATACCTACAGCAGCTTAGTAGCCCTCCGGTCTAATCTAGCATTTTGCCGGGCCCCCTCTCCTCGCTCCTCATCCCATTCCGGACCTAGCTTGGAACTCTTTGTTACTTTGGTGTTCTTGGGAAGATTGCCAACTTGGTGGCCTACATGGCTCAGCAAGTGAGTTTGCTCACTGTTCAGACCTTTGCAATTTTCCGTATACATGCGGGTCCTTGGTCCAGTGCTCTTATTCCAATTGGTTTTGTTGGATTTTCCCTTTGCTGGCAGGTACTTGCTTGCTGACCGCTGGTTTTCCTTTGATTGCAACTAGCAATGTGTTTGCAAATACGGTGTGTGGTAGGGTTTGGTTTTCACTGCTGCTCAGGTGCCATGGATCCTCCATTCCGGCCAGAAATCCATGCCAAGGAGATCCCTTTTGGAGCTGATGAAGGGGGGACGGAGGAGCTGCCCCACCAGCAGCTGGCCCTGCGTTTTTACAGCAGTCTAGGACGTCTACAAGCTTGGTGTGCTTGGGATGTTCATGGAGTTTCCTTGTCACTGATTTTTGTCTCATATACATAAAGATCCCCTATCATGGTGTGTGTTTCATGTTTCTTAAACAGCATGATTGTGCACACTCCACACTTGCTTTGGATGATGGCATTTGTGGTATAATATTCCATGACTAACCTGGATGAACTCATGCTCTATACATATAGTGTGTTCTTTTACAGACTTTTTTGGTGACTTTCAAAGATGGTGGTTGCCACATCTTTGCTAGCTACTTACTGGACTTTGCTCTGAACTCCTGTTGATTTCACTTGCAATGTATTTCATTTGCCCATCCACGATAAATTGCAACTAGTTACCCCTGAATCTCGGGCACCATAAAAAGTTTGAGCTGATTCCAGCGAGTCATGCAAGTCCTCAAAGAGGCAATTGGCAAGTCATTGTGGCTTGTATATACATACATACATACATACATACATACATACATACATACATACATACATACATACATACATACATACATACATACATACATACATACATACATACATACATACATACATACATACATACATATGTATACATATATATGTATATACATACATATATATATACATACTTACATACTTATGTACATATATAGATACATATATACATACATATATACATATATATATACATATATATATACATATATATATATATATACATATATACATACATACATATATACATACATACATACATACATACATATATACACACATACATACATACATACATACATACATACATACATATACATATACATACATATATATACATATATATATACACTCTTGGTATGTGATAAAGCATCACTTACACTATGTTGGCACCAGCGAAAACCGCCATTGCGTGGCTTGATGAACATTACATCTTGACGGGTTCTTAGATGAAGGCGGTTATTACTTACCTTGCCGCCATGTTCCAATAAAAAGCTTGCATTCTTGGGATCTGCACCTTCATGATAGCTCATCTTAATTTTTGCTCTCCTTATACCCATAGCAGCTTAGTACCCCTCCACTCTAATCTGGCATTCTTGCCAGCTCCCTCTCCTCCTCATCCCTTAGCCCTATCCAGACCCCTCGCTTGGGACTCTTTGTTTCTTTGGTGTTCTTGGGAAGACTGCCAACTTGGTGGTCTACATGGCTCCACAAGTGAGTTTGCTCACCGTTCAAACCTTTGCAATGTGCACTTTTGAATAGGTTTTCAAAGTTTTGGTGTTTCATACTCAAGATGGGGTATTGTTATTCTTCTTCTATTTATCTATCTAGGTACATGACTGGCATCAACAAATCCATCAATTGCAAGAATGTATCCAACAAATGGACAATACTCTTAAAGCTAACACCAACTATATTTTTTGCCAACTTCATAGCTAGTTCTAGATAAAGCTCCAAAAACTACATTATTTACATCCTCCACAACATTAGCATACAATGAGCCTAATGTGTCTTCGAGCATATATGAGTGGATCAAAAGAAGGAGAAGCTCGCACCAACAATCGAGCCGTTAGGATTAGGGCGAACTGAGCACAACCCGAATCAAGAAATGATCGAGAACGAAAAAGGTGACATGTCAGAAATGGAGTAGGCCTTGTCATAGCATTAGGGCTTATCCAGCTTCTAGAAAGGTAGCATATAAGCTGCATCCGCCGAGATGGGCAACCACGCACGAGCGAGCGGAATGAGAGAGAGAGTCTCTTGGATCTTGGGAATGGATCAGCCCGCCTTTTGTCCGGAAAGCAATGTTCAAATATTTAACTCACCTTGTTCTTGACTAGAGTATCCCTAACTCTGGTTAGTTGATCCTAGGTTAGTCTCTCAAGCTAAACTAATTGTACATCCTATAGCTAGCTAGCCCTCGTGGTTTGCAGCCTATGTCTGACGCCGCCACGCCCTCGCCGACACGCGTTATGTCCATCATAGCCTCGCGATCGACTATGTCCTTCACCGGAGCTTGCTCAATCCGCCGTGACAAAAACAAAGCTCATAAAGTCGCGCCTCGCTGGGCCTCACTAGCACGATTTTTTTTCGTGGGAGGTGGGTACATTTCTAGAGAATTGACCATTTGGTCATTATTTTTACTCAATGTAGTAAAATCTATTACAATAGAGTAGAAAACATGGCATGGCAGGTGAAATGCATCCACCATAAATGTTGAAACAGAGCAGCAGGGTAGAAAGAAATAGACACCAAGTGAATACCAGGTACATCTAGATAGAAGCTCATTCTAGAAATCCCCAAAATCGCTAAATCTGGCAGTGAAACATATTCAGTTAAATACCATTCATGCGGATCCAGGATATACAAAAAACCAACAAAGAATCCTTTTCTTTGCAAAGTTTCCTGTATATCCAGAATGGCATGAAATACAAATTTAAATAATGTAGAGGAAATACTAGATAAGACTGATCACTGCTTCTACCTCAAACCCTGCATAGAAAACTAAATTAAGCACATACAGGGGCACACTGAAAATAGTAAGAAATAACACCCATATGCTAATTTATCGCCACAGTAAGCAATATCACTCACCTGATTTTGGAAAGTTGACTGTACAATTATACAAATTGAAAACGTAATTTTCACGTCCACTTGGTTTTATTGGCACAACTTGTCCAACATTATCATAGTTGGCCAGAACTTGCTGAAGTTGAGGGCTTTAAAGAGATTCATGATTTTCCTGCAAAGTGAAAACCTCATTAGACACAATAATTTCCAATTTACTAAAATTAAACATAACATCACTTACAGTCAACGATGCATTTCCGTGATTGGCAATACTGGCCTGATGATCATTCTCGATTCTATTGTCTCCCATTTTTCAGATCTTGATGCTCCCTTTGTCAGTTAGCTTTTTCTTGATGATGCAAGAATTCTTGACTTCTTTCCACATTCTTCCGCCTTTGAATCTCGAGGGCTTTCTCCCTCTGCTTGGACACCCGTAATTCAACAGCTTTACGCCTTTGCTTCTCAATCAATGCCTCCAAATCTTTTCGCTTTGAGTTCCCTCCTTTTCTCGCCTATTATACTCCACCCGCTCGGGAGATATCCAGACACGTCAAGGTGCTAGAATTCTCAGACTTATTCTGCGAAACCACGCCCATAGGTAATATGGCAACATTTATGTCCTGTTGCACTCCAGACGTTTCATCACAATGACTTGGCACAATAGCCTCCAAGTGAAGGCCCACTGCTGTATCAATCTTCAAATCTGGAACCATAAGGCTGCTCAAACAGATAGTTGGGTCAACTTCTTTAGTAGGTGGATTTGATATCTGCAAAAAAAACAGAATAAGACCGACTTCATTGTGAAAAATGAATCTTTAAGGAAACTTGACAATCAAAAAGTTTACCTTGCCATCATTTTCAGTTTGGATGGAAGACCCTGCTAGTGGTCTGCTGTTATAAATCTGCAATTCCTGAGCACTGATTTGATGCACTACATCCATAGCTCCACCATCAATAACCTGTCAAAACAGCATAATACGTTAAACACATCACCAAAAGAAGGCCTGTCAGTAGAAAATGCTACTAAATACATACCTGAACTTCAGTTTGCTCAACACCACTTGGAAGGGTATTTGGTATACTGCTGACATTGTTCAGAAGTCTATTTCATGATGAATAACAGGGGTAGCAACAGACATAACCTGACAAAAAGGCAGGAGTTAAAACACATTATCATACAACGGATGACCTAAACAACCTCCACAGATTCTAGACTTACATTCCCAATATGTTGAACTTGTAAAGGAAATTGACCACAAGCCTGCAGATCAGTCAAAATGTCAAAACATTTTCAAGCCGAATAGCTTATTTTTGTTAAGATAACCCCCGTTAGGGTTATGTTTATATAACCAGCGATCATAGTTAGTTTAGTTTAGGGTTAATATCCAAAGGACACTTAGGCTTGTATATAAGACATTCTTCTGTATTTATTATTCAGTTTTGCTTGTGCTCACATTCTGTCTGCTATGCCTAACATTTTGCTCTCTTCACATGGTATCAGAGCTTAGTCTCTAAATCATCTTTGGGCATTTATTTTATGGAAGAAACGACCACAGAGTAGTGCAGAAAGTTAATGTATATGATCTAATATGCCTAGCATATCTAGAACACACGCATTCCCCTGTCTGCATCACTCAATAGTTTTTTCAATTACAAAAACAATTATGCTGCTGTCCTAGACATATTCAGAGTGGCGAGAAATACAATTGGGCACAGAATTCAACAGCCACTTTGTCCAATGGCTTCTGGATTGTGTGCCCAACATATCCTTGCCACCTGCCTCATATGTCCAAGTCAGTACATATCACAGTTTCCGCTGCTATGCTAGGCACGACTATGCAGTTACGACAAGCATTTATCCAAGATGCCTTGAAGAAACAGGTACAGGCAATCTAGAACAAGGAACTATTTAGACTCTACCACTAACAGATATATCCCAAGACACGAGGCTTTTTATTGGCTACAACATGGCGGCAAGGTAAGTCAACAGCCGCCCAATATCTAAGAACCCGTCAAGATTATCAATGTACTTATCGAAACAAAAATTGAAGCCACGCAATGGCGAAAGCAGTCGAAACAAAAATTGAAGCCACGAATGGCCGCCTTCGGTTGGTGCAACGAAGTGTAAGGGATGCTTTATCACATACATACATACCAATGTGTATGTATGTATGTATGTATATATATATATGTATGTATATATATATGTATATATATGTATGTGTGTATATATATGTATATAGATATAGGTATTTCTATATATATATACATAGGAATCATTTGTGTAACATCACCATTCCTAATTCGGTGTGAAGGAGTAATGGTGTCCTAGGGGGTTGAAGGTGCATACTCAGGGCTGCTGTCCACCAGCCGCAGCCCCTTCCGGTGTCACGACCCGCGCAGTTTGTTCTGCATTTCATCTTCCAGGCTGAGGGCCTGCACGATGGCCACCTTAGTGTGGCTACCCGATCCGTTGTGGGCCGAACAAATTGATGGGCATACAGGGATTTTAGGAGGAGCTCCCGCTCACTTCACTTTAGGGACTCGAGCGCGTACAAACAATCAAGGCTTGAGGTGGAGCAGGCTAATGAATCCAGCACTTTCGAGAAAATGTATGGCTGGAGCAGGAATTTCCAGCGACGGTCGTCGCCAGGAGCAGGAGCTGTTGTGGCGACAATTTTTTCTGGAACCCACAATGTGGTGGGATAGCAGGCGAAATAAGAAGAGCTCCCGTTCGCCTGACTTCCGGCGTAAGGGGTCACGTGAGGTCCTTTGGTTGGATAGCTTTTTCAAGCCAGCTTGGGTGGATGAGCAGCTCGTGGCTTTGGATATGCAGATGAGCCATGGTGCCTCTGCTTCCAAGTCGAGCTATCTGGATGGGTCTGAGCCTGGCAGGCCTGCAGGATCAGAAATGAGCGTAACGGCTGGAACTGTGAGCAGGTTATGTCAGCAGGGGCAGCTTACTGAGGCCGTTGGAGCCCTGGAATTTCTTGCGGAGACAGACTGTGTTATTTCCCAGTCTCTGCTTTTTAACGTGCTAAAACTTTGTTCAGCTAAGAGGAATCTGGTCGTGGGGCGACGAGTTCATGATGTCATTGTCAGACTTGGGTACGAGTCAAATACATTCTTGGGGAACCATATCTTGCGCATGTATTCAGGCGCAGGTAGGTTACAAGAGGCCATGAAAGTGTTCACTATGGTGGCCAAACCAGATCCCTTCATGTGGTCTTCTATAATCACTGCACATACGAAACTTGGCAAACCCAATGAAGCCATTCAACTGTACCATGAGATGCGCAGCTCGGGTGAGGAAGGGAATGCTCACGTTTTTGTAGCTGCCCTTCAAGCTTGTGCATTTGCCGCTGACTTGGAGGCTGGCAGAAAAGTACACTATGATGTGTTGCATAGTGGCATCCCTCCTGATTTGTTTGTTGGCAGCGTCCTAGTGGACATGTATGCAAAATGTGGGGAATTGGGAGATGCTCGCCGGGTCTTTGACAGCTTGGCCACAAAAGATGTGGTGACATGGAATGCCCTGATTGCTGGGTATGCAAAGCAAGGGCTAGATCAAGAGGCGTTTGTTCTGTATGAACAGATGGAGCAGGAGGGCCTGATTCTGGCTGACCATTTTACTTTTGCTTGCCTTCTGAAGGCCTGTGGGAACCCTAGTGCCTTACACAAGGGCAGGCAGCTGCACTCACGGATTGTGGCAAGAGGACAGTTAGATAGCATAGTTGTGGGCAACTGCCTGGTGGACATGTATGCGAAATGTGGGGAACTTGCAGATGCACGCCTGGCCTTCGACAGCTTGGTGAGAAAGGATGTCGTAACGTGGACGATCCTGATAGCTGGATATGCAAATCATGGGCTTGGTCATGAAGCCCTTGTTTTGTACGGACTGATGGAGCAGGAAGGCCTCGTTTTGGCTGACCATGTTACTTTTGCTTGCCTCCTGAAGGCCTGTGCAAGCACTGGTGACTTACAGAAAGGCAGGCAGCTGCACTCACAGATTGTAGAAAGAGGACAATTAGATAACAAAATGGTGGGCACCTGCTTGGTGGACATGTATGCAAAATGTGGGGAACCAGGAGAGGCACGCCAGATCTTTGACAAGTTGGCCACAAAGGATGTAGTGACATGGACAGCCTTGATAGCAGGATATGCAGATCATGGACTTGGTCAAGAGGCGCTTGTTCTGTATGGACAAATGGAGCAGGAGGGCCTGATTTTGGCTAACATTGTTACTTATTCCTGCCTTCTAAAGGCCTGTGCAAGCGCTGGTGCTCTACAGAAGGGCAAGCAGCTGCACTCGGAGATTGTGGAGAGAGGACTCTTCGATGATTTATTGGTGGGCACCTGCTTGGTGGACATGTATGCTAAATGTGGGGAACTGGAAGAGGCACGCCGGATCTTTGACAGCTTGGCCAAAAAGGATGTGGTGACATGGAATGCCCTGATTGCTGGGTACGCAAAACGTAGGCTTGGTCAAGAGGCGCTTGTTCTGTATGAACAAATGGAGCAGGAGGGCCTGATTTTGGCAGACCATTTTACTTTTGCTTGCCTCCTGATGGCCTGTGCAAGCACTGGTGCGTTACAGAAGGGCAGGCAGCTGCACTCACAGATTGCAGGAAGGGGACAGCTAGAAGGTGACTTAGTGGTGTGCACCTGCTTGGTGGACATGTATGTAAAATGTGGTGAAGTTGAGGATGCACGTCGTGTCTTTGACAGTCTGGCCAAAAAAGATGTGGTGACATGGAATGCCCTGATAGCTGGGTATGCACAGCAGGGTCTCTGTCAGGAGGCGTTTGTTCTGTTTGAACACATGGAGGAGGAAGGCCTACTTCGGGCAGACCATGTCACTTTTGCTTGCCTTCTGAATGCCTGTGCGAGTGCTGGTGCCTTACAGCTGGGGAGGCAACTGCACTCACAGATTGTGGAAAGAGGACAGCTAGATGACGCACTGGTGGGCAACTCACTGGTGGACATGTATGCAAAATGTGGCGAACTGGAAGAGGCACGCAGGGTTTTTGACTGTTTGGCCACGAAGGATGTGGTAACATGGAATGCACTGATAGGTGGGTGTGGTAGTTGTGATGAAGGTCACAGCGCACTGGCCTGTTTTGAGGAGATGTTAGTCGCTGGTTTTCAGCCTAATGATGTTACTTTTACTTGCCTTTTAGTAGCATGCAGTCATCAGGGACTCGTGACTGAGGGTCGCATGTACTTCGATGCTATGGTGGAACAGCATGGCATCAAACCTACTATTGAGCATTACACTTGTATGATTGATCTTCTCGGGCGGGCAGGCCAATTAGATGAGGCAGAGAAAATGCTTTTGTCATGTGAGAGCCGCAATAATGTTGTGGGGTTGACGGCTTTGCTGAATGCCTGCAAAAGTCACGGGGATGTAGAGAGGGCGACACGGTGTTTCGAAAGTCTTATTAGACTGGACTCTCAGCGTGCGTCCTCATATGTGCTCATGGCCAATGTGTATGCAGATGCAGGGAGATGGACAGATGTGGATAAGATTGAAGCGCAGAGAATGGCAGCAGGAGCTACCAAGAAACATGCAGTAGCGGGCATTGAGATAAAGAAACAGGTACATACATTTGTGGTGGGAGAAAACAGAGAGGATGTTTCTCTCAAGGTGCAAACCATGAATGCACGTCTGAAGGAGGAAGGGGGTCATGTACCACACACAAAATTGGTGTTGAAGCCACTCTCTGAGACGGAAAAGGAAGATGCACTTTGTGGGCATGCTGAGAAGCTAGCTCTGGCGTTTGGTCTCTTGAACACTCCGAGCGGCACCCCTCTTCTGGTAACTAAGAATTTACGCATGTGTAGTGACTGCCACAGTTCCACCGAGATCCTGTCACGGGTTGAGAAGAGAGACATTGTTGTAAGGGATGGGTACCGCGTTCATCGATTTGCAGCTGGTTGTTGCAGCTGTCAACGTCGACCTTGAGAACGTGACAAACAAGAACACATATCGGTTATAGACATGGTTCGGTGGCCCGGTCAGAATTCGTCCGGGGTTCAATGCGCGCTCAATTAATACAATCACACATGCTCTTCACATATGTGTGTATGCCATGGCTGCACCGTTAAACTGACACCAAAATGTTTCCATCGTCCCTCAAAAGAGAGGAGTAGATGACGCAACAGTCATGGTCTGAACAGGCCTAAGTAGTTGAAGCTTCACTGTTGGATATGCACCTCTGACTTGAGTCTGTTCTGCTTGTCCGAGTGAATCAGTAGACCATAGTGGTGACACCTATTTCAATGTTTACAGGGTGGCATGCTCGCTTGGCATGTCAATCAGGACGACAGGACGTTTGAGGCAACAAACGAGGTGTGCTCTAGTCCACTCACCATTCCAAAGTTTGACATTTCTGTGTCATGGACATGACGCCAAGCTCAACATCTGGCCTCCTTGCTATCCTAAGGTATGCACAGAAATC
This sequence comes from Anthoceros angustus, assembly GCA_010909165.1. Taxonomy (NCBI): domain Eukaryota; kingdom Viridiplantae; phylum Streptophyta; class Anthocerotopsida; order Anthocerotales; family Anthocerotaceae; genus Anthoceros; species Anthoceros angustus. The sequence continues at coordinate 582,522 of MU008175.1, forward strand.
CACTGAGCCTGCAGGCGAGGACTGGAAATAGAAAATCTCTAGGAACAAACAATGAAAGGAGGCTGCAGGGTAAAACAGGAAATCCCTAAGGCCTCGTCCTACTCATCCTTCAGATTAGTTGGCTCCGTTAGGACGTATTTCGGAAGGTCATACTTTGCACCTGCACAATGCAAACACTTCGACTTAAAACCACATCCGCTAGAACAAGTGTTTGACTCAAAACTGAGGTATGCGCACACTCCCACACACACACACACACACACACACTAAAGAAAAACATTTACCTCTTTCATCATAGCAAGTTGACAGATCCTCAGAAGTGACTATGATTCCAGCACTGTCAACAATAGCTTGGGCAAGGTTTAAGTCAGCCTCAGCTGCCGCTCGAAGAGCATCCCATATTTCTGCAGAGTAGCCATTCTATTAGTATGGGAACAAAGAGTTGGACCATGCCAGGCCGCTTCCATGCACAGCGAAAATACCTTTCTGGCCCCCATAATGAGGGGCAGTGTCCCAAAACTCTTCACGCATTTGCTTCAGTTGTACACGATTCATAGCATCCTGTGACTTCCATGGCTTAGGCTTTTTTAGCTTCTTCGGATGACCTGGAGACAACAATTAGCATGCATCGTATAACATGCAAGGACATCGCAGAAGTTGCACAGCAGACAGACTCCAAAGCGTGGCCCCACAAATGTGAGAAAAAATCCGTTTGATTTTCTCTGCTGAGCACTCAAGGGCAGCTTGCCTTCAGCTTCCCGGGAGAATCACTAAATCACTGCACCCCGCACCAGCATGCAAGACTCAAACGCCGCAGAGGCTCAGGCAGAGCGCATGCCTGCCTGGGTAACAAGCAAACAAGCACTACTAGCTCGGGATGGTCATAACGAATTCCGAGCCCTGCCGGGAGATCCAGCTCTCAACACTAAACTCCGAGCTAAAAGGGGGAGCTGAAACCCAACATCCCTCTCAATGCAACATGCAGACCGGAATTCTACCTGAGAAACACAGATCCTGCACAGAGATCACCTCAAGTAAAGTACAAGAAGCCTGCAGCAGATGCAGCAGACCTGAAATTGGCGACGCAAGAAATACGTGCTTACCATCAACACCCCTCGGGCGGGACCCCATGCAACCCATCTGTGCTGGCCAGAATTCGCGTTTCCGCCGATTTTACATGGTGGTGCGCACGCTCTGGGGCAAGAATGTAGGTTGGTGGCAGGAACCTCACGCTCCAACACGGTAGCCGAGAGCTGGAAGCTGACGGTGGTGCAAGGCTGGTTTGGCAATTCCTTCGAGCATGGTAGAGAGCACGCCCCGAGCAAGAAGGTACGGAAAACCCCTTTCGCCACTGTCAAGATGAACAAGAAGCTCGGAATGCAGCGTACGCTGGAAGAAAGATGGCCGGAAGCTCCGAACCTCTCAGCCACTCTAAGCTAAGTTTGAAGCCCAAAGGGATTCAAGGGCCTTTTTAATCAACCTAGCGGGCCACAACTGGCGGGCTGGGCTGGATGCGCAGCTGGCTGCTCTGGATATCCAGTCGAGACTTCCTCTCACTGCAGCGTGCCGGCTGATCGAGACCTTGTCAGGCCTACAGGATACGAAATGAGCGTGGCGCAAGTACGTCAGCAGGGTCAGCTCGCTGAAGCCGTGGAGGCCGTGAGATTTCTGGTTCTCACAGGTTGCCACATTTTTGTATTTTACGTTGTTCTGAATGGCTGGATAAGAAGGATTTGCGGCTGATGTAGATGTCTCATTCCAGGTTCAAGGATTCTGTGTGGTTGTGTTCAATATAGTACCAAGCCAGATGCCTTCACGTGGTCTGCAATTATTTGTGCGCATGCAAAGCAAGACAAGACAAGAAGGCTATGCAACCGAATTGTCGGATGCGCAGGTCAAGTTTGAAGCCAAATGGCGATGTGCTTGCAGCAGCTCTGCAGGCTTGTGCAAGGGGAGTAGAGTAGAAATCTGGGCAGCCGGTGCATGCTGATGTCGTGGCTAACGGCGTTGAGGCTCATTGGTTTGTCTGCAATTGCTTGGTGGACATGAGTGTGGCAGTTTGGCAGAAGCTCGAAGAGTGTTTGACGTGTGCGTCAGAAAGATGTGGTGACCTGCTGGAATGCTATGATAGCAGGTTATTCCAAACAAGGCAAAGGTAAGGAAGCCCTGAGTGTTTTTAGTGCTACGCAAGATGAAGGCATGGCTCCACCTGATTCTGTGACCTTTGTGTGCCTGCTGGAGGCATGTGCAAGCGGCGGCACGCAGGAAGGGGAGGCAGCTTCATTCGCAAATAAGAGAACGAGGATTTCAGCTCATGCTTTTGTAGCCAGCAGTTCGGTAAACATGTATGCAATCTGCGGTGTCTAGAGGATACTCAAGGAGTGTTTGACCGACTTGGTGAGAAGAATGTGGTGACGTGGAATGCCATTATAACAGGATACTCCGAGCAGGAGGCTCACGCACTGCTCGGAGTATCCTATCCTTCTATGTAAGGAGAGAGATTCGGTACGCCCAATTCTGTCACGTTTGTGTGCCTTCTGCACGCATGTACAACTGTTCGGAACCAAGCTTTGAAGAAAGGGAAGGATATTCATGCACAAATTAGAGAACACAGACATGAAGAGGATCCATTTGTAGCTAACAGCTTGATTCACATGTATGCGAAGTGCGGCAGCCCAGAGGATGCTGAGGGTGTGTCGACCGGACTTGATCAGAAAGGTAGTGACGTAGAATACCATGATGCCAGCAGATTCCCAGCAGCAGATGGGCAGGAAGCCCTTGGTCTCCACAGAGCAACATCAAGAGACTTACATCGATACCATGCTTGAAACCTATACCGTGTCGAATGCAAAACCAAATTTACACCTCTTGCAACCGGGGTAAGGTTGAGTAAAGCTAAAAGCCCCGGGAAGCAAGCAAACAGATGCAGAATATACTGCAGGCTGTTGAATCATTTAACATTGCAGAATGTACTGCAGGCTGTTGAAACAGTCAATCTGTAGCCAGGCTGTTGAATCATGCAACATTCCCTCTTCAGATTGCAGGAGTGATCTCTCACAGCCGTTAGCAAAGTTGCTCAATTCCTTGTGTTGGAGTTTTATGTTCCCATGTGGTTGGCGTAGTCTAGGAAGTAACGAAGGTGTCAATCGGGCTTGACACCGTGAACTCACGGCTGTAACATCTGCCCGCCAGCAGCAGCCTCTTCGCACGGTGTTCTGAAGTTGCCAGTTGTTGGCTTATGAAAGCTCCATATACATACCCGTAAGGAAAGCCTTCCCCATATGAGCAAATCGGGAGGGCGGGTGCCACCACCATTGCTTAGACACTGCGGGTGGAAGCCCTGAAAAACCTGCAGGAACGTGTTGGATGGGGAGTGCGACCGGGAATGGAGGGAATTGGCTGATATGGCTAAAAGTTTGAATATGCGCTCGAGGCAAGGGGGAACAGCTTGCAGAGACTCCCAAGCTCGGGTTACCCCAAAGGCAGGGGAAGAGATGTGAGAGCAGGGCTATCATCGTCGTCTTTTTTGGGCACAACGTGATCAGATGTCGCAGAGATCCTTATTCATTCCTTCACACTCTAGAAATACTTTTCATACCTGACCAAAAAACTATGCACGTGTCCGTCCATGTCTGTCCAGCAGCTCTGGCCTGGCTGCTTCCAGGCCCCGGTTCTTACTCTCTTGGCTTGCATCTGCTCTGCTTGCTCCCACATCTGGGCATTGGTGTATATGTTTGACATCGCCACATATGCTGCAGCATCCTTCTTGTCTAACTTCACCGCCTGGAGGAAAGCATGGTATCCCAACTCCGCGTTGCTCCACTTATGACAAGCACCCAATAGAGCGTGCCATACTGCAGCAGTAGGCAGCACAGGCATTGTCCTTATCATAACTATTGCCTCATCCAAATGGCCTGCACGGCCCAGTAGATCCACCATGCATGTGTAATGCTCCACTGTAGGAGTGATGCCGTGGTGGCAGCTCATAGCCTGAAAGTACTCTTTCCCTTTGTCCACCAAACCTGCATGGCTACATAATGTTAGAACACTGAGAAACGTGATGCCAATAGGCTGTACGCCAGCCTCTTCCATTCTCTGGACCAAGTTAAAGACCGCTTCACTGTCTCCTTGACAGGCGTAGCCTGCAATCAGTGCACTCCACGTGACAACGTCTCTTTCCACCACCGCATCAAACAACCGCTGTGCATCAACCAGGTTCCCGGACTTCCCATACATGTTTATCAAACTGCTGGCTACAAACGCATCACCTTGAAGTCCTTGTTCTTCAATCTGTGCATGTAGCCGCCTTCCTACATGCAACGCTGCAACATTTGCACATGCATGCAGGAGGCACACAAATGTCACGGAATTTGGTACAGCAATGCCCGATTCTTGCATAGCGCTGTACAGATGAAGGGCTTCCTCCCCCATGCCCTGCTGCGAATACCCTGCAATTAGAGAAGTCCATGTCACCACATCTTTTAGAACAAGTCCATCAAACACTCTCTGAGCATCTTCCAAGCTCCCACACTTTGCATACATGTTTACCAAGCTGCTGGCTACAAACATATCAGCTTGATATCCCCGCTCCCTAATTTGTGCATGAAGCTGTTTTCCCATCTCCAATGCGGGGCTGCCCTCAGCTGCACATGCTACCAGCAGGCACACAAATGTCACAGAATTGGGTGCAGCAATGCCCTCATCTTGCATAGCACTGTACAGGCAGAGTGCTTCCTGACCCATGCCATGTTGGCAATACCCTGCAATCAAAGCAGTCCATGTCACAACATCCTTTTGCCTAAGTTCGTAAAACACCCTCTTCGCATCTTCTAGGCTGCCACACTTTGCATACATGTCCACCAAACTGTTGGCTACCAACGCATCAGCCTCAAGTCCCTGTTCTCTAATTTTCGTATGAAGCTGCTTTCCCCTCCCCAAAGCTAGTATTCCAGCACTTGCACATAACTGCAGGAGGCACACAAATGTCACAGAATTGGGTCGAGCCGTGCCTTCTTCTTGCATGATAGTGTAGAGACGAAGGGCTTCCGGGCTCTTGCCCTGCTCGGCATATCCTGCTATCATGGCGTTCCACGTCACTGTATCTTTTTTACCAGCCCTATCAAACACCCTCTGAGCATCCTCTAAGCTGCCACACTTTGCATACATGTTTATCAAACTGTTGGTCACAAACATATCATTTTCATGCCCTCTTTCTTTGATGTCTGCATGAAGTTTCCTCCTCCTCTAATGCAGGCCTCCCACACTTGCACATGCCTGCAGGAGGCACACAAATGTCACAGAATTGGGTATAGCAAGGCCTTCTTCTTGCATAGCAATGTAAGACTAAGAGTTTTTCGCCCGGCTGTGCTGGGAATATCCAGCCATTAAGGCAGTCCATGTCACCACATCTTTGGCACCAAGTCCATCAAATACTCTCTGGGCGTCCTCAAGGCTGCCACACTTTACATACATGTTTACCAAGCTGTTGGCAATGGACACATCAGCTAAATGTCCTCCTTCTCTGATTTGTGCATGAAGCTGCTTTCCTGGTCCAAAGCTGGGTCACAGACTTGCACATGCCTGGAGGAGACAGGCACGTCATAGAATCAGGTAAAGCAGTGCCTCCTTCCTGCATAAGACTGTACAGATGAAGGGCTTCCTGGCCCATGCCCTGTTGGGAATACCCTGCTATCATGATATTCCATGTCAGCACATCTTTTTGACCAAGTCTGTCAAACGCTCTCCGAGCAGCTTCAAGGTTGCCACACTTTGCATACATGTTTACCAAACTGTTAGCTACAAACACATCAGCTTCATGTCCTCCTTCTCTAATTTGCACATGAAGCTGCTTCCCCTTCTCCAAAGCTGGGCTGCCCACACTTGCACATGCCTGCAGGAGGCACACAAATGTCACAGAATCGGGTACAACCATCCCTTCTTCTTGCATTACCCTGTAGAGATAAAGGGCTTCCTGGCCCATGCCCTGCTGGGAATAACCTGCAATAAGAGAAGTCCACGTCACAACCTCCTTCTGATGAAGACCGTTAAACACTGCCTGAGCATCTTCCAAGCCACCGCACTTTGCATACATGTTCACCAATCCGCTGGCTATAAACATATCCGATTGATGTCCTCCTTCATAGATTTGTGCATGAAGATGCCTCCCTTCCACCAAAGCTGTGGTCCCCATGCTTGCACATGCCTGCAGGAGAGACACAAATGTTGCGGAATTGGGTAAACTAGTGCCATTTTCTTGCATCACACTGTACAGACGAAGGGCTTCCTGCCAGACTCCCTGCTGGGAATATCCTGCTATCATGGCATTCCATGTCAGCACATCCTTTTGACGAAGCCCATTAAACACAGTCTGAGCTTCTTCCAAGCTGCCACACTTTGAATACATATTTACTAAGCTGCTGGCTAGAAATGCATCCACTTGATGTCCTCGATCATTAATTTGCGCATGAAGCTCCTTCCCCTTCTCCAAACCAGGGATGCCCATGCTTGCACATGCCTGCAGGAGGCATGCAAATGTCACAGAATCAGGTGAAGCACCACCCTTGTCTTCCATATGGCCATAGAGACAAAGGGCTTCCTGACCCATGCCCTGCTGAGAATATCCTGCTATCATGGTATTCCATGTCACCACGTCCTTTTGACTAAGTCCATTAAACACTCCCTGAGCATCTTCCAAGCTGCCACACTTTATATACATATTCACCAGACTGTTTCCTACAAACAAGTCAGTTTGATGTCCTCCTTCTCTAATTTGTGCATGAAGCTCCTTCCCTTCTCCAAAGCTGAGTGGCCCATGCTTGCACATGCCTGCAGGAGGCTCACAAATGTCACAGAATCAGGTGCAACGAGGACATCCTGCATAGCCTTATAGAGACGCAGGGCTTCCTGGCCCATGCCCTGCTGAGAATATCCTGCTATCATGGCGTTCCACGCTCTAGCAAGAATGTAGGTTGGTGGCAGGAACCTCACGCTCCAACACGTAGCCGAGAGCTGGAAGCTGACGGTGGTGCAAGGCTGGTTTGGCAATTCCTTCGAGCATGGTAGAGAGCACGCCCCGAGCAAGAAGGTACGGAAAACCCTTTCGCCACTGTCAAGATGAACAAAGCTCGGAATGCAGCGTACGCTGGAAGAAAGATGGCCGGAAGCTCACCTCTCAGCCACTCTAAGCTAAGTTTGAAGCCCAAAGGGATTCAAGGGCCTTTAATCAACCCTGGCAGGCCACAACTGGCGGGCTGGGCTGGATGCGCGCTGGCTGCTCTGGATATCCAGTCGAGACTTCCTCTCACTGCAGCGTGCCGGCTGATCGAGACCTTGTCAGGCCTACAGGATACGAAATGAGCGTGGCGCAAGTACGTCAGCAGGGTCAGCTCGCTGAAGCCGTGGAGGCCGTGATTCTGGTTCTCACAGGTTGCCACATTTTGTATTTTACGTTGTTCTGAATGGCTGGATAAGAAGGATTTGCGGCTGATGTAGATGTCTCATTCAGGTTCAAGGATTCTGTGTGGTTGTGTTCAATATAGTACCAAGCCAGATGCCTTCACGTGGTCTGCAATTATTTGTGCGCATGCAAAGCAAGACAAGACAAGAAGGCTATGCAACCGAATTGTCGGATGCGCAGGTCAAGTTTGAAGCCAAATGGCGATGTAAAGCTTGCAGCAGCTCTGCAGGCTTGTGCAAGGAGTAGAGTAGAAATCTGGGCAGCCGGTGCATGCTGATGTCGTGGCTAACGGCGTTGAGGCTCATTGGTTTGTCTGCAATTGCTTGGTGGACATGAGTGTGGCAGTTTGGCAGAAGCTCGAAGAGTGTTTGACGTGTGCGTCAGAAAGATGTGGTGACCTGCTGGAATGCTATGATAGCAGGTTATTCCAAACAAGGCAAAGGTAAGGAAGCCCTGAGTGTTTTAGTGCTACGCAAGATGAAGGCATGGCTCCACCTGATTCTGTGACCTTTGTGTGCCTGCTGGAGGCATGTGCAAGCAGCGGCACGCAGGAAGGGAGAGCAGCTTCATTCAAATAAGAGAACGAGGATTTCAGCTCATGCTTTTGTAGCCAGCAGTTCGGTAAACATGTATGCAATCTGCGGTGTCTAGAGGATACTCAAGGAGTGTTTGACCGACTTGGTGAGAAGAATGTGGTGACGTGGAATGCCATTATAACAGGATACTCCGAGCAGGAGGCTCACGCACTGCTCGGAGTATCCTGGTCTTTACAGGGCTATGTAAGGAGAGAGATTCGGTACGCCCAATTCTGTCACGTTTGTGTGCCTTCTGCACGCATGTACAACTGTTCGGAACCAAGCTTTGAAGAAAGGGAAGGATATTCATGCACAAATTAGAGAACACAGACATGAAGAGGATCCATTTGTAGCTAACAGCTTGATTCACATGTATGCGAAGTGCGGCAGCCCAGAGGATGCTGAGGGTGTGTCGACCGGACTTGATCAGAAAGGTAGTGACGTAGAATACCATGATGCCAGCAGATTCAGTGCAGCAGATGGGCAGGAAGCCCTTAGTCTCCACAGAGCAACATCAAGAGACTTACATCGATACCATGCTTGAAACCTATACCGTGTCGAATGCAAAACCAAATTTACACCTCTTGCAACCGGGGTAAGGTTGAGTAAAGCTAAAAGCCCTGGAAGCAAGCAAAGATGCAGAATATACTGCAGGCTGTTGAATCATTTAACATTGCAGAATGTACTGCAGGCTGTTGAAATAGTCAATCTGTAGCCAGGCTGTTGAATCATGCAACATTCCCTCTTCAGATTGCAGGAGTGATCTCTCACAGCCGTTAGCAAAGTTGCTCAATTCCTTGTGTTGGAGTTTTATGTTCCCATGTGGCGTAGTCTAGGAAGTAACGAAGGTGTCAATCGGGCTTGACACCGTGAACTCACGGCTGTAACATCTGCCCGCCAGCAGCAGCCTCTTCGCACGGTGTTCTGTTGCCAGTTGTTGGCCATGAAAGCTCCATATACATACCCGTAAGGAAAGCCTTCCCATATGAGCAAATCGGGAGGCGGGTGCCACCACCATTGCTAGACACTGCGGGTGGAAGCCCTGAAAACCTGCAGGAACGTGTTGATGGGGAGGACCGGGAATGGAGGAATTGGCTGATATGGCTAAAAGTTTGAATATGCGCTCGAGGCAGAACAGCTTGCAGAGACTCCCAAGCTCAAGGTTACCCCAAAGGCAGGGGAAGAGATGTGAGAGCAGGGCTATCATCGTCGTCTTTTTTGGGCACAACGTGATCAGATGTCGCAGAGATCCTTATTCATTCCTTCACACTCTAGAAATACTTTTCATACCTTGGACCAAAAACTATGCACGTGTCCGTCCATGTCTGTCCAGCAGCTCTGGCCTGGCTGCTTCCAGGCCCTGGTTCTTCACTCTCTTGGCTTGCATCTGCTCTGCTTGCTCCCACATCTGGGCATTGGTGTATATGTTTGACATCGCCACATATGCTGCAGCATCCTTCTTGTCAACTTCACCGCCTGGAGGAAAGCATGGTATCCCAACCCGCGTTGCTCCACTTATGACAAGCACCCAATAGAGCGTGCCATACTGCAGCAGTAGGCAGCACAGGCATTGTCCTTATCATAACTATTGCCTCATCCAAATGGCCTGCACGGCCCAGTAGATCCACCATGCATGTGTAATGCTCCACTGTAGGAGTGATGCCGTGGTGGCAGCTCATAGCCTGAAAGTACTCTTTCCCTTGTCCACCAAACCTGCATGGCTACATAATGTTAGAACACTGAGAAACGGATGCCAATAGGCTGGCCGCCAGCCTCTTCCATTCTCTGACCAAGTTAAAGACCGCTTCACTGTCTCCTTGACAGGCGTAGCCTGCAATCAGTGCACTCCACGTGACAACGTCTCTTTCCACCACCGCATCAAACAACTGCTGTGCATCAACCAGGTTCCTGGACTTCCATACATGTTTATCAAACTGCTGGCTACAAACGCATCACCTTGAAGTCCTTGTTCTTCAATCTGTGCATGTAGCCGCCTTCCTACATGCAACGCTGCAACATTTGCACATGCAGGAGGCACACAAATGTCACGGAATTTGGTACAGCAATGCCCGATTCTTGCATAGCGCTGTACAGATGAAGGGCTTCCTCCCCATGCCCTGCGAATACCCTGCAATTAGAGAAGTCCATGTCACCACATCTTTTAGAACAAGTCCATCAAACACTCTCTGAGCATCTTCCAAGCTCCCACACTTTGCATACATGTTTACCAAGCTGCTGGCTACAAACATATCAGCTTGATATCCCCGCTCCCTAATTTGTGCATGAAGCTGTTTTCCCATCTCCAATGCGGGGCTGCCCTCAGCTGCACATGCTACCAGCAGGCACACAAATGTCACAGAATTGGGTGCAATGCCCTCATCTTGCATAGCACTGTACAGGCAGAGTGCTTCCTGACCCATGCCATGTTGGCAATACCTGCAATCAAAGCAGTCCATGTCACAACATCCTTTTGCCTAAGTTCGTAAAACACCCTCTTCGCATCTTCTAGGCTGCCACACTTTGCATACATGTCCACCAAACTGTTGGCTACCAACGATCAGCCTCAAGTCCCTGTTCTCTAATTTTCATGAAGCTGCTTTCCCTCCCCAAAGCTAGTATTCCAGCACTTGCACATAACTGCAGGAGGCACACAAATGTCACAGAATTGCGCCTTCTTCTTGCATGATAGTGTAGAGACGAGGGCCTGGGCTCTTGCCCTGCTCGGCATATCCTGCTATCATGGCGTTCCACGTCACTGTATCTTTTTTACCAGCCCTATCAAACACCCTCTGAGCATCCTCTAAGCTGCCACACTTTGCATACATGTTTATCAAACTGTTGGTCACAAACATATCATTTTCATGCCCTCTTTCTTTGATGTCTGCATGAAGTTTCCTCCCCTCCTCTAATGCGGGCCTCCCCACACTTGCACATGCCTGCAGGAGGCACACAAATGTGAGAGAATTGGGTATAGCAAGGCCTTCTTCTTGCATAGCAATGTAAAGACTAAGAGTTTTTTCGCCCCGGCTGTGCTGGGAATATCCAGCCATTAAGGCAGTCCATGTGACCACATCTTTGGCACCAAGTCCATCAAATACTCAAGGGCGTCCTCAAGGCTGCACACTTTACATACATTTACCAAGCTGTTGGCAATGGACACATCAGCTAAATGTCCTCCTTCTGATTTGTGCATGAAGCTGCTTTCCTGGTCCAAAGCATCACGAGACTTGCACATGCCTGGAGGAGACAGGCACGTCATAGAATCAGGTAAAGCAGTGCCTCCTTCCTGCATAAGACTGTACAGATGAAGGGCTTCCTGGCCCATGCCCTGTTGGGAATACCCTGCTATCATGATATTCCATGTCAGCACATCTTTTGACCAAGTCTGTCAAACGCCTCCGAGCAGCTTCAAGGTTGCCACACTTTGCATACATGTTTACCAAACTGTTAGCTACAAACACATCAGCTTCATGTCCTCCTTCTCTAATTTGCACATGAAGCTGCTTCCCTTCTCCAAAGCTGGGCTGCCCACACTTGCACATGCCTGCAGGAGGCACACAAATGTCACAGAATCGGGTACAACCATCCCTTCTTCTTGCATTACCCTGTAGAGATAAAGGGCTTCCTGGCCCATGCCCTGCTGGGAATAACCTGCAATAAGAGAAGTCCACGTCACAACCTCCTTCTGATGAAGACCGTTAAACACTGCCTGAGCATCTTCCAAGCCACCGCACTTGCACATAACTGCAGGAGGCACACAAATGTCACAGAATTGGGTCGAGGCCTCTTCTTGCATGATAGTGTAGAGGGCTTCGGGCTCTTGCCCTGCTCGGCATATCCTGCTATCATGGCGTTCCACGTCACTGTATCTTTTTACCAGCCCTATCAAACACCCTCTGAGCATCCTCTGCTGCCACACTTTGCATACATGTTTATCAAACTGTTGGTCACAAACATATCATTTTCATGCCCTTCTTTGATGTCTGCATGAAGTTTCCTCCCCTCTCTAATGCGGGCCTCCCACACTTGCACATGCCTGCAGGAGGCACAAATGTGAATTGGGTATATGAGGCCTTCTTCTTGCATAGCAATGTAAAGACTAAGAGTTTTTTCGCCCCGGCTGTGCTGGGAATATCCAGCCATTAAGGCAGTCCATGTGACCACATCTTTGGCACCAAGTCCATCAAATACTCTCTGGGCGTCCTCAAGGCTGCCACACTTTACATACATGTTTACCAAGCTGTTGGCAATGGACACATCAGCTAAATGTCCTCCTTCTCTGATTTGTGCATGAAGCTGCTTTCCCTGGTCCAAAGCTGGGTCACGCAGACTTGCACATGCCTGGAGGAGACAGACGAACGTCATAGAATCAGGTAAAGCAGTGCCTCCTTCCTGCATAAGACTGTACAGATGAAGGGCTTCCTGGCCCATGCCCTGTTGGGAATACCCTGCTATCATGATATTCCATGTCAGCACATCTTTTTGACCAAGTCTGTCAAACGCTCTCCGAGCAGCTTCAAGGTTGCCACACTTTGCATACATGTTTACCAAACTGTTAGCTACAAACACATCAGCTTCATGTCCTCCTTCTCTAATTTGCACATGAAGCTGCTTCCCCTTCTCCAAAGCTGGGCTGCCCACACTTGCACATGCCTGCAGGAGGCACACAAATGTCACAGAATCGGTACAACCATCCCTTCTTCTTGCATTACCTGTAGAGATAAGGGCTTCCTGGCCCATGCCCTGCTGGGAATAACCTGCAATAAGAGAAGTCCACGTCACAACCTCCTTCTGATGAAGACCGTTAAACACTGCCTGAGCATCTTCCAAGCCACCGCACTTTGCATACATGTTCACCAATCCGCTGGCTATAAACATATCCGATTGATGTCCTCCTTCATAGATTTGTGCATGAAGATGCCTCCCTTCCACCAAAGCTGTGGTCCCCATGCTTGCACATGCCTGCAGGAGAGACACAAATGTTGCGGAATTGGGTAAACTAGTGCCATTTTCTTGCATCACACTGTACAGACGAAGGGCTTCCTGCCAGACTCCCTGCTGGGAATATCCTGCTATCATGGCATTCCATGTCAGCACATCCTTTTGACGGCCATTAAACACAGTCTGAGCTTCCAAGCTGCCACACTTTGAATACATATTTACTAAGCTGCTGGCTAGAAATGCATCCACTTGATGTCCTCGATCATTAATTTGCGCATGAAGCTCCTTCCCCTTCTCCAAACCAGGGATGCCCATGCTTGCACATGCCTGCAGGAGGCATGCAAATGTCACAGAATCAGGTGAAGCACCACCCTTGTCTTCCATATGGCCATAGAGACAAAGGGCTTCCTGACCCATGCCCTGCTGAGAATATCCTGCTATCATGGTATTCCATGTCACCACGTCCTTTTGACTAAGTCCATTAAACACTCCCTGAGCATCCTCCAAGCTGCCACACTTTATATACATATTCACCAGACTGTTTCCTACAAACAAGTCAGTTTGATGTCCTCCTTCTCTAATTTGCGCATGAAGCTTCTTCCCACTCTCCAAAGCTGAGTGGCCCATGCTTGCACATGCCTGCAGGAGGCTCACAAATGTCACAGAATCGGGTGCAACGAGGACATCCTGCATAGCCTTATAGAGACGCAGGGCTTCCTGGCCCATGCCCTGCTGAGAATATCCTGCTATCATGGCGTTCCACGTCACCACATCCTTGTGAGCAAGTTCATCAAACACGCTTTTAGCATCTTCCAAGCTGCCACACTTGGCGTACATGGTCACCAAACTGTTGGCCACAGTTAAAACCGCTTGATGTCCTCGCTCTCTAATTTGTGCATGAAGCTCCTTTCCCTTCTCCAAAGCTGGACTTCCCATACTTGCACATGCCTGCAGAAGGCATAGAAATGTCACAGAATTGGGAACAATGACGTCATCATTCTGCATACTCATGTACAGAAGGAAGGCTTCGTGGACCATGCCCTGCTGGGAATACCCTGCAATCATGGAATTCCACGATACCAAATCTTTTTGACGGAGCCCGTCAAATACAGCCTGAGCATCCTCTAGGCCGCCACACTTTGCATACATGTTTACCAGACCATTGCAAACGGACACATCAGTTTGATGTCCTCGTTCTCTAATGTGTGCATGAAGCTCCTTCCCCTTCTCCAACGCCAGGGTGCCTACACTTCCACAAGCCTGAAGGAGGCACACAAACGTCACAACATCCGGTGCGACAATGCCTTCATCTTGCATAACCCTGTACAGACTCAAAGCTTCCTGTCCCTGGCCGTGCTGGGAATACCCTCCTATCATGGCATTCCACGTTACCACATTTTTCTTCCCAAGCCCGTCAAACACACCCCGAGCATTCTCTAAGGTGCCACACTTTGCATACATGTCTACCAAGCCACTACAAACGAACAAGTCAGGCTCAACGCCACTGGCCAACACATCAGCATGCACCTGCTGCCCCGTCCCCAAGTCTGATCCCCTTGCACAAGCCTGGAGAGCTGTCACAAACACATGGCCATCTGACTTCACACCTGACCTGCGCATCCGATGATACAGTTCTACAGCCTGCTTGTCTTGTCCATATTTGACATGCGCAGAAATGATGGCAGACCAGGTGAATGCATCCGGGTTTCCAACCACTGCAAACACATCCATCGCGTCTTGCAACCTGCCATGAGAAGCATACATTCGCAGGATATGGTTGCCAAGGAACGTGTCCGATTCGTACCCCTTTACCACCGCAAAAGCATGCAGGCGACGACCCAGAACAAGATCCTTCTGGACAACACATTTCTTCAGGACAGTATAAAACAGAGATCTGGAAACACGACCATCTGTCTGCACCAGAACTCCCAGAGCCTCAACACCCTCAGTCACATGACCCTGATCACACAGCTCGCGCACGGTTTCAGCCGATACGCCCCTTTCATATCCTGCGGGCCTGCAAGGGGTAGGATCATCCGGCAAGCTCCACCTGGATTTAGAATCACCAGGACCTATCGCCCACCAAGGTATTGGGTCCCAAGACACTTGTGGCCGGGAAGGCCCGTCCCCAGCCAGGCATGCTCTTCCACGGGCAGGCTTTCTTGCAACGGTGCTGCACCTGGCTGTTCGATGCTTTGCCAGTGGCTGGTTTCTGAACATCAGGTAAGCTGGAGCTCTTCCTACGATTCCTGATACCAAGCTCCAGCCAACCATGGCTCGCTGGAGCACGTCCCGGGGGACCGACAGGAGTACGATCTCAGCATGGCGAGAGCTGCAGCCTGCGTCTGCAAGCCTAAATTTGGACAGGCTCACTGCAGCATCGTGAGCACTGACACCGTTGTTGGTGGCCCAAGGTTGGTTGAAACTGCCAGGATTCTTTCAGTGAACTTGAACATCTCTCAGCACCTGAGGCCATCTCCAGTTGGAGCGACTGGAGATGGCCCTATGTCAATTCATCTCTGTTCACCATGCATACTGCAAATGATTTACACTGACAGGCAGCATAGAACGAACTGTCGGAACAAGATAGCCTCGTGGACCCTGTTTTGGCCATTACACTGGGAAGAACAGATTACACTCGTCTGGGACGCATAGCCCCGTTGTGCCCTGACGAGGCCCCCATTAAAGTCGATGGTCATCATACAAGCCAATCGAGAGATACCCATGCTAATGTGAGTAAATACCCGTGTATGTAAATACGAAGTTTTCTCAACTGGCTGGGCTAGAATTTTTAAAAGCCGAACGGATGAATGAAATGGTGAGCCGTTCTGTTTGAGCTGTGATTTGTTCCCAAGATAGTGATCCGGGCACCCAGCTTAGGCAAAACATGAGCTGCCTTTTTTTACGAAGAATTAAGCCAAGGCTAGATCCTAGGTATGACAAGAAATCATGTTAAGGTTGTGGGTATTCTGGGGTTAAGGATACATGGAAAGTAGGGTTAAGGATACATGGAAAGTAGGGTTACAGATGCAAAGCATAGCAAAGCAAACTTAGGTGCTGTTTTCTTTCTGGCGGTAGGGATGCAGTTAGAGATCCAAGATTTATTAGATGTTGGATGAGATTTTCGATAAGACATTCTGGAACATAGTTCGCCAACTCACCGCGCCCTTCCTAATATACGGCTTTTCACGATGCATATATTGGTGTGGATAGAATCACCCATTTCGTTTTATATAAAGATTCCTTGTCTATTTGTAAAAGAAAAGATATTAAAATATCTTAAAACTTTGTAAGCCTTAGAAATACCTGAGTCCATTACTTTCATTTTCTCGAAGATTGTTCACAAATATCTTTTATTTTCTACTATTTATTTTACGTTTTATTCTCTCAAAACTTCTTACTACTTTGGATAGTTAATGCATTATGCTGAACATTCATAAAGGTTGATGAGGATTTAGACAGTTTGAGGTTTGAAATAATAGAAATTGTAAGTCAAGTACAAATGGGAATGTATGATACATTTTGAATAGTATTTCTCAAGCTCATGCTGTAGATCTTATACTCTCATAGGGCCATTCACCAATCAACATTGTTTGAGAGACACTCATGAAAACAACATGAAAGGCAACAATCGTTGTTATCAACATATGAATCTCATGATGGTATCAGTGTTAGTTATTATCACCAAACTTCATTTTGCAGAAGGTAATTAATTTGTGTTTTAGTATGAATACGTTTCAAGGTCCCATGTGATCTTGTGTTCACTTGTGTTTAGCTCCTGTACCTATCATAAATTTGACTGATTAAGAGGTTATATGCTTAGCACTTGACTAATTAATAAGCTACATGCCTAACATGGTTCAATGTGAAACTACATTAGACTGACAAAGTATTGAATTCAAGCACAGTAATTGACTCCTTCAAGATTGCAGGTGAATGTAACGTGTACCCATATACTATCATGCGAGGTATACCTCAAGCTGATACCACTACTCATAGCTTAGTTCAATGTAATGAGTTTTGCAACAAAGAACAATGCCTAGTATTTACCTTCAACAAAGAAGGTTCATGTATATTATTTCCGAGTATTTCTTCTGACCCACAACGTGATGACATAACAACAACTGTTACTAAGATAGGTAAGTATCAGTTGAACAAGAAAGCCTTGAATATGTTCGTGCAATTGTTTGAAATCACCTAGTGTATTGATCTGCTCTAACTTTTTGTAGATCCAAATGACACTTGCGTAACATGGAAGGTGTTTTGAAAGAAACAAAGTATGAATAAAAATCTTCTATTACTAGTAATTTGTACAAAATAAATAGAGAGATTAATTATGTATTAGTCCTTCAAAATATTTCCTAATGCACGTTTTAGTAGAGTTATATATTATCATGCATCTAAATAAATATAAAATATATACTATAATAATTAACATCAATTTAAATATACATCAGTTTCTTTTGCTCCTATGATAAATAAAGAGACTAAAAACATGATATAACATTATAAATCTTACAATTCAAAAAATTTTATATAAAGCATTTCCTAAATTGTAGACAGAAGTTCGGATATTTAATTTTGAGACGTATAATTAAAATATTTAATTTAATATCTTAATATTTTTATTTTTATTATTCTAGAATCTAACTTTTTTCCGTTTTAGACTACTTTGTGCTTTATGAACTTGGATTGGAGTGCAATAGAAAGCAACAAATTAGAGTTATACGAGTTCGAGATAACTTCTCGATTGTATACTAGCCAAATTAAAAGAATGAGTGTTGAAGTATATTCTTTGTGCTGATAGTAATAGCTTAAAGGGAATTTCTAGTTTTACATTATCTAAGCATCTTTTTCAGATATCGATCTAGATATTTTCTACAAAAATGGGTTCATCCCGTCTCATCTCTACGTGTACAATAAAACGGTAGGACTCTATTTAGACGACATTTCATTCACTCATGTGATATTGTTTGCAGGATAATTGAATAGATTATTTAACTCAATTTTATATCATTACCAACCAATATGAAAGAATGTCGAAGTAGTGATCACATAAAGTTTGGAGTTAAACAAGCTTTAATTTTTTTTATTATTATATCATATGCAAAACGTTTACAAGGTAGCTTTTAATAACAATGAATATGATTAATCTACTAGAAACTATAAGATTTTAAACTCAATCCATCATGTAAACAAAAATAAGAGCGAATAACTTGTATGTTGGATGATCAATGCAGGGGAATGTAATGTATATTTATACACGACAATGACTGGTATTCCTAGTTCAAGTGCTTGGACGGATACTATAAAAAGATGTAATGAATTTTGTCATGAATATCAGTGTCTAGTATACACATTTAACTCCTTCGGCACTTGCATTGTCTTTGATCAAATTTCATCTGTCCCTGAAAAAGATCCTAATACAACTACTGTAACAAAACTTGGTAAGTATTCTTCCGCATTAGCACAATTAAATTACATTGAATATTGATGGAATGTTCATGCGTAATAATCGATAATTACATATCATATTGTAGACTATCACGACCTTTGTTCAGTATGGAAACTCTATTAAAAGAAACGCGCACTTGTTTTGGGAATATTTGAAGCTCTTGAGTTTTACAACTTAAACACGGGTAAATAGTTTTTCCATATAAGTATATACACCTATGTATGATTTAAATCAATCTCTTCAAATGACCGTTCATTAACTTTTACTTTTTGTATTGTATACTTGGAACTTTTTGAAATATAGTTTTTGCTAAAAATAGGAGAGAGGTCCAAGTCTTCATATCTATTTCCATCAAAAAATGAGCCTCACATTTGAAATCTCCAAAAAGGAAGCTCATATGGCTGTTGTCCTCAAGAACACAAACACAACAATTACATATGTTGTCATGCCTTCTTGTCCTTCCAACCTATAATCTCTCTAAAAACTCGACGTCAACCAACATCGTTGCAAAAAAGCAACAATATACCACAATCCATGAGCACATTAATTTATCCAAGAATTCCTTTTATGCTACAATATTTTAATTATTTATTTTATGTCACTTGGAAATGTGTTTTCTTGTTTTGGACCAATAAGTTCCTCACATATTGGATTCTATTGATAGAAACCATATTCTAGTGCAAATACTCAACTGAAATATGCTATTTTGAATAAAATAACTCTACGGAATTTTTGAATATTTTTGAAAATGTAAGTCCTTCTCACTTGAAGGTTTTATGAACCGTCATTTGCAAATTTTCTTGGAACAAGATCTTTTAACAGTATTGCGAGCTTGAAAACGGTGAAACTGATTACTAGTTCAATCTTCATCTCTTGATCAATTTGAAACCCATCCATTGTGGAATAAGAAGACATTGCAATTCGATTTGACTTATCTATGACGATTTGGCATGGTTCCATAACAATCATTGTCTTTTTTACTTTTTTATTTCCTTTAATAAAAGGTAACTATGATCAATTTTACATTCTTTTTATGAATTACAAATGGAACTCTTGCGCTTATATATTGTTAATTGGCAGGTGATTGTACCTTATATCCTTTCAAAGAGATGGATGGGGTCTCTGATGGAGAATACGTCACCTCAGATATTGGTTCTTGTAATCGAGCTTGTAAGCAAACCGGTTGTTTGGTGTTCAAATACTACTCAGGAGGAGCTTGCATTGTGTATTCAGCAATCTCTTCCGCTCCAGTATCTAAGGACCATGTAGTACTAGTGACAAAATCCGGTAAGCTTTTCTTCTTTTTTTTCATTCGTTCATTAAATAGAAAAATATTAATTCATAAATTTATTGTATTCATAAAGTATATATCTATGTTCTGACATATATCTATTTATCTGTCTACAGATGATATGGACGATTGCAATGTATGGAAAGTCATGTGAAGAAATAGATAGAGAAATTGAGGAAACAATGGACAAAATATAAACCTAGAACATATATTTGAGAGTAAAGTCCTATCTATATATTTGCAAAACATAAACCTCAAACATACATTTGATAAAATAGTTCAACTCTTCTGAAAAAACATGAAGCTCCACAGGTCTACCAAAAGTGGAGGGAGACCTTGATGAATTATTGCAAGTGTAAACACAACTCAACCTGCCACTTTCGTGGCAGGTTAAGAATCACGCCAAATCTTAGCGTTCCTTGTATTGTCATGTTCTTGAGTTAACATTGAAGAACTCTCTCCAAGAAATGGTTATCTCATAGAAGATATGCATAGGTGATTGTTCTCTTATAGGTTATCTATTCTGGTCTTTGGGTTTGTTTATGGTGAAGCAAAAGAACCCTTCACCCAAAGATTAAACTAGATAGATTGTCTAAAAGTAGTCCAATGGAGTGTCTAAAAGGAATACTGTAATGGTCATGGGGCTAGGTTGAGCGGACCTACACCCGGGAACGGTTCCACGCAAAGAAGATGTTTTGCTTAAGTTGAGCCGCGGGCTTTATACAAGGAAAAGACACAATCACGGGCCCTGATTGCGCCGTCTACTTGGCGCGTATCCTTCGGCCCGTGATTCTAGTTACTATGCTTTCCCGACACGCTTAGGTCATGGGTCGTGACAACTCACCTCGGGGGGAAGAAGAAGCTTCGACCACGAAGGGAGGAAGTGGAAGGCGGTGTTGGTGAAGGTACGGTCGCAAGATATCGGGAGCGTTCGTGAGGTGAGCCAAGGGTTCCCAGGTGGCATCGGTGAGGGGATACCCCTTCCACAGGACCAAGAATTGGTAGCGACGACGCACAAGGCGATGACGTAAAATAGCCTCGACTTCGAATTCGGGCCCAGGCGGTGGGAATGGGGGCGGGGCGGGGGCGAGGGGGGTACGAAAGGGTTTGAGAGAGAGACGTGAAAAAGGGATGCAGGTGGGGAGGGAGGCGAGCTCAAAAGCATGAGGGCCAATCGGCAAGGATCCGTAGGGACCTAGGCAGGGAGGCTTGCGAACACCAAGAGAGGGGAAGGTGAGGCAGGCGAGAACATACATCGGCACATGAAGGAGTGCGGCGGTGACAATTGGCACAGCACGCCGGTGGGCTTCAGGCGCGCTGAGCTGTTGAATGGTGAGGCGGCGAGCCAGGAACTCTGTAGCAGTGGGGATAGCAGGGTGAGCGGGGAGGGAGGTGGAGAGACAGGTGCGTGGATGAAAGCCTTTGTTGAAGAGGAACGGGTAGACACCAATAGAGCTGTTGGGGGCGTTATTGTAGGCAAACTCCGCAAAGTGCAAGTAGGTGGCCCATTGGTCCTGGTGAGTGCCAGCATATGCCCGCAACATATCCTCAAGAACCTGATTGGCCTGTTCTGTGGCCCCGTCGGTCTGGGGGTGGAAGGCTGTGGAAAAACAGAGCTTAGTGTGAAGTCCCGCATGTAAAGCCTGCCAGAACCTGGACGTGAAGCGAGGGTCGCGATCACTTACAATAGAGCGGGGTAAGCCATGCGCACGATAGACAACCTTAAGGAAGATATCGGCAGTCTGCTCCGCGGTACAGGTATCCTGCGTAGGATGAAGAAGAACGTGGCGAGTGAGCTTATCGGTGAAAACAATAATAGCATTGAAGCCTTCGACAGTCCGCGGAAGACTGGTGATGAAATCAAGTGTCACCTGCTCCCAAGGCATCAAAGACTGGTAAGGGTTGGAGAAGGTCGGCAGGTACTTGCCTCGAAGGTTTGTTATGCTGACAAGCTGAGCATAAAGTGACGTAGTCAACAGTGTTTCTCAGCATAGGGGTTTGTCTCCGAACCCCATTTTGGCCCCAACCATACAGAAATGCACATGTCTCATTTCACTTTTTGATTTGCGAACCCAGCCATGCATCCGAGCCCAAAGAAGACCTAATGCCCGTCCGTCACAAATGACGGACACACCTTTGTACCAAGTGGGGATGGTGGCGCACTTATGCTCCAAAGAGCTGGAGTGCACGTCCCGGCACTTATACTCAAAGAGGTGCAATACACGGGTTTGGAGAGGGTTGCGTCAATACTTGTGTAGGCAAGCACTTTCGTTCAAGTTGCTTGTGCACACTTGCTACCGCACCAACACTCACATCAATTCTCTTTTCAAACCCGTGATTCGAGCAATCCGCACGGTGGCATACCTCGACTGGCCCCTCTGTCGGAGATAAGCCCTTAGATCTGCGGCATTGGGCCCGGCAGAATTGGACAAGGTAAAGGATGGTGAGGCCTCCTCAACCGTTCTTGATCAAACTCTTGAGCTTACATTTCTTCTTGTCAAGTCCGTCGCTTTCAACCTTAATCTATCCATGGGTGGCACATGGAGCAAGTCGATCTTAAATTCAAAATCTCCTGGCGAGCTTGGCTATAGTTCTCTGAACACCTAGCGCCCGCAGTGCGTCACGGTGGGTATAGACAGGTCCTCCTTGAGCCTCACTAAATACTCGCCATTTGGTCAAAACCCCATTTCGGGCGACCCTCTTTCTTCGATACTCTGGCTCTCACTAGGGCTCGGTGGCAGCAGATGCTCTCTTATGCTTGTGTTTCTACATCCGAGGCTTTCATTACTCAAGGAAAAATCATCTATTCTATTTATTTTCTTGCTTCTCGCAAAACATTGTGAAACATTGTCGTCTTCAAAAGGTTGGCCATTAGAAACCACCATCATACATGTCGAATTTTGGAAAATGTAGCTCATCTAGAAACCAAGGCCTATGCATCTACGTGCATCAAACTCGAATGAGCGGACATTTGGCGCACCAATCAAAAGAGATCCATTGCAAGTCATCGGAAGGGCACATAGAGTAAGGCCAAAAGGTTTTACATGTTGTATACAAAGCGAATGTGGGAATATAACATCAACCAACAAATGATTTTCAAAATAATATTCATGACTTTACTAGATACCGGATGATTTACAAATTTTTCAAACCACTAAAATCAACACTCCATCCTAGTATTGATACCTCTAGGTTGCTTAAGATGGAGTTGTTACAAAGTTTTCAAAGCGCCAAAAAAAGCAAACCATCCTAGTTCTAATCCAACCCAAGAGTGCATAACCAGTTCTCAAAGCACCAAAGTCAAGCACCCCATCCAGTACTGATCCGAGGGGCTTAACCTTGAGTTCTTATGCCATTGAGTCTATGCACCTATCCGATGTTTCTACAAGACAAACAATAAATATACATGGGACGTCCGGCGCATCCACTCCACCATTTCCATCTCGCGGACGCCCACAAGATTGGGGTCTCTCTCTCAATCGCCGGACGTCCGTAGAGCTCCAATGTGCGACGTCCGGCGCATTGTTCCAATTCCTTCTATGTTTTCACTCTTTTCACTCTGGAGATCCGGGGTTGTGTACTCAATGCACGACGTCGGCGCTACTTTTAGAGTCGTAGTTTGGTCCTCTCGAGATGGCCATGATCGCTATCGGTTAATGTTCTCTCACAATTCGCGGACGTCCGGCGCGACTCGCCAATGTGCGAGCGTCCGCATTGCTCCAATTCCCTGTTTTCACTCTTTTCACTCTAACAATGGAGATCCGGGGTTGTGTACTCACGTGCAGGGCGTCAGCGCTACTTTCTAGAGTCGTAGTTTGGTCCTCTCGAGATGGCCATGATCGCTATCGGTTAATGTTCTCTCACAATTGCGGACGTCCGTGTGGTTGCTCTTTTACTGCAATTGCTACTTTTGCGTGTTGGTTGCGGACGTCCGTAGCAGTTTCTCTTGGACTAATTTTGTTTGGTTTTGCTCACCTCACGCTAGGAAGTACTATCGCTGAAGAGGTGTTTAGGATTCCTAGCACCTATTAAAATCCTTGAAATCCCTTCCTTGTGAAGGTGAAATCCATGAACCTTCTTGGCTTCAACCTATTAGCGTAAGTATTCACGAGAAAATAACATGGTCAATGTCTTTCTTTACATGTCTAAAGAGTGGTTTTGCTAAAGATGATGCATTTGGCCCGTTTTGGGGTCATTTTGGTCTTTAGGGACCCAAACCCCTTTAATGGAGAATAACCCTATCTTTGAGACACCTGTCGCCGGACATCGTTGAGCTGGGCCAAAAGTAGGAATTGAGCAGGCGGTGGTCTTGAACACCTTGATGTCCGGCGGTGTGAGCCTCCTCAATGTTTTGGCGATGGATATGTGGCAATTGGGGGACAAATAAGCGCTGCTTGTACCGATAAACCATCCAGTTGCCAATCCAGCGAGCCCTCTGCGGATAGCCTTGTGTCTTTGTCAGTGTGATCTACGCTAAGGGCCTCACGAATCTCCGCTTGCCAGGGTGGCTGGACCTGTACCTCAGTGACAAGAGTATTAGTCTGCAATCGACTAAGGGCATCATCAGCCTGATTCTGCCGCTCTTTTACATAACGGATAGTATACTGATACTGTTGCTAGAACTCAAGCCACCGGGCCTGCTTGCGAGAGAGATGCTGTTGTGTCTGTAAGTAGAAAAGGGGGCAATGATCTGTCTCGAGGTGAAAAGCTACCCCCTCAAGAAAACAACGCCAGTTTTTTAATGCAAGTACCTGGGCCAGCGTCTCCTTTTCCCTTGTCGTCCAATTTAGTTCAGCGCCCTTAAGCTTCCGCGAGAAGTAGGCCACAGGCTGCCTGCCCGCTCCTTGGTCCTGCTGTAGAATGGCCCCTGTCGGATGCGTGGTAGCGATAAATGGCACGGACGGGTCAGGGTATGCAAGGACGGGAGCGGTGGTGAGTGCCGGCAGTGGCGGCCTCCTATTCAGCCCACGCCATACCACCTAACGCAATAAAGCGACTATCTTAGCGAAACCCATGATAAATTTTCTATAATAAGATGTGAGGCCAAGAAAACTTTGCACATCACGAGTTTGTGATGGAGTGGGCCATTCTCGGACCACCTGTACCTTAGTTGGGTCGACCCGAATGCCGGTTTCGTCAACAATGTGCCCAAGATACTCTACCTGTCGCTGTAGTATCTCGCACTTCGGGGCTTGGACATACAGTTGATGCTTCCTGAGCCGTGACAAGGCCTCGCATAGGTTCTTATCGTGCTCCGCCTTATCCCTACCATAAACCAGTATGTCATCAAGGTAGACCAAAATACCTTTGTTGATCAGGCCATGAAAAACATCGTTCATGAGCGTTTGAAATGATGCAGGGGCGTCTGTCATGCCAAACGACATAACAAGCCACTCATAGTGGCCATACCTGGTATTAAAGGCCGTCTTCTCTTCATCTCCAGCAGCAATCTTGATCTGGTGATAGCCACTAGCTAAGTCCAATTTTGAGAAGGAGCGGGCCCCTGCCAGTCCCTCCAATAGTTCGTCAATCCGAGGAAGAGGAAATGTATTCTTCTTAGTGAGGTTGTTCAACCCCCGATAGCCAATACACATACGCAACTTACCGTTCTTCTTATGCAAAAACAAGATGGGTGCCCCATATGGCGATTTGGAAGGTCTTATGTAGCCTTTGCATAGCAGTTCTTCCACCTGCAGGGTTGACTCCTCAATTTCCAACGGGGACATCCTGTATACTGGTCGATAGGGGGGTTTATGAAATCCTGGCACAAGCTCAATCCGATGGTCAACACTCCTGGATGGTGGCAACCCCTCAGGCAGGGTGTTGACAAGGACGTCCTGAAAATCAGTCATGATTTTAGTAATCCCAGCATCACCTTCAGGGGCAACAAGCTTGTCGGGTCATGTAGGGCAGAGCCTCTCCTTGATGACAAACAAGGTCATGACGCGCCCTCCCCTTTTCCTGATGCTCCTCCGCATGCTCGTGGTCGAGACCTTCTGAAACCTAATCTTACTACCGTTGCGAAGTTGCTCCCCCCTTACAGTGTATCGCTTTCCCTGTAGCACAAGAGACAACTCGTGTTGAGGCCAGGTGATGGCTGGATTGCGGTCTTCGAGCCAAGGCATGCCTAAAATGGCATCGTGTCCATTCCCCAATTCTGTTATGATGAAGCTCACCCTTTCGCAGTATGCTCCCATCCGTAAGTTTACGGGGCGGCTGTGCGTAGCTCTCCCTTGTAGCTGGCCATTAGCTAACTGCACAGCCCCACAGGCTTGCCCAATATCTAGGCACGCCCTCCTTGCAAAACAACGGGACAAGAAATTAGTACTCGCACCGCAATCGATTAAGATTCGGCAAGGTATCCCGTTGACATGGCCTTGCATGAATAGCGCGTCTCGAGGCTTGATGCTTTTTTTCGATGCGACGGTGCTGCTCCGACCCAACATGCGACCCTACTGCTGGGGCCCGTTTCACGATGATGCGGCAGGCGTCACTTTGCAAAGTTCACTTCCATTACCTCCTCCTGCCGTACGCCTTCCTCCCACGTCCGACTCCTCGTGCGGGAAGTGCATGGTAGTCGCGGGTGCGATGCCCCCGCGTATAGCCTTGGAATGCCTGACCGCCGAGGCTCCATCGGAGTGGCCTCCCCCTACCCGGCTCCGAACGTCTTAGTTGGCTTGTACCAGCCTTTAAACTCTTGATACAGTGCGTCGGACTGCTGGGCAGTCGTGACGGCCTCCTCAAATGTCTTGCACTTGGCGTGCATCACCACATCCTTCCGCACAGCATGCTTTAACCCACGGGAGTACCGGTCCAACTTCTCTTCGTCCATCATCCCAAGGATACTCATTACCAGCTGTCGAAACTCGGTGGTATAGGCTGCCACAGTGGTGCGCTACTGCAGGCATGTGAGCTTCTCCCTGGCGACCTGTCGTTCCTCGGCGAGCAGAACGAACTCACGCACCATCACAGCAGAACTCGGCGAGCTTGTAGGTCGATTGCCTCCCGCGTGTCGCGCATCTAGAATTGACCCACCCACCATAGTAGGGCAGCTCCCTTAAGAAACGTGGCTGCTACCCTCACATACTGCTGAGGGTCCGTGCCGCTGAGTTCTAGATAGGCTTGCACCTGGTGCACCCACAATTCAACCTCTGTTGCATCTCCCATCCCCTTGAGGTGCCCGGCTTAGACACCTTGGATCCTACGTTAGCCACTTGCGTGGGCCGTTGGCTGACCTCCACCTCCAGCTGGGCCACCCTCGCGTTGCTCTCCGCGCACTGACGCTCCATCTGCCTCATTTGTTGGTGTGCCTCATTCAAGAGTCGCGCGAGCTGGGCAGCATCCAGCGTGCCCTCACCCATCGCGCACGCCTGCTGAGGGGACCCTACGCCTTAGGTTGTGTGAGCCCCTACCCCGTCCGTATCTCGGGGGACTAGTGCACCGGGTTGCCCTTGACTTCCCTAATCGGCAGGCTTCTGCGTGGAGGCGCATGCGGTCTCTACCCAGGATCGCGGCCACCGTCGCCCTCGACCACCTGCGTTGCAGGGGTATCCGAAGCCTTATGCGCCGGGCAGCAGCCTCTACTTTGGGTCATTAAGTAGATCACTACCGGCCTATTTAGCTGACGGGCAGGTCCCTCCTGTTCCAGCAGCTCGGCCCTACCAAATTTCACCACAATGTGGTGGTGCCCTTAAGGTGTCCTCAGGTGCACTCCGTAAGCGAGCACCATTCGTAAGTCATTGTCTGTCGGTGGAAACCTCACCCAAGGCTTGCACAGAATCGCTCCACAATTCAGCGGTATCCGGGAGCAGGGCAATCCGTGCGTGCACGGTTCGGATCTAAGCGCCATGGCCAGCGCTCAACGGAACTCGATACCGATTATAATGGTCATGGGGCTAGGTTGAGCGGACCTACACCCGGGAGCGGTTCCACGCAAAGAAGATGTTTTGCTTAAGTTGAGCCGCGGGCTTTATACAAGGAAAAGACCCAATCACGGGCCCTGATTGCGCCGTCTACTTGGCGCGTATCCTATGGCCTGTGATTCTAGTTACTATGCTTTCCCGAGATCGGCGGTTAGGTCATGGGTCGTGACAAATACCCAATGTTGCCAGTAAGCTTAGGAATGCCGAACACAACCTCACTTATCGTTCGGTAAAGGGCAATTGAATATCCACTTTTATTCTCACTTGCGGTCCCATTGTTGCCAGTAATCCTAGGAATGCTGAACATAACCTCACTTATGGTTAGTTATGGGGCAAATGGATATCCACTTATATTCTCACTTGCGGTCCAATTGTTGCCAGTAAGCCTAGGAATGCCGAACACAACCTCACTTATGGTTCGTTGTAGGGCAATTGGATATCCACTTATATTCTCACTTGCGGTTCGCTGAATGGTAATTGGAAATCCACTAACACAAGAACACCCCATGATATATAGGAACATGAAAGCCTCATCCTTCAAGGTCGCATATTAATCATGCATATGCAAGTCTCTTAAGGTGAAGACTTTATGCTAAAAAAAGAGATGAGAACTCCCATCAACCCCGAGGCAAAGGGAAACAACCCTCATGAGGGCACCAAGGCCAATGGGGACTAGCCCCCACCAATTGATCGCCCATTACCAAAATCTCGTAACCAATGGTTGGATATCTAATTAAGATATTCAGGAAAAAATATCCTTAATGCAAACTATCATGACACACTAAAGATGCAAATCCTTAAGTTATTAGATTCCATAATAACGGCCTAACATGTCCATATCGTGATCCGTTCCTAGTCCTTCTCTCCACACAATCTTTATTGCTTATTAAAATACTTATTAACATCAACCACCGTACACAATACAAAATAGGTACCTACCTATAGGAAACACTTGCTGGATGTATTCTATTCATGGGGATATTTGCTAGAATGGCCATAGGGAGCCACATGAACAAAGCTTGTACAGATGGTATGTACGCCTTTATAACTATACATATGTATATGTAGGCCCCGAGAATGGTAGAGTGGAAAGGTCTTTAAAGCGTGGCTGTCCAGCAAACCCTAGTCTAAACTCGGTTGTCCCGAGCTCGTCCAGCGGCCCGCAATGGCGAAGATCAAGGTGCACGAGCTACGGGGCAAGAGCAAGGCGGAGCTGCTGACCCAGCTGAAGGAGCTGAAGGCAGAGCTTGCGTTGTTGCGAGTCGCCAAGGTCACAGGAGGCGCTCCCAACAAGCTGAGCAAGATCAAGGTTGTGCGATTGTCTATTGCGCAGGTCCTCACCGTCATCTCACAGACGCAGAAGGCGGCTCTGCGGAAGGCCTTCGCCAAGAGCAAGCGCTTGCCGCTGGACCTGCGGCCGAAGAAGACGCGGGCCATCAGGCGGCGGCTTACAAAGCATCAGGCGGCGGCCAAGACAGAAAAGCAGAAGAAGAAGGAAGCGTATTTCCCCCCTCGCAAGTATGCAGTCAAGGCTTAGGGGCGTCACTTTAGCTGCCGTGCGTTATATGTGCTGCCTTTGATGTCTTCACACATCCGGGAGTGAGTCGGAGCCAATTGACTCGGTTGGGCCTGAGGAGAGTGTAGGTAGATGGCCTAGCTGACTGATGGAGAAACATTTCTTTTGTCATCTGTGTCATTGAGAAGGTCAGGCTTGGAGAATTTGACCTTCGCGACGTTCTCGATTTTGCTCACTCTTTGCTACATGTTGTGAACTCGTCCCATGGCGTCTGCTTTGAGGCCATGCCCTTGCCTCGAGCTGGGCACGAATGATTTCCCCTAGTAAACTTGGCCGCGTGAGGACTGTGTACACGGATACAGAGGTGCTTCCTTGGCCGTGTCCCATTGCCTCTGTAAGGTACACTTTCTCCTCTTCCCTTCCATACACGGGAGACCATCAAAGCTCAGAGTGAACGTATGGAAACCATCAAAGCTCAGAGTGAAGGGCAAAACTGGCCTACGGTGTACCGATTTCTCTGTTGTGAAATAATCTCTAGACACAGAGTCCCGCCATGAACTATATGTACCGAATGCACGCTATCTCAATCGTGTGCGATAAAAGCTATATTTGTCAGAAATGGGATTCGAACCCATGCCCTTCCGGACCAGTACCTGAAACTGGCGCCTTAGACCAACTCGGCCATCCTGACATGGACGTCAAGAACCGTGTTTTTGTTACAACGTATACATAAGACGGGCAATTTCACGTTACCGAAAGACGTTGGCGGGTCCGCAGTTGGCTTCATCGAGTGCAGACGCGCGCATTGGGCTTGAATGGACTAGGTGAATCAAGCTACTCATCATTCATTCCTTACAGCCTTCTCTCTCCTAGCTTGGTGTTCACTCTGCAATTTCAAAAACTCCCGCCTGTAGAATTTCCTAGTTCGAAAGGCCAGGATACTAGAGGCTACGCCGCCTACAAGGCACATTACAGCCATTATGACAAATGACAGCCGAAAACACTCGGGACCATCGCATGATGAAGCTTCAGAGAATAAAACCCCTTCAGAGGAAATACTACTACTTCCGACATGGGTTCCAAGGTGCTGCTTCCGTGCCTCGGCATCATAAAAATAACCAGCAACCCTAACCGAGAAAATGTATGCACCCAACGGGCTGGCAATGGCTATGGTGTTGAAGAGAGTACCAAAATTCGTCAAGCCGAAAATGTCTGACGTAATCAATGGCATCAAAGCCCACTGAGCTCCATAGCACAAACCAATAACGACGGAGCCCACATAAAGGCAACCACGGATGCCTGAGGCTATCACAAAGTGCCCTAAGCTCATTGCAACCAATGTGATGACAACGAAGACGGGCCTCGCCACTCCTTTGGACTTCAAACAACGGTCAGAAATAAATCCAGCCCCAGCACGCCCCAGAAAATTCCAAATGCTCAGGAGAGCAACAAATGTTTCAATTTGACCTTGCTTGTAACCAAGAGAAGCGCCAATCTGCCCAAGGTTGTCTATAGCAGTGAGCCCTGACCCCATTGCACATGCCATGCAGAGAAACAGCAGCCAGAAATTCAGTTCTGTCAAGGCCTGCAGGATAGAAAAATCCTCTGTGACGGCAGTTCTACCATTTAAGGGTTGATGAGTATGTCCACTGCTGGCAGCATCATCGACCGACGCTTTGGAAATGGACGCAACCCTGTCTGCATCGTCAGACCCTGTATCGTGTCCACGAAACCCTGGGTTACGCTGGCATTGCAGGTCTGAGGTCTCAACAACACCCTTCACACACTCATTTATGATGCCAGATGACTGATCAATGATGCCATCTTCCAACAATGGTTGCGCAGCTGCAACATGGATGCCGCTTTTCTTCACTCCATCACATTCGGATCTGATGACTACAGCTAAAGGGAGAAGAAGAATGACGACCACACCCAGAAGAACGAACCAGTAGCTTGTGGAATTGGTCAGAGTGCCTGCATTCTGCAAGATACTCACCACCACCAGGTAGACAGCCAAAGCTAGTGCAATCCAGAAAACCACATTAAAGGTTTTCTCCTCGTTGTCCTCAGAAGGGCCTGAAATAGGTCGAATTCTAGCTGCTGCCAGCAGAGCTATCACAGCTGGTAAGAAAGCAATCATCAAGATGAACGAGCTTGGTTGCTGGCCATACAAAGCATGGTATATCTGTGTAAGAATCGCTCCACTGAGGCCCAAATACCCCTGCACAAACAGGACAGAATATTAGAACATCACGAAGGGCGGGAAGACTTCTAGTCAACGTGGCTTTCCCCTTCCTATCTCACCTTCTGTAACCCGATCACGTTTCCTCGTCGGGACGGAAAGGTCTCCACACCCGTCACAATAACGGCCGTGTTAAAAAATGTTTGCGCGTTAGTAGCAACGCATATGAAAATACACATAAGCCACAGCGGAGGAGATGCAATCCGGTGAGTGACAGCAAGCCACACGGCAAAGTAACCAAAAAAGCTCTGAAATGCTCCGATCAGCAAGATAGTCCAGACTGGAACATAGTTGAAAAGAAATCCCGCATGACTTCCCACGTTCGCTCCGATGTCTTTGAAGAACCCTAGAAGGTCCAAGGTCTGCTGATCATAATTCAGGGAAGACTTGATGGCAGAAGAATAGGAACCAAACACGTACGAGGCCCCGGACACACTTTGCAGCCAAATGCCTACAACAAACATAAACCATCTGCCGTCCCATACAGACTTCATCACCTGCCTAGCCATCGAATTCCCTCTGCTCGCCCGATCCATAGCCTTACAATGATAGCCAGAACTACCAAAATGCCAGCCTTCCACAGCAGCACGAATGTGTGCATCTACCATATGCGAGACTGAGCAAACTCATTTTGCTCACCATCAGCCAGATCTGGCCCTGAAACAGAGATCCCCTCCGACGCAGTCACCAAGCTTCCAAGCTGTAGACCTGGAAGCATGTAGAAATGAGGCCAGAAACAGCGATGTGCAGTGTGCAGTCTCTTCTCTTGTTCCACACAAGAAGAAATCCAGTGGCGGCAAAAGAGCGCAGAAGCGATCTAGAGCTGATATCTTCTCCTTAATCTGTCTTAGCGATATCAAACATTGGCTCGGAGCACGCTGCTCAGGAGCAATGTGCTGCTGAGGCCACGTGGAGTCCAAAGCTGGACGACGCGCTGGCCGCACCTCCGTCTCCAGCTATAGCATTGTGTAAAAAAGTCTGAAAGGAGTTTTGCGCATTTTTATATTAATACGGTAACTGCAGTTCCGGTAGAGGGCAAGTGCGGTTAACGCGTATGGTCCAAGTACATATGCAATACAGTCAACAAGTGGCCAGCAGGGAAGGCGTCAGGACCGTGGGACACCGGCCTGTCGCCTGAATCCATGAATCGTATCGAGCTTTGAATCGTGGATGGAAACGACCGCCGATCGAGATCATATGTGTGCAGTGAGCCTGGTGTGTGGCTTGAGATTTGTGGAGAACGAAGGATGTTGCCAAAAGCTCTCACAGCGCCTCATCATCTGGTGAAAGCTCTGCAGAACATTCACGAAGGAGTTTGATATAGTAGCGGATGAATGTGGGCAGAGTGGGGTTGATCCAGGTTGGTGGCGGCGGATTGGGGATTTTTTATCCCAGGCGTGAAGCGGCAGCGGATTGGAAGGCGTGTTTTGAGTAGATGAGTGGGTTGTGGGTAGTACATGCTCCTGTCGGGACAGCTATGATCACGGCGGCTGTTCCCATGTGGCAGCTTGTCACCACCGTGGCTCTGCTGGCGGCGGTGGTTTTATGCAGGAGGATGAAGATGACAAGCCTGCTGCGAGGGGCCACCCAGCCTGGTGTTTCGAAGTGGGTGGAGAGGGGTGTGCCATTCTTGCTGCGTTTACAGTTGACGCGGAGTCCGTTTCTGGATTCCTTGTTCTCCGGGCTGTCGACTGTTGTTTCCGTGGAGTTCTACCAAGCGTTCCTGCCGCTGCTTTTCTGGGTAGAATTTGGACTCTGAGTTGTGGTGATTTAGGTTTAGTGTGCGTGTGTGTGCCTTTGGTTTGTGCTGATCATCAGGTGGGATGGGTGACAGTCTGGGCATGGCAGATTGGGTAGGCAGATGACTCTGCTCATGGCAGCGTGCATGTATGTGGGCAACTTTATGAAGGATGTGGTGAGCGCTCCAAGACCCCCTTCCCCACCTGTGAGAAGATATGTGACGTCTCATGCTGAGAAGGACGCTGCAATGGAGTATGGGCTGCCTTCGTCTCATACCATGAATACTTTGTGCCTGTCGGTTTATCTTTTGCATAGTCTGGGGGGAACAGAGTCGCCCTGGTTCGGGACCATCCTGGCACTGCTTCTGCCCATCGTGGTGATGGTTATCTACGGCAGACTGTATCTGGGAATGCATACACCGGTTGATGTCATTGCAGGAGCTGCTGTAGGAGTTGTGCTGCTTCTTACCTGGATGTCTGTGGACCAAGCGCTCGATGAGTTCATCACTGGAGGCCAGAACGGTGAGTTCTGGATGATGTGGGCTGTTTTCTGGAGGGCCTATCAGGCCATTGTAAATGATGTTTGTGTCACCGTACTAAAACAAGTTGTTTGTTGCATCGCTGCAGTCCTACCCTTCTGGGCCGCACTGTCTGTGCTGCTGCTGTTTGCATATCCCACTCCTGAGCTGCGGACACCCAGTTTTGAGTTCCACACAGCCTTCAATGGTGTGGTCTTGGGAGTTGTATGGGGCTCACATCGGGCCTTTGCCTACACTGGTGGCGATTCTGTTGCCATACCCCTGCACACATGGGCTGGTTTCATGGTCCTTACGAGGAGGTCTCTGTTGGGCTTGCCTGTCATACTGACAGTCAAAGGGATCATGAAGGCATTTGCCATCCGGTTGCTGCCACTCTTATCACAAACTGTCGGACTGCCCATTCATTCTTCCTCTTATGTTCCCCTTCTGCACTCTAAGCAGGTTGCCGCAACTGTTGAGAAGGAGCAGAACACTGTGGTTACTACTTCGCCGGCCAGTGCCCTGGAATCAGGCCGCAAGAGCAGATTATTCCTGGGTCAAGAGATTGAGCCACTTGATGTGGACACGGGTGTAAGGTTGTTGCAATATGCAGGGGTTGGCTGGTCGGTAATCGAGGTGGTTCCCTTTTTCTTCAGGACTCTGAACCTGTGAAACGGGCCAAGCCTCAGGAATGCCGCCTCAAGCTGAGATCCTCCCATTTTTTGCTACGTTGGGTGGTGGAATAGACTTTTTAGGCATCGTTGGTGATTACCCTGGGGGCAATCGAAAGAGCCAGTGATAAGGCTGATATGAAACAAGCAAGGTCGAGGCATCGGGAGACATTGATTGTTTCTGTTCCTTCATCAAGTGTGAAGCCGCCTATGAGGTTCAAAGTGAGCGCTTTGCTTTCAAGGAGTTCACATTTCATGGAAGCAAGGTAAGGGGCCTTGGCCTGTAGTTTCTGGACATAGCAAATGTCTTTTTTGCTGTGTACAGAGATGGCTAGGCTGGGACGTCGGCCAGCCACTAACACACACCGGCAAACGTGCAGGTGCTTGTTTTGTGATTAAGAATTGCGTACACTGGGCTGGAACATTTCAGATACATCGTTTGGAAGGCTAGCTATCCCAAGATTTTGTAATGTACTTAGGTTGCCGATGACACATGTGAGTCGGAAATTGCTTTGTCGATTTACACCAGTTGCCGGAACTAGAATAATAAAGCAAGATCAGTACTGGAATGATCTCTGGGCTGGAGCTTTGCAATTCACCAAAATGCTTGTCTCGTTCCCAAAATGTAAGACCATGTCCTCAACCAAACTCCCCTAGTTTACCAACTTATTACTTGAACGGCAGCGTAAACAACTATTATCAGGCTGTTGCTTACACCGTAGTAGTGGTATGGAGAATGCATCTCACCTGGAAAATGGAACTCCCAAGGCTGTCGCCAACGCCGGCACCGAAACTCGGATGCAGAAAGTTGCATGAGCAACTAAGCACACCCTGGGCATCGGAGACAATACACATATATCGGAAGTGCAAGCTTGCACGCATGTCCATCCAGCTCCCAGCTCCAGCTGCACCTCTCACACAGGAGGCAAGTACGTCTTGCCTGCGACGCGGTGCGATCCACAACCTTCTTCTACAACACGTGAAAGAATAGAATCCAAAAGAGCCGAATCGGGGCTACAAGGTGTTCCAGGGCTTCTCATCAGCTATGGCAACCACCATCCCCTCCAGCTCCGGCGTGAGCACAAGCTGGCATCCCAAACGCGCGTGCCTGTCCACCTGTCCCCCGCCGTTTGACGCCTTCAACACGTCCAACTCCGCCGGAGATCGGGGCGGCAACCGCTGCAGCCACTCGTTGGCCACCGTCACCTCGCACTGGCCACTGCAGGCGGTGATGTCCTCCAAGGGATGCATCTGCGGATGCACCAGCCTGTTGTTCACCAGCGTCTTGAGCACGGTGTGGCCCGTGAGCCCCTGCACCGCGTGCCGCGACCCGTCCTCGTCGACCACCGTCAGCCGCAGCGTCCGATCCGCCACCTTGCACGACTCGCTCCGACTCCGGCTGCTGGAGCCGGCCAGCGCCGAGCTCCCCATCCACCGCGCCTGCTGCTGCAGCGGCGCCACATGCCGCCGCAACCTCGTCACCACCGTCATCGCCATCGCCAGACCTCTCCTCCTTCTTCCTCTTCTCCCTCTCGTCTCCCACTCCCTCCCGGCTCCGCTCGCCACACCGCAAGCCTCTCCGTCTCTTCCTCTTCCTCCTCCTCCTCCTCCTCTCCACCCTTCCCTCCGTCGTCCCACCGCCCCAAACCCTAATCCGAAACCCCGTTCCACTCCGTCCCGTTTGTCACGCCACCCCGTCCCGTTTCCTTGCTCCGCCTTGTTCCGTTCCGTTCCGTTCCGAAACAGTGGGAGCCGCCTAGTAGGGCTTGCAAGCTCGCGGAACCCGAAGCGTGTGAGTGGACTCTACGCGGCAGAAGCCGAAGCGGATCCACCGATTCCGTACTTCCCGGGGGGTCGTTTGAATGCGTGGGGAAACGACACGAGTCTGGATCGTGCATGGAGGATGCGGGCCCACCGCCACTGCGTCCACCCGGCTACTCTGGTTGCCACGTATCCTTCCACACGCTCTGACGGTCGACACGAAGTCGCTCACAAATCACAGATAATATTTAAATAGGTATACATTTTGGTGTTCAATGACCCAGTCCAGTCCGTGAACATCAACTTTTTACCATCCTGGTTTTTGGTTGTTGGTTGTTGGTTGTTGGTTTTCTTGGACTCTCTTCTTACACAATGCTTTGGAATAGCTTAGCCCAAATGGCATATTTATAGGAACGTTGTTGGTTGTTAAGGGGTGCCCAGAGGGAGTTAGAGGGAGTGGATGCCCTTGGTGCTAAGTAGTTTGGGCACACCATGTATAAGTCGTCAAGTATCAAAGTTCCATGAACTATAATAGAGTTTGTTTTTCTTCATCCTTCTCCCTAGCAAGAGAAGATCACTCTTCATGCATGATGATGGTTTGTGGATGAGAGGACCTTCCTAGGACTATTAATATAAATTTTATTAGATTAAAATAGAAATAAATAAAACTTAAAAACAGAAGGACTATGTATATAAGCAGCAGGAGGAGCTACGTTGGCTACGTTAGCTACATATGGATGAGGGGATAGGAATGGTGAAAGGGGTGCGATAAAAAAAGAAGAAAGCCGGCCAGAAGTAAAAGCATGCTTGTATATAATATATAATTAAGAGCGCTTCTGGGAGGAGTATGTAGAGAGACCGGTTATTGATAAAGGCTGCAGGACTTTGATTTATCACAGGGTTTTGTGTGAGGAGAGGAGAGGAGACGAGGGGAGACGAGACGAGAGG
The DNA here is from genome assembly GCA_010909165.1 of Anthoceros angustus. Taxonomy (NCBI): domain Eukaryota; kingdom Viridiplantae; phylum Streptophyta; class Anthocerotopsida; order Anthocerotales; family Anthocerotaceae; genus Anthoceros; species Anthoceros angustus. The sequence continues at coordinate 619,557 of MU008175.1, forward strand.
AAGGCGCCTGTCTCCAGGCCAGGCCGTGGCTCCTGCTGAATCCCTGGTGCGACAGCGGATACATGCGAAATCGGGCTCCACAGCGGGCCGGTAGTGCGATCGGGCCGTACCAGGAGTTTGGATGGCCCGCAGGCCAAGAAAGCGGCCGGTGACCCAGCGCGATGATTCCAGTGACGAGGAGGAGGCTGCGCTTGCGCATCTGCAGGCCCGGTATGTACCGCATCCGTCTCCGCCCGCTGTGAAGGACGAGGAGCGGGAACGGCCTGTGCGGGTCTACGCCGATGGCATCTACGATCTCTTCCATTTCGGGCACGCGCGCTCTCTGGAGCAAGCTAAGAAGCTGTGAGTTCTGAAGTTGTGGCTGGGGATGTGAGGGGAGGGATGGGGAGAGTGTGTTTTTTGTGTTATGGTGCGGGGAGTGGGAACGGCGGAATTTTTGTAGGATTTGTGGTTCTGCGTTTCTTGTTTTGTTGTGGAATGTGTTGGTTGTGGTTTGGTAACCAGAGCTCTGGATTTGCAGGTTTCCGAACACCTACTTGTTGGTGGGATGTTGTAGTGATGCCCTCACAAATAAATATAAAGGCAAGACAGTGATGACCGAGGCGGAGCGCTACGAATCGCTGCGACATTGCAAGTGAGCTGCAGACTCCTTGGATCTCTCGTCTTTATGGAGTTCGGTGTTCGCTTCACTGTCATGGACCTGTTTTAGTACTTGTTATCAATTCAGTCAGGTGCTAGAAAGGGACTGTCGATGCTGTGCCTTTTTGTGGTCTGGGGAAGGCACAGGGTCCTTGGTCCTGCATTGTTGTGTGTGGGGGGCTTTTTGGCTCAGGTTTGTGGAATCAGTGGTGTTGGAGCCCTTCCCGTCGTTGTTCTCTGAGGTTGACGAACTGTCTTTGGCCCTTGGCAGATGGGTTGACGAAGTAGTGCCTGATGCTCCCTGGGTGATCAATCAGGAATTTCTGGATAAACATCGAATCGATTATGTTGCACATGACGCCCTCCCGTATGTTTCGCAAGCCTCTGTCGTCTTATGCACCAGGAGCCTTGTTGTACTGCGTGGCTTTATTCAGTCGAGATTTGTCTGACAGAAAACGCTCTGTTGTATTGCAGGTATGCTGACACCAGTGGCGCCGGCAAGGATGTATATGAATTTGTGAGTATTTGTGATGCTTGAGATTTTTGGAGCTTTCGTTCAGCATGTTTTCAGTGCTTTGTGTCTGTCGCACGAACTAACTCTTCTTGCAGGTGAAAGCTGCAGGGAGGTTCAGAGAGACAAAGAGGACTGATGGTATCTCTACCTCAGATCTCATTATGAGGATTGTCAAGGACTACAATGAGTATGTCATGCGCAACTTGGCTCGTGGATATACGAGAAAGGAGTTGGGAGTCAGCTATGTGAAGGTCAGCCGCCTGCATCTATACCTTTTGGCCGTCTTCTGGGCGTCTAGTAGCCTGTCCAATTGATGGTAACATCATGGCCTATACCTCAGATTTGGCCCTTTTTGATACATGGGTTTTCTTTGTCTCTCAGGAGAAGCAGTTGAGAGTGAACATGGGAATCACCAAGCTGCGACAAAAAGTGAAGGAGCAACAAGAACGGGTTGGCCGGAAGGTTTCCCTTTTCGTTCCCACTGCATATTGGTGTCGTCTAGGACATAGTTCTATATGCAAGGTTTGCACGTAGACAGAACTCGTTGAACATCACTACTTCGGCGTGTTTGCTGGCTTACTTACGGCTTTGGTCTGAAAATGCCTTGATGTAAACCGTTTTTCGTTTCTGTCGTGGGTGCAGCTCAAGACTGTGGCTAAAACGGCAGGTGAGCACCATGGGGAGTGGGTAGAAAACGCAGATCGCTGGGTCATTGGCTTTTTGGAGAAGTTTGAGCAAGGCTTTCATCTAATGGTAAATCACCTCATGAAGCGTGTTGCTGTGCTTGCTCAGAGGTGCGTTTGAAGAAGCGTGTGGTTTGTGGAGCAGCATCTGATGGGGGTCATCAGGGAGACATTGGTGGAAGCTGATGGCTATTTTTGCTTGCTTGTACCGCGTGCAGGAAAATGCAATCAAGACTCAAATTCAGAAGGGCTTGATGAGGCCTGAAACAAAGAACAGGGGTAGCTCCAGAAACAAGCTTCTTCCAAACTCAGGACATGTGAAAGGAAGCGAGAGCTCCTTGCACGGCTCCAAACGAGGTGTCATGGCAGCTCTCTAACTCCTTGAATGACCTTGTTTCAGGAGGTGAGACACCTTGCATAACGTCCCTGAGTTAGTTGCCACTGAGATGTCACTGTTAAGGTGTATGCGTATGCCATTTTTTCCTCCTTGATTCAATAAAGACCCCGTAACCTGTCCAAGATACGTTTACTTGCTACCAGCTCCCAATGCAGATTAGGCTTGAGAATGTGGAGAGGCTTTAGTTTAGACTTAGGGTTGCTCGTCGGGGGGCTTGTCCATTCCACTCCGAAGGGCCAGGCCTCCCCATGGAATTTACCCTCTCTCGCCTTAGCCTACTACGAATGTTTGTGAACGCGTACCTCGTCACTTTTCGTAGGCAATGGTAATTCCGGATGATAACACGCTCCGAATCATGATTCGCTGTAGATGACTCGGCTTCTCGAAGCTTTTGGTACTACGTGGAACCATGGAGGAAAACCCAAGATACAACAACACCGGTCGAGCTCGGCTTCCACCAGAGTCGAATCCTCGGGACTCATGAGGACACGGGATTCTCTGCCCTCTTTCGGTCTAGACCGTAAAGAACTTTCAGTTTCGTGAGGTGGTTGTCTGGGTGTAGAGAGGTGATTCGGGCAACGTAGCTTGGAGGTTGGATGGGTAGAACAACAGGCTGACACTAGTGTAGTGGCTCGCTCACTGCAGGCTGGATCCACTTGTATCTATGCCGAGCCTGGGTTGCGCCGTTAGCTTAGCAGGATATGGATCCAAGGTGACCGCACAGGCAGCAAGTGGAGTGGAGTAGGATGACCCTCCATAGACCGAAAACCTGGAAACCTCACACAGGAACTGACAAGACTTTACACATCAATTTGCAAGCTTAGGAGAAACATGCTTGTCAGGTAAAAACTCTGGCAGACCCAAGGAGGGAAATCAGTAGAGAAACCTCTGGAGCCGTTCTGCATTAAGTCCTCGTACAACCAAGACCTGGATGTCCCATCAGACCCTGCGAATCCCCGCGATCTCAACACTGTATGCCCCGAGAGACAGGTACAACGTCTCTCTCGAGGTGTACCACACCGGCTACTTGCTGTCCTATGGGATAGTTATATGTTGTTCTTATTTTTACCAAGTTGCAAATGATTGCTGGTGGTGTTTTGGTGCCACTTTAGCAAATATTGAACCGGTTGACTTATATATGACACGGAACCATACTTTTACGATCTCAAAATGAAACTTGAAATGAGCCGAAAACATATAAGGGTATTGTTGGTGCAAAGAGACACATGGGCTTGATGCATGGGAGGCTGAGATGAGGGCTACATCTGCTGCCCCTTCCTCCTCACATCTGGCTGCTCCCTGGAGCCTCCGCCCGAGTCTTGGCAGTGGTTGCGGGCGCAGTCTGATCATCTTTTGGCTCTTTATGACACGCGTCTCTTGGGACCCTGCCTTTTTCGGTGTCTCCCCATCGACTACAAGACGATGTCCGCTTGGCCTACAGGCTTCCCTTGGAGGGCCTCGAGCAAATCTCCCGAAATGACGCAGCCTGGACTTTGCTCCTTTTTCTTCCACGGTGATAACTTCGTCCTCCAGAGGTGGGAATTCAGGTCACAGGGAGGTTGCCTCCTAGCTCCGCCGTTTCCGGGCCGGGGACTGGCAGACTCTTCAAGAAGAGAGTGGCTGTGCTGCTCGATCGAGGTTAGAGTTGGCTAAGCTTGATCAGGTTCGTCAAGACCCCGTGAAGGCGCGTCTCAAAAGGTGCCTCCTGGCAGTGCAGTATCTTTGGGGTTGTCCAAGCCCTTGGCAGTGGCTCAAACATCCGAGGAGACTATTGCTGCTCTACGGGCCCTTCACCCGGCTCCAGATGTCCCATCTCACTGGATATCTTGGAGTTTCTTTCTAGAACTGTCTATGATCACCTCCGTGACTACTTCTCTCTTGAGGATCTTACTAGTGGTTTTTCGGAGCTCTTTATCCTGGCAGCGATTGTGGCGCGCAGTGAGACCCCCATCGGATTTCACATGTGTTTGGGACTAGCAGGCTTTTGGCTATAGAGAAGCCCACATCGGGGGTGCGCCCTATCGCCGTGGGAGAGGCATTCCTACGTCTTATTAGCCGCAGCATTGCCCTCCAGCTCAGGGACTAATTCCGGGCTCATCTTAGCCTCCATCAATTTGGCATCGCCACCCCGAGGGCTGCGAGACGGTGAGTTTTTGAGTCGAGGCGGTTCTCCGGCTATCCGGATTGACTTGCCCTTTTAGGTCGATGTTGAGAGCAGCTTTCAACATTGTATCCATAGCCATCTTTTAAGAGCTTAAAGACACGGCCGAGCAACCGGCAAGTCTTATTCCTTTGTTATTTGTTTCTATGGTTCCCCCTATATTATCAACGGCCCCTCGATGGAAGGGTCTCCGTGTGACTCCTGTGAGGAACCAAGCAAGGGGATCCCTTGGGGAGCTCTCTTTGCTATGCACGTTTGAGCCACATCAATTTGCAAGCTTAGGAGAAACATGCTTGTCAGGTAAAAACTCTGGCAGACCCAAGGAGGAAATCAGTAGAGAAACCTCTGGAGCCGTTCTGCATTAAGTCCTCGTACAACCAAGACCTGGATGTCCCATCAGACCCTGCAGAATCCCGCGATCTCAACACTGTATGCCCCGAGAGACAGGTACAACGTCTCTCTCGAGGTGTACCACACCGGCTACTTGCTGTCCTATGGGATAGTTATATGTTGTTCTTATTTTACCAAGTTGCAAATGATTGCTGGTGGTGTTTTGGTGCCACTTTAGCAAATATTGAACCGGTTGACTTATATATGACACGGAACCATACTTTTACGATCTCAAAATGAAACTTGAAATGAGCCGAAAACATATAAGGGTATTGTTGGTGCAAAGAGACACATGGGCTTGATGCATGGGAGGCTGAGATGAGGGCTACATCTGCTGCCCCTTCCTCCTCACATCAGCTGCTCCACAGGAGCCTCCTTGAGTCTTGGCAGTGGTTGCGGGCGCAGTCTGATCATCTTTTGGCTCTTTATGACCGCAGCGTCTCTTGGGACCACGCTTTCGGTGTCTCCCCATCGACTACAAGGCGATGTCGCAGCCTCTGAGGCTTCCCTTGGAGGCCTCGCAAATCTCGAAATGGCCTGGACTTTGCTCCTTTTTCTTCCACGGTGATAACCCGTCCTCAGGTGGGAATTCAGTCACGGGAGGTTGCCTCCTAGCTCCATGGTTTACGGGGGCAGACTCTTCAAGAAGAGAGTGGCTGTGCTGCTCGATCGAGGTTAGAGTTGGCTAAGCTTGATCAGGTTCGTCAAGACCCCGTGAAGGCGCGTCTCAAAAGGTGCCTCGCTGGTCGCCTTGTAGTATCTTGTCCGAGCCCTTCCGCCGGAGCCGGTGGCTCCAAACATCCGAGGAGACTATTGCTGCTCTACGGGCCCTTCACCCGGCTCCAGATGTCCCATCTCCTTTGGATATCTTGGAGTTTCTTTCTAGAAGCCTATGATCACCTCGTGACTACTTCTCTCTTGAGGATCTTACTAGTGGTTTTTCGGAGCTCTTTATCCTGGCAGCGATTGTGGCGCGCAGTGAGACCCCCATCGGATTTCACATGTGTTTGGGACTAGCAGGCTTTTGGCTATAGAGAAGCCCACATCGAGTCGCCCTATCGCCGTGGGAGAGGCATTCCTCGTCTTATTAGCGCATTGCCCTCCAGCTCAGGGACTAATTCCGGGCTCATCTTAGCCTCCATCAATTTGGCATCGCCACCCCGAGGGCTGCGAGACGGTGAGTTTTTGAGTCGAGGCGGTTCTCCAGCTACATCCGGATTGACTTGCCCTTTTAGGTCGATGTTGAGAACGCTTTCAACATTGTATCCATAGCAGCCATCTTTTAAGAGCTTAAAGACACGGCCGAGCAACTGGCAAGTCTTATTCCTTTTGTTCGCTGTTTCTATGGTTCCCCGGCCTATATTATCAGCACGGCCCCTCAGTGGAGAGGGTCTCCGTGCTTGACTCCGCAACAGGAACCAAGCAAGGGGATCCCTTGGGGGAGCTCTCTTTGCTATGGCACGTTTCAGAGCCCTGTCAATAACTGCCTCCCGTTGTGGGAGTGCCTCTTTCTGTCGGTGGCTGACGACACCCATATCCTTGCGCCGGTGGATAAAGTCAAAGATGCTTTCGACCTCTTCTCCTTGGAGCTCTCCCACCTTGGCTTGAAGTTCAAAATCTTGAAGTGCAAGGTATGGTCCTCATTCGATATTACGCCCCCTCTTCATTATTCCGAGGGTGATATTGATTCTCCACAGGGGCCGCGGGTCCTTGGAGTCCCGGTCGGGCCCCTAGGCTTTATACGGGAATTTGTGGATGTTGCTTTGAAAGATGATAACATGGTAATTTTTGAAGGGGGTGAATAATCTCGAAGGGGGTTTTCCGCAAATAATCTCCGAAGGGGGTTTTTGATGGGCCTTAAAACAGCGTTTTGAAGGCATTCGCAAATTCAAAAAGGGTGTTACCCAGTAAAGTTACTACTTTCCATTCAGCAATGTTTGTGTCGAATGGTGGTCGCAAACTTCGAACCTAGGGGAATAATGCAAAGTAAGGCGGTGAGGAAGGCCGTTCCTGCCGGGAAGGGACGACTGTAAACTCAGTTTTGGGAGGAAAATGTGGTTTTGTTATGATACCACAAAAGCCACGGACAGGGTATTTCCCTACCACAGTAACATCACCAACCAGACTTACAACATTAACTCGGGACCGGGAAAATTAGATTTCACTCATCCCAGTTCAATCCTTCATCATCACTTGGTCCACTTCTCCATTGTCATCACTATCGTCGGCACTTTGACTGCAAGTTGTATGAAGCCACGCAACTCCTGAGCTTATCCCTTATCGCTTTTGTCCACCGCATCAGATGTTTTGGAGGAGTACCCTCTACACTCGACCGACCACATGCTGGCTCGATTTCAGCCGGCATTTGCTTCTAAGGTTAGCCTTCATTCCAAGGTTGCTTCTAAGGTTAGCCTTCATTCCAAGGTTGCTTCTAAGGTTAGCCTTCATTCCAAGGTTGCTTCTAAGGTTAGCCTACTGAATTTTCGATGGATGTGCCATGTATAGGGGGTGCGTGGAAGGGAAGGCCACAATGGGCACGCGGAGGGAGGCGGCCGGCCGGCGCCCTCCTCCGCGCCACCCGTCGGGCATACGGCTAGTGGTGCGGGGAGGCGCCGGCCGGCGCCCTCCCTCCGCGCCACCCGTCGGTTTACGGTGGTGCGGAGGGATGGCACCGCCGCGGCGCCCTCCACGCGCCACCCGTCGGTGGGCCTCCAGGCTCCACGCGCCACCCATCGGTGGGCCTACGGGTGGTGCGCGGAGGCGGCCGGCCGGCGGCGCCCTCGCTAGGTGCGTACCACCCGTTTGCCCACCCTAGGTGGTTGGCGTGGAGGGCGCCGGCCGGCGCCCTCCACGCGCCACCCGTCGCGCCCTCCTCCACGCGCCACCCGTCGCGCCCTCCTCCGCGCCACCGTCGGTGGGCCTACGGGTGGTGCGCGGAGGCGGCGCCCTCCTCCGCGCCACCCGTCGGTGGGCCTACGGGTGGTGCGGGGAGGCGCCGGCCGGCGCCCTCCTCCGCGCCACCGCGCCGGCCGGCCGGCGCCCTCCTCCGCGCCACCCGTCGCGCCCTCCTCCTCAGGCATCTTTAAGAAAATGAATATTTAGCGGCTCAAGAGATTTGTAACTTGGGACCGTTGGTCAAGTGTTTGGGACTAATGAATTGGTTATGTGTTCAAAACTTATATCCTCTTAATAAATCAACTTTGTTGATTTTAGTTCTGTGTTCAAAACTTATATCCTCTTAATAAATCAACTTTGTTGATTTTAAGGATGCTTGCATGGGCGCATGGGCAACTAACTTTGTTCATTCTAAGGACGCTGGCATTGCCTTAAAGCCCAAGTGGTTGCATTGAGTGCCAGAAGGTTGAAGACCACGACTGGCGACCTTTTGGATGAGGGTCAGCAGACCCTAGATGCTGTGTGGCAGTCGACACCGTCGGACGCCTTAAGGTCGACTAGGGACCTCTTACCCCCTCTAGCTAGGGAGGCCATGCCTTCTTTTTCCTCGTTTCTCGCAGACGGGCTTAAAGGGTTGCAGGTTTCTCTCCAGGAGAAGCATTATGGGCAGGTGCTCCAGGGTCTTCTTCTGGATTCATCTATTGCTCATCCCGTTGAAGCTCGCCTTCGCTCTAGCTCAGGGAAGGGTGTAGGTTCCTGGCTTCTGGCCCGCTCTTGCATCTAGACATTCCGAATTGCACCAGCTTCTTTTTCTACCGCGATGAGGTTTCGCTTGGGTCTAGTCCAACCACTAGCCTGTTCTCTTCCGGCTTGCTGCTGTAGGGCCTCCATCGACGACCCTGCAGCCCACTTAGCGCGTTGTCCAATGGGTGGACAGCGTAGTGCTATGCACGACTCCGTCCAAGATGTCATGTTCTCGATGGCCAAGGAGAGCGGTTTCTTTCCTTTCAAGGAGCGACAGTATACTCTACTCAATTGCGTCTCTATCAGAGCTGACCTTTCCTTGACGCGGGGAGACGAGGTCTCGGTTGCGGACGTGGTTGTCACTGACCCAACCAGAGATTCTGTTAGCGACCATGTCATCATCAACCCTCCAAGTTGGGCGGCAGAAGGGAGTGCAACTAAGAAAATTTACAAGTACATGTACCCATACAACAAGGTCACATTTTCATCCCCCTTGCCATTGAAACCCATGGGCCTTGGGTAAGGTTTTTTCTCGTTTCATCAAGGAGTGCGCAAGGGCCTACCACAACGACAGGGGCGGGGTTGGCCTCCCCCTTTCCAGTGTCATGGCAAGGCAACGGGTTTCCATTCTTGTTTGCAAAGGCGTTGGCCGCCATCTTGAGATCACGAGTCTTTGGAGGCCAGCATCGGCGCCACCAGTGCTAAGTAGGCTCTTCCCTATCTCGGACGACAACATCTTGGGGGCGGTAGGGGGTTACAGGATAGATTAGTTTACAGGATAGATTAGTGCGTGGGGGCGGTAGGGGGTTACAGGATAGATTAGTTTACAGGATAGATTAGTGCGTGGGGGCGGTAGGGGGTTACAGGATAGATTAGTTTACAGGATAGATTAGTGCGGGGGCACGCCCTCCCTGGCATGGTGCCCCATCGTGGGTTGTCCCCTTTCGCCTCGGGGTAGATGGGATTTCCCATCTCGTTCTTCTTAAGAAGTCTCCTCATTTCTCCAAACTTGAAATGGGACTTGCCATGCCGTTTGACTACATAAACTTGGTGTCCCGAAACACGAGCCTGGCCTGAAGGTGTTACATACCTTGGGGCTGAAGGTGATGCAAACAAAGTTATTTCACATTGATCTGAACTATGCTTGCTCGCCCGGCGCATGGATGGTGGATGGTGCTGGGCATCATACTTATTGTTGTAAGCTGTAACTATTGTGAGCCTGAGACCCAGCCTCCTGTGGGTTGGGAATCGTGTGAGAAGCCCTGTGAGTTCGGAATCGTGCGAGAAGCCCTTTGGCCGCTTTACAGTTAGAAGCCCCTGTTGGCCACTTTACTGTTACAAGCCTCTGTGAGCTTTTTCTGTTAGAAGCCCCTGTGGGCTTTTGCCGTTAGAAGCCCCCGTGGGCTTTTGCCGTTAGAAGCCCCCGTGGGCTTTTGATGTTAGAAGAGATAACGCCCCTTCCCAAATATCGTACCTCGCAGGTCCCTTCCAAAATGTCGTACCTCGCAGCGCCCTGGCCCCTTCCTGCTATAAAATGTGTGTAACATATTCATCACGCCGCACCATTAATGGTCCCCCAGAAAGACGCCAGGATTTTCCAGCCTGGCACCTAAATGGCTGACCTCTTCTACGGCGTACGAAAGAATCCAGATACTGTACCTCTGTTGGTCCGTTCGATTCGTCAGCAGAACCAAAAAATCTTGCAACCCAAAAATCTTGCTGGGAGCTAACCCAACGTTCCAGCAGGCACCAGGGTATTGATGTGAATGCCAAAACGTATGCAAATCAGGCTTGTTCAGGGTCTTGTGAGCTGCAGCTTGCAGCGTTCTTGCACAATCAGAAACCCACCGGGAGGCTCTATCAAGGAGGCAATTCGCGTGAAGCTTGTATGCAGACTGGTGAGCTGCACCTTGCAGCGTTCTTGCACAATCTGAAACCCACCGGGAGGCTCCACCAAGAAGACAATTCACCACACAGATTCGACTGAAACTGCAAACTTGTGTGGACGGTGAGCACTGCTCTGGAGCGGAAGGTGAGGATATCTCCGCTCCAGATGGTGCTCCGACCTAGCAGCGGTTTTCTTCAAGACTACCAAGACATCACCAGGTAACAAAACAAATTGTCACAGGCGCACAAACTGATGGAAATCTGTTAATTGCCCTGAATAGAGCCGCAAAGGGAGAGAGATGAACGTTCGAGTACAGAGGTGTAAATACAGAAAAACACGCCAAAATTCATAAGCTGAACAGAGGTGAAGGAGTACGTAAGGAGGCACACAATCTTAGCTATAGTACACTAATATGTATGTAAAGGCCGCATCTCCAGCTCAGTCCAGTCCTCCAGTCAAGGAGGGATGCAGCGGACTCTTAGGAGGTAGCTTACTGATGCGATTTCCAGACGCGTCATAGAGGATCAACCCGGAAAACGCCAGCGGCTCACACTTTTCTCCAAGCAAGATGTTCTTCTGCCAGAGGGAAGGGTGAGACAAATCCTCCTCGGAGTAGTCGTTGTAGTCATCCTCCTGCTCGGCCAAATAGCTCATCTCCGGGGCAACCCCGCCCGCGTACGGGTCACAGCCTTCTTTCTTCCCCGACCCGCGCTCAGAGCCGCGTCCGCTCCTTCCCACCCTCGAAAATCCGAAAAGGCGTTTGGCAAAAGACCGTCCCCCGGAACCAGCAGACGCGCTCGCGCTGCTGCTACTGCTGAAGGAGCTGGTGGAGCGGTGATCGCAGGAAGAAGGACTCCAAGGCACATCCGAAAGCTCCCCGGACGAGGAGTGGAACACATTGTTCCTATCCACACTCGGGGCCACACACTGCTGCATCCACTTTGACACGCTGAACCACCTCATCTTGCTGACAGCACTCAAACACCAAGATTTGTACAGTCACGATTCAACACCTCTCTCCAACATCCTTCAACTTCCCCTTCCGCTTGCAATTCGCTTCCTCTTCCCTTCCCCCTTCCCCTTCCACTTCCAGTCCAATCTCATCAAATTCCGCACTCCACTTCCTGCCTCCTTCCGAGCCCGCTCTTCCCGCACCTGGCCGCGTCCTAGACGAACGCGCTCGAGCTCCCACTAGTATCCCAGCGCGCCGCCTCAGAGCCCGGGACACTGCGCACTAATATCCGGGCGGCGTCGCTTTGAGGCCCCGCTGAGGGAGAGTGCGGCGAATGCGGTCGGGCCGAGCTCACATCACCTCTGCGCGTGCAGGGCGCAATTCCGCGCAAGCCCGCCACTTCTTTCCTTCCTCCAACCAAGCTTGACCACTTCCCTCCTCCGCTTCCGTCTGCCACCAATAACGCTTCCGCTTAATACCTCCTCAAATGCACCTACTTATTATGCCCGGGCCTTTCCCGATATTTTATTCTTTCCCCTCGCCAGGTCGCGACTCCTCGGAGCGCGAAATACCCATATCGTATGCAAATCTTGCGTAAATGCCGCTGGCCGTCTCATCACCGCCAAAGCTGTCGGCCTTCCGCGCGCTCCGGTTATCAATGCCTATTAGTAAATTTCTGATTAACGAATAAACAAGGTATGTGAAGAGGCAAGTGGAAGGATGGACAAGAAGGATTCACTCAAAAATTCCATCCTCTCACCACACGCTTGTATCGACAAAACCAATGCACATACATACATAATACAAGAGTACCGACTTTGACTGTCATGGGTGGCGCACTTGGGGGGGTGAATTCCAGTCAACCGGAAGCTACATGGAGGGATGGTCTTTTGCGGTGGCCTATGGAATTCTTCTTCTTCTGCTACTGGACTAGATGCGGAAAAGGAGCAGAAAGCAAGATTTCTTGTGCTGAGGTCTTTTTTAAAGGAGAAGGGGCCTGCTTGCAGCTTACGCATGTATGTAAGTGGAGGGTGGGGCCTGGTCCCGGAGCCCCACCATCCAGTTGCATGGCATCCTCATCGTCTCTCCGAGGTGGCCCACAAATGATGCGGGCAGGATACACATCTCCTCAAGGGAGACTTTTTCAGGCCGATTCTTTGCGATCTGCCTTGGCAGCCGGGAAACGACTTCGCGCTTTGGACAGTCGCGTTGCTGCGTTTTTATTAATGGTGTACAACCCACCAGACTAGTCCCAGATTCCTGCTCAGATGCCATCGTTGATCGTCCATGCTGAAATAACCCATCACCCAGATGGCGTGGGTTCCTGGTCCGGCGGCGTGTCCTCCTCTGAGCCCATGTCAGCTTTTGGGAATGGCATGACATGGATATGCCCTCTGCAACTAACGTCCAAGCTGGGTGCCTGGAATAGATGAGGGGGAAGATTAGGTCTGACATTGGGTTCATAATGCATGGCGGATCTGGCATGGTGAGCTTTGCTTCCAAGCTTTGACAGGGCAGCATGATTGGAATTCGGTCCTAATAGGAACAGTAAGAGGGTGGGAATCGCGAAGGTGTGAAATGTGAACTAGCTAAAGTGTCTGCCAATGACACTGTGACACAATACCGACAAATTTATGGGTGGCGGTGTACTGACTGGTCCGTCCCAAAGCTTTTTGCAGTGAATGTGTCAGCAACTCCGGGACAAAACAACATTCGGAACACTCCCGCAATCTACCGGCTTGCCATCTTTTCCAGGTAAAAGGAATGAGTAAAGTAGGCAGATTGTTGCTGTAGGACTCACCAGGAGTCGAGGGTCGGGGCCAAGTTCTCTGTATACACTCTACGTGGCGGTGTGAAGTTCACTACATCTGGACATATTGGAGGAAGGCAGTCGAGGCTAGGTTGGGGAGCCGTCATTGAAAGGCAGCTTTCTCACATCTGCAGTCGGTCGGTGTTGTCAACACATGACCCAGTTCGGTGTCGAGCTAAGTGAAGTGACGTGGCCTAGCGTTCTGCATACACGTCCACAGCAGTGTTCTTTTACTAGTGTAGCCTTTACTCCAATGGCTAAAACTGAACAACTCCTGCAAGGATTTTTTGTTCTCCATCCAAGCTTCACTGTTGGGGGTAAGCACCCCATCCCAACAGGTATTCACCCCAAGGCGGCTTGACTTATGAGGTCGTGTGAGAACTCACGCACGCATGTCCCAAGTTCTCGCTGGTATAAGGCCGCTGGATTGTTGGTTGTTCAACTTCAACTTCGTTGACAAAATATATCACACTTAAAAGAACTAGCTGGAGGGAGTTGGGTGACCTACCCAAGGGACAACCAAGGGTATTTACAATGATGGCCCTTTAGTGGGTTGTCCCCTTTTCGGTTTGAGGTTTTCCCATCTCTTCTTTTCAATAAAACTTTCATTCATTAAAAAAAACAAAGTTTACAATCATTGTTTAGTGACCAAAACTCTTCTTGGCCTTCTTCCTCCGGGTGCTTAGTTCAAGAGTTGTGAGCATATAGGGCAAGCTGAAGTTCCCACTCTTCTGGCTACTTAACCTTCTTCCAACATTATGAGCCTTATGAGCTGAAGGAAAAATTGAAGAAGGAGAAATTGCCTGCTTTTAAGGCTGCTCGTGCCTTAGAACAGGTGGCCTTTTTTCATGGTGATCAGTTGGTTCCTCGACCTCTTAGTGACCTTTTTGATTGATTATCTCGATTACCTTCTTGTTTACATCACACACTGTGACCATCCCTCTACAGTCCACCCCCCCTAATTGGGACTGGTTCGGAGTGCCTTTAGAGGTCCCATTAAGGGAGGTGTCCCGACTATATTTTCCCTATTTAATAATAATAAAAATAATTATAAAATTGAAAAAAAAATTCAAAAAAATACCGAAAAAGAGAAAAGTTTAAATTTTGATCGATAGATTTCACTAAAAATAATTTTTACCACTTCTCTATATAGTTGTTTGAAAGCTAGCACTTTCTCTAAGCAACATCAAAAAACCTCTAGCTATCATATAGGAAAAAGCTTAGTTTAAGAGTCTTCAATCACACCTAAAAGTATATTATGCTCTGAAATAATCGATTCCTTTTTCTTTCTTTTTTTTAATTTTTTTGTTAAAAAATAAAAAATCCTATTTAGGGAGGTGAAACTAACATGAATGTATATTTCAAAAGGTCTCAATTACTATTTAGGAAAAAGTTTTATTTATTACATTGTAAACTAAAGGGAGTAGGATGGGAGGTCCCATTTAGAGAGGAATCCCATTTATAGAGTCCCCAATTAGGGGGGCGGACTGTAGTTCAGACGTAAGTATATGCATTCAATTTTTCACCTCTTTGTATGCTGGATTGTCCCTTGATGGTGGTTCCATCCTTAGTAGACAGAAATTAAATTGTCAATGTTGTTGTTCTTGTAGTTTGGTGATGAGGATTTCTGAACGCGGGTGACCTGGGTTCCATCCCGGCAGCGGCGTACGCACGGGTCAGTAGTGGCGTTAAAATTTTCATTCTTACAACGAAACAGAGTAACTCTTTCTTGAGTCGTGAAACCCGACCAACCCCTTGCTTTGACACGTTAAGCATTATGAACCCTTTGCTTTGCCATCTTGCGGCACTGGCAGGCGGATGAATTAGTCGACGATCTCCAACATTTTTCCGCTTTATCCTAACACTTTGCCATCAAATAAAAACATTCCAGTAAGACAGACCCAGACCGATCCTTTCCTCTGCCCTGTGATTGGATCACGGAGATGCCTTTTGAAAAACAATCGAGTCAATGCGCTTCCTCCTGCCTGTTCTGACTTCTGCTGACCGCTGTCTCGGGGCCTACCCATTTTGATTGCATCCAGATTCTGTGGCTATGGAGTCGTGGACTGGGCAATCGCGTGCTTCTCGCGTCTCGACCATTCTTTCTCCTTGTCCTATCATCTGAACTTGTAGCTTTCAGGGCGATGTGGTGGTGAAACGGGATGGGCCGAGGCTGGCGTGCTTGCTGCCCGGAGGCAGGACTGCTGGCCCTCATCCTCTTGGGCTCCGTGCTGGCTGTGAGTTCCCAAGCATGTCTCAAGGACTTCAAGGCCTCCATTACGGACCCACAAAAAAAATTGCTCCCGTTGTCAGAATCACCGAGTTCCTGCAATTGGACTGGAGTCACATGTCGACACCCCGAGGCCAGTGATGTCTCCCAGGTAGATCTATCACAGCTCGGGCTTCAAGGGGAGCTCCGGCTTGATCTTCTCAAAGCTTGTGACGGTCTCTCCATCATTGACCTCTCCGGCAACTCGTTTTCAGGCTCCATTCCTGATGACTTGGCTACGGCATTCCCTAACCTTGTGTCTCTCGACTTGTCCGACAACAATATCCAGGGGGGGATACCAGCTGACATTGTGATGTGCCAGTATCTGAACACGCTGGCTTTGGACAGGAATCAATTGGTGGGCACCATCCCTCCAGAACTCGGGGATCTTCCGAGGCTCCGTACTTTGAATTTGTCTTACAACAGACTTGAGGGGATCATTCCGGCCACTCTGCTCAATCGTTCCGATTTCCTTGATGGCACACCAATGTCCTACCCTGAGGACGCCTTCATCGGAAATGCAGGTCTTACTGTTCCTTCTGCTTATTGCAAAATGTTTTCTCGCACGGCCTGTGAGAATGGAAGCAAGTCTATTAAGATGTGGCTGGTGGCTGCCCTTATCCCGAGCTCCCTGGTGCTGTGCTTGGTGGTGCTGCTTGTCTGCGTGGTACTATGGAAGCGAAGTCCAGGGAAACCTGCAAAGTTGAGCGGACCAGAGTCCGCGAAGCTCATACAGTTTACAGCAGTGTCCCCCATGGAAAACAGGGGCACAGAGCCAGTCCGGATTCTGTCTAAGAGGCTGGGCAGTCGGCGAGGATTGATAGTCGAGGACCTCTGGACTGCCACAGCCAACTTCAGCAAGGAGCATGAGGTCGGGTCTGGGCCCTTCAGTAAGGTGTACAAGGCAGAGCTGCCAGATGGGAAGGTGGTAGCTATCAAGTGGCTCAACTTGGAGAACAAAGGTGACCCCGAAATTATCTTGCCACGCTTCTCGAAGGCGGTGGGAGCTATCAGCCACTTCCGCCACCCAAATCTGGTTAGAACGCTTGGATATGTTGCGAAGGCGGATATGATGTTGCTGATCCTGGACTACATGCCACAGGGAAGCCTTGAAATGCTCCTGCATGGGAGTCCACAGTTGCAGCACATGGTGTATGACTGTCAGCTCAGTTGGGATGAAAGATACGGCATTGCTCTGGGAGTGGCCATGGGATTGAAGTACCTGCACCAAGAGAGTCCAAGGCCTTTGGTGCACTCTGACCTTAATCCCAGCAACATCTTGCTGGACTCTGACTTGGTGGCGCATGTTTCCCCATTGGGCGTAGCAAAGCTGGTGTCAGAGAGTGCTGGGTCCAACGCCTCTTACTGGACCATAGGCTACACTGCTCCAGGTATTGGACTCCTCTACGCCACCTGTTGCCCATTTCTTCTTTTCTTGTTTGAGGTTTAAGACTTGACTTTGTGTCTATGTGTGGGGCAGAAAACGTGTTCTCCATGACTGGCTCTCCGAAGGCTGATGTGTACAGCTTCGGCATCCTCCTCCTTGAGCTCATCACCAGACAGAGGCCTACAAGCTCCTTGTTCGGGGATGGAGTAACCATGTCCCAGTGGGTGAAGGATGCTCTGGCTAAGCAGAATTTGCTGAGCATCCTGGATCCAACACTTGCGCGCAGCTGGAACTTCAACGATGCTCAACTGCGGGAAATGAGCTTGGTGTGCAGACTCGGCTTGTCGTGTTCCCAAGAGGCCCCATCAGCAAGGCCGGACATGAAAGCCGTGGTTCACATGCTACAACAACGTGGGAAAAACAGGGAGAAGCTCTCCTCCAAAGTGGCTGCTGTGGAGGAGATCCTTGAAGTGCTGGTAGAGTGAGAACTCGTCTCTGTATGCTCTTCGACCAGCAGCCATCAATCTTGATCTACGGGAAACTAGGATACTATCTGCCTCTCCTCCAAAGTGGCTGCCGTGGAGAAGATCCTTGAAGTGCTGGTAGAGTGAGAACTCGTCTCTGTATGCTCTTCGACCAGCAGCCATCAATCTTGATCTACGGGAAACTAGGATACTATCTGCCTCTCCTCCAAAGTGGCTGCTGTGGAGAAGATCCTTGAAGTGCTGGTAGAGTGAGAACTCGTCTCTGTATGCTCTTCGACCAGCAGCCATCAATCTTGATCTACGGAAACTAGGATACTATCTGCCCAGGAGGCTCTCAAACTGGAAATGTAAACAGATCAGTACCTCAAAGTCCGCAGATCTGCAAATCTACAGACCATCGCTCCCCTGGAGAGTCAGATTCGCACCTTCACAAATCCACGCATCCATCCCCGAATGGAAGAGGGTAATATGATTCATACCATCTCACTCTCGCCCATGAGCGCAGTCACGGTTGAGCGGATTGCCCGGTACGCTTCCTCAAGTCTTTTGCTGGACAGGTTCAAGTAGGGGAGCCTTGGAAGAACCCCGAGTGTTAGAGATTCAACGCCTCTTACTGGACCATAGGCTACACTGCTCCAGGTATTGGACTCCTCTACGCCACCTGTTGCCCATTTCTTCTTTTCTTGTTTGAGGTTTAAGACTTGACTTTGTGTCTATGTGTGGGCAGAAAACGTGTTCTCCATGACTGGCTCTCCGAAGGCTGATGTGTACAGCTTCGGCATCCTCCTCCTTGAGCTCATCACCAGACAGAGGCCTACAAGCTCCTTGTTCGGGGATGGAGTAACCATGTCCCAGTGGGTGAAGGATGCTCTGGCTAAGCAGAATTTGCTGAGCATCCTGGATCCAACACTTGCGCGCAGCTGGAACTTCAACGATGCTCAACTGCGGGAAATGAGCTTGGTGTGCAGACTCGGCTTGTCGTGTTCCCAAGAGGCCCCATCAGCAAGGCCGGACATGAAAGCCGTGGTTCACATGCTACAACAACGTGGGAAAACAGGGAGAAGCTCTCCAAAGTGGCTGCTGTGGAGGAGATCCTTGAAGTGCTGGTAGAGTGAGAACTCGTCTCTGTATGCTCTTCGACCAGCAGCCATCAATCTTGATCTACGGGAAACTAGGATACTATCTGCCTCTCCTCCAAAGTGGCTGCCGTGGAGAAGATCCTTGAAGTGCTGGTAGAGTGAGAACTCGTCTCTGTATGCTCTTCACCAGCAGCCATCAATCTTGATCTACGGGAAACTAGGATACTATCTGCCTCTCCTCCAAAGTGGCTGCTGTGGAGAAGATCCTTGAAGTGCTGGTAGAGTGAGAACTCGTCTCTGTATGCTCTTCGACCAGCAGCCATCAATCTTGATCTACGGGAAACTAGGATACTATCTGCCCAGGAGGCTCTCAAACTGGAAATGTAAACAGATCAGTACCTCAAAGTCCGCAGATCTGCAAATCTACAGACCATCGCTCCCCTGGAGAGTCAGATTCGCACCTTCACAAATCCACGCATCCATCCCCGAATGGAAGAGGGTAATATGATTCATACCATCTCACTCTCGCCCATGAGCGCAGTCACGGTTGAGCGGATTGCCCGGTACGCTTCCTCAAGTCTTTTGCTGGACAGGTTCAAGTAGGGGAGCCTTGGAAGAACCCCGAGAGTGTTAGAGATTCAATCCTCTGCTACTTACTCTAGTATAGTAGGATATACTAGGATATTGCACTCTCGTGACCGGGCTTACCTCCTCGATAGTTGCCCCGCCTAAGGGCTATATATGTAGCACCCTGTGCACCATATTGACTGGTAATGTGGAGCCTATCTAAGCTAGTGGTGCTTTTGTGTGTGCCATCCATTGCCTCCGCGTTCCGCTAACCGTGTTGATCCCGTATGCTGCATCGTGCCGTGTCCGAGCTAGTTCTTCATGGTATCGGGCGGGAACACTAATTGCGAGACTTGATAAGAGAGGAGGAGTTGTGATGGCGATGGGCTCAGAACCACCGCGCCTTGAGGGCGCGGTGTTTGATGGAGCGGAGTTCCATGTATGGAAAAAGGTCCATGAAGGTTACTGATGGCAAAAGGATGCGTATGGCATTGCAGGGCAAAAAGCGAAACCGAAGATGAGGGAGAGAGCAGAGAATGGATGCGGAGAGACCACAAGGGTACTCCTATATGAATCTCTCGGCGGTCAGTGAAGGTCGGAGAACCAGACAAGGGCACGGAGTACATTTGGAATCTTCTCAATGAGAAATATGGTCAGAAGGGAGCAGGTGAAGTGTTTCACTTGTTTTGTCGTGTGACATTGAAGTATTCGAGAGGCGATTTGCGGCACATCGACACCTTTCACGAACTGTTTACAGCGCTAGCATCAGCTAACGAGCGCTTTGCTATCCAGGAGGACATAAAGAAGATGTTTCTATATCGTTCTATGCCCGAAGCTTGGTCAGGGTTCATAGATTTCCTAATAGCCCAAGACACTCTCACATGGGAGGAGGTCACCTCTAAGATGTTGGCGAAGGAGACTCGCCAGTTGGACGCAATGGCGGGATCTTCAACAGTCCGGAGCATGCGATGTTCATCAAGGGAAGGGACGGAACAAGAACAAGGACAAGGTGGGGAGTCCTCGTGAGATGTAAGGACAAGAGAATAGTGAAGAGGGAGTCAAATGCTTCAAGTATGGTCATTATGAGAAGGATTGCAAGGATCGGAAGACCGCACATCTCACGGAGGGTGAGAGTAAAGGTGAGGTTGCGGAGGCAACGTGTATAGTATCGCACGCGTACACAAGCGAAATGATACACGGCGATAGATTACGCATGTACATCCTTTATGGTGAAGGATAAGGAGCTCCTTCAAGACTACGGAGGGAGAAGGCAGTGCGCCTAGGGAACGATAGCAGATAGGCGTCGAGGTGTGGGGAGTACAGCTCGATTGCTCGGCGAGGTCAAGGCAATGGAAGGAGGTTGTTTTGTACCGAACCTACATAGAAATCTCATGTCTGTGGCACCATTGACCGATGCAGGTCTGCAGGTCCTTTTTACGAAGAAGGAAGTTTTGTTTCTGAAGAATGGTCGGATGCAGCGATGTGGTGGCAAAAGGCCACCGTCTGACTGTGCGGATGGAGGTTCCCGACGACCAAGAGGTTACGGCGATGTCGGAGAAAGGTGGAAATGCCTTCGTGGCATAGACGGTTTGGGCATACCAACTTGAAGTTTCTCCTGGAGATGGAGCGGAAGAAGCTCGTGGCGGGCATGGAGCTCGGAAGGCAGTACGTATGGCGCTTGTATGAAAGGCAAGCATCCCTAAAGGACTTATGTTTCAATCACGAAGAGAGCAAAAGAAGTCTTGGAACTTGTCCACTCTGATCTTTGCGGACCAATGCAAGTGGAAGCAAGGATGATACAAAGTAGATACTATATTTCGCTTATCGTTTACATAAGCAGGAGAATACGTGTACTTCTGCGGAAGAAGAGTGGCGCTCTCAAGCATTTCGGATGTTCGAGCATGCGGAGAAACAAACCGGAAAGAAGTTGAAGAAACTTCGAACTGATGGGGGAGGAGAGTATTTGAGTAAACTCTTCAAGGATGAATGCACAGCGGCCGGAATTGAGAGGCAATTGACGACAAGGTACACGCTACAATAGGCAGGGATCGCCGAACGGAAGAATCGTACCATCTGCAATGGCGCTAGGAGTATGCTAGCGGAAAGCAAGATGCCAAAATATTTTTGGGCAGATGCAGTGGCAGCAGCGGTAAACGTACAGAATCTGTCAATTACCATGGCGCTAGATGGCTATGACACCCCATGAAGCTTGGTTTGGTGAGAAACCAAATGTCTCACACTTGAGAGTGTTTGGTCACAGAGCATATGCATGTTCCTAAGCAACTGCGGAAGAAGTTGGACGACAGAAGCATCAAGTGCAGCTTCATTGGTTATGCGAATGAGCGAAAGGCTTACAGATTGTGGGATCCCGTCAGCAAGCAGATGCATGAAAGTTCTGATGTCGTGTTCGATGAGAACAATATTGGAAGTCATGCGGAGAGCACGGCTGTTTACACGGACCTCGACTCTGAGTTTATCCAGGACACCTTCCTTGTCCCAGATCCACCAATGACAGCAGAAGAGGATCACCACACACCGGAGGGTGATGGTGAGGACATCCCAGCAGGTGAGGTCGTACCACCTATTGTTCCGCAGGAATTCTCGGAGGAGGAAACTCAGAAGGAGCATAACAGCAGCAGCAAGTTGAGGAGTTAGTTCCAGCATTGGAGGATGCAGAGGACGAATCAATAGCAGCTATTCCGAGATGGTCGACAAGGGTCCGACAGCCTTCGTGGAAGGTCCTCGAGAATGCCCAGCTCAACATGGTGAGCGGACTAGAATGGTGTTTTCTTCTCGAAGATGATATCCCGCTCACAATTGAGGAAGCACAAAACGGACCTGAAGGTGAGTTCTGGAATGAAACTATTCGTACTGAGTATAATTCGATGCTCGAAAACAACGTTTGGACGTTGGTTGATTTGCCATCCGGGAGAAAAGCCATCGACTGCAAGTGGACTTTCAAGAAGAAGTACAATGCTGACGGATCTCTGGAAAGGCATAAGGCAAGACTAGTGACTTGCGGTTTCACTCAGGTGAAAGGGCTGGACTACGAGGAGACCTTCTCCCCGGTAGTTCGCATGAACAGCTTGCGAAGCGGATTCTCCGGTATCTTCAAGGCACCATCCCTTACGGTGTTACCTATGATGGAAATGGCTTTGCAACAGATCTTCAGGCTTACACTGATGCCAGTTGGGGCACCAATAAGGATTCCCGATCTACCACATGATGTTGTTACATGCTATGTGGTGGAGCCGTCGAATGGCTCAGCAAGAAACAATCGGTTGTCGCACGCTCCTTGGCTGAGGCCGAATACATTGCCCTATCCATAGGGGGAGCCGATATCTCATGGTTCAAACAACTTCTTGCAGATATTGGCATTGTCATGGGGAAACCCATCCAAGTTTTTGTTGACAACACGAGCTCAATTGCTCTGGCTCATCGACCCGGTTTTCACTCTCGGACTAAGCACATTCCCATACACTTTCATTATGTGCGCGATTTAGTTGACAAAGGCGTGATTCAGATCTCATACCTCCGAACCGGGGAGATAGTGGCGGACATCTTCACCAAGGCGCTCAGCGGCGCAAAGTTTGCACATTTTCGTTCGGATCTTGGCGTCGGTAAGTAGCTTTAGCTTGAAGAGGAGTGTAAGAGATTCAATCCTCTGCTACTTACTCTAGTATAGTAGGATATACTAGGATATTGCACTCTCGAGACTAGGGCTTACCTCCTCGATAGTTGCCCCGCCTAAGGGCTATATATGTAGCACCCTGTGCACCATATTGACTGGTAATGTGGAGCCTATCTAAGCCAGTGGTGTTATTGTGTGTGCCATCCATTGCTTCCGCTTGTGTCTGCTAACTGTGTTGATCCTGTGTGTTGCCAAGGCTGTGCTATGTCTGAGCAGGTTCTTACAGAGAGCTAGCCGGATGGTGCCAGTCATATGATTTCTGTCCACATTCAGACACCTAGTTTAGGAACTGGCACATCCCAATGTCAGCCGCAAGTTGCCCCTGTTCTTTTTCTTCCCAGTCGAGAGCGGCAAGATTGTGGAAGGCTGAAGCCAAAATGACAAGTCCAGATCCGGGGATGGAGTCTGAAAAACTGATGTGGGACAGAAAGGGTTTGACAAGACCAATTCCCGTTCCTGAATCGCTGGTCCCGGGGCCATGGGCCCCGTCATTCAAGGAGTCTAATATTCAATCAGCCATAGCTACTGATGTTGATCCTCCTATTTACAAGGAAGGTGTCATTTTGACTGCAAGATCAAGGGCCGGGAACCGGTGGTCCCGACTGATGGGACCGCCTTAAATCCATGACTACCGGTCCACGTGGTACCCCTATACATGTCTAAAATCTTATCTCCAATATAAATAATAAATATATTTAAATATATTAAAACTAGCATACAACGAGAGGAATATAGCCCTATCATTTATTCGATTTTAGTGCGTTTACAAAAAAAAAAAAATCCTTCTAAACTTCACCCAAACTCAATGACGGCATTTCCATCCGCATGCAAAACTTGTCGTCAACTACCCGCCCATCGGCTCATCATACAGACTAGTTTTTGTAGTTTCTTTGGCTTTCATTGTCCATGACCATTCGTTGGCACAATGTCCGCAACGTGGGTTAGGATGTCTAGAAGAGCTACCAATAGCTAATAGAGAACTCAAAACTTTGAGCACTAACACGTAGAATTATACAGAAGTTGTGTCATTCGAATGCACTAATGGTCAAACACCGTAGCAAACACTTGCTCTGCACCCGTATTAGATAAAGAGGGGGGTTATTGTGTGCCCAATATAGAGTCTTTTTCGTTAGGCTTCTTGTTGTATCCTTCAAGTGGCGATAAATAATATACCTCTATGTTATTTAATGAAAGCTAGGTTCTAATTATAAGCCTCATACCTTGCATTAATCTTATTACATTAGTATTTGACAATCGTCCAATGAGTACAGAGTAGAGTTAGAGCATAGAATGCCACGGCCACGAAATGAGTTTATGAGGGGCGCAAGCTAAATGCGTGGTGTCATTACACAAGACTATGCTGGTTGATCCCCGGCCAGATGGGCAGCAGATGTGAGCAAGCTCTTGTGGATATATATAGATGTTGGGCTTAAGCTTATGGTTGCAAAGCAGGCCTAAGTCGCCCTACCCCCTTAATCAGGCCTGCGGGTAGTGTTATGTTTACAGTCCAATTCCACGGTGTGACGTTGCTCTGACGACGCATTGTTGTTTTCCTCTAAATTATTTTCCTCTAATGTGCAGGTGTGATATTCCAGCATGGTTTGAGATTACTTTGGCACTCTTTGACCTTGCTGTCAATTTGCTAAAGGCGATCATAGCTACCGATCTAAGCTGAGAGGACTAGTCAAGCGTGTTCATTCATAGTTGGTACCATGTTCATACCACAAGCATGCCAAGGTCATATGTCTGAAAGGTGTTCTTCTGAGCTAGCGGATGGTGCCGATCATATGATTTACATCACATTCGGACACCTAGGAACCGGCACATCCCAATGTCAAAGTTGCCCTGTTCTTTTCTTCCCATCCGAGAGCGGCAAGATTGTGGAAGGTGAAGCCAAATGACAAGTCCAGATCCGGGGATGGAGTCTCAAAAGCGGGATGAAAGGGTTTGACAAGACCAATTCCGTTCTGAATCGGTCCGGGGCCATGGGCCCCGTCATTCAAGGAGTCTAATATTCAATCAGCCATAGCTACTGATGTTGATCCTCCTATTTACAAGGAAGGTGTCATTTTGACCGGCAAGACCGGCGGGGCCCGGGGAACCGGTGGTCCCTGACCGTATGGGACCGCCTTAAATCCATGACTACCGGTCCACGTGGTACCCCTATACATGTCTAAAATCTTATCTCCAATATAAATAATAAATATATTTAAATATATTAAAACTAGCATACAACGAGAGGAATATAGCCCTATCATTTATTCGATTTTAGTGCGTTTACAAAAAAAAAAAATTGGGCTGTGAGGGCGATCAAAAGCACACATTGCTTGATTATATTCCGACTTAGAAATTCCATCCATCAACAATCAATAACCAAGTAAAATTTCATCTATAGTGGCATCCTTCATCAACATTCGGAGCGTCGTCAAGATCCATGCCACATGCTAGGAATGTCAATTTATGGAACACAAGGACTTGAACAATCATGAAACTTGAACAACTATGATTGAGCTACTTAATGACGAGTTCCTAACACCTAAAGTCATTTAAAACATTGAGAAAGAAGTAGATTCTATAGTTTTATGAGCTTCATGCAAATAACCAAGATAATGTCGAATTGACGTTAGATTATCATGAATTAATATCTTGTTTTTAGGTTTCTTGGCCAAGGAGACTCCTCATGTAATTTTGTATGAACAACCCTCTCAAGTAGATAAACCCGCTTCTATATAGGCGTTGTTTCATGAAGGTATATAAAGAGCAAGAATTCGTTCTAATCACAACGACAGGTGATGTCCAAGCGTGGTTAGGATGTCTAGAAGAGCTACCAATAGCTAATAGAGAACTCAAAACTTTGAGCACTAACGTGAATTATGGTGAAGTTGTGTCATTCGAATGCACTAATGGTCAAACACCGTAGCAAACACTTGCTCGCACCAGACAGATAAAGAGGGGTTATTGTGTGCCCAATATAGAGTCTTTTTCGCTAGGGCTTCTTGTTGTATCCTTCAAGTGGCGATAAATAATATACCTCTATGTTATTTAATGAAAGCTAGGTTCTAATTATAAGCCTCATACCTTGCATTAATCTTATTACATTAGTATTTGACAATCGTCCAATGAGTGAGTAGAGTTAGAGCATAGAATGCCACGGCCACGAAATGAGTTTATGAGGCGCAAGCTAAATGCGTGGTGTCATTACACAAGACTATCTTGGTTGATCCCCGCGATGGGCAGATGTGAGCAAGCTCTTGTGGATATATATAGATGTTGGGCTTAAGCTTATGGTTGCAGCGAGCCTAAGTCGCCTACCCTAATCAGCCCGGGTAGTGTTATGTTTACAATTTACTTGTGACGCTGCTCGACGCATTGTTGTTGTTCCCTCTAAATTATTTTCCTCTAATGTGCGTGTGTGATATTCCAAAGATGGTTTGAGATTACTTTGGCACTCTTGACCTTTGTCAAATTTAAAGGCGATCATAGCTATCGATCTAAGGCGAGAGGACTAGTCAAGCGTGTTCATTCATAGTTGGTACCATGTTCATACCACAAGCATGCCAAGGTGAGTAAGGAGATGTGTGTAAGAGAGGTTGCCTTCCACGAAGGGGAAGAACTAGCCATGATGGGCTCCAGATGCATCGCAACCGTGAGCTTTAACAAGTCGAGAGGAGTGGATGCCGCTCTCGAGGGCATGAAACATAACAATGGTATTGACACTCTGGTGACTACACATAGAGGACTTGGGGTGATGATGTGAAGGATGACAACCTCAACTTCGGACTTAAAGAGAAAGTTGGAGGTAAGCATGTGATTGCGCCCCTGCATCAAACCTAGCGCGCGCAAATAGGACATAACCATACACAAGCTTACCAAACATGCCATTACAATACAAATTCAGTCAGATTTCCCAATACCATGCTTCTCAAGCTAAGTCAATCGTTGATTGCATCATCAGTGGCAAGATATCCAAAGAGTATGGCCTGCACTTATGTCACCTATGAATTGTCTAGAAAGTAGATTATGTGCTGGACATAAGTGTTTGGAGTCCAGATTCGCCTTCATATTCTTTGTGTTAGAAGAAGGACTAAGGCCACCTCCCAAAATTGTACTATGCTTGCCTTCACACTTGCAAACACCACATCACATTTTGTTTTCCGACCACTCCCGCACCACACTATTTATTCACAACACTCTTGCTCTCCATGAGCATATCAGACGCTCACCGAATTTACCCCCACACCCCTCAAACCAAGATCTCTTCCGATACCCATAATTCTTGCTCCACGTCATGATCAAGCTGCAAGCTTGCCGATCGTCTAATGGCCCTCCGTCAATCATCTTACATTACTAGAAAGTATATGACCTTCTCTAATTGCTCCATTATTTCTTACCTACTTTGTGATGACTCATCTCCTCTAGAAGAGCTACCAATAGCTAATAGAGAACTCAAAACTTTGAGCACTAACACGTAGAATTATACAGAAGTTGTGTCATTCGAATGCACTAATGGTCAAACACCGTAGCAAACACTTGCTCTGCACCCGTATTAGATAAAGAGGGGGGTTATTGTGTGCCCAATATAGAGTCTTTTTCGTTAGGCTTCTTGTTGTATCCTTCAAGTGGCGATAAATAATATACCTCTATGTTATTTAATGAAAGCTAGGTTCTAATTATAAGCCTCATACCTTGCATTAATCTTATTACATTAGTATTTGACAATCGTCCAATGAGTACAGAGTAGAGTTAGAGCATAGAATGCCACGGCCACGAAATGAGTTTATGAGGGGCGCAAGCTAAATGCGTGGTGTCATTACACAAGACTATGCTGGTTGATCCCCGGCCAGATGGGCAGCAGATGTGAGCAAGCTCTTGTGGATATATATAGATGTTGGGCTTAAGCTTATGGTTGCAAAGTGCCTAAGTCGCCTACTTAATCAGCCTGCGGGTAGTGTTATGTTTACGGTCCAATTCCACGGTGTGACGTTGCTCTGACGACGCATTGTTGTTTTCCTCTAAATTATTTTCCTCTAATGTGCAGGTGTGATATTCCAGCATGGTTTGAGATTACTTTGGCACTCTTTGACCTTGCTGTCAATTTGCTAAAGGCGATCATAGCTATCAGTCTAAGCTGAGAGGACTAGTCAAGCGTGTTCATTCATAGTTGGTACCATGTTCATACCACAAGCATGCCAAGGTGAGTAAGGAGATGTGTAAGGAGAGGTTGCCTTCCCACGAAGGGGAAGAACTAGCCATGATGGGCTCCAGATGCATCGCAACCGTGAGCTTTAACAAGTCGAGACAGGCGAGAGTGGATGCCGCTCTCGAGGGCATGAAACATAACAATGGTATTGACACTCTGGTGACTACACATAGAGGACTTGGGGTGATGATGTGAAGGATGACAACCTCAACTTCGGACTTAAAGAGAAAGTTGGAGGTAAGCATGTGATTGCGCCCCTGCATCAAACCTAGCAGCAAAATAGGACATAACCATACACAAGCTTACCAAACATGCCATTACAATACAAATTCAGTCAGATTTCCCAATACCATGCTTCTCAAGCTAAGTCAATCGTTGATTGCATCATCAGTGGCAAGATATCCAAAGAGTATGACGCCGTACTTATGTCACCTATGAATTGTCTAGAAAGTAGATTATGTGCTGGACATAAGTGTTTGGCGGAGTCCGCATTCGCTTCATATTCTTTGTGTTAGAAGAAGGACGGAAGGCCACCTCCCAAAATTGTACTATGCTTGCCTTCACACTTGCAAACACCACATCACATTTTGTTTTCCGACCACTCCCGCACCACACTATTTATTCACAACACTCTTGCTCTCCATGAGCATATCAGACGCTCACCGAATTTACCCCCACACCCCTCAAACCAAGATCTCTTCCGATACCCATAATTCTTGCTCCACGTCATGATCAAGCTGCAAGCTTGCCGATCGTCTAATGGCCCTCCGTCAATCATCTTACATTACTAGAAAGTATATGACCTTCTCTAATTGCTCCATTATTTCTTACCTACTTTGTGATGACTCATCTCCTCTAGAAGGTGTTGTAGCCAACAAACCTCATATATGCTATAAACAAAAAAAAAAAATTGGGCTGTGAGGAACGATCAAAAGCACACATTGCTTGATTATATTCCAGCTTAGAAATTCCATCCATCAACAATCAATAACCAAGTAAAAATTTCATCTATAGTGGCATCCTTCATCAACATTCGGGAACGTCGTCAAGATCCATGCCACATGCTAGGAATGTCAATTTATGGAACACAAGGACTTGCTGAACAATCATGAAACTTGAACAACTATGATTGAGCTACTTAACGAACTGAGTTCCTAACACCTAAAGTCATTTAAAACATTGAGAAAGAAGTGAATTCTATAGTTTTATGAGCTTCATGCAAATAACCAAGATAATGTCTGAATTCAGCGTTAGATTATCATGAATTAATATCTTGTTTTCAGTTTCTTACTTGGCCAAGGAGACTCCTCATGTAATTTTGTATAGACAACCCTCTCAAGTAGATAAACCCGCTTCTATATAGACGTTGTTTCATGAAGGTATATAAAGAGCAAGAATTCGTTCTAATCACAAAGGCTACGACAGTGATGTCCAAGTCGGAGGTGAGACATGTATTGACGCAAATGTACATACATGTAGAAAATCTTGGAATATAGGTAGCCCAATGTCTCGATACAAAGTAGTGGACAGTTTGGGTGCAGTGAGGCTAATGGCACCGGATGCTGAAGAATGGAGGAACTAATAGCCAGTGCCTACGAATGGAGGAACTAATAGCCAATGCTGAAGAATGGAGGAACTAGCTGGTACGTGTGAGCTGGTGGCCACTCTCTACTCAACGCGCATGTGGATTGAGATGCCTCTTATTAAGTTTGTGTGAGGTTTTGGTTTTGAGAAGGCAAAGTATGCATCTTTAAATCCTCAAGTAAAGGCAAAGAAATTTCAAATTCATGTATCAAATCTCCAATTATCAAATCTCCAATCTCAAATCTCTAATTGGGGGCTAGTCCCCCTGGCATGGTGCCCTTCGTTGGGTTTTTCCCCTTTTGTTTTTGGGGTGGATGGGTTTTCCCATCTCTTTTTCATAATAAAGTTTTCTTTCCCGAAAAATCTCCAATTATGCTTCTAACAATAATGAAGTCTATGTAAGATCAATCTATAGCCCAAGCATATTTTTATCAGTTTGCAAGATTTTTTTTTCTCATATTAATATACCAATATGCAAATCAATCGTTCAAAATATCAATTGATGTACTCTTCAATACAAACATCATCATCTTCAAGCTAATTAGTAAAGCCATTTCACTAAATTTTTGAATACTTCTCGATTTTCAATACTTTCGTGTTCGCTTTCAATTTAGAACACATATAATGGACACCCACGTCCTTGACTCCCACACATAATCACATATCCGTATCCCGGAAATTACCCCTGGGTACATATCCATGTCCATGCATACTCATCCCCATATGGAGTTTCTAGACCCCATCTCCGAATCCCGATCTTATATTCCAATATTCGAATGCTAGAGGAAGGAGTGTGGTGAGAAGAACGCAGGGCAGTCTCCACACGTCTCCATACGCAAGTCATTGCTGACCTACTCCTCTGCTGACTGTAGACCTATCCACGTTTACATAGGAACTGTCAACGGTCTAATGACCGCCTCCTTATACCAACAGCCTCCACAAGCACAAAATGAGAGAAATAAAAGTGTCTCCAATCTGGCTTCGTGAAACACGTTTGATCCTGTGCTCCACACCTGCATTTTTATATGCAGCAGCACAACACCAGGTACAGGGAAACGGGGGCTCTGCCCTGGATCCTTAATTGCACGCATATCCACAAGATCTGCTGCAGCCCCACCATAGCCGGCGTTTCCACAAGAAGCATCCCAGCAAGAACCCGGTTCAAATTTCCCCCGTCTAGGTTTGTGATAAACATGTCATTAATTTGGCCTCCCAAATGGCCCGATTCGCGATTCGTGGCGGCCGGCAGCGATCCTCGCACTCCCCATGATGAGCCGGCTTCACTGCC
Source organism: Anthoceros angustus (assembly GCA_010909165.1). Taxonomy (NCBI): domain Eukaryota; kingdom Viridiplantae; phylum Streptophyta; class Anthocerotopsida; order Anthocerotales; family Anthocerotaceae; genus Anthoceros; species Anthoceros angustus. Next base: position 650,180 of record MU008175.1, read on the forward strand.
CGGGACAAACCTCAGGTACGCTGGCAATTAGGCCAGACGAAACCATAATTGTACTTAACGCTCGCGGATTAATTCGCTTGCAAGCCTTGCATGTCAGTGATGAGGCGGCTCGTTAACGGCCTGTACCTCCACTCCGGCTGATGATGCCTGTTGCCGCCGTCTGTTTTAGACAGAACAGAATTCAGTAACAGACGGCGGCGGCATGGACGGAAGCAAGCCAGGCACTGGCCTGGCAGTGATAGAGTGTCCCTGCGGATGCTGGATGCAGGAATTTAGCACAGTTTTCTGTCCCGTCTTTAGGAGGCAGTTGCCTTGGGAACAAGAAGCTTCACAGGCATTGCGGCTGCCCACCTAGACCTTTCTCTCTCCTGCTTTCCGTCGCTCTGCAGCTGCTCCAGCTTGTTTGTCTGTCCTATCCAGGCTGCTTGGACGCAAAGCCGGGGACAGGACGAGACACGCAGAGTAGACAGCTTCCCCCGGCCTGGCTTGGATGGCAATCGATTGGCAGGACAATGATGGAACAATTCGCGTCTCTGCAGCCAGCAGGATTTGTTGGGCGGGAGATTGGGACTACCGCCCAACAAATTCGGGAGTGGTGACTTGGCAGGATTGATTGTTGGAGATGCAATTTGAGTGATTGGAGCTTGGGCGATAGGGGGTGGAGGAACAGCATGCCTCGCCCACGGTGTTGGGCAGATGTGAATTGGGTGGTTGTGGTGGGCTTGTTTGCTGCAGCGTGTTTCTTGGGTCCGGTTGCTGTCATCTGCCAGAGCCCTGTGGACGATCGGGCTTGCCTGGTACGGTTCAAGGATTCGTTGGATGGTAAGTTCCAGCTGGCGGATTGGGAGGAGGAGGGGAATACGACGATGGACGTTTGTAGGTGGAGAGGGGTTTTCTGCGATCAGGATCGTGTGACGGGGTTGAATTTGAGCTGGGCGGGGTTGAGCGGGAGGCTCGTTTTCCGTGGCTGTTCCGCTCTGTCCGGTTTGAATCTGGCCGGGAACGGGTTCACTGGAGGCATTCCTGATCGGATTTGCGAGAACCTGCCCAATTTGACTTATCTGAATCTCGCCCACAACAGCTTCTCCCAGTCCATGCCCAGTTTCAGCAGCTGCGTGCGTCTGAGAGTTCTGGACTTGGAGGCGAACGTTTTAGTAGGGCCTGTTCCGGAGGAGCTCGGGCTGCTTCCTCTGCTCACGGAGCTGAATATCTCCTCCAACCAGCTTTCTGGTTCCATTCCCGAGTCTCTTCTGCTCAGCTCCGGGAATCCGAGATTCTCCTGCAGTTCGTTTTCGGGGAACGAGAATCTCACGATCCCGAGCTACTGCAATGGAATCAGCCTTGCCGACAGCTCGGGTTCGAAGCTGGTGGACTCGCTGATCGTGATCGGGGCCTTCACCTGCCTGGTTCTGGTGTCTGTGGGGGTGAAGCTAGCTTTGTGGAAGCTGAGCAGGGTCAGGAGTGCGGGGTCTCTGAAGGAGGAGCCCGTTAGGATTCTGTCCAGAAAGCTGAAGAAGCTCAAGCCTCTGAAAGTGCACCATCTCCTGACAGCCACGGCCAACTTCAGCGAAGCCCACATTCTCGGCAGCGGGGGATGCAGCACAGTGTATAAGGGGATTCTGGGGGATGGGACAGTTGTGGCCATCAAGCTACTCAGCGTGGGGCAGCAGACGCTGTCGCAGAAGACTTTGGAACAGACGTTCAGAAGAGAGCTGGAGACGTTCTTGAGGAGCAGGCACCGGAACCTGGTGAGGATTCTGGGATGTGTTGCCCACGTGAAGATGAAGCTGCTGATCCTGGAGTACATGCCGCATGGAAGCCTGGAGCAGCAGCTCTATGGGCCGGACCTGGAGGCCTCGCTTGGCACCACCTTCGAGTGCAGGCTGAGCTGGGACAGACGGTACAGGATTGCCCTGGGCGTGGCTCTGGGTTTGCAGTACCTGCACCATGAATGCCCTCATTCCTTGGTGCATGGCGATCTGAAACCCAGCAACATCCTGCTGGACGCTGATTTCGAGCCTCACATTTCGGATTTCGGGATGGCCAAGTTGGTGAACCCCTCCTACTTGGACACACAGTTCGGCTCAGATGCCCATCTCGGCACCATCGGCTACACTGCTCCAGGTAGCTATTTTGACATACAACGTTCCGTCATGATCCATCTTTAAAAGAAGAAGAAGAAGGAAGAGGCATCAATCATGTTGCTTCCTGATGGGATGACATTGTGCAATGTGATAAGACCCTGCTTGTTTTGTTTGATGTCCTCAGAAAAGGCATACACTCTCCAGACTTCTCCCAAGGAGGATGTCTACAGCTTCGGAATCCTCATGCTGGAGCTCCTCACCAGGCAGAGACCCACCAGCTCCTGTTTCGGGGAGGGCGTGACAATATCAGAGTGGGTGGAACGAGGCCTTGCATCTCATGCCACCTTGCTGCAGTACATCATCGACCCTCAGCTGCTGCAGAGCAGCGACTACTGCAAGGAACACTTGGCAGGGATAATCCTGATGCTCAAGCTGGGCGTCATCTGCACCAAGCAGCAACCCAGTGCCAGGCCCGAGATGAGGACTGTAACCAAGTTGCTGCAGCAGGTGAAGGAGGCTGAAGAAACTCCTAGGTTCGTCTCCGTGGACAAGATCCTGCAGGAGGTTGGTCTCACGCCCTTCTTGCCCACTTACGATCAAGTTGGAACCATCACCTTTTCTCTATAGACTGACCTTGATCCCCAGCTTAACAGAAATTTGTCCTCATTCGGAAAGTTCCCATCTTCCAAGTTTCAGTAAAATTCATTCTTTCCGCCCACGATCAGTGTTCTGATACACCACGTTTCAGACCTCATTCTTTGACCGACTCCACACTTCTGTTCCCATCTCGAGTAGACAAGGTCGGTGCCGGGGTTCACGGGTTCTGTTCAAAGGCCCTCCCCACCCCACCTACTTCCTATACTGTAGTCTGCATTGTCTTTTTCACAGACCTCCGTGCCGTTCTGGCGTTTTGTGGTCATCTATGGGTGGTGGGCTGCCTGCCTCCAGCGTGCAGGCAGTGTCTTGTCTTTTCCAATCCGGCAAAACCTGGGAGCGACTCAAGTATGGAATATATGTCAAAGCAAGACTCTTATCAAACTATAGCACCAGTCCAGTCTGCAAACTTGAGAGGCACAGTAACTTGCTGCCCAGCTTCAATGTAGCTATCTACTTAAATCTGGATATCCCTGTGTGAGAAAGGAGCACTCTCTGACAAAGAGCCTGTGCGAGGTGTACTCCAGAGTGTCCAGCGTCCGACAGGGAAGTACACCTGGTGTAGTTGAACATTTACGAACATATCTGCTCTGTTACTAACGGCCTTCTCAGTGACAGCTGGCATATCGGGCAATAGAAAAGCGCCATCAAAAGTGCATTCCGCACCATCAAGGATTTGTATCGTCCTTAGGAACACAAGGAACCAGATGCTTTGTATTACGGCATACAGCAAAAGTATGTGAAAGCACATAGGCATAGTATTAGTTTGTAAATGTGGTCACATTTAACGGGATTGTGGCGCAATGGTAGAGCATCGGACTCCAAATAATAAGGTTGCGTGTTAGATTCATACCAAACACATAACATAACGTTGAACAATCATCATCTCGATGAACCATCATCGTCTCGGATGAACCATCATCATCTCGGATGAACCATCATCATCTCAGATGAACCATCATCATCTCGGATGAACCATCATCATCTCGGATGAACCAATCATCATCTCGGATGCACCAATCATCATCTCGGATGAACAATCATCAACAATCATCTCATATTTTGCATTTGAGCTAAAAGCATATTTGTTGAACCATATCTTGGAGCCAACCTTAGAGCACGATAGAACTATATCTTTCTTCTTCCAGTGGGGAAGAGATATTTGCATGTAACCTAAAAGAGCCTTAGTTTAAGGTTGGAAGGATATATAATGGACGTTGGAAAAGGGCAAAGCATGCAATGGTGGGGTGGCTGGCCGGGGTCGCACATGGTGGCTGTAGGTTACCTCACTCACAGGTGGTGTGCTATTTGATCTCACCATGTTCACGACAAGCTTAAACCGAGCGAGTCCTCAAATGAGCAGGCCAGGCTATTGAGTAACTGAACTGGAAAGGCGCTTATAGGTTGGCTTAGGAGGAGCTCATAAAAAATAACAAATATGTGCTGCTGCCCCTGTACTGTCTTGCATACAAATATGATCTGCAATATGGTCCTACCCATTGCTTTATGTTGAGGTAAAGCTACAAGATTGTATAGAAGGTGAAGTCAGACGCTCACGACATCAAGCTACCACATTGTCCAAAGCGTGAGCTTCATTGACTTGTTCATGCCTTCTTTGTTAGCACAAGGAGCCTCGGGAGCTTAGTATTGTATGCACAGTCGGTCAAGCTAGGTGATGTGAGGCAAGTATGACCAACATTGCCAGTCCACTCTTGTCTCTTCTGCTTGAACTATGGACAATGTGTTGCATAATTCCAATATACAACCAAACTTGACTCACGTGGCGCCCACTATTGCAAACTTCGCAGCTTGGGTAGCAAGTTTTGGTGTGTTGAATCACCGAGGAGCCGAATTTGACCTCGCCACTACGAGGCATTTTCACGCTTGCATTCATGATTCTTAAAGCTTAACATTTGAGAAAAGCCACTCCAAAGTCCAAGGAATTCTTACTTAACCTTAACATTGGAGAAGAGTCATTTCAAAGTCCAGGGAATTCTTACTTAACCTTAACATTGGAGAAAAGTCATTTCAAAGTCCAAGGAATTGGAAACTTAACATTGGAGAAAAGTTATTTCAAAGTCCAAGGAATCCTACACCTTATAAGTGTCTTTGAAGGTATGCTATGGTATTAACATCTCATACATCTTCTTAAAACGAAAAACACCAAAGCCTTTTCAACAACTTTGTCTTGAAGCGAAGATCTCAATGGGCTCAATTTGGAGCAAAGCTAGGATTTATCAAAGTGCGGCTATAGAAATAAGACTTATTTATATGTTTGTCATGTGGATGATCGTCTTGCATCATAGGCGCATGCATATGGAGATGGAATTGTAAGCAAGAATCGTCGACGAATGCAAGCACATAAAGGAGGAGTAAACTAGCAATTTTGGAGGTGTTCTAAAATTTTGGAAACAACCTTAAAACTGAATTTAGTTCTAGACAAACCCAATTGATAGAATTGTAGAGCATAAATCTTGTTAGAGATGTAACTCCCAATTTAAATCATGAATAAATTGGACGTGGAAGTATTCTTGAGTGGGTACTTGCCTAAACGCAAGATGATCCATTGAGTAGGGATCACTAAACAAGACATACGCTACGTGCCAAGCGTTGAGAGACGCCTCTCCGTGGTGGTCGCGCTAACTCGAGAGTTGCAAAGCTCTCGGGGCCAAGTCTTTATGCGAGTAGCAAAAGAGGCTGCAACCAGGGTTTCCTTGAGGCGTAGCCTTGGATGGACTCGAGGGTGGTCTGTGGCGCAACTTTTGCTGACGGCCAGCCGGGTGCGCACAATCCCGTGTCGTTGTAGCAAGGGGTCCGTTCCCAAGAGAATGATAGGCTCCGTTTGGCACGTTTTCAACCGATTCTCACCTCAATGTCGTGACCGTTTCGGACTCAAGCGCGCGTGTTCGCAGTTTTACGACTAACTACTCTTAGCGTTCACCGAACAGGCCCGGCATGGCCAAACGTTTAAGGACTTGTTCGCGTCCGTATCCTATCAGTCCGTCCCTCGTTCGTCTAGTCCGTTCTCCTCACCACTCTCACTACACTCATCATTCTTTGGAAAAGAGTGGGTGGGTTGCGTGGTCCGGACCTCCTCCGTCGTTCCGCCGGGCCTCTCCGTCCGGGCTCTACACGCCCTCCCGGAGTTCCTCCGACTCACTGCGTTCCACGGTCAGGTCAGCGCCGGGTCCGCCTGGAAGAGCAAGGGTCTCTGATCGTTCGCCCCTGCACACACCACCACACGTTAGGGTCGGTCACCAGGACCTTGATCAATCTCTCCGGGGCTGTCGTGCTTGCTCAGTGACTCAGGCCTCACGTTAGCAAAGACGCACAAGGGTCTACAAGAAACGCGGTATCCATCCCAAGAAAAAGATGCTTTACTAGAAGGCTCCATTCTCTTATACTACGCCCAAGGCGGCGTCTTTATTACACTCCTATTCGAGTGGTGGCCAGCTCGTATATAACTAATAGCCTACTACCTCCCCTCTTCCGCCTATTTCCACTGCCTACGGTGGAGTGCCCTTGGTTCGCCTCGGCCGGTGGCCCAATCCCGATACAGCGGTTGCGGGCGCGCAATCGAATGATCCATGGCGGGCCCCGCCCGAGACTCTGTTAGGTTGAGCTACCGGCGGCGATCTGACAACCGCGGTAACCACCACATCCCCCTCTCCGTCCTCTCCTGGCCTCCGAGTGGGTCCCTGTCCTGTGGGGCTATCACCAGGTGACTGCTCCACCTAAGCAGGTTGGTGGTGATTCCCCCTCTCCTCCTGAGTCCGGACCTCGGGGTCCAGTCTCGACTCTGGGGTCCGGACCTCGGGGTCCGGCCTTATTTCTGGAGTCCAGACCTCAGGGTCCGGTCTCGTCTCTGGAGTCCGATCTTATTTCCGGGGTCCGGACTTCAGGTCTTGGACTCACGGGCCCTTGGACTTCGACATCTGGGGGTCCTCCCCACTCACCGGACCCCCCTCCTGGCTTGGGTCTTCCCGGTTTTCTCCTTCTCCACCCCCTTCGAGGCCCTCGTCCCTTCCTTCCCTTGAGGGTTGCGGCTGGCTTACCTCTTCTCGTTGTGTCGGCCGCGTTCTGCTCCTCCTGAGGCTCCTCTCCATTGCTGCCCTCGTCCCCGAAAAGCGCCACCAAGGCCCCGGTGGTTGTGCTATCCCCGGGACCCTCTTCTCCTCCCCCTCCTTCTGATCCATTCGGAGGTCCGTCGGTTGTGGGTTGGTATGAGACCTCCAAGGCTTTGAGGAGTTCGTGGTAGTAGGCAAAGTCCAGTCGACTTGTTGAATTGCCTCTTCCACATGCGCCTGAGCACCTTGCATTCTCTCGCTGTAGGTGCTCCATAGCCATTGGGCCGACCGCTTGTCTGGGCTCCCGCCAGACCGCCAACCGGAGCGGAACTCGTGAGGCCAAGCCCTCGCCCCATTCATCCCGCATGAAGCTCCACCATCTCCTTCCCATGCGATCCGTAGCCCGCCTGGCCTCGCTCATCCAAGTCCTCTCCATTTCGGCCACGCCCCGCCTCCTTGTTCCCGACCTCCTCCGCCTCTCCAAGTGGAGCCTATCTCCCGCCGTGGTCTCGTGATTATACCTTGAGAGCCTGCTCATAATCGTCTTGAGCCGCAGCAAGGTTTCCTTATCCCCATCTCCGCCGCTTTTCCTCCGTCTGTGAGCTTGAGATCCTCCATCTCCCGGTTGTTGGCCTCTCTCTCGCACGCCGTCCATGCCTACTCACGCCGCTTGTTCGGCCTTCAAGTTGGCCGCGGTTGTTCCTGCCGTCTCCCTCCACCGGTTCCGATCTCGCTGATAGTGGTCCCGGTCTGTTTTAGCAAGCCGGCCTCCCGCCTTCACCCGAGCCTCCCAGGCTTGGTGTTGCTCCTGCCGAGCCGCCTCGGCCAGGTCCCGAGCCCTTTCCGCCTGTCTCCGGGCCTCCTCCAGCTCCCTCTGAGCTGCTTCCCTCCGCTTGCAAAGGTCCTCCGCCCTTGCTTGGGCCTCTCGCCTGGTTCAGCTGTTCGTACAGATGAAGGATCTTGGTCCGATCTTGTTGAACGGACCGGACCTCTCTCTCCGCCGCCCGGCGCTTCTCCTCCTCGATTCTCGCGAGGGACTCCGCCTTCTTCTTGGTCGCTTGGGCCGCCTCCACCTGCCCCTAGAGTAGCACCATTCGCCTCCTGGTGGCCTCCACTTCTTGGGTCTTCTCTGCCATTCCGTAGAGACCCCAGAGCATACCGTCCATGACGTGACACACGCCAAGAACGATGGCCGATGTGGAAGCTACCGAACGAAGGTGCCTCCAAACATAGCCGATTTGAGACAATGGAACCGATCCAGAAGGTACCTTGAGTGACTTTATAACGTGACTAGTAGCCGGTGAAGGATAAGTGTTAGATGAATCGTTATTAAATTACCTAGATCTCCAAGTAACTAGACGGGATAAATAGGTTGCGTAGGAAATAGCTTTAACTTCAACGGACATTTAACCGCCAACAACCAAGGTTGTTGGACGAGGGACAAAGCCTTCTTGGCCTGTCCCCGTCTCCTGTATATGTACCAGTATCTCAGCAATGAAAAGATGTCCAATCTCCAAAGTGCCTCTCATACGGTTGTAGCATCTGTGGTATCAGAGCCACTGTCCTGCGAATCTTGGGTCCAGGACCCCGGATCTGAGATCGACGGACAGGATCGCCGTGGCTAGGCTGAACCGTGTGATTGGAAGGAGGCCCCAACGATCCGGGCAAAGAAAGTCATGAGGGACCAATCCACTCAAGATCGTGTACCAGGGATTCCTGCACACCCCACCGATTGGGTTGGAGGACGCGAGCGCAACCCAGCCGCCGCCAGAAGGCACGCACTGACCCCTCGGCCCACAAAGTGGCACCCCGGGCCAGCCGGAGGGTAGGAGGGAGCAAGGCCATTCAGCCTGACGGGACTTGAGCACGGAAGACGAGGAGCTGAAGAAACTTGTCGTGGAGCTCCTACCTGGCGAGAAGGACAACAAGGACATCAAAGCCATGGTGAGGCGTCTACAGCTGATGAGGTACGAGCACTGGGAGAACCAGCGAGGGAAATCAAGTGGGGAGGTGCAAGAGGGTGAGGAGTACCAATTCAAACCCAGGCCCCAACTTGACAAAGAACTCCAACGCAAGATCAAGACGACCACCTTTGATGGAGGAGCCAAGGATGCTCAGAGTGTCCACGACTGGTTAGATAAGATTGATAAATACCTTGCTGCTTTTGACAAGGATGACTTGCAGAAAATTCAGTTCTATGTTATGTCGTTGGAGGGATACGCCTATCGATGGTGGTGCCAGCGGGAGAAACAAGTCGACCTCGGCATGGAGTCCCCTATTTACTCTTGGCCAGCCTTCCGACAGATCTTCCTTGAACAGTTTCTGCCAGTGAACCACCGCAAGGACCTGTACCAGCAATTCAGGAAGATTTTCCAACAAGGCACAATTCAAGAATATTATGACAAGTTTTTACAACTTACACTTGATATGCCCAGGTTGGATGAGGAACAGAAGATCGAGAAGTTCATAGATGGACTGAAGTTCGAGATGAGGGCAGATGTGAATCAAACGAACCCAACAACCTTGGTGGAGGCCATGAAGGCGGCCATCAACTATGGCACCAACAAGTATAAGCATCTCTCCTCGACAGCCCCTTCCAAGCCCAAGTGGAGCAAGTCTGCCAACGCATCAGAAAAGAAGCCAACCTTCAAAATCCTCACGGAAGAAGAGAAGGAGGATTACAAGAAGGCCAGAAAGTGCTTCACCTGCACAGCATCCGGCCATGGCTCCAAGGCTTTGATGAGAATCATACACAAGCTCTAGCAATATGTGTTGCATTATATTCATAATAGAAAGTACATGCCTTTATGTAGGCAAGGTAGTTGTAACCAATAAGTGGTTGTAACAACTAACCAATTAAATAACTACTAAAAGAAACTACCTAGAGCCCTAAGGACTAAATTAATTATTAAGTCCTAGGTGCCCTAGTGAAGAGTGCCCTAATAGTAAGCTATTTTATCACTCCCACTCACTATGAACTAGGGGTGATTTTCGACCAAAAGAGGTCTAGGAAAACTAGTCTAGTAAAAACTAGTCCCTAACTAAACTTTACTTAAAGGCATAAAGTAAAACTTAAGGTAAAAACTGAAAGTAATAATCACTATTAAAATAACTCCCACTTAAGGAGAACGAGATGAGAAACTAATAACCCAACTTCAAGAATAGGTGGAATTAAAACTAATTAAAAGTATTTAAGCGGATTTATATATAGAGGAAAATCCAGAAAATACCCTAATTTCCGAAAAGGAAAATCAAAAGGATAATGGATAATACCCTTCTTCCTCAAACTTCACGAACGCGATCCCGACAACTTGGTGGTTGGTACATGTGCGGTGATGGCGATGGCGGAGGGTGGCTACCCGCAGCAAGGCGCCCATCCGCCCACGGAGGAGGCGCCGTGGCGCCATCGCGCCCGTGTCCCGAGCCCTCGCGGCCCTTCCGCGGCCGCGCCAGAGGCGGCGCCTTCCCGCCGCCAATCCGTCCGGCCCTTGCAAGGACGCTCACGGGCGCTACTGGCGCCCAAAACAAGATATAGAATATAGGAATGCAAAGATTAGAATTGCTAGGAAGTCTAGTAAGATAGTAGGAGATTCCATACTTATTGCTAACTTCATTGGCTCTATTCTAATCAAAGTAGAAGATCAAGGAGGCAAATAGAAATTGCTAGAAGAAACTTGCTTACTATCTTTAGTTTAAGTCAAGTGAAGCAATTAGAACTCGCTCTTGATCATATCCCAAATCTACAAGGTCCTCTTTCTTACATCTCCAATGCGGGTTCAACAAGCAGAACAAGCATAGAGGAGTTAGCAAGAGAAGTGCGTGATCTCAATAAGCGCCTCCTTGAGCATCTTGATCCAAACATCTTGGTTGTCTTCATCACAAACTTTCCCTTCTGCGCTTGTCATCGACAAACACGCCCGATGAAAAGGTTTCTTCTTGCCTTGCTCCTTGCGATTTCATGCATGATGATGAGGAAATGCGTGGCGCTTGCGACTCTCTAAGCGCGGTGACCACTGCAATGGTGGTTGGCGTGACGACGAGGAGGAGAAACAACAACATCGAGAGAGAGAGGAAGGATCCACCCAAAGATGAAGTACGACCTTGGTGGTGAATCACAACTATGGTGACAGTTTTAAGGAGAAGGACACATTCAATGGGCGGTATGGCGTTTGGCGCTGCGAATCGTGCACTTTTCCATAATCGAGACCTATGGGGCGTTGTAAGTGGGTCCACACCCAAACCACGGTGGGGCTCAGAGCAAAGAAACAGGGCCGAGGATGAAAAAGCTCAAGACCTCCTCGATCGGTGGACTAGCACTTA